>CM069857.1:225040516-226240516 GCA_036172795.1 Pelodytes ibericus | reverse complement strand
GGTGAAAATGTCTTGTCACTAAGGGGTTAAAGACAACATACGAAACCTGTAGCTTATTTTAGGAACCAGATAGGACCTTATTACATTCAATCTACCTATGCATGATATCTCTGAATTTCTTAGATCTAGCACCTGCCTATTTATCTGTTTTATCAGAGGAAGAATATTAATTTCCATAAACTTGCCTGGGTTTCTAGAGATCTTAGGTATGGGAAATGTTTTTTAGCTCAAATAAAATAATATTTCCTTATTATTCTATCTCTTTACTCCATATGAATGTTTTTAGTGAGTGACAAAGTCTTGTCTATATTGAGTTTAACATTTGAGAAAAGCCCAAAGGTCTCTATAGCTTTCATAAGTTCCTCCAATGCTTCCCTAGTATCTTCCAATGTAACTAGGATATCTTCCATGTATAGCAATAATTTTTATACTACTTGATGATTATTCCCTTAATCTTATTATTGTGTCTAATTTTGTTGGCCAATGGTTCTATAAACAACAGATAGAACAGGGGGGACAGAGGGCATCCCTGCCTTGTTCCATTGCCTAACTTGAACCAATCTGATATTATGCCTCTGCCCGTAGTTCTAGCCTTTGGACCAGTGTATAACACCATATTGGCATTTAATACTCTTCCAGTGAAGCCGAAAGCCCCCAGAGCCATTTGCTAGAAATCCCACCTGACTCACGCTTTCTGGACATAGTCCAGGATGTCAACTATTTTCCTCATGCTATCCCTGGATGATCTATCCTTTATAAAACCCACTTGGTCCCCATGGATTAAATCCAGCAAAATACTCAGAATTATAGTTGCCAAGATGCTTGCATTTATCTTGATGTCAGAATTTAATAATGATATCGGGCGGTAGCTTTTTTTCTCTTTTTATTTATAAAGATACAAAAAAAACCACAATATTATACATATATAAATATTTCATTGTGCATATCGGTTTTCCAGTATCTCGTTAAAATGATTTTAGAAGCTAGGAGGCAGTGTAATGCCAGAGTAATCTGGCTATTGTTCATAGCGGGCCAGTTTAAATGTAAAAGTACTGCTTCTGGCTCTTTTGGTATTTTGGCTCTGGCTACCTTTTTGTAATGTATTTATAATCATATTCCAGAAATTTTCTCATTTTGTACATTACCACCATATGTGAAGATAAGTTCCTTTTTTTAGTCTGCATCTACAACATGTGTCATCGCTCAGAGGAAATATTTTTTGAATCTTAGTTGGGGTCATATACCATCTGTTTATGATTTTATATTGAGTCTACATCAAGGACAAATTGTGAACTACTTTTCCGATTTTAATCATGATATGGTACCAATCTGTGATGTTTATTGATATTTCTAATTTCTTTTTCGCAAGTTTTTTTTGCTACGGGGATATCAACTAATTCATAAGTTTGTTAGACAGATCTAGTCTTTTTTTGATACTCTCCCTATTGGTAGAATCTGTCTTAAGATGGTGTTGTTTTTCCAATCTCCTTTTCTTGAGTTCCAAATTGCCCAGCTGGGATTCTTTATCCCACACTGTTCTGCCTCTATTTTGTGCCATCCTTCTTTGATATCATCTTCTAGCTGGATTTGAGCGATATGCATCACTATACTGGCCTCATAATAATCAATTATTTGTGGGAGACCTAGACCCCCTTTTTTTACTCTATTTGAGATAGTTTGTGTTCTGATTCTGGGGTTTTTTCCATGCCACACAAAATTTGAGAAGGACGTTTGGATCATCTGGATCCAACTTTTAGAGAATTTTAGGGGGACCATGCGAAAAAGGTAAATCCACTTTGGAAGAAAATAAGCCGTCAGAGTATTCACCCTCCCCCACCAGGAGATCTCCATATTATGCCATTGTCTAAGATGGCTATTAGTCTGTTTCAGGAGGGACACAAAGTTGACTTCTGCCATCCTTTCTATGTTCTTTATTATTTGAATACCTAAGTATAAAAACACTTTAGGATTATTGAAATTATATTTATATTGTATTATTTTCCAATCTCTTTTAGTCATGTTATTAAAGTGAACTGTAGTCTTAGTTAAGTTAAGCTTATAGTTTGAAAAATTGCTATATTCTTCGATCTCTTCTAGTATGTCGGCGACAGACAACAGAGGATTTGTGACTGTGACCAAAATATCATCAGCGTAAAGTGATATCTTTAGAGTGTCTCCTG
The DNA here is from genome assembly GCA_036172795.1 of Pelodytes ibericus. Lineage (NCBI taxonomy): Eukaryota > Metazoa > Chordata > Amphibia > Anura > Pelodytidae > Pelodytes > Pelodytes ibericus. The sequence goes on along the minus strand of CM069857.1, from coordinate 226,238,336 downwards.
CAACTGGAAAACCATCTATAGATCTGTTTTCCCTTATTTTTACTGCTATGATTTCTGCTGTAATCATGTATAAAATAGGTGATAACGGGCACCCCTGACGCGTTCCATTTGATAGTGGTAACCAGTCTGAGCATACATTTGAGCCCACAGTTCTAGCTGATGTAGATTTATATTAATACATAATGGCCGAGTGAATCCAGCCAGATAGGCCAAAGGCCTCCAGGGAAGTGCCGTTGTCGGTCACGAAACGAGTAGAGATTTTTATTCAAAGTGTAACTACAACTCCCGACTTACTTTTTCACCTACTTCCGGGTATGGAGACTATCTTGCCGGCTATACCATCATAGGATTCTCCGTATCATGGACTGAGTCGCGTGTTTGAAGTTTGTTTCAAGATCTGATACCTTTGATCTTTGCCAGTTCTGTTTTTAAATCTTGTAAGTAGATTTTAAAGCGCAAATAAATCTATATTTTTTACAATCTACACTATTTGGTTTTATATTTCTCTTACAGATTGCAAGAAGATTTCTGTGCTTTATCGGCTTGATCATCCTGCTTTGGCTGCATTTTCATCATTTTATATTTATTTTTATATATATATACTTTTTTTTTTTATTTTTTTTTTTACATATTTAATTTTTTCAAATTTTTCTATATATACTTGCTCTTTATGTGCTTTCCATTTCATATATTTTATGTTTACATTTAATCCATTGCTCAACTGTATTAATTTGATATCTAAATTGGTTTCATTTACAATATTGTTTTTGCATGTGCTGAAATTTTTATCTACTATTGCTTATATTTTTTGCTATATTTTGCTTTGCTCTTTCTTTGTGTGTTAGCTTGGGAGTGTGTTTTTGTGTATACCAGGTTTATCCTAGTTGTTCACTATTTTGTTCAAAGGCCTCCAGGGACTGACTCATAAACCCCCAGCTGACCCTGTCAAACGCCTTCTCCGCATCTAGAGACAGGACCATCAGGGGACTTTTCCTCTGTGCCGCAGTGTCTAATATATCAATAAGTCTCCAGATATTATTACTTGCACAACAGCTTGGGATGAATCCTATTTGATCATGATGAATTATCTTAGTTAGTATAGGTTTTAACCTTTCAACCAGGATGGAAGCAAATAGTTTTACATCCACATTGATTAATGAGAAAGGTCTGTAGTTCTTTAGCTCGATTGGGTTTCCCATGTTTTAAAATTGGTAGGATGTTGGCACATAGCATTTCTGGTGGGAAAGAGCCTGGTGTTTTGTTTTTAACTAATTTGATTATCGTTTTGACTAGTTCCTCTTTTGTAACATCCTGATTTATTAGGTCTCTTTGAGTTGTTGTTATCTTTGGAATACTGCTTTTAGTAATATATTCTTTTGTTTATTTTTCTTTATTATTTGCTGGCAGATTGTATAGTTCTTTTAAAAAAGCATTACAAGTGTCTCATATCTCTGTGGGAGATCTGTATATTTTGCCCCCCTTAATTATTTTATCAATCCTATTCTCCAATCTATTTTTTTTTTTCATTTTATTTGTCAGAATCTTGTCTGCTCTATCTTTTCTAGAGTAGAATTTAACTTTCAAAGATTCCATATTTTTATTTATTCTTTCGAGGGTTCTAGCTTTTATAATTTCTTGAATTCTTTGTATTTTTATTTTTTTCTGCTGTATGGTGTTTTTTTTTATTCGTTAATTAAATTGTAGTAATCGATATACAGTCTTTCCAGGGTTATGCCAGCTTTTTTTTTGCTTTGCATTTTCATTTAATGCAGTACTCCCTCATTACCGCTTTGTAAGTGCACCAAATGTTTGCTGGATCAGAGTCCTCTTTTAAATTTTCCTCAAAAAACAGTTTGGACATTTCCTAAAGTCATTCTCTATTTTCCTTATTTTGGAGGAGGGAGTCGTCCAATCTCCATGTTGTTCTTATATAGTTGTTTTGGTTTTCTTTTAGGTCTATGATCACCGCGTCATGGTCAGACCATACACAGGGTTTAATTATCGCTTTATTGACCCGGTGCAGTAACTGAGGGCCCCTCGAGAAACAGATCTATTCTTGAGTATGAAGAGTGAGGCCATGAGAAGAAAGTATAATCCCTGTTGCTTGAATTTATCACCCTCCACACATCATACAACCCGTACTTTCTCATTGTTGTGTTTAGGGATTTAGCTAGCTTCCCACTGTTTTTATCAATCAACACCCCCTTGGTCCTATTGTATCTGTCCATTACAGCGTCAGGCACACAGTTGAAATCTCCTGCTATTATTACTTCGCCTGTTCTAACTCTCTCAGATTTCTCTAAGATCTGGTTCAGAAGACCCACTGGGTACTTATTCGATAAGTATATATTTATCAAAGGTAGTTAATTGAACACACAACGATCATGTATCTTCCCTCTTTATCTAAATCTTGGTATTTTTTCTATAATTTAATTGAGCTGGAGAAAAAAATTGCCACTCCGCATTTTTTATCTTGTTCTTTTGAGGCGTGGATCACGGTTGGATATTGTTTACCACACCACCTTAATTTGTCTTGGTTCCTCCAGTGGGTCTCCTGGACCATTACTACCTGGATCTTTTCTTTATGAAAAAATTAATGTACAGACCATCGTTTTTGGGGAGCATTAAGCCCTTGGGTGTTTAGTGATGCAAATCTAACCATACTCTTTTTTAGACAATTTAGGGTGTCCTGGGTACTCACTGGTCAAAACATGTAAACATTTACAATGTAACAACATTAAAGACAAGAGACCTTACTTTGTGGTCTCTGTGACAGTGGAGCCAAACTAGGCACCATCTAAGCTTGATTTGAGCTTATGGTGAGAGCCTTTCTTTGCTCCGGCGGGTTGGTGACTTCGAAAATTATTCCTCTATTACCATAGTTGTGGGCAAAAAAATAAAAAGTAGGCCCAACTCCTGGGAGTAAAAAGATGAGGGACGGGAAAAAAAAAAAGTATTCTTCAACTTAGTATTTCTATCTCCTTCTAATCAACCTTTTCCCATTAGAAATAATACAATTTCAATCACCAACCACTTATTATATTGTATTTTAAATAGTACACTTCTTGATTGTGACCCATTAACCCTGAAAACTCATATGTGCTATGAGGGGGGATATTGATAACTTCGTATTCTACACTTGTTTCCGCATACTCAACTCTTACTTTTATCTTTTCCCTCCTTCAACTCCCCCTATGTGATTGTACATTCCTTATTTGTGTTGTATTTAACAATAATATATGTTATTTGCTGTGATAGGCCATCAGTCCATCTATAGTCTTGTGCTAGTGAAAAACAAAAAACTCTATTTCCTTTAAATTCTGAGTGTTAATATAAAAACTTCTACTAAGAGACATTTAAATAGTGCTCTTCTTTGTTATAATGTTTATCTTGATTTCTTAATTGTGCGTTCCGTGGGTGTGATGATGTATACAAAAAATTATATATATTTGAAACCCCCACCCAAATTTTTTTTTTTAACAACCTTTTTTACATTAATTCTGAGTGATATTGATCAAACTTCTACTAATTGAGTAGTGCTCTCCATTTACTATATAATTTATCGTAACTAATTCTATTCTATCTTCTCCTCCCTGTGCCCTTAGTTGCAGGGAGGGGGTTGTTAATACAATATATTTTTTTTGTTCTGAGAGAGATTGTTTTTATACTATTATTTTTCATACAATTGTGCGTTCCTTAAATATGATAATGTGTAAAGAGAAAAAAAAATTCCAACCTTTCCCCCCCCCCTCCCTTAATGGTACAAACTATTGTGAGAGAAATGTGAGGAAGTCTTTTCCTTATACAGTAACTTTTGTTTCTAAGCTTCTGCTTGTTCATCATTGATCCTGCCGTCCTTCGCTGTTAGATTGTTGTTTCTTAGCCATTCTTCGGCTTTCTCCACTGAGCTGAGGAACACTTTTTGATCTTCTTTCATAATCCTACTTGCTGTTGGGAAAGCCCAGGCGAATTTAATATTATGTTTTCTTAGTGTTGCTATGACACCACTAATTTTTTTCCTGTGGGCTCTGGTATGAAAGATCTTGAAGCAGAAAGGTGTCTTTAAATGTAACTTCTCTGAATCGATTTGATCTGCTTGTCCGAAGGAGAGTTTCTTTAAATTGAAAGGATTGGAAGTTAACCAGGACGTCCCTTGGGTAATTATTCGTGATATTTTTGGGTTTGAATACTCTATGCCATCTTTCTAATGTGGTATTGTAATCTGTTGTATTGATATCCCATTTTTTCCACAATTCTTCCCAAAAATCCTTCAGTTTTTCCTGGCTAACTGTTTCAGGAATGTTTCTTATTCTGATAATGTTGCATCTTGAGCAATCCTCTAGCTCTCCTAATTTAAGTTCCATTGTTTCTATCTTTTTTGCAAGTACGACATTTTGATCTTTAAGTAAAAGATCCTGAAATTCAAGTGCCTCAATGTTTTCATCTATAGTAGTGATCTGATTGGTCAATTCTCCCATTTGTATTTTTATTTCAGCTGTATTGGAGTTAAGTTGGGTCAGAACGGCTTCCAATTGTTTATCCAAACAGTTTTTAAGGAAGTCAGGGGTTATATAGGGGCCCTCTGTGCTTTTTGCACTGCTTGGGGATCCCTCCATTTGTGATTGTCCCAATATCGAATCATTGATTTCTCTATCCCCTTTTGGTACTGGGGAGAAAAAAAATTCAGGATTTGATTCTCCTTTTAGATCTTTATTTTTATCTTTTCTCAGAGTGTGTTTATCGAAGTATTTGTCTGGCTGTTTTTTAGTAGCCATTCTGTCAGTTTTTCTCTTCCTCTGCTCTACCACTGTATATGGGTGAGGACACCTTGATTTAACTGGTGACTTGAGGTATATCTTATGTGGGCGTTGCGGCACCTGGGCTTGTGACTTTTGTAATTTTGCCCAGAAATATGTTTTTATCTTTTCACCACTTATCGTTTTTTCAAGACACCGTCTGCATAAAGTAGCAAAAACAGACAACAGGTTAGCTTTAGAGGGTTAAGGATAAATTGTTTCAAAGTCTTTTTCCTCCTTTCCTCCTCTTTAGTTTTTTGCTCCCTCACTTTATCTGCAGCCTGTCAAATGTCTCAGAGAGCTTTCTTCTCCCCTTTGCCATAGATTATCGTTTTTCTTTTTCTTACTCCTTTCCCTTTTCCCCTCTTTTTTTCTCTTCTTATCTGCCTTCTTTCTCTCCTCTCCCCCTTTAACTCTTGTTATTAGTACACTGGGTATAATCCTGTTTTTATCGATGCACTTTCAGTGCTATCTTTTGCTATTATTTGTAGTCATATAGGGGTGGGGAGGGAGGCACCCTTTTGGCCAAGGGAAAACCACAGCTCAATTACTTTAAAAATACATTTTTGTACTTATCTTGATTTTAGCTGGGACTTCAGATGGCTTACTGCAACCTTCAGAGCTACTTTTACTCCGGTTTTCTGCCTTGCCTCATAAGCGTCTACCCTCTCCTGTCTTTGTCTTTAGCTGCTGGTTAGTGATGCCGGAATGCTTCTCACCCCGTGACTCCTTGGAACCCTCACCCAAGCACTTGAAACGAGGATGGGATGGATCCTGCTGCACAGACTTCCGGGTAAGTAATGTTCTTTTTGTCTTCTTTAGCTCCTCTCTTTAGTAATTTTTTTTTAATTTTTAGGCAATCCTTATTCTCCCATTCGTCGTAGCCAAAACCCACCTCTCGGACGCACGTACACGTGTGCTACGTCCGCATCTTACTCCCGGGCGGTAGCTTTTAACTTGCTCTGGGGGCTTCTACAGCTTCAGTATTGGGGCGATATTTGTATATAAGAGTTCCTCAGGTATCTTTCTTTCTTCTACAATACCATTGAATAAATTTGTATGATGCCCTGGCAGTTCTTCATTAAACATGACGTAAAATAGATTAGGGTATACATCTAGTCCCTGACTTTTTTTTTTTAAAGAATGTCTATTGCATCTCTTGTTTCTTTTTCTAAAAAGGGCTTGTTAAGGTAATCTAACTAATCTAACTTCTTTTCTGTTTGTTGTTTCATTTTTTTATTTTTAAAATATGCCTCCGCAGTTTCTATATTGATGGGAAGATTGTATAGCTTCTGATAGAAATAATTAAAAGCCTTCCCTATCCCCTCAGGCATTAGATGAGTACCCTCTTCATTTCTGATTTTTTTTTGGACTACCTTGGTACCTTTCTTTCCATTTACTTTATTTGTTAACATTTTGTTTGCCCAGTTACACTTGTTGTACCATTTTATTTTAATATATTCCATTTTTGTAACTGTCTGTGATAGGAGGATATCATTGATCTTATCACTCAACTCAGTTATTTGATTACTTAGTTGGACCGTAGGGCTAATTCTATTGATCTTTGTAGCATCGTAAAGGAGCATATACAGATCTGTTAGCGAGGCACACAGATGGCCTCTTAACACTATTGCGTCTGATACTCCTTTGTTCTCATTTTCCTCGAAAAAGATTTTAATGAGGTCCTTTACTTAATCTATATCTGTTGAGTTTTTCAGCAATGAATCATTTAATCACCAACTATTGCTTATACTACCAGATGGGAGATTAATGCGTGGTTGCGAAGGTGGTGCAAGCAAGAGGGATTTGGGTTCTTGGAGCACTGGGCAGACTTTGCAGTCGGCTACAGACTCTTTGGACGGGATGGGCTGCACCTCAATGATGAGGGGGCTGCAGTATTAGGGGCGAGGATGGCTAGAGGATTAGATGAGCTTTTAAACTAAGCTCTGGGGGGGAGGGTCAAGATCAAAAAGAAGCAATGGTAGCTAGGGTAGATTGGAAGGTGGGTCTAGCTATGGGAGAGGAGGAAAGCAGTGGTGGGGTTAACATAGACCAAAGGGAGGTCCATATAATTAAACCTGCACACATTAAGTGTTTGTCAACTAAACAGAAAATGGGTAGTAATCTCAAATGTCTTTTAGCAAATGCAAGAAGCTTGACAAACAAAATGGGTGAGCTGGAGATACTGGTAAGTGCTGAACAGTATGATTTAATCGGAATCACAGAAACGTGGTGGGATGAGACCCACGACTGGTCAGTTAATTTACAAGGTTACTCACTTTTTAGAAAGGACAGAGTAAATAGAAAAGGGGGAGGGATTTGTCTGTATGTAAATCCTAAATTAAATCCCAGTATTAAAGAAGGTGTACATGATGTAACTGGAACTGATGTGGAGACACTGTGGGTGGAGATTAGCTTAGACGCTAAAAAGAATCGCACATTACTTGTTGGTGTATGCTACAAGCCACCAAATATTAGCATTGATGGAGAAGATCAGCTTGTATTACAAATTGAAAAGGCTGCAAATATGAATGAAGTTCTAATCATGGGAGATTTTAATTACCCAGATATAGATTGGAAGTGTGGCACAACTAGTTCAGCTAGGGGCAGCAAGTTTCTGGACCTGCTTAATAACAAATTTATGGCACAATTAGTAGACACCCCAACTAGAATGGATGCCTGTCTGGATTTGGTAATAACAAACAATGAGGAGCTTATCTCAAACATCCAAATAAGAGAACACTTGGGGAATAGTGACCATAATATGGTCTCATTTGAGATTAATGCAAAAAAGCAAATTGGTAAATACGCCACCAAAACACTTAATTTTAGAAGGGCTAACTTTGATGGACTAAGGGCATCGATTGAACATTTAGACTGGGAACGATTGTTTTCTGGACTAAACACAGAAGACAAGTGGAATGCCTTTAAGCACACATTACAAAAGTACACATCCCAATATATACCTTTGGGAAACAAATGCAAAAGACACAAATCAAAACCAATGTGGCTTACAGGTAACGTGAAACAGGAAGTACAAAACAAGAAAATGGCATTCAAACATTATAAAAACACGGGATCAGCATTATCATTTATAGAGTACAAAGAGGCCAACAAAGCCTGCAAAAAGGCAATTAAAATGGCTAAATTGGAAAATGAGAAAAGGGTTGCCAAGGAGAGTAAAACTAACCCCAAAATGTTTTATAAATATATAAATGGAAAAAAGCTAAAGAGGGAAAATGTTGGGCCCTTGTTATCCCAAATGGGAAATTTGGTAAGTGAGGACAGAGAGAAAGCAGACATTTTAAATACTTTTTTTTCTTCTGTTTATACTAAGGAAGAGCAGATGGACGAGCCCCTGCTACAGGAAGTTATGGGACATTCGCCGCAAACATGGGATTGGCTGACACAGGAAAAAGTGCTTAAGCAATTACACTCTGTTAAGATAGACAAGGCCCCAGGACCAGATGGTATACACCCAAGGGTACTTAGAGAGTTAAGCATAATTCTGGCCAGGCCACTATTCATGATCTTTAGGGATTCATTCAGTTCAGGTACAGTGCCAACAGACTGGCGAAAGGCGGATGTCATTCCAATATTTAAAAAGGGATCAAAATCTCTGCCAGGTAATTATAGGCCAGTGAGCTTGACATCTGTAGTGGGGAAACTATTTGAAGGATTGCTAAAGGTATACACTCAAGAATACATCTTGAACCAGAATATAATTAGTAAAAGTCAACATGGTTTTGTGAAAGACAGGTCTTGTCAAACAAACTTAATAACATTCTATGAAGAAGTCAGTAAAAATATAGATCTAGGCGTGGCAGTTGATGTGATCTATTTGGATTTTGCGAAAGCATTTGATACAGTTCCACACAAAAGGTTACTCTACAAATTGAGAGAAATAGGTTTGGGGGCAAATGTGTGTATGTGGATTGAAAATTGGCTAAAAGATAGAACACAAAGGGTTGTTGTAAATGGAAAATTCTCAAATTTGACAAGGGTATTAAGCGGAGTACCTCAGGGGTCTGTTTTGGGCCCTCTTCTTTTTAATTTGTTTATTAATGATCTGCCACATTGTGCTGAGAGCCATGTCTCCGTGTTTGCGGACGACACTAAATTAGGTAAGGCAATAAAGACTAATCTTGATGTTTTTTCTTTACAGGAAGATTTGGACAGAGTGGGGGACTGGGCAGTAAAGTGGCAAATGAGGTTCAATATAGACAAATGTAAAGTTATGCATTACGGGAAAAATAATAACAATGCAACATATACGTTAAATGGTTTTTCCCTGGGAAAAACTACTAATGAAAAGGATTTAGGAATAATTATAGACAACAAACTTGGCAACAGTGCTCAATGCCAGTCAGCAGCTGCAAGGGCCAATAAGATATTGGCATGTATAAAACGAGGTATAGATTCACGGGAGGAGGATATCATCTTGCCTCTTTACAAATCAATGGTAAGACCTCACCTTGAATATGCAGTACAGTTCTGGGCACCAGTCCTTAAAAAGGATATTAAGGAACTAGAAAAAGTGCAAAGGAGAGCTACAAAATTAATAAGGGGTTTGGAGGATCTTAGTTATGAAGAGAGACTTAAAAAATTGAATTTATATACGTTAGAAAAAAGGCGTCTCAGAGGGGATATGATAACATTATATAAATATTTGCAGGGCCAATATAAAGAGCTCTCCAGTGACCTGTTCATTAACAGAAAGGTACAAAGAACAAGAGGTCACCCCCTCAGACTGGAAGAGCAAAGATTTCATAGACGGCAAAGGAAGGGATTCTTTACGGTTAGGACAATAAAGTTATGGAACTCACTGCCAAGAGAGGTAGTGCTAGCAACCACAATAGATGCATTTAAAAATGGTTTGGATGTTTTTTTAGGAAAGCAGAACATACAGGGCTATTAATAATAGAATAAGCATTAATAAAAGAGCTTATTGATCCAAGGAGAAATCTGATTGCCTCTTGGAGTCAAGAAGGAATTTTTTCCCCCAGGAGGCAAAATTCGAAATAGCTTCCTTAGGGGTTTTTTGCCTTCTTTTGGATCAAAAGCTGTAATGATAGGTAGAAGGGTTGAACTTGATGGACTTGTGTCTTTTTTCAACCTAAATTACTATGTAACTATGTACTATGTAACTATGCACCAATGGTGATATCTAGGATAACCGGATTATGGTCTGACCAGGGAACTTCTTGAATCCAGATCTTTTAAACTTTATTTGCAACCTCAGTGTTACCCAGAACTAGGAATAATCTGTAATAGGTTGATGGACCTTTGAAAAAACACGTGTAGTCCCTCTCTTGCGTATGATATATCCTCCATAGGTCCAGTAGTCCCATTCTATGCTTAATTGTTCTAATATGGCTTGACATTCTTCTACTTTTTTTATCCTGTGGCGTTGCTCCTAATGAGTTCCTATCTAACATACCATCTACTGTACAATTAAAATCCCCTCCAATGAGAATTCTTCCCTTTTTATGTGGTCTATCTTGGCAAAAACCCTATGTAAAAATTGAATATTTGGGGCATATATATTGGCTATTGTGAATGTTTTTTTATCTTGCACACTACCAAGATGTATCTGCCATCTGTATCTACCTCCTGATACATGACTTGGACATCTGTATCATTTGTGCATAAAAAGGCAACTCCACATTTCTTTTTTTCCTCTAAAGAGGAGAACATTTGTATACCAAATCAATCTGGAATAAATTGGTTATTGTCTTTTTTTAGCCAGTGAGTTTCCTGAAGTAGAATCATTTTTACTCTCTCTTTTTTAATATAGTCAAAGACCATCATTCTATTATTGTTATGCGCTCCATGGGCATTGAGTGTCATGACACTAACCATGGTCTGAAGAAGTATGTAGTAATTTAGGGGAGACCCTCAGCACTTCAGACAATACACACATAAATACAAACAAACATTTAAAAACATAGAATCTCGTGGGGTATCCCATCTTTTGAAGTACCTACAGTGTCTCGCACTGGCGATACCTTTCCACACTTACCACTTTTCCAAGTGTGGATATAACTCCATCCTACAGAATAATCTATGGAGTTATATAAGAGGTCGCTTCGCCTAATGCCAAATTGCTGGAGATAATTTTTTAATATTGAATCATCAACAAAATATATTTTTCTTTCATGTTTTTCTCTCCCTCCCCTTTACTCCCCTCCCCATGAAACTATTTCTACAATTTTCAGAGCAAGTGCGAGGGATGGGAGAGAGAGGGGGGGGGGAAGACCTCACAAACTAGGAGGTCCTTAATGAGAGAGAAAGGAGTTACAACTCTATAGGGTGGAGGTCTGTCTTTTATCTTTGTATCAGCCAATATATCCCCTTTCATCCTCCCCCTGTCTAACTGAAAGGCATAAGACAGAATCCAAGAGCTTAGATATGTACATAAATACACAATACCAAATATATACATACATGACTAATACAATATAAAAAGTGAATATCGATATACCTCTATCTTTTATTTTGAACACTCTCTCAGAATTATCTTTGTAAGGACCATCCTTTCTATATCAAAGAGAGAAAGGGAAAAGAAAAAGAAAGGAAAAAGACACATACATTTATATTTATGTATTTCAATACAATATTATCCAAAATTACCATTATCACACTTTCCGAGCTTTCTGTCTCTTCTATATCTCCCATACATGTCTCTCTATTTCTATCTTTAGTGTCCTGCAACAAGCAAATGTGGTGATCTTTATACCAAACTTTTATTTTTTTATTCATATTATCCTTACTTAACATGCTCGACCTCTTAAATATTTTTACGTTGGGGCCCTTAAATCTTCCTATGACTATAATAGTGCTTATATTAGTGCTTATATTTTACAATCCCAATTGTCCTTACTTAAAGTGCTAGGTCTCTTACGTGTGTGCATTGTGACCCTTAAACTATTAGTCTTAATCTTGTATTATTTTTTTATTTTGTATCCCCTTTTTCCTTCCTTATTTTCTCTCATTCTGTGACTTTACTTAAGTCATGAAGCAGTGATTTCACCAATATTCTATTCAAATCAACACACCACACTTCTAACCGTTTGATCTATAACCAGCTTTAGCACAAAAAAGCAAGAAGAAGAAAAAAAAAACTCTCCAAATTACTTCACATCTCTTGTTGTTTTTTCCCGAGCCCTCAGCATCATTTTCATCCCCTTCCTCCCTCTCCCTTCCCTTTCCACCTCTATTGTGACATTTCTCAATCAGACCCATTTTTGTAATCCATACTTTAGCAGAGTCCACATTGTCAAAAGATTCAGTTTTTGCATTAAACACCATAATTTGTCTTGTGGGGAAGCCCCAATAATACTTCACATTATTGTCTCTCAATATTGAGGTCACAGGGGCAAAAAGTCACCTTTTCTTCCTAGTTTCATTTTTCTGATCTCTTCTTTGAAAATAATGGAATGGCAGCAGACCAGGATATCACTGGGGATCTATGCTGCTAGGTTGCCTAGTTTTGGGATTCTATGCCATTTTTCCAAGAAACTTGAGCTTTTTTCCTTCTATACTCCTAGGCTTTTAAAATAGGATGTTAACAATTCTTGCATCATCTCTTGACTTATTTTTTCAGGGATGTTTCTTATCTATTTTTCCATCTAGAACGGTCCTCCAGGTCTATGATCTTTTGTTCAAGCTGTTGAATTTGTATGTTGTTGTATTTTCTGGCTATCAATCTGATCTTTATTTTCAAATTCAAGATGGTCTATTTTTTCCTCTATCTCCTTAATCTTCTTTCCAAATTCCCTCAAATCTTTTTTTAGTTCTACGCTACTATTTTCAATCTCTTGTTTGATTGCATTCAGCTCTTGCTCAAAGCAGGTTTTTAGATACTCTTGAGTTATATTCTGTGAGGCTTCATCCTATTGTGTCTGAGGCCATAAATAGTCTCTTCTCGGGCTCTCTATGGGGCCATCATTTGTATTTATATTGACATCCGACATTGATTTTTCTGCTTGGATTCTGATTTTGATTCCTTTCTTTCCTTTTCCCTTTTTTCTCTACCTTCCTTTTCTTTAACTGACCCGAGTTTCCCATCCTGATTTCTTCTAGCAGCCATGATTTATTTATTGGGGCTAGTTTAGGCTTCTACCTAATGTCTAAATGTCTCAGCAGTAACTAGTGTGAGGGGAGCGAATCTCTTTTGTGCTGCGTCCAATGTGCCCCTTTTTTTTCTTTGACCCAGGCTATATTAAAATCACAGTTCAGGGTTTAATAGTAAACAAAGAGATATAAAAATGATTCGATCTCAACCATTTTGAAGTTTCGTCGTGTGTGACACCTCTGTGGCCTTTCTTAGTTTGCCCTTCTCTTGGCTCACTATGTTCTGTCGCGTTTATTTCTCTTTTCTTTCTCTTTTCTTTATCCGTGTAGATTCCTTCTCGAATATGTCTTTGTTCGGCCCTCGGGCCTTCAAGCTATGTCTTAACCGCACTTTTCCGCCCTTGTCCCATGAGCTCTTTGGCCAGGGGGATCGCTGCCGCCTTTCACACACCAACTGGTCCCTCCGGGTTCTCCCACTTCCAGGGCTTGTTGTGAATTTTGTTGGGACACAGCGTGACTTTTGGCTATGCGTTATCCAGCTTTCCCTTTTCTTTCTCTTTCTCTGTCCGCTCCTTCCGTGTCCTGTAGTCCCTTGGGAATCGCCACCGCCTCTCACACGAGAACGGTCCCTCTGGGTCTTCTCACTTCAGGTATGCGGGAATGTAGCTTGCCTTTTTAGCCCTGCTGGGTTGTCCAGCCCTCTCTCTGGGCCCTTGGGATGAGGGGAATCGCCACCGCCTCCCACACGTCATCGGCCCCTCCAGTCCTCTCTCACTTTTGTGAGCACTTTAGGATCTCTCAGGCACTCTCACAATAGGGTTTTTCTTTTACTCTCTTTGTTCCTTTGCTCAGTAGGGGGATCTCGCCTTCACCGCTCGTAGCCCACTTGCCCTGAATTTAGGCTGCATGTGGATTAGGCTTCTCCAGCTCTCGGCCACTAGGTACTACCTCTGTCGCGATGCACGCTCACGTGGCTATGTCATCACGCCCCCCAGGAACTGCTGCTTACCTTCTTACAGAACTTAAAGGGACAGGCACAGATATAATTAAGACTACATACAGAGGACAGGGCTAAGAAACACAATACAACATACAGATAAATATACAGGGTCTAACCTAATACTAAGACTAAACTAAGTACTGAACCGAATACAGGGTGCAGGGCTACAAAGACAGAAGCAAACATAAGCAAAATAAAGCAAAAGCCACACTAAGGACAAACAACACAAGGCTCAGGTTTACAGAGTGACTTTTTTAAGAAGCAAAAGTCATGCCAGGGCAGCAGCCCTGTTGGATGATGGACCCGGCTTAAGCCATTGCAGCTGTTTTATGGCAAGACTTGGACAGGTGCTGGTATGTGGCTTGGAATAGGCAGGTGCAGGAAATTAGCTAGACTTAGGCAGGCACCACTTTGTGGCCACACAGGGCAAGTACTACTTTTAGCAGGTGCCGCTCTGAGGCTGAACTAGGAAATTCCAGCATGTAATTGAAACAGGAACTAGAATAGGCTATAAACAAGCGAGCAAAGCAAGAAAACCAAAATGATACAGAAATGCCTGGACACAGCCTTTATGAGCCTGCATGTGGGTTGACAAGTGAAAGGCCTCTTACCTGCTGAGATTTCCTAAGTGTCATTCTATCAGCAGGTAGTTTTGTCATTAAAGAGTTCTGCTCTATGAAGATTCTGGTTTCATAATAAAAAATTCTTCTGGATCCATCTGGCAAGTCATCTTCATTACTGATTTACTGAGTATCAGTATTAAATATCTACTTGTGTTAGTGTGTAAAACATATACATCTTCCATTGCACCAAAGTTTTGAAACACATTGCACTAATGCATTTTTCATATTTTTGTTTACAACAAAGCACCCTGCACATGTCCAACCTGTTCAGGGCTATGAATCTGCAGGGTAATATCCATCAACAATTTTATTAACCTGTAAACTATGTGTAGACACTTTATTATCCCATAAAGTTTACCCCTATGATGTCCAGTAAATTCTGATGTGCTACTTTCTCTAGAGTTCAAACTTCCATTGAAAATGGGGGGGGGGGGGGGCTACCAGAGGGGAAGTGCTGCCAATGGCATCCTCTCATTGTTTATTATCTCTTGGGTCATCGCATTCCATCATTGTGGGACAATTGGCCAGGACTCACTGCGCACATAATCTGGAAAATATGGATGATGTCACATGCGCACTCTGTGCAGCGAGAAATAAGATGCTCATGCCCTGTGTCCCATGTGGTGAGGAATATGGATAAGGAAAAAGGAATATCCTGGGTGGTTGCCATGCAGGCATCTCACTTTCCAGTCTAACCTATGTAAGACAAAGTGAACTGCCTATTGAAGTTTGTAGTTGCTTCTGTTTTTGTGCATTCACCTTTCTCCCCCCACCTCTCTAATACATTTTTTTTGATGCAGTCCTATACTACATTTATTGTTTCTCACTGGACTTGGCTGGTACCTCCTATGTCATGAAGGGTTAATGTCTGGCCAAACCCACCTAGCTCCCACTGTCCCCAAATACTGTTACTAACACCTTCCCCTTTAACCTCACCTCACATTTTGCATATTTTTTTTATGCAGCAGCATTTCGAAAACGTGTGCCTGGAAAAATGACAATGTTGGCAACTATATGGTTAAATGATTCATTATTTACCTGGTTCATACATTGTGATAATCATTTTTTATATTCTAAATAGGAAGTATACATTTTCTGCAAATATAAGAAAATATTGCAAAGTGGAAAATCTCTGTCCAAATATTACAGACATTAAATATGATTAATTATAAATAGAGCTTTTCTTTAAGCTGGTAAGACTATACATTTGCTCATTTTAGACATGTATTAAACAGATGCATCTGCAAAAAGCTTTAAGGTTAAAAAGTTTGAAAAACAAAGTTAATTTCAATTCTTTATTTAGGTCATTTCAATGCCAAATTAAAGAGCAGCTGAAGCCTAGTTAAACAATGTTGGTTAACAAATAAGTGGTTTTAAGTCTTGGGAAGCCATTAGATTGAAAGTGATATTTACTTCTTCCTGCATTAGTAAGTCAGACAAGTTACTTGGTGTGTTGCCCAGAAAGTGTTATAGACCAAAATATAGCTAATTGTTTTTAAATGATGAAAGAAAGTGATGCCTATTCAACTTTCCTCCGAAGTAAACAATACATGTAATGGTTTTCTTTACTAATAAATCTATTTGTTTTATCTTTATTATACATAGTTAACAACTGTAAATAATATAAGATCAGAAATATCCCCATGTGTATTTTATGCAATAAGTTAAAATGCCTATTAGGAAAAAAATACTTGTTTAACTGAAATTGCTCACAGCATGGCGGTTTTTATGTTCCAGGTCTAAGGCATGGGTTTCGAACTGTGACCATTCTGTTGTTCCAAGACTTCAAGTTCTCTGCCTTTTAGAGAGTCTAGACAAAGTATGTGTCAACCGTTGAAATATTAAATACTGTGCACCTAGAGGGTTATGCCATGAAACTTTTCAGTGAACCTGACTTTGTTTACACCTTTGACACTTTTGGGAGCATTAAAATATAAGACCAACGGAATACGATGTCAGGGGATTTTCCAGGTACTTTTGGTTGTGGTTGTTAAGATTAACAAGTCTATAATTAAATATTCTCTTTGTTTATTGGTAATTATTTAATGAGCTAGTCAGGTTAGTTAGCAGCCATATTTATGTTTATGGAGAGACTAAATTGTTTCTATCACAATAATAATACAAGTGCATTAAAACAAATGCATGCATTAAGTACTTAATTCATCTTAAAGGTTCTAAAATTAAACAGTGCTCCAAGATGTTATACATCCATTTAACTTATTAGCACATATATTCCAAGTTCAAGATCAGATGGATAACCATTTTTTAAATTCCTGGATTAGTAGTTCCCTGATATCCTCTCACCACTAGGAGTTCCACCTACTTAGGGTTTACACAGTTAGCATTCATCTACTCTATGCGATCAAGGAACCTGTTGATTAGAGATATTGTTTTTTTCTTATCTAGAGCAAAAGAAAGAGGTAAAGTTGTAAGTGATTTGCATAGTAATTATATTTTATATGATGCCAAACAGTAATTAGCGGATTGTTTTCCCTTCATTGCTTTGGGATGTATACAAAATGGTGCAAATGCTGTTATACATACAAAATGCCATTTACACCTTGTTTCCACTTTCCAACACGTTTTATACATAACTGTTTCTTTTTGTTTGGCAATACAATATGTTTATGGTTTATTTTGAATGGTGCTTTTAAATATTTTTGTGGTGGACTGCAACTGTTTTAAAAGAATATGTTTTACTTATATACACGAGCACAATTCATTTGCTCAAGTGTTTGTGAAGGAATTTAAACACAATTACTATATAATTACCCAAATTACACTTGCATATTAATGGACAAAAAAGCACTGGCATATTTTTGGACAAATTGGTTGTGGAATATCAATGAACAAACTAACAGTGGAATATTAATGGGCAAACTAACAGTGGCATATTAAAGGGCAAATTTGCTGTGACATACTAAAGGGCAACCTAACATTGGCATGTTAATCAGCAATTTGACATATCAATGGGCAAACTAACACTGGTATATTAATGGTCAAATTGACGGTGGCATATTATGGGCAAATTGGCTGTGACATATTAATGGACAAACTAACAGTGTCATATTAATGGGCAAACTAACACTGGTATATTGATGGGCATATTGGCAGTAACATATTAATGGGCAAACTAAAACTGGCATATTAATGGATAAATTGGCTGTGGCATATTAATGGGCAAACTAACATTGGCATATTGATGGGCAAACTAACACTGGCATATTAATGGACAAACTATCAGTGGCATATTAATCAGCAAACTAACAGAGGCATACTGAACAAACTGGCTGTGGCCTATTAATGGACAAACTAGCAGTGGCATATTAATGGGCACTTGGTTGAGAAATATTTTAATGGGCATACTTTGGCATATTTAATGGAAAAACTGTGGCATATTGTAATGGGAAAACTAAGAGTGGCATATGTTAATGGCAAAGTGACTGTACTATGGGGGAAAGTGAAACCGTGGCATGTTCTGCAGTGGAAGTTCTGTGGGGAAAAGTGATTCTGTGGTATGTTCTATGGGGCAAATTGACACTGTGGCATGCCAAATTGTGTGCAATATGAGTGCAAGTCAAGTACTGTGGGTACTGTTTGGTGCTGTGTTAAGTCCTTTAGGTGCAATGTGTATGCAGTGGAAGGAAAGAAAAGCAACATTTTTAAATAACCTTTTCATTTAAAAGTTCATATATGTATAAATGCAACGAGAGAGGGAGAGAGAGAGGGATGTATGTATGCACAGAAAAGCTATATGTGTGTTATATATAATTGTACAATAGGTGAATGTGACCTGTCACCACCATGTGGAGTCCCGTGTACACCATATTTATTGGACTATAATTAAGGGGCTCCTGTATGTCGCATAATTAATCGGGGTCCTGCGTGTGGCATAATTCAAGATAAATCTATGTTTCTATTAAAGTTTTAGCTTTTTTGCAAATAATATACTGCTCTCAAAATCTAAATCTAAAATATTGTTGCAATGTAGGCAGCAGCACTCCCAAATCCAAAATTGTATTTTATGTGGTGCTAGAGTAGATGGAAAGAGGTTAAACAACTACTAGAATTTAAATAGTTAAAATAATAGAAAGTAGCTCTGAAAACTATATGTAATTAAGCAAAGCAAAAAAAGAGCACTTGCCAGTTCCAGTGCAGTACCATATTGGAGAGGCATGCACCCACAATCAGAGGCGTCGCTAGGGGGGGGGGGGGGGGCCTACTGGGGCTGAAACAGAAAGAGTGTAAGTGGGTGTGAGTGGCAGAGTTATGAGTGTGCATGTGTATGTATGTAGGTGGCAGAGTTTTAGTGGCAGAGTTATGCGTGTGCAGTGGCTGGGTGGGAGTGTTTGGAAGAGAGTAAGTGTGTGTGAGTGAGTGTAAGTGTGAATGGCAGAGTTATGAGTGTGCGTGTGTACATATGTGAGTGGCAGAGTGCAAGTGGGTGTGAGTGGAAGAGAGTAAGCGTGAGTGGCAGAGTTATGTGTGTGAGTGGGAGAATGTAAGTGTGAGTGGCAGAGTGTGAGTGTTTGGAAGAGTGTGTGTGAGAGTGAAAGTGTGAGTGGCAGAGTTATGAGTGTGTGTGAGTGTGAATCCCAGTGAGATTACTAGGAGAAATGTGATTAATTACTATGATTCATATTGAATGTGATAATCAAATGTGAAACAATGCTATCATCTCATATTATTTTTATTTTCACACTTGATTATCACATTCAATATAAATAATAGTGATTCATCTTTATATTTAGTCTTTGTATTGATGGCAATACAAATCCATACACATGGCATTACACATCCCATGTACCTGGTTATAGTATTAAACCCATACATTATGAATTAATGTGCTGCTTTACATTACATTATGGGTTTTACTCATGAAAGAGAGAATTGCAGGGAAGTGAGATGGGAATTTCAAAATTAAGGCTAAAGTAGCAGAGTTGGAAAAATTATCCCATTCAGTTGAATTCCCATCTCAATTCCCTGCACTTCTCTCTTTTATGAGGTTGGTAGAAGGAGCATACCTTCATACCTCAGCCTATTCTCCCCACGGTAGAAGGAGCATACCTTCATACCTCAGCCTATTCTCCCCAGGGTAGAAGGAGCATACCTTCATACCTCAGCCTATTCTCCCCAGGTTTTTGACCCCTTTTTCTTAAAAAAATAAATACTTATGATGTGTGTGTGAGCGTTGCAGGTTTACACACGTGTCTGCGTGTCAGAATATCTGTGTGGGAAAGGCCATCTGTGTGTATAAGGGTGTCTGAGTGTGTGAGTATAAGGTTGTCTTTGTAAGGGTATCTATGTGGGGGGAGGGGGGGTTAAGGATGGGTGTCAGTGTGTGTGTGTGTGGGGGGGGGGGGGGGGGCGCTGTGGATCCCCTATATTATGGCATATTATGAGACTGTTGGTCTACTTTTTTTTATCAAAGTCTGGTAAATGGTGTTTGCAACATACACAGCATTTTGTATGCTCAGTTATTTTGAAATCGTGGGAATTACTCTGTGTGTAAGGGTGTGTGTATGTATGTGTAACTGTGCAAGTGTGTATGTGTGGCTACATGTGTATATGTGTGTATTTGTGGCTGTGTATTTATGTGTATAAGTGTAACTTTGAGAAATGTGAGTTTCTTGCGTGCCTTATTGTCTTATTGTGTATTATGGTCCAGTAATGTACAGCATGAGTGTAGTGATACACTCACACACTGCACATTACTGTGAGTTTTATTGCTGTGGAGTCAGTGTTATACCTACATATTTGCACAATGCTGTGGAGTCAGTCACAGACAGACAGGCACACACATACAGACACGCATACAGTCAGTCACAGGCAGACATACAGTCAGTCACAGACAAACACACACACAGTCAGTAACAGACAGACAAACACATACAATCAGTCACAGACACATACAGTCGATCACAGGTAGACATACACACAGTCAGTCACATAAACACACAATCAGTTACATACACACACATTCAGTCAGTCATACACACACACACACACACACACTGTTAGTCACATACACTTACACACAAGTCAGACATTTTGTTGTTGTTTACGATATAAAAAGTGTATCTATCAATATGTCCCCGTCCTGGCTGCTATACCTCATTCTAGCCTCGTCTGTGCCCTGCTGTTGTTTCTAGCCCTGCTGAGCACACTCAGTGCTCGGACACTATAAGACTGTGCAGCCGTGCACACACTGCTCCCTCGCGCTGCGCTGGATAAATAAATAAATAAAACGATCCCTGCGGCGAAGGCACCAGGCAGGGATAACAATAACTGGGCGCCAGGTATAATTTTGTGGTGCCCGGGATTTGTTGAGCCCTGATATATACCCATATATACCTATTGTTCATTGGCATCATATATATCAGTCTGTATGCTGCCTAACCATGTGAGCTTATTTACTCCACTTCTATCAAATCTATCTCGGGCTCCAGCACCGGATCTTTTGGAGACCTAGCAACGCCCCTGCCCACAATCATTCCATGGAGAAATTAACAACGTTTGAGTGGTAGAAGTAATCATTGATATGTATGAAATCCCCACGTATTGAAACATAAAAACAGGTCTTCCTTAGGGTGCATGTACAACAGACAAAATGAAAAGACCATAACCGTAACACTAACCCTAACGCTAGCACTAGCTCTAGCTTTAACCAGTATGTAACCCTATGTTTAGTCTTAATTTAGATCTGGAGCTAGTTTGGACTTTTTTTCCCCTGCAGTGTTGCTGAGTGCCTCTAGAAGCAATATAGCAACAACAGAGCGATTAAAGTGATCTTTGATCACTTCTATTGCTCTTGATGGTTTCATGACAGAGCCATACCCCAACATATTTGAGTGGTGGAAGTGATCATTGATAGTCGTGAAATGCCCACATATTGAAACAGAAAATATGTCAGTTTCCCTCAACTATTGAACCTAATGCTTTTCAGTTTAATCTAATCACCTAACATTAGCCAGTCATGCAACATTATCTAAAAACCCACACCCAAACAATTTTTAGTGGCTTGCTGCAAGTGAACTACTTTCATGAGGAAAATGTGTAATTTGCATATCAAGGCACAATGTGATATCATACTAAAAATTCACATGTTTCTATTTATGCATGCATCTGTTGGGAATTTTGCTGGCACAATGAATAGATCATGTTTGATCATTTGTTATTCTCTATATTCACAGTATAGACAATGCTTAGTTGACAGGGTCCCTATAGCTGCAACTCCTATCATACCAAATCACAATTTATATGTATACATAAGTTTGCGAGATACAGACTATGTTTATCTTTTAAGGTCTTTAAAACAAAGAACTATATGTTTCTTACAGTTTCCCTGCATGATTACCTATTTTGTATGAGAAAAGAGAGGTGTTATTTTTTATGTTTATGTAAATGATTTCAATATTTTCCTTAATCTGAAATATTAGTGTTATAATACATTTGTCAGTTTGTAGTTCTTAATTACAATACAATGTAAACTTTTAATTAATTTGTGAATTACAAAACACAGGCTGAAGTAAAATCTCACTTGCATTTAATGCCAGAAATGCAATTAGCATTACTATTCAGTTAGAATGGAATTAAAGGTGAATGAGAGGTGGAGATGACTGCCTGTAGTGGTAATTGAGCTTAAGTTTATACTAATTGAAAGTACCTCATGAGAATTACATCATGATCTGGTTTTCTTAGTACTTATATAGACTTTATTCTAGAACATTTCCAAAGCTATCTTTCCTAAATAGACTTCATTACTCACATATATGAAAACCACAGTTTTAGTTTATTAACTAAGCATTTAGGTTAATCTACAACTTAATAAGCAATCATTTACAGAAATTGTGTTCATCAGACATAATACATTTGTATATGAAGTTGCATACATGTGTTAAAGGGGCAGTTCCTTCTATATTCCTTTGTGTCAGTTGCACATGTTTTTCACAGGGGTGCCTATATTCATTCACATCAGTGACAGGCAATGCACAGGAAGCGGGCTGGCTACTCTGCACCAGTTATCATGACCTTCTCTGATAAAGTCCTGTCAATTCTACAAGCTCACACAACATAAAGTTATGGTAGGGAAAAGGTGATGGGAAACCCCTCCACTTGAAATTTAATGGGTAGCAAACATGGGCATCCGCAGGGGGGGGGGCAAGGGGGGGCGCTTGCCCCCCCCCTGGATTTTTGCATTTCCCCTAAAAAAAAAAAAATGTTTTTTTATTTTTTTTAAATTATTATTATTTTTTTTCTCAGTATGTAGCCTCTAGTTGTCCCTAGGGGACTGCACACCAGTTGCTGGGGTAGGAGATGACACCCAAAGCTGTTGCTCTCTGCAACTCTGCTTGCTGTAATACTGGTCTCCCATCCACATTAGTGCAGGTCTCTGCAGCTGTCAGTCATGCTGCATGGAGAGTCAATGACAGGGGTGCCCGGGGATATGAAGTTATAGCCCCGCCCCTCAGCCCTCCATGTGGCAGCATGACTGACAGAAGAGAGCCTGCAGGGGAAGATACTCAGAGACCACAGCTGAGCCTCTGTAACAGGTAGGAAGAGCTTATAATAGCTTTAAGGTACATGGCAGAGTGGGCTAAATCCAAGGAGGTCCCTCCCATTTCCCTGAGGTCTCCATTTGTCCAGTCTGAGCAGCTCCTCTGACCAGGCTCTGCTCACATCAACATGGTGACAAGTGGATGGGGCAGAAAAGATAATTAAGGATAAAATGATGTGATAGATGGAGGCAGATTGCAAACAAAATGGGATGACATGGGGCAGAAAAGATAATAGAGAATGAAAAGAGGTGATTGATTGGAGCAGAATACAGACAAAATTGTGACATGGGGCAGAAAAGATAAAATGTAGGTGAAAAGAGGTCACTGACATGGAGGAATAAAACATATAAAATGATGGGGAAAGAGATGGCAAACATGGAGGAATAAAACATATAGAAGAGGGGGAAAGAGATAAAGAAATGTCATGGATTTAGGAATTTGGGTGTTTAGGGAATCTGTTGCTTTGTGTTTATATTGTGTGCTATAGTGTTGTGTCTGGTGCTGAGAGGTTATATTGTGTGCTATAGTGTTGTATCTGGTGCTGAGAGGTTATATTGTGTGCTATAGTGTTGTATCTGGTGCTGTTGGGTTATATTGTGTGCTATAGTGTTGTATCTGGTACTGTGGGGTTATATTGTGTGCTATAGTGTTGTATCTGGTGCTGTGGGGTTATATTGTGTGCTATAGTGTTGTATCTGGTGCTGAGAGGTTATATTGTGTGCTATAGTGTTGTATCTGGTGCTGTTGGGTTATATTGTGTGCTATAGTGTTGTATCTGGTACTGTGGGGTTATATTGTGTGCTATAGTGTTGTATCTGGTACTGTGGGGTTATATTGTGTGCTATAGTGTTGTATCTGTTGCTGTGGGGTTATATTGTGTGCTATAGTGTTGTATCTGTTGCTGTATGCTGATATTGTGTGCTATAGTGTTGTATCTGGTGCTGTGGGGTTATATTGTGTGCTATAGTAATGTATCTGGTGATGAGGGGTTATATTGTGTGCTATAGTGTTGTATCTGGTGCTGTGGGGTTATATTGTGTGCTATAGTGTTGTATCTGGTGCTGTGGGGTTATATTGTGTGCTATAGTGTTGTATCTGGTGCTGTGGAGTTATATTGTGTGCTATAGTGTTGTATCTGGTGCTGTGGAGTTATATTGTGTGCTATAGTGTTGTATCTGGTGCTGTTGGGTTATATTGTGTGCTATAGTGTTGTGTCTGGTGCTGTGGGGTTATATTGTGTGCTATAGTGTTGTGTCTGGTGCTGTGGGGTTATATTGTGTGCTATAGTGTTGTATCTGGTGCTGTTGGGATATATTGTGTGCTATAGTGTTGTATCTGGTGCTGTGGGGTTATATTGTGTGCTATAGTGTTGTGTCTGGTGCTGTGGGGTTATATTGTGTGCTATAGTGTTGTATCTGGTGCTATGGGGTTATATCTTTGCTATGTTGTATCTGTTGCTGTGGAGTTTCAGCTAGAGCTCTGGATATTTATCTGGTGCTGTGGTTTATATCTTGTGTCATGGGTTTTTAGCTGGTACTGTGGGTTCATATCTGGTGTTGTGGGTCTATATCTGGCACAGTGGATTTATATTTGGTGCAGTGAGACTATATCTAGTGTGGTTGGTTTATATCTGGTGCTGTGGATCTATATTTGGTGCAGTGAGGCTATATCTAGTGTGGTTGGTTTATATCTGGTGCTGTGGATGTATATTTGGTGCAGTGAGACTATATCTAGTGTGGTTGGTTTATATCTGGTGCTGTGGATCTATATTTGGTGCAGTGAGGCTATATCTAGTGTGGTTGGTTTATATCTGGTGCTGTGGATGTATATTTGGTGCAGTGGCTATATCTAGTGTGGTTGGTTTATATCTGGTGCTGTGGATCTGTATCTGGTGCAGGCTTTATCAACCCTTTGCATGCCTTCACTGATAATGACAAAGCTCCTCCACTTCATAACAACTTGTCAAAAAGAGGCGCGGCGCAGAAAGGATGACGGTAAAATTATGCCCCCCCCTGAAAAAACTTCTGCGGATGCCCATGGTAGCAAAGGCATTATTAAACACAAATCAACACACACACCAGACACATGACTTTTCAACCACCAATCTCACATTTACCGTGCTACATCCACTGTAAAGGATTCTTGCAGGCATATGAAAATAAGACTAACAATGATGACCTTTTGCCTCTGTATCCTTTTTTTTATACATGAGCCTGAGATCGAAGCATATGAACAACACAGTCACTAAACAAAACTCATGATACATTATCAAACAATAAAAATTCCAACAACAAAAAAACTAAATAAAATATACACAATTGACTACATTTTTTTTATATCTCTTTTCATGAGATGAAAAATCTGAAGCAGAATAAACTAAAATGAACATTGAGAGACATTTAACTATTTTATAATATGGAAGCCCAGCATTTTTACCAACCCTTCAAAAGTGCTGAAAATTAATAGTCTGTGATTCTCAACAATAAAATACAATTTTACATTGCATTAAAATAAATTACACAGAGTAAAATCATTTCAATTGCATTCTAAAAGTATATGAAGGCTATCCATGCTATCTGTGTTGAAAAGCTTTTCTCTCAGTTATACTAATTTTCACAGGATGAATATGGGGTCTGATTGCATTTACATGGAACTGAAAAAATAGACACAGTCTAAAATGTTTAACACTGCATAATAAGATATTCTGAGTGTTATGGCCACATTTAAAGACATGTACAAAACAGTTATAGAAATGGGTAGAATGGAACAGGTGCTCCCAGTTAAAACATAATAACTTTTATTAGTTGATTTAAAATGTTCTCAACCAAACACATAATAATAGTGCTCCAAAAGAAATAATGAAAGAAATGAAAAGTGAAAAAATATAATAAATAAAGAATAAAAACCAAGAGTTAAAACCAAAAAAGGTCTTGGTTGTTGAAGCTAGATTTAAAAAGCTTCAAATTAGGTAAATGAGGTATACTTGATAATAAATTCAAATCACTATACTATTAGCTTAAGAGACAGGGGGTGAACCCTTAGTCAAGTCAGTTTTCCCTTTTTAGAAAAAATAGGACCACAGTAAGTCTAGACTGTTGACCTGCATATAAAAATTGCCTGCTTGACTGAACAAATTAGAGTAAATAAACTCAAGGTAAGCAGCAAAGTAAGTACTGGGGAGTGGGGATTTTTTATTTGGCAAACTGGCATTGGCATTATACTGGGCATACTGGCAGTGGCATATTACTAGGCATACTGGCTGTGGCATATTAGTGGGCAAATTGGCTGTGGTATATTAATGGGCATACTGGCTTTGGCATATTACTGGACATACTGACTGTGGCATATTAGTGGGCACATTGGCTGTGGCATATTAATGGGCATCCTGGCAGTGGCATATTACTGTTCATCCTGGCAGTGGCATATTACTGGACATCGTGGCAGTGGCATATTACTGGGCATACTGGCTGTGGTATATTAGTGGGAAAATTTGCTGTGGCATATTAGTGGAGAAATTAAAAGTGACATATTAATTGGCATACTGGCTGTGGCATATTAGTGGGCATCCTAGCTATGGCATTTTAGTCGGCATACTGGCTGTGGCATATTAGTGGGCAAATGGACAGTGGCTTATTAATTGGAAAATTGGCTATGGCATATTAATGGGAAAACTAACAATAGCATATTAATGGACAGACTGTGGCATATTTTAATGGGCAAACTGGCTGTTTCATATGTTAATGGAAAACTCATTGTAAGCACCTTAATTGGTAAATGACTATGGCTCATTTTAATTGGCAAATTGATTCTGTGGATTGTTCTGTGGGGAAAAATAACATGTACTATGGGGCAAAGTGACACTGTGGCATGTTCAGCAGTGTCAGTTCTGTGAGAGAAAGTGACACTGTGGTATGTTCTGTGTGGCATATTGACACTGGCATGCCAAATCATGTGGGTGCAATATGAGTGCAAGTCAAGTGCTGTGGGTCCAATATAAGTGAATGGATACTGTATGGTGTTGTGTTAAGTTCTAAGGGGTGCAATGTGGGTGCAGAAAAAGGGAATAAAAACAAGAAATTGAATTTTTCAATACTATATTTATTACATGTACAAGTTGAATGTTATATGAAAATAGTTGCATATAATATTAAAAAGTTTACATTTACATATAGTTTTTACATTGTGACTTTTGAAAAATTGGGTCTACGGAGCCCACTGCT
The DNA here is from genome assembly GCA_036172795.1 of Pelodytes ibericus. Taxonomy (NCBI): domain Eukaryota; kingdom Metazoa; phylum Chordata; class Amphibia; order Anura; family Pelodytidae; genus Pelodytes; species Pelodytes ibericus. The sequence goes on along the minus strand of CM069857.1, from coordinate 226,211,063 downwards.
AAAGTCTTTTCCCTGGCCCACTAGGATCTTAAAGTGGCCATGTATTATACATTAGTGCTAATCACACCAGCGCTGTATTTACCGCGAGGCAAACAAGGCAAGTGCCTAGGGCACAAACACCCCCCCAATTTCCCCCAATTTAAAAAAAAAAATACAAAAAAAACCGCCCCCTTAAAAAAAAAAACATGCTTGCGGCAGAGACTGAGGTGAGAGGAGATCTGAAGACATCAGACGCGCGCCGGGTCACGTGGCCTGTCGGCACAACCGACAGGGAGCCGAACAGGCAGCATGGAGGACACCATGCTGTCTGCCACTATCCACCAGGGACAAAAAGTAAGTGCTAGGGGCATATTAATGGGCAAATTGGCAGGGGCTTATTAATGGCAAATAATATTGGAATATTATTGGGCAAATTGGCTGGGGAATATTAATGGCAAATACTGGAATGTTATTGGGAAAATTGGCTGGTGAATATTAATGGTAAATAATACTGGCATATTATTGGAAAAATTGGCAGGGGCATATTAAATGGCAAATAATACTAGTATAATGTTGGACAAATTGGCAGGGGCATATTAAATGGCAAGTACTGGAATATTATTGGGCAAATTGGCAGGGGCATTTTAAATGGCAAATAATACTGGCAAAATATTGGGCAAATTGGCAGTGGCATATTAAATGGCAAATACTGGCATAATGTTGGGCAAATTGGCCGTGGCTTCTTAATTGCAAATAATACTGGCATATTATTGGGCAAATTGGCAAAAAATAGTTATTTCAGGTTTTGTTCCAGACCACCACAATAAGTCGAATTCTGCAATAAAGTTATTCACAAAAAGTCAAAATGATAAAGTGCGAAAAAGATGTACTGTGCATCCCTTCTTTTAATGCTTAGAGGCCATTGTGATTAATTGGTCTAATTTCAATAAAATATCATTGTGTCTGCGCACATAGGAATGTGGAATAGTCAGACCCAAAAATGTGCTGAAAGATTTGCTTCATGGACAATTGACACATCCGGTCAACAGCAATAACTGCGAAGCACAATAATTCGAAGTACAATAAAACGATGTATACCTGTACCTACTTGTTAAGATGTATAAACAAATGAAACACATGTATAAAAAGAATAGAACATATGGATACATAGAATATACTTAAACAATTTTTGGGGGTTAGTTTTTCCTCATTTTCCAATTTAACCATTGTAATTGCAATTTTGTAATAGGAAAATGTTTTGAAATGTAATATGTCTAATAACCTTAGTCCATTTGTTATTAATAACTGTATATAAACATGTGTCAAGTCTGGACAGGGCTGATTTAAGGCCGTCGTGGGCCCTGGGCAAAGTCTTTAGCAGTGGGCCCCCCTCGACCCAATTTTTCTAAAGCTGCAATGTTAAACTGTATGCAAATGTAAACTTTTTAATATTATTTGCAACTATTATATCATAATATATTCTATTATTTTTATATGTAATAAAAATGTTAGTGAAAAATGTCTTGCTTTTATTCCCTTCTTCTGCATCCACATTGCACCTAAAGGACTTAACCCCTTCGTGACAAAGGGCGTGCCAACAATGGATTGCCTGCTATGTCCTGCAGTGGAACGAGCGGTTTTCGCGATCAACGATCGTGAAAACTGCTCTGACGGTGCTGCTCTATTGCATGCTCTATTGCCTCAATGTAGAGGCAATAGGCAGCACTGAAATTCTGGCTCTAGGGCACCTACGATCACTCCACGAAGCGATCATGGGCGCCATATTGCAGGAGCAGTATGCCATGGCTGTGTCCTTTTGTGGTTAGAGCTACGGAAGTAAAAAAAAAATTAACTTATGACGCTCTGAATCTGTTGCTTGACTGCCCCTAGAGGCAGTCAGCAACACTGCAATGAAAAGCCCCCCACTTATCTCTAAACACTAAAATCCAGGGTTAGGGTTAGAATAGTTGTTAAGGTAACAATTAAATTAGGGATTATTCTAGCCTTGGTGCAGAATTAATCTAAATTTTATTAAAGACAGGAGGCGAGTATTTGCATAACTTTCTTTACTGTTAACCTCCAGCAGCAAAACAGTTAACAGTTTTCATGAGAAAAAAACAACCAATCAGAACACAGTAGGATAGCATATAAGGCCATAACCAATCTCTTCACTTCCTCTTTCTTTGATGCGTCGATCCGGAAGATGAATCATAGCCTGATGGAAGAACAGAACCAATCGAAACGAACCCAAATCAAAACGAAACCAGGCCAGCTGTGGTCCTTTGCGACAGATGCCGGAACCGATCAAGCTAAAAAAGAGAAACATCGTGAGAGTAATGTGTTCTTTACTGCAGTGTCATCATATAACAATATTCCAATTAAGAAACTTAAGATTAACCTTATAAACTATAATCCAGACTAACCAAACACAACAGTATTTGAGTTATGGATAAAACATAGTTAGATAGAGTATTTGAGGGAGGGTTAGTAGTGCAGAAGCCCAGAAGCAAGAAGGGTGGGAAATACTCGCCTCCTGTCTTTAATAAAATTTAGATTAATTCTGCACCAAGGCTAGAATAATCCCTAATTTTATGGCAAGACAGGAGGCTTCGTATTTGCTCTTTTAACGCTGACTTAACAACGAGGAACCCGCATGAGATCGTGGACGAAAATAAAAGGTCCGGAAAGTCGATTCCCTAGACCAGTCTGCAGCCGCCAGGACATCAGACAAGGATCCCCCGCACTCTAAGGCTGCAGAGGCCGCTGCCCCTCGAACCGAATGCGCCTCGAACGATCCATCGATGCCCGCGAGACGTAAGACCCATTTGATCCATCGAGATATGGTAGGAGCCGATACGGGTCGAAACGGACGTACATAGGAAATTAATAGTTGATCCCGGGGAGACGAATGGAAAACCGTCGTGGAAGCCAGTTGCAGCGGGCAACACAAAGTTTAGGGCGATCTGGAAAGTAAGGGTAGAAGACCGAGGTAGAATGTGACTTGGTTCTATGTGAGAGTACAACCACTACGCCTTCAGGAGAAAAAGAGAATGAGTTTGAATCAAAAGCTCTAACGTCCGAGACTCGCCTGAAGGATACCAAGCAAAGGAGTAAGGCCACTTTAGCCGACAGTTGGCGAAGGGATAGTGTATCGTTATCCGGCCATTGTTCCAAAAACGATAAGACCTTGGCCACATCCCAATAACCTGAATATTTCGAGGTTGGGGGTCTGGCTGACCTAATTCCGCGCAAGAGACGACAAATCGTGGGATCCCTCCCGACATTGGTACCCTGGATGGGAATGTGAGCGGCCGAGATAGCTGAGCGAACAATGTTGATAGTACGGTAAGATTTACCCTGGTCGAAAAGAGACGCCAGGAAATTCAAGATGGCCACTACAGGGGCAGTAAAGGGATTAAGATATTGTCCCAAACACCAGCTATTCCAAGATCCCCATGCTTGAAGGTAGGACTTTCTAGTACCTGGTGCCCAGGATTCCCAAAGGAGGTCCCGAGCCGTTGTCGATAGTCCAGACATATCCCAGGAACCCCTGAAACCAACCAGGCCACCAATTGGTGGCGATCCTGTAGGAGTAAAGGATGGGGATTCCCTTGGGGATCGGACAAAAGATCCGGAGACACCGGGAGGAGGAGAGGATCCGCACAAGAGTGTTCCAAGAGAAGGGGGAACCAAGGTTGCGTCCTCCAAAGAGGAGATATGAGAAGAACCGTAACGCGTTGGCGCCTCAGGAGATGCAGGGTTCGAAGAATCATGGCGAAAGGAGGAAAGGCGTAGGCCCCCGTAGGAGGCCATGTTTGGAGGAAGGCGTCCACCGCTAGGGATAGGGGATCTGGCATCCAGCTGAAGAACATTGGCGTTTGGCGATTCGTCCTGGATGCGAATAGGTCCAGGTGTAGGGGACCCCTGAGACGATCCAGATCGTAAAATACTCGAGGTTGAAGTTGCCAGTCGCTGGTGTCCCTCCAATGTCTGGAGAACCAATCCGCTACCGTATTGTCCTTCCCGGGAAGGTACTCTGCCCGTATGGATAGGTGGTGTTCCAGACAATACTGGTATAGGTCCTTCGTCAATTCCGTCAACGTCTTGGAACGGGACCCTCCCAAGCGGTTGATGTAACGTACGGCCGATACATTGTCCATTCGAAGGACCAGCGCGCAATGTGTGGTGTTTTTCGTAAAACTGCGTATTGCGAAGGAACCCGCAATTAGTTCTAGACAATTTATGTGGAGCCCCTTCTCCTCCGGGGTCCAGACACCGCCTGTGGTTTCGTTCCCGGAAGTTGCGCCCCAACCAAGAAGGCTGGCGTCCGATTCCAGGATGAAGTCTGGGAGGCAGCCGAAAAATGGCACGACCGTTCCATGCAGACATGTGGGTTAGCCACCATTGCAATTCTAGACGAACTTCGTCCGTAAGAGGGAAAAAATGGTCGTAGGAGCCTGCGGCGCGAAGGTGATGGGTTTTTAATCTCTGCATGGCTCGGTAGTGCAACGGACCCGGGAATATTGCCTATATGGAAGCAGACAGGAGTCCAATAATGCGAGCGAGATCTCGAATGGAAACTCGAGGAAGCCGTAAAAAGCGTTGGATAGCTTTCCGAATGGTGGTGATCTTTGACTGTGGGAGTTTGAGGACCGCCGCCACAGAATCCACCGTAAAACCTAGAAATTGCATCGATTGCGTGGGGTGGAGTACCGATTTCTCCATATTGATGATGAACCCAAGATCCTGTAGTAGGTGTGCCGTGCGCAATGTGGCTTCGAGTAGGGAATAACTGTCTGGTGCCATGATGAGGATGTCGTCTAGATAGACGATGGACCGGATACCCCTGGCGCGTAAGTGTTCCATCACTGGTTTCAAGAGTTTTGTGAAGCACCATGGGGCCGAACTGAGCCCGAAAGGTAGGCATGTGAACTGCCATAACTCCTTTCTCCAGAAGAATTGTAGGAAACGCCTGTGATCCTGATGGACGGGTACCGTCAGGTAGGGGTCTTACAGGTCCAGACGGGAAAACCAATAGTTTTCCCGTAGGAGGTCGCGGAGGAGATGGATGCCATCCATTTTGAAGTGCTGATAAGTCACGCATTGGTTGAGGGATCGAAGATTGATTACCGGACGGAACTCGACGGATTTCTTGCGGACCAAAAACATATTGCTTACGAAGCAAGGGTCCCCAACTGCGCGTTCTATGGCATTCTTGTCCCGTAGCGACGATAGTTCCTCGTGAACTAAAGAGAGGTCTTTTCGCGACATATGGATAGGGCGCGGAGGTACGAGTTGAAGTGGTGGGGAAAAGAAATCTATTAGAAAACCATTCACTCTATGGAGAACCCATGGGTCTTGTGTTATAAGGGCCCACTGGTGGCCGAAATGCCTGAGTCTGCCCGCAACTGGTAAATGGGGTAATAGAGGGTTCAGTCTTACCTGGTGGAAACTTAGTGCTGTAGGAAGACGATCCTCTGCTGCGCGAGTGTCCCCGGTAGTAGGGGGTGCGGTAGGTGGTCCTGGTAGGGAAACGGTAGGAAGATGTCTGCGGAAGACGGGGCCTCGAGCCAGTGAAGGCTGCCCTGCTGGTGGCACGGCCCCTCTGCGACCAGCTGTATGTGAAAAACGTTCTCTGTGTTGGAAGACCCGCCTCAGAGAGAACTGAGCTTTGTTTAAAGACGTAAAAACATTTACGTGCTGGCTGAGGCTTTTCAGGAATTTGTCTCCGAAGAGCAGACCCTTGGCTTCTGGTCCTAATTCCTTGGATGCCAACTCCGCCATCTTGTTGTCAAGCTTAAGGAGGGCCGCCTTCCGTCGTTCGGAGGATAAGGCTGTATTGGCGTTCCCCAACAGACACAGGGCCCTTTGAGCCCATTCTCGGGCTAAATGGGGATCTATCTGTGAGCCTTCAGTGAGGGCCTCATCAGCCATTAGGAAGAGTTGTGTCAATGGTCCCGATATGTCCAGTAGCTTGTCTTGAGTAGATCTGAGCCCCTGTTTCAAACCTTTGTGTGGATCCTTCCCATTTCTCATCATAAAAGTGACAAAGGTAGGATCAAAGTCTGGGGTTGCAGACACTTTGTCGGGAAGGGTTGGGCGAGGGCATTCCGCCCGTAATTTTTGGCGTACCTCTTTTTCCAAAGGACGTCTCAGCCAGTAATGAAGGAAATCCCCAATGTGCTGAGGTGGAGACCACTCTGCTGATCGAGGGTGTCGCAGATTGCGCGGATCAAAGAAGGGGAAACCTGATGAATCAAGTATCTCCACCGGTAGGTCTGGATCGACTTCCGATCTTTTGAGCAGTTCCGTGGGCAAATGGTCAGGGGAGCGTGACCTTGAAGTGCCTGGTTTTGAATGATCAGCACGGTACTCGTCTAGGATCTGGAATTCGTGGATGGTACCACGTTGTTCCGCCGTTGGAGATATGCTGGGCAGTGATTGCAGAGAGGTGCTCCTGTGTTTCTTTAGAGGAGTATTTCCCTTGTCAGTCGGGGCATCGGACCATGAACGTTTCCGGATACCATCACCGAGTACGGGATGGTGGGATTCCTCCGAGTCCGAAGTCGTCTCCCTTGCTGTGGAACGAGAGTGCCGTTGAGCATCTTGTAAGGCAGCCAGTGCCAATGGGAGGGAAGCCGCTAGGGCAGTACGGAGCCAGTCTTGGAGTCCCGCTGGCATGGCATTATCGGGGTGTTGGTTTTCACTCATAATTGACACTTGATTTCTGAAACGAGTAAACAGACTCGTTGTATGCAATGATATGAAGCATATGAAATATCAAGCATTTCAAGTGTGTGTGGATGCCTGTATAAACGGGGGTCAGCCGTGATAACTGTAGGGGGTCACCCTAATCAGTTAGATTTGCGTGAGCGTGGGTCACTCGTCGTGGTTGCAGGCATGCATTAGCGGGGGTCACCCGTTCTAGATGTAGGGGGTCACCCTAATCAAATCGGTATGGCTGAGCGGAGGTCACCCAACATGTATGTAGGCATGCATAAGCGGGGGTCACCCGTTCTAGTTGTAGGGGGTCACCCTAATCAAGTCGATATGGCTGAGCGGGGGTCACCCGACATGTATGTAGGCATGCATAAACGGGGGTCACCCGTTATAACTGTAGGGGGTCACCCTAATCAGTTTTTGGACAAAAGACTGTGAAGTCTGTCCTTAGAGTAGAGGAAATAAACAAGGGGGTTCACCCCTATAGCGATGTGTTCACTTCCTTTAGAGGGAGGTAACCCTCATGTGCCCATTTGTAAAAAATCACCCAGCTATCCGTTACTAGTTAGGTAAATGATTAAACCAAAAAATAAGAGGACCTGCAAACAAAATCTACATAATAATAGGGAAGGAAAAAATATATATATGTATAGTGTTTACAATTGTAAGACATGCATATAGCGATAGAGAAGTAACGGAGGATGCAGTTGGTAATGATAACATATGATGTAGGCCTATATAGCGCGTGCGAGCATGTTTGGGGAGAAGGAACCTACGTCACCGACGGAGGCCTGCACTCGAGTAAAGGAGGTGCCGAAAATAGAGACACGCGGTCACGCGTGCGTGAGTGAAGCTCCGATATGGGGCCTAAGGAGAAAAACTAGCGCGACCGTCAGTTCGCGCTAGAAGGCCGGATTGGCCTAACTGAAGGAGAAGCCTCGGGTGCTTGCGCGGTTTTTTGAGCGCGAGCGCCCAAAGAAGAGACAGGCGGGAACGGATGGTAACAACTAAGGGTAACAATGCCGCGACCCGCCCGTGAGGTAAAATTTAGATTAGAGAAAAACCCATATAAATTATGACCATGTTAAATGAAAAAATAAATAGTTGAAAATTAAGTGAAATAATAATAGACAACGGATAGATATAGAAAAAAGGTGAAATATAATATATAGATATAAATTTAAACATAAATGGATAGCAATAAATAAGGATTGAGCTCACCTGGAGGTCAAGCAGCAAAGAAAGAGGAAGTGAAGAGATTGGTTATGGCCTTATATGCTATCCTACTGTGTTCTGATTGGTTGTTCTTTTCTCATGAAAACTGTTAACTGTTTTGCTGCTGGAGGTTGACAGTAAAGAAAGTTATGCAAATAGGAAGCCTCCTGTCTTGCCATAAAATTAGGATTAGCATAAGGGATAGTGTTAAAATTAAATTAAAATTAAAATATATTAAGGGTCAGAGTTGGGGTTAAATTTAGGGTTAGGGTTAAATTTAGGGTTCAGGTTGGGGTCAAAAGGACAATGTTGGAAAAAACACTATTTTTGGTTTTTGCCCTATAACTCACAAAAACTGCAGTAAAACATGGAAAAAACATATTTCTGAACTCGGGACAACATTTAGAAACTATTTAGATGGGGTATTTTTTAATGATTGTATTTGTGTAAATTATTTTTTAGGTCAAAGTTAGAAAAAGTGTTTTTTTTATTTGTTTGATCATATTTAATGATTTCTTTTTAAGTAAATTATAAGATATGATGAACATAATGGTATCTAATGAAAGACCTTCTTATGATGATAACATATATTTTGTGTGGATACAGTATGTGAGAAAGAAGAAGATTATAGCTAAACACAAACACCCCAGAAATGTAAAAACAGCCCTTGTCACCAAGGGAAAGTCAAGGTCAAAAGGTCTTGTCACTAAGGGGTTAACAAAGCACCATACGGTACCCACAGCATTTTCCATGCACCTATATTGCACCCACGACACTTGGCTTGCACTCATAGTGCACCCACATGATATGGCATGCCACAGTGTCAGTTTGCCCCACAGAACATACCACAGTGTCACTTTGCCCCACAGAATATGCAGAATATGCAGTGTTGATTTATCCCATAGTACATTTTATTTTTCCCCACAGAACATGCCACAAAATCCCTTTGCCAGTTAAAATGAGCCACAGTCATGAACCAATAAGCATGCCATAGTCACTTTGCCATTAATATATGTCAAAGCCAGGTTGCCCTTTAATATGCCACCACTAGTTTGCCTATTAATATGCCACAGCCAATTTGACCATTAATTTGCCACTGTTAGTATGCCTATTAATATGCCACTGTTAGTATGCCTATTAATATGCCACAGCCAATTTGCCCATTAATGTGCCAGTGTTATTTGCCAATCAATATTCCGCATCCAATTTGCCCATTGCTATACCATTATTAGTCTGCCCATTAATACACCACCACACATTTTCCCATTAAAATGCCACATCTAATTTGGCCATTAATATGTCACTATTATGTAAACGTGAGAGTTAAGTGACAAGCACTATAAAATGTATAAAGTGCAGCAAAACACTAGTGCTTTCCCTCCAGAGGGCACAGGTAGACAAAGTGAAAAAGTGATAAAGTGTTGCGCAAGGTGAAATATATAAAAAATACTTATCAACGATTGATGTAATAATCCGGATATATGTAAAAGAAAAAATATATAAAAATAATGTGCAGTATTGTTGATAAGTGGAACCAATGAATATTTCCCCCGTTGGAGATATACTCACAATATCTAGAGCCTAAAAGAACGGCTCTAGGTGTATAGGACGATGGACTCTAAGTCCTATGATCCCCAAGGGTAAGGTTCTCGTTCATCAAGGGAGTAACGATGATGTATATAGGAATACAAGCAGAGGGATACAGTTGTAGTATAAAAATACAAATAAACTTTAATCTCCCCCCGGAGTATAGAATCTTACATAAAAAACAGCAGAAAAAGTATAAAAGGTAATAAAAGACGAAATCGGAAGCAAATTCACCAGCCTGGTCCGTTTAAGCAGAGTGGTTTCAATATAATTTGTCAAGTGTAGAATTACAGGCATTAAAATTATTGCAGACCAATAAAGATCTCGTCATCAAACCTGCCGACAAGGGAGGGGGGATAGTTCTTCTCAATAGAACCCAATATTGCCTAGAAATATCAAGACAACTTAAAGACAATAACACCTACCAACTATTGAATACCAATCCAACTAATAAGATTAAAACTAAATTGACTACATTTCTAGATAAGGGACTCCTCTCTAATATCCTTAATGAAAAGGAGCACCAATACCTCAACCCATTAAACCCAAAAATTCCTGTGTTTTATATCTTACCAAAAATTCACAAACAACTCGAAAACCCGCCAGGTAGACCTATAGTCTCGGGGGTGGGTTCTCTGTTATCCAATTTGTCAGAATATATAGATATTCTTCTCCAGCCTTATGTTGTAAAAACAAGATCACATTTAAAGGACTCTACTAGTCTTATTAAGGAACTCGAACAAATAGAATGGCAAGAGGGCTATATACTGGTAACTTGTGATGTAAGTTCCCTGTATACCATTATTGAACATTCGAAAGGCTGTGAACTATGCCAGATGCCCAGATTAATTTTATTTTGGAAGGTATTCTCCTCGTACTGGAGAATAATTGCTTCTGGTATGAGGACAACTATTACCTACAACTTAGGGGCACAGCTATGGGCACCCGGTTTGCCCCCAGTTACGCTAACCTTTTTATGGCTTTCTGGGAAGAAGTCTCTGTTTTTGGTGCGCATGACTGGGGAGCAAACCTGGTGCTCTATAGAAGATATATTGACGATATGTTCTTCATATGGAATGGTGATAATTTGTCCATCCAATCCTTTCTGGATTTTTTAAACTCCTATTCTTGGGGGATCAAACTTGTGGCAGAGAGCAATAAGAAAAGCATCAACTTTTTAGATCTAGAAATATTCACTGTGGGTAGCACATTAAATACCCGCACGTTTTTTTAAAAAGTTGACACCAACAGTTACATAGAATCGGACAGCTGTCATTTTCTCCCATGGCTCTTAAACGTCCCTAAGAGCCAATTCTGTAGATTAAGAAGGAATTGCAGCGATATAAAATACTATTTTACACAGGCAGACGTGATGAAAGAAAGATTTATAGAGAAAAAGTATGACGCTGCCCCAATCAGCAAGGCCATTGAATATGTGGATACTTTAGATAGGAAACTCCTTAACACGAACAATCATAAAACACCCACTCAACTATACAAGGATATTCCTTTGATATTGAAATTTAGTGGCAATAATAGACATATGAAGAAAAGTCTCACTAAATATTGGCCAATTCTTTTACAAGATCCTAGCCTACATTCCCTTCTAGGCTCCCAACCACGTATTATTTATAAAGGTGTCCCTAATATTAAAAGCCAGCTTAGTCAAAGTTTTTTGAACACTAAGAAGACTATTTTACATAACAACAATGCGTTTGGTAACCTTGAAGGATTCCACTGCTGTAGATCATGTCAGGCGTGTCGAGAAACCAATAATGCACAAGACAAACGTTTATGTAGCTTTAATAATCCACATAGTGATAAGAAATATAAAATTAAAGAGGTTTTGACCTGTGAAACGAGTGGGGTCATCTATATGTTATGGTGCCCCTGTGGACTCCACTATATAGGAAGGACTACAAGACCCTTAAAAAGACGTATAAGGGAACATATTAGGAATATAAAAAAAGGGTTATGAGAAACATACAGTATCCTACCATTTCTCCATAACTCATAATAAGGACCCAGCTCTTCTTAAATTTATGGCCATTGATAAGCCTAGGGTACATTGGCGTGGTGGTAATAAAATTACAACACTGGGACGTGCAGAGATGAAATGGATTTTTGAGTTGGATACTTTAATTCCTAATGGCCTTAATGCAGATTTCGAACTGTGTCATTTTCTCTAAAGGTGCTCTGCTGCTGCCTTGTGTGTTTTCTATAGTTGTTGTCTTTTTAGAGCTATTTGTGTTTGGCTGTCTTCTAGCTGCTCTATATTATTGTGATACATTACCATGTTATTTAGTTATAACTGTTTTAAAGATGTTATTCTTTTTATTGTTATTTTAATTTTTATGTTGTGTCACCAATAGAAAAATCTACATGTGAGCAATTTTTATTATTACTGGTCGTTAAGCCCTTTATTGATTTATATAATAAATATTCCCTTTTCTTTTTCTTATATGCTTATCTAGGACATTGGTGGGTAAATTGGTAAGGTGTAATGTGTTAATGAGCGCTGGGTTCGCTCACTGATATAATGCCTCTATGTTTTTGTTCTTTTTTCATTCCTAACACGGAGACACCACTTTGCATAAGGGGGCGTCACCCAGCCGTTCCCACGGCAACTGAATTTGGAACTGCCTTTATATGCTGAGATCTCCCGTCTGGACGTCACTGCTCTGAAAAAGCCCTGATAGGGCGAAACGCGTCGCGAGATTTGTGACGTCCCACGTGAGCTGCCTATCCCGGAAGTCTTTTGCTTTTTCACTACACGAGACTGCTGATTACCGATTGTGGAACACGGGCTTTTGGATTACCCTGCCGCTGCTAGTAACTCTGCTTAAACAGACCAGGCTGGTGAATTTGCTTCCGATTTCGTATTTTATTACCTTTTATACTTGATGCCGTTTTCTGCTGCTTTTTATGTAAGATTCTATACTCCGGGGGGAGATTAAAGTTTATTTGTATTTTTATACTACAACTGTATCCCTCTGCTTGTATTCCTATATACATCATCGTGACTCCCTTGATGAACGAGCACCTTACCCTTGGGGATCATAGGACTTAGAGTCCATCGTTCTATACACCTAGAGCCGGTCTTTTAGGCTCTAGATATTGTGAGTATATCTCCAACGTGGGAAATATTCATTGGTTCCACTTATCGACAATACTGCACATTATTTTTATATATTTTTTCTTTTACATATATCCGGATTATTACATCAATCGTTGATAAGTATTTTTTTATATATTTCCCCTTGCGCAACACTTTATCACTTTTTCAATATGTCACTATTAGCCTGCCCATTAATACGTCACAGCCATATTGCCCATTAATATGCAGTGTTATTTGCCCATTAATTTGCCACAGCCAATTTTCCCACTAATATGCTAGTGTCATTTGCCCATTAATATGCCACTAATAGCTTGCCCATTAATATGAACAATAGACAAACAAATGGAGGGCTAAAGTGTTCACTGTAAATAATTAGTGTATAGAAATGCTAAAAAATGTGATAAGAAAAAATATGATGATACTCAATACTTTATTATACGATTTTTGCTTGTAGATTTTCTTTTGTGAGTTCTCCAGAAGAAAAACAGAAAACGTGGACACAATAGTGTACTTCACAGCTAATTAGGCACAAACCAACAGATAAATAGGTCAGACTGATATAACAATGCCAAGGTGTTGCAAACAGGGACAGATGTTGTTTCAGTCCCATAATTATATGTTCATTTAGATACCTAAAACACTATATTTCTTCATTTGTAGCAGTATAGGTAAACAGAAAGAATAAACAGACTTAGACCTAATTTATCTTTGGTGGCAATAAAGTATTTTTTTATTTGCAGCGGGTAGTGCATCATTTATGTTGAGAATACGTAGAGCATATTTTTTCAACCGATCTAAAATTACAAAAAGGACGAACACATGAGCAAATAATATGAAAATATTTAACACAGACAAACTGAGCGATTCTAACTATATGCAACGTAACTATAAGCAAAGTAATATGCAACAGATATTTAAAGCTGAATACCAAATAAACAGAGCTTACTTAAAAACAAACAGTGGCGACTCACGAAAAAAGGCTTTGTCAGCTTTTGACTGGCTGACCTCGGGTCCCAACAAGCAGTCAATCCTTTTGGACTAAAGATATCTGCAGAGAGGGGGTCCCACCGTTCTCCGGAGTAGCATTGAGGCAACAGGTGTAGATCTATTAGGTGAAGAGGGGGCCTAATATGCCAGAGCCAATTTGCCCATTACTATGCCAGTGTTATTTGCCCATTAATATGCCACAGCCAATTTTCACATTAATATGCCACTATTAGTCTGCCCATTAATATGCCACAGCCAATTTTCTCATTAATAATCCACTGTTAGTCTGTCATTAATATTCCAGTGTTACTATGCCCATTAATATGCATTAATATTAATTAAAAAAACTATTTCCCCCTCCTTCCCCAGCACTCACCTTCTGCTCTCTCTGATCCCTGGCTGTCTCCTCCACAGTCTCTCCTCCATTCACACAGTGTGCATGGAGGAGGGACATACAGCTGCCAGATATCACTACTGTCATGCACATTTTCGTGTGCATGAAAATAGTAACTGGATCAAAATAGAATTGGGGAGAACTAACTGCCAGTATTCAGGCCACTGATTTCTTTAAAATGGTAGACCAGAGGGATGTCGAAGTTTGCATTATTGTATTTGGTGCTATTTCTATGTGCAACATTTTTACACATACCACTCATAAGTGTATACACAGGTTCCCATATTGGAATGAAATTCATCCAGTGTTTGTTCTCTAACATATATTACAATATTACGGAAATAGCCAAAGTCCTCCCACAGAAAACAATGGGAGAACTTCAGCTATTGCTGAAATAACTGAAGTCCTCCAAAAATGACCCAAAATGGGCCAAAGTAAAAAACAAATAAAAATACATGAGCATTTTGAAATAAATTAAAATAATATAAACATAATGTATAATACATATAAACAAGTTAATAAACACCAAATGCTAACTCATATAAATATATAAAGTGAATCAGCACAGCAAAGGAGAAGAGTATATTTAAAAGACAAAAAGAGGACGTAGTCTTAATTTAAAGGGTCAACGGTATAAATGTAATATCAGGAAGTCATACTTTACTGTGAGGGTAATGGATATATGGAATAGCTTTCCAGCAGAAGAAGTAAAAGTTGATACAGTGGGGGGCGGAGCTACACCTCGAGGATAGCAGACGTGTCTTGGCTGAGCTCTGTGGTCTGAACTATTATACTACACAAAATACATGACACATCAGTTCCAAAAACAAAAAAGACGGGACACCGAGATGAGGAGAAGCGATGGGGAAGAAATCAAAGAAATCGGACCATGTTAAACAACTGTTGTCTCACAATATTGGCATGCTGCTGCAGAGGCTGACAAGAGCTCACAGACTCTGAGGACTCCACCACAGAGGAACGTATACCAACAACACCTAAGGCTGTGAAACTGAAGGGACTGACTCCCCCTGATGCCACTCCTGTCACTAGTGGGGCAATGAGGGCTCTTATGCAAGATTTGCTGCAGGAGCTGCAATCAATGTGGAAGGCACAAGAAGCAGGCATTCAAAAAGGAAGTCCAAGCCCATAACTTATAGGCCATGAATTAAATAGCCTAAATGCTGAAGTATTAACAGTTAAAAAACTACTTGTTCTGACCTCCTGGTACAACAAATCCATGGGTTAACTCACCAAGTCACAGTGCTGGATACCAAACTCTGAAGTGCTAACCTGAGATATTCTGGAGTCTGTCGGGCCCGCAGGCCTCCAGGAATACTTACAGGGTTTGCTCCTGCACCTGCTGCCCATGCTGGTGAATATTAGCTCTCTGATCCAGGACCACTTCAGGGGGAAGAAAGCCCCAAAATCCCCTAAAGATTCACCCAGAGATGTTAAGGAGTGCAAATGACAAATTGGCAATTCTTTCTATTGAAGGCAAGCAGAGGCAGCTCCAGTTGGAGAACAATGCCATTCCAATTTTTGAAGACCTGTTGCCTGCAGTCCTATTGTGGAGATGCTCAATGGCTCCATTAACCTCCTATCTCTGCGCTATGGAAATAAAATACCGTTGGGGCCCTCAACAACACCTACTGGTGACTAAGGATGATAAGCAGCTGGCCATCATACCCATCGCAGATATAGCGACCTTCCTTCTTGGCCTTAGCCTTCCTCTGCCAGATATTCCATCGGAGATACCTACCCCTGAGTCTGCGCCCACAAAGGTGGCCAATAGAGGGTAATTACCTTCCACTTCAACTGCTGACTGATCCAACTCTCCAGTCCACTATCGTTACCTGTTTTTATTGATGTGTTTGCTGTAAAACCACCTGCTCTTGTTTTATGTTTCCTCGGCCAAAGGACACACTGCTCCAGATGCCTTGATTGTTTTTGTTTCCCCCCAGGGGCATCACCACTCATCCCAACTTATTGAGGGAGTACAACATAGAAACATAGAAACATAGAATGTGACGGCAGATAAGAACCATTCGGTCCATCTAGTCTGCCCAATTTTTTTTGAGTACTTTTATTAGTCCCCCGTTCCCGGTCTTATAGCTAGGATAGCCTTGTGTCTATCCCACGCATGCTTAAAATCCTTGACTGTGTTTACCTCTACCACTTCTGCTGGCAGGCTATTCCATACATCCACTACCCTCTCAGTAAAGTAATACTTTCTGATATTACTTTTAAATCGTTGCCCCTCTAATTTAAGACTATGTCCTCTAGTTGTGGTAGTTTTTCTTCTTTTAAATATACTCTCTTCCTTTACTGTGTTGATTCCCTTTATGTATTTAAATGTTTCTATCATATACCCCCTGTTACGTCTTTCCTCCAAGCTATACATGTTAAGATGCTCTAACCTTTCCTGGTAAGTTTTATTCTTCAACCAATGAACCAGTTTAGTAGCCCTTCTCTGAACTCTCTCCAAAGTATCAATATCCTTCTGGAGATACGGTCTCCAGTACTGCGTACAATACTCCAAGTGAGGTCTCACCAGTGCTCTGTACAATGGCATGAGCACTTCCCTCTTCCTACTGCTAATACCTCTCCCTATGCAACCAAGCATTCTGCTAGCATTTCCTGCTGCTCTATTGCATTGCCTACCTACCTTTAAGTCCTCTGAAATTATTACTCCTAAATCCCTTTCCTCAGATGTTGAGGTTAGGACTGTACCAAATAGTCTATATTCTGCTTTTGGGTTTTTACGCCCAAGGTGCATAATCTTGCACTTGTCCACATTAAATGCCAGTTGCCACTGCTCTGACCATTTTTCTAGTTTAGCTAAATCATTTGCCATTTGGCTTATCCCTCCATGAATATCAACCCTGCTGCAAATCTTTGTATCATCAGCAAAAAGACATACTTTGCCAACAAGACCTTCTGCAATATCGCTAATAAAAATATTAAAGAGAATGGGTCCAAGAACAGATCCCTGAGGTACCCCACTAGTAACAAGACCTTGCATGGAATATACCCCATTGACTACAACCCTCTGTTGCCTGTCACTCAGCCATTGTCTAATCCATTCAACAATATTGAAATCCAAACTCAAAGATTTCAGTTTATTGATAAGCCTTCTATGTGCGACAGTGTCAAAAGCCTTACTGAAATCTAGGTAAGCAATGTCTACTGCACCACCCTGATCTATTATTTTTTTTTTGTTTGTTTAAATTTTGTTTATTATTAATGACATATAATAAATGAAACATAACATTCCAGCAATGTGTAAGCCACGTTATTCAATACAATATAAAAAATCATATAATACATATGTAAACATTATCTGCAGCGATTGGAAAGGGTCCATTCTTGGACACCAAATTAAATGATATAGTATAGTGAAAATCGCATTGCAGGCATCATATAACAACACTTTAGAAAATATTGATATCTGTGGGCTCACAATAACTGTATTATATTAATTAAATAAAATTTTGGGAAATAATACAGAGAAAATGGGGATAGAAAGAACAATAAAATAAATAAAGAGATAGGAAGGGGATTGAAGAGGGAAAGGGGGAGGGAAAATGAGTGCCGGAGGGAGAACGCCCAGTCCACGTTTTAAACAATAAAGAAATAAAATCATTCAGCTGCAGTGATATCAGCCTCACATTCTGGGCTGTTGATGTATAGCATCCAATGTGTCCACCTATTACTGTGTATCATACCTTTGCCATTTGCGGTGTGAACCATATCCTCGACCACCCTGATGGACTCCACAGAGGCTAACCACTCTCGGAAAGTGGGGGGATCTGTCTGTTTCCATTTTCTGGGGATCAGTAACTTAGCAGCATTGAGGAGGTGTATTGTGACCGATCGTTTGTATGCCCCAAGTGGGTGTGGTGTATGGTGAAGCAGAACCGCTAGAGGAGTGTGTGTGATGTTGGGGTCTCCTAGTGTTTTAATAGTATTGAGAACTGCTGACCAAAAAGGCCTCAGTAGGCCAAAGAGTATGTCTGCCCCGGGGGGAAGTGGTCATTTCCAATGAGAGAATGCATCAAGGAAGGGGAATTAATCAGACCTGGACTAGCAGTGAGTTGTTTCCAGATGCGAAGGGTGGGTGGGATACTGTGGGGTGTGTGATATCCGATGGTATCAGCTGGGGGCGCGAGACCCAGGCTGCTAAAGGTATTGGAACGTTTAGACTTCGGTGTTCTAGGGATACCCAGAGCTTCGAGGATGGCCTCGACCAGTCTACCACTCTGGACAAATGGATTGATTTATAATATATTTCTATGTCGGGGAGGCCAATGCCTCCCAGGCACTTGGGGCGGGTGAGCATTTTGTAGCTTATCCTTGGGTGTTTGTGGTGCCAGATGAAACGGGTAATCAGAGACCTAAGTGTTGCAAAAAAGGACCTGGGTATAAATATAGGCAAAGTTTGAATGATGTAAAGAAATCGGGGTAAGATATTCATCTTAATTATTGATGCTCTTCCGAACCAGGAATGTCGTTTAAGGGACCACTTGAGTAGGTCACGTTTACAGGTCGTCAAAAGGGAACCTAAATTGACATTAAATAAAGAGGTGAGGTTCTTACATAAAGAGATACCTAGATATTTAATGTGTTGGTCACTCCATCGGAATGGGAAGGATGCCTTCAGCGGGCCTAGCATTTGCGGAGGTAAGGATATATTAAGGACCTCAGATTTAGTATAATTGATTTTAAAATTGGAGAGGGAGCTGAATGTGTCGAATTCCTTCATTATGTGAGGGAGGGATATTAACGGGGTTAGTTACAAAAAGTAGCAAGTCGTCAGCATACGCAGCCAGCTTATGATGGTGTGGGCCAACTTGTAGCCCCATAATATCAGGGTTCGAGCGGATTGCACATGCTAACGGTTCTAGGGTGAGTACAAATAAAAGCAGTGATAGGGGACAGCCCTGTCTAGTCCCGTTTGACAGGGTGAGCTGGCCTGATAGAGTACCGTTGACCCGTATTCGGGCTGTAGGAGTTTGGTACAAAGATGAGATCCAGTGTAGCATGGCTGGTCCCATGCCGGTATGTCGTAGCACCGCTTGTAAAAAAGGCCAGCTCACCCTGTCAAACGCCTTCTCTGCATCCGTCGATAACAACATAGCAGGTGTATTGTATAGCTTGGCGTAATGGATAAGGTTAAGAATTTTTGTAGTATTATCCCGTGCCTCCCGACCCGGGACAAAACCAGCCTGGTCGGAATGAATGAGGGAGGGGAGAATACGTTTGAGTCTATTGCTGAGAATTTTAGCAAACAGTTTCAGGTCTACATTTAAAAGGGAGATTGGTCTAAAATTGGAACACGATTCTGTGTCTCTACCGGGTTTCGGTATAACTGTGATATGGGCCTCTTGCGATTGCTGGGGGAGTAGACCATCGGTAGAGAGTGAGTTAAATGCGAGTAAAAAGGGGGCGAACAGAGTATCTTGAAATAGTTTATAATAGGAAATAGTGAACCCATCTGGGCCTGGGCTTTTTCCGGTAGGGGAGGTTTTAATAGCTTGATAAGTTCGTCAGCTATAATTGGCGAATCTAGACTCGATATATCTGAGGGGTCAATTTTACATGTCATATGTGCGTCCAGGTATTCCTGAATCTTATTATTAGACATTAATATCTTGGATATTGTAGATATGTAGCTCTTCATAGAACAGCTTGAATGTCTCTGCAATTTTAGGGGTAAGGCTCGTATGATCTCCTTGTGCTGTCCTAATTTTAGGGATGAAATAAGTGGAGTGTCTGTCACGTAGTGACCTGGCTAGTAATCTACCGGATTTATCTTTAAATTGATACAGTTTACTTTTGATTTGGAGGTGCGAACGGAGATCTCGGTGGTTACACCGATCTGCCAATTTGGCTTTAAGTATTAATAGAGACTGGTAAACTGTAGGGTTAAGGGTGAGCTTATGAGATGTCTCTATATTAGAAATCTCTGCCAGCAACTGAATCATAGAGGCCGAGTGTAACTTTTTCTTATATGAGCCTATACTGATAATTTGTCCACGTAATACTGATTTATGCGCTTCCCATACAACAGTCGGAGGTACATCATGAGTTGCATTTTCTTTGAAATAGTTTAACATATTGGTTTTTAGAGTTGACACCGTTTCCGGGTCTTTGAAAAGAGATTCATTGAGTCTCCAGTGGGGTTGGCGTTTACTTAGAGATGGCATAGTGATGGTAATTTGGATGGGGGCGTGGTCACTCCAAGTGATATGACCTATCTCGGAATGAGTTAGAAAAGGGAGGTGTCTATGGGAGAGGAACAGGTAGTCAATTCTGGAATATCTGGAATGTGGTGTTGAGTAAAATGTACAGTCCTTTGTGGTGGGGTGTTGAATGCGCCAAGAGTCTGCTAGCTGAGCAGAGTGTAGTGCTCGTTTTACCTGCTTAATTTTAGCAAATCTGAGAGAGGAAGCCCCGGTGGAGGAGTCAAGGCGTGGGTCGAGCGTAAGGTTCAGATCACCACCCAATATCACCAGCCCTGAAGCGAAGTCCTGTAGTTTGTCTATTGAAGCAGAAATAAAAACATGTTGGTCAACATTTGGGACATAAATGTTAGCCAGAGTAATAATATCAGTTCCCAGGGTTCCCTTTAGAAATAGGGCCCTGCCTTCACTGTCCGACCACTGGTCCTGGACAGTGAAGGGAAGGCCCCTAGACCCGAAAATCGCAACCCCTTTATTCTTCTGGAAAGGGGAATGGGAGTAGTACATGTGATGGAAATGGTAGTTATGAAAGTTTGGGACCCTGTTTCTGAAAAAATGAGTTTCCTGTACTAATGCAATATCAGCATGGAGAGCCTTAAGTTCACGGAACAAACGAGAGTGTTTATTAGGTGAATTCAGCCCCTTTGCGTTGATGGATATTATCTTTATCTGAGCTGGTTTAGCCATAAGTGTGTGGGAGGTATGAACGCTTGCAGGGCGTCTCCCCTCCGGCACCCGAGGGAAGGGAAAAAAAGGGAGTGGGAAAAAGATAGAGGAAAGGGGGGGACATGAACATAAAAATTTTCTTATCTCATAAAAGGCTGAGGGGGCGTGACCGGAAACGGATGTAGAACGCCGTTGCTGTTGAGCGTCTTGCTTCCCCAGGGACTATGGTGAAACTCTGTCCGCCGAGGTTTTAGCCCACGTGGATGACTGGAGTTCGGCTACAGGAGAGAAGACAGGCAACCAGTGCCGGTCGCGCTTATCATAAGAATCAGCAAGCGCTATAGCACCCGAGTGCTGACCTCTTCCTTTTCTCTTCTCTACCTATTCAATGCTCAAAGTGGTATACGGAAGAGACTACTTACACAAAACTATCATTAAGAAGCGGCGGGATCTATTGTGATATACATACGTCCTGGGGAAAGGAGGATAAAGCCTATTTCACCCGTCTAATACCTGCAGACTGAGAATGGCCTATTGCTAATATCCCCCAGAGAGAACTACACGCCTGGGAGCCTGAAAAATACACAGAGAAATCAGATAAGTGAATCCCTTGATTTTCTTCCCTATGTTCTAAACTGGAAAATCCAGATAAATGTTTATGCTCTAATTATTGGAAACTATCTGATGGTATAAAGAAATAAGAACCCTTATATTGCCCATTGTGACTATACTGACTTATTGAGTAATCGGAGGTGCTAAGGGGAGAGGAGGTAGAAGAGCTGCAAAAGGGAGAGAAGGGGCTATTTGTAAGCTAAGATGGGGAAGACTAATAAGAAGGGAAATGCTACCCCAAGCACACCTAAGAAAACTAAGAAAACAGCTACACTCAACTTAAATTCCTTCTTTGTCCCTTTGCCGATCTCTCCCAGGGAAGAGATAGATATAGAAAGAGAACCAGAGGATCCCCATACCAACTCCGAGGATATAATTAGCTCAAATACGTTATGTAGAACAATGGAGGAAGAAGAAAACACAGACCTGGACACACTGGGGTTATCCAGATCCCTGTTAACAAAAGAGGACTTTGAAAACTCTATGTTACAAATTAAAAAGGAGATGTCAGACATGCTAATGAGCATACGAAGCATTATAAGGGAAGAGATAACAGAAGTGAAAAGAGAACTAATACAACAGGGAGATAGACTACAGACCCTGGAACAAGATCTAATAACTATACATGGCTCTCAGAAAAATATGCGGGAAATACAAAAGGCACAATGCAGAGTATTAAGAGAAATGGAACAGAGGGTGACAGATTTAGACATTAGAGGAAGAAGGTCAAATCTAAGGATTAGAGGAGTCCCAGAAACAGAAGGCCCAGAAAATACACTTCAAATTGTGGCTGATATGTTTCAATATCTTCAAGGCAGTGATGCTGAAATGATAACTAAGATATAAAGAGCACATCGGGCCCTAAAAAGAAAAGACCTTACAAAATCCTTCTCAAGAGACATTATTTGCTATCTTCAGTCTTATAAAGTAAAAGAAGAAATATTGAAAAAGGCCCGCCAGCAGGAAAATCTGAAATATAAAGGAGCAAATGTGCAAGTTCTCCCGGACATATCATGGGCCACCCTCCAGGCAAGAAAGAGGTTGAAACCACTGACGGATGTGTTAAAGAAAGAAAATATCTCTTTCAGATGGGGGTTCCCATTGAGTGTGATAGTAAAAAAGGATGATAACACTTATGTGGTCAAGAAACCAGAGGATGTTATTAAGTTTTCGGAAGCTTTGAGGATTAATATCCCGGATCTGAAGGAGTGGTCAGAATATCTGAGAGACTGTTCGGAGATTCCGGAAATAATAAATAAACCATGGAGCTCTTTGGCTCAAAGAAAGAGACAGAAAAAAAATACATTTGATATCTCTGAGGACAATAGAGGGTGTAATGGAGTAAATTCAAGTTAATGTTCTATTAGAGGAGAGATGTGAGCAAGCCTAAAAGCATACTCTATGCACCAGAGAGGAGATTAGTGAGAGGAATGGGGTTTCCCCCCCCCCCTTTTTTTGTTTTTGTTTAAATATGGGTATATGTAAAGGGTCAGATAAATAGTGGATTTAAAGTAAAATGGACACACAATACGATTAATATGGAATATAATTATTGTCAATACGTGTGAGGAAGACAGTGTAAAATGTATGGTATTAATGTCGGAACATCACTTTGGGGATTAATTTATCTTCCTTTTAATTTTTATTCTTATATTTATATTTGTTTATTTATTTATTTTTACATGCTTAGTGCTGGTATATGTAGGGGTTAGATAACAATGGACTTAAAGTAAAATTAATAGGTAACACGATTGTTACCGAATATAATCACTGTATATATATACGTGAGGAAGACAGATGGTTTTGATAATTTACGGTATCATGGTGTGAATATTACTCGAAGAGTTGATCTTTACTTATTTGTTTGTGGGGGGCGGGGGAGGGTAGGGGGGGGGTGGAGGAGAGGAGCAGGGTTTTTTTTTTTTTTTTTTGGGTTAAGACGAATAGAGCACTTAAGGTAAAATAATGAGTACCACTACCTTGTGGTGAGATAATCACTATTTATGTGTGAATTAAGACAGAGGGTAGGGGGGAAGGGAGGATAATCGGTGTTAAGGGGGAGGGGAGGGGGAGGTATGAGGAGGGGGGAAAGGAGGGGATAAAGGAGACAATATTTTTTTTTTTGGCAGAACACAATTATCACGTTAGAGTGCCTTTTTATTTAATTATTAAAAGGAAAAAAGGGAAAGGGAAAAGGAATTTTTCCTTTTTTTCTTCTTCTCTCTTTGTTTATGTGGGTGATTAGGAGGGATACTTTAGGGACAGGGGGAAGAAAGGGAAAAAGTCACGCTATTGCTATATAACATATTTGGTGTCTAAGGGGTTCCCCCCCCTCCCCCCCCCTTTTTTTATTTTTTTTCCCACATGTTTTTCTTTTTGGTATATGGATTAGATAAATAGTGGATTTAAAGTAAGATTATTAGGTAATATGATCAATGTGGAATACAATCACTGTTTATATGTGTGAGGAAGAAAAGTAGTATGAAAACTCATGATATTAATATGGGAACATCACTTTAGGGGTTAATCATTCTTGGGTTTTTTTTTTTTTTTTATTATATGGATTAGATAAACAGTGTATTTAGAGTAAGATTATTAGGTAATATGACCAATGTGGAATACAATCACTGTTTATATGTGTGAGGAAGAAAAGTAGTTTGAAAACTCATGGTATTAATATGGGAACATCACTTTAGGGGCTAATTATTCTTGGGGTTTTTTTTTTTTTTTCTTTGGGGGGACCTGAGACCTCTTGGGCCGCTCCTAGAGATTGGAAAATTATATTATAATGTAAGGGCCAATACTATAAGTAAGGACCCTGGGGAAGAGGGACGGGGATAACAGCTAACGCAACGTGTTCAAGTTCGGATGTGGTTAGCCCAGGGGCAACCCAGGGCATCTGTACATTTGGGGAAGTTCCGGGATGGGAAGGAGTTTCCTCCACCCGGGCTCTCCCAATTGCCCACGGGTTCCACAGGGGGCGGGGGGGTCACGTTTTCCACTTACAGGTATAGTCGCATATGGCTGAGCCGTAGGGCTGAGGGTGAAATTTTACAAAAGTTGGGATGACAAGGGGTAAAATTAGATTGAACGCTACACAACTAGATCATAGTGTTACAATTGTCTCGTTCAATGTAAAGGGATTAAACCTACCACAAAATTATTCCGAGACCTATATGTGTATAAAGCTGATATTGTCTTTTTACAAGAAACCCATTTCCAGGAAAATAAAATACCTAGATTATATGACAAGAGATTTGAACAATATTATTACTCGCACTCTCCAGTTAATAAAGCTAAGGGGGTTGCGATTCTGCTAGCAGACAAGCTACACTTTAAAATTGTAGATACATGGTCAGATACAGAAGGCAGAGCAGTATTTGTTAAGGGTAGTATTGGAGAAACAAAGATTACTATGGGAAACATATATGCCCCAAATAAAGATCAGCGATCTTTTCTAGGTAACATGATAGAAAAATTTTCAGAATTTGAGGAGGGTATCATGATACTTGGAGGAGACTGCAATATTGCAATAGACCCCCATTTGGACTCTTCTACAGGGAAGTCACAGTTAAGATATACAGAAATAAGGAAAATAAAGAGTAAACTACATATAGAACAATTATCAGATACATGGAGAGTATTTTACCCAGACAAAAGAGATTATACATTTTATTCTACTCCCCATGTAAGATATTCACGTATTGATTATCTCTTCCTGTCCCATAGGCACTTAAATTTGATAAAAAGAGTAGATATTGGCCATATAACTTGGAGCGATCATGCTCCTATATTTCTTGAGCTTCGAATCCCTTGTTTCAAGAGAACCTTTTCAAATTGGAGATTTAATGAGAACTTGGTTAAAAAACCCGAACAGGTTAAGATAATCAATGACACCTTGGTACAGTACTTCCGGGAGAACGATCGGGACGATACCCCACAGACAGTGATATGGGAAGCCCATAAAGCGGTTATAAGGGGACAAATGATTAATATGTCTGCACAGAATAAGAAGAAAAATTTGCAGGAGAAAAAATATATATTGTCTCAAATAGCTAGCATAGAGATGAGACATAAGTTGTCTCTAGATTTGATAACATATCAGAGACTACTGAAATTAAGATCGCAGTTAGCCTCAATACATAATCTAAATATTCATCATTCTTTCCTGGCATTAAAGGCTAAAAGTCATTTGTTTGGCAATAAACCAGGAAAGTTTCTAGCGAAATATATAAAATCAAAGAGAGTAGCAGCATTTGTCCCTAGGATAAAAGATACTGGGAATAAAATTTTGAGTCTTAATGACGAAATTGCGGAAGTATTTCGTAATTACTATAAACATCTGTATAACCTTTCAGATAGACAAACAGAGGTGGGATATAAGGAAAAACTGAAAGAATATCTGGACAAACACTTACCCAAAAAATTGAAGGAGGAATGGGTGGAGAGTCTTGAAACCCCCATAACAGAGGAGGAGTTAAGACTCACAATAAAAGGTTCACCATCAGGTAAAAGTCCGGGCCCAGATGGTTTTTCTACAACATATTATAAGGTATTCTCAGACGTATTGATCCCCCAGTTTGTTAAAACATTTGAATCATTGTCTGTGGGGGGATCTCTCCCAAATCAGGCCCAGGAGGCACATATTGTGGTTATCCCTAAACCTGGAAAGGATCCTCTCCTGTGCTCAAGCTACAGACCAATCTCTCTTGTAAACGAAGATATTAAATTGTTTTCTAGACTATTGGCTAATAGATTGAAAACAATTCTCCCGTATCTTATACATGGGGACCAGGTGGGATTTGTTCCAGGTAGGGAGGCTAGGGATAATACTATAAAAATTTTAAATCTAATACATTATGCCCAAGAAAATGTTATTCCTATGCTGTTGGTATCAATAGATGCTCAGAAGGCATTTGATAGGGTGAGCTGGTCCTTTATGCTAGGTGTCCTAAAACATCAAGGAATTGGTCCTAAGATGGGTAAATGGATAAATGCATTATATCAGGCACCCACAGCTAGAGTTAGGGTCAATGGTATATTGTCGGACCAGCTCACCCTGTCCAATGGTACAAGACAGGGATGTCCTCTATCACCTCTCCTGTTTGTACTGGTGATGGAACCATTCTTGACGGCTTTGAGATCTAATTCAGATATCAATGGATTGAAATTGGACCAGCATGAGTATAAGATAGCAGCATTTGCGGACGATCTATTGTTGATTGTTACTCAACCTTTGGTATCTATGCCGAATATACTAAAGGAAATGGATATGTACGCAAACGTGTCCAATTTTAAAGTGAACCTGGAGAAGTCAGAAATATTGAATGTTTCAGTATCCCCAAGAATGGAAACACTTATTAAAAGATCCTTCCCATTAAAGTGGTCAAGTGGATACATAAAGTATCTGGGAGTACTTATACCTTGTGAATTGAGGAAAATATATCATCTAAATTTTCCTCCGCTATTGTTTTCAATGAAGGAAGATATATTAAGATGGGCTAAGCTAAAAATTTCCTGGTTTGGGCGAATTGGAGTAACCAAGATGAACCTATTGCCTAGGGTCCTGTATGTCCTGCAGACCCTTCCGATCCAAATACCCGAAAAATTCTTCAAGAATGTCAGGAAATGCATAATGGATTATATATGGGATAATAAACCCCCTAGGTTGGCCTATAGATATCTTATTAAACCTAAAAGCAGGGGGGGACTGGCTCTCCCGGACATACGGGACTATTATAGAGCAGTTCACTTGGCGAGAGTGGTAGAATGGACAAGGCCGGCTAACAAGCAGTGGGTCACGTTAGAAAACAATGGACTCTCTGTCCCTATTCCAGCAGCTGTATGGGTCAAAAAGACCCAGAGTGTGGTGATAAAACTGAGGCATCCGACAATAAGCGCCACTGTAAAAATATTTAAAAAAACTAAAGACAGAGATAGAGTGGGAGGAATGATGTCTCCCCTTACCTCTCTCATCGCTAACGAAGATTTTCCAGTGGGGTTAGATTACGCTATATGGTGTGAGACATTTGATTTAGATATTAGATATCCCCGTCTGGGACATGTAATGCAAAAGCAGGGGCTCATCCCCTTGGATGCCCTTACGGGATATAGGCATCCAACGGATAAGCAAAGGAAAGTATATGCGCAGTTACAGGACTCGGTTGATTCCGTCTTTCACTCACTCCAATACCCGGAGACTCTTACCCCATTTGAATCATTATGCATGATGACAGATGCACCTAAAAAAGTAATTTCCACTAAATATGCAATCCTTTCTAGTCCAAATGAGGACATTAAGCCGTATTATATATGCGAATGGGAAAGGGACTGCGGGTTAAGCTTGAGTGAAAAGCAATGGATAGATGTTCAGTCTCAGTAGCAGTACAAGAGAATAATTTTAAACTTATGACTAGATGGTATAGGACTCCTGACCTCATACATAGAATATATCAGAAAGTATCAGATAAATGTTGGAGATGTCAGGGGGGGAGTGGGAAACTTTTTACACATATGGTGGACTTGCCCACTAATTATTTTAGGTATATCAATGTAATGTTTTTATTTAAAATGTATTGTAATTAACTGCTGTAATGTGAATATAAAGATTAATATTTTTGATAAAAGGAAATAATAAAGATATATTGAAACAAAAATTTTCTTATCTAAACAATAATCATATAGTATATAAATGATACTGTGGGCAGCAGTGCCTAATGGGGGTCTAGGCACATCTTGAAAAAGATGAGCCCAAACTCCCATAATTTACAATGGCACGAACCTGCTTTCGGGGGCGTGGCAGCCCAGAACAGTGGCGTAGCCAAAACATAGTCTTAATTACCTAAACAACAGTGGACCCGAACTAGAACAGCGGGCCAGAATAGGTGAATAACGCAGGAGGCGTGTCTAAGACAGCACCAAATATTAAATATAATAACACACGTTTCAGTGCATGAATTCTATATATGTCCATCAAGCGGACAGATGTAACCGTAAGGGAAATAGGTAGACCATCTGTAGCAAAGTGTTAGTATTAAATGATCTATTCAAATAGACAAAGGGTATTATGAATATATAAGCTTAAATTACTATAAAAATCCTCCCACCTTCCCCCCCACCAAAAAGGGCTCTTCGCCCCCCCCTCTCATCACATATTATCCAAATTATTATTTACTGAGTGGTCACATAGGAGTAGGGGAGACAAAATATATCCTGTTAGTTATCAATTACAGTATATTGAATGGGGAAGAGTATATAAATTATAGTTTAAAGTGTAGTGACGGTTATGTTATAAGAGGTATATTGTGGTGAGGAGTTGTATGTGCCCTCAGGTATAGAGAAAACCGACATGGCCTCACCACTAGGGGGGAAAAGGATGTCAAGGATACCAGTTTTCTCACAACAAACAGTAATTATTATCAATTAGAAATAAAACTAGTAGAAAACATATTAGCGTTTTGTGTTTTCAAACCCGTTTGTGAGGCGTTTATATATCCAGGTACCAAAATAGATCTGTAGTGTAGAAGTTATAATGTCAGGATAAAGTTCCTAGCACTAAGGTGACTTCATCCATGTGGGATTGGGATGAGGTTCTGTCGGTTCCGGTACCGCTTCTCTAGATGATTGGGCTCGGCGCGGATTTCTTTTCCTCTGCGCTCTGGGGATCCATGGGAGGTTCTGTAGATTCTTGAGTTGCAAAGAAGTGGATGTGCTGTCCATCCATCCAGGTAAAGCCGGGGTTTCCAGTTGAAGGGTGTCGCAAAAAGATGGTAGGTCTTAAGGGGACCTTAGGGTGATTGGTGTGGCTCCCTTATAGACGGTTATTGAGAGCGGATAGCCTCAGCTGAAGGGTATGGCAGCCTGCTTCAGAAGATCCGTAAGCGGCTTAAGAGTCTTTCGTGCCTGAAGTGTAGCCCATGCCACATCGGGTAGTATAATCAGTGGGGCTCCTTTGAATGTAATGGGTCCGTGCTTACGTGCTTTGCGCAGGATTTCCTCCTTTAAGGTGAATGAGTGTAGGCAACATACCACGTCCCGTGGTCTGGGACTAGAAAGGTCCTTAGGCCGCAAGGCCCTATGAGCGCGATCTAGCGCGATGGGTTGGTCAGGAGTGCGCTGAATAATCACCGTGAAGAGCTCCGTAAGTATTTGTACCAGGTTTTCGGGCCCAGCCACTTCGGGTAAGCCTCTTATTCGTAGGTTAGAGCGCCTACTCCTGTTTTATTGATCAACCACCTGTTGAGATAGTAGGGCCACCATAGACCGTTGTTCCTCTAGCTGGGCTTTAAAGTCGGTGAGTGCTGTATGTAGTGCCACTTGGTCTGTCTCAACAGCTTCAATTCATTGGCCTTGTTGTTTAAGGTCGACTTTAATGTCCTGCAGCTCTTCCCTTATGGTAGTTTTAATAAGGCCTACCGCCGCGGTCAAGTCTCGTTGAAGTTGCGTAGAGAGTGCGGAGAAATCAGACCTTGTATGCAGGTCTCCAACAGGGAGCTGTCGAGGAGGCTGTGAGAGGCTGCTTTCGTTGTCAGAGTCCTCTGGTGTAGCGTTAGAGGGAGCCTCGTCGTTGAAGGCATCCAGTGCCATTTTGGATTCGCCTCGTGGTGTTAGCGGGACTAAGAAGGTCCTCAAGTTAACCGGGAGCGGTTTTTTGGCGTTCTTTTGCTGGTCCTTGTGTGGGGAGATTTTCTTTGATTGCTTTCCCATAGCTTTGTAACGCAGATGGACGTGTGTTATGTCCGTTTTCTGCCCGTTGTTCAGGAGCTCAGCTAGTCTGCGTCTGCCAGCATCGAGGTCCGGACACGCCTCCCTGATCTATTATTTTAGTTACCCAATCAAAAAAAATCAATAAGATTAGTTTGGCATGATCTCCCTGAAGTAAACCCATGCTGTCTCTGATCTTGAAATCCAAGCGACTTTAGATGTTCAACAATCCTATTCTTTAACAAGGTTTCCATTATTTTCCCCACTACTGAAGTAAGACTTACTGGTCTATAGTTGCCCGCCTCCTCCCTACTACCTTTCTTGTGAATGGGCACAACATTAGCTAATTTCCAATCTTCTGGAACTACTCCCGTTAACAATGATTGGTTAAATAAATCTGTTAACGGTTTTGCTAGTACACCACTAAGTTCTTTTAATAACTTTGGATGTATCCCATCAGGTCCCATCGACTTATTTGTCTTTACTTTAGACAGCTGAAGTAAAACCTCTTCCTCTGTAAACTTACATGCATCAAAAGACTCATTAGTCTTTTTCCCTAAATGAGGTCCCTTACCCTCATTTTCATTTGTAAAAACTGAACAAAAAAATTAATTAAGGCAGTCTGCTAAGCCTTTATCCTCTTCTACATAGCATCCTTCTTTTGTTTTTAATCTAACTAATCCTTGTTATACTTTCCTTTTCTCATTTATGTATCTAAAAAATGTACCACAGTGGTTTCTTCAATTTTTTGCTCTTACTGTCAAGCCTTATGCAATTTTCTGTTGCCTTCAGTAGTGCAACTTTTAGATAATCCCATTTCTCCTGGACTCCATTTAAATTGCTCCAGTCTGATAATGACTCCTTCACACCTAATCTAATTTTAGAAAAGTCTGTTTTTCTAAAATCTAAAACTTTTGTTTTTGTGTGGTGTGACTGCGTCACTGTTCTTATATTAAACCACACTGTCTGGTGATCACTAGATCCTAAACTTTCACCTACAGTAATATCTGATAACAAATCTCCATTTGTGAACACTAAGTCTAGTATGACCTGCTTTCGAGTTGGCTCCTCCACTACTTGTTTTAGAGATAATCCCAGTAGGGAGTTTAGGATATGCGTACTCCTGGCGCAAGTAGCTGTTTTGTATTTCCAGTTCACATCAGGAAGATTAAAGTCACCCATGATGATCACTTCTCCCTTCATTGTCATTTTAGCTATTTCCTCAACTAGTAGATTATCTAACTCCTCTATTTGTCCAGGGGGCCTATAAATCACACCTACCCGAGTTACCATATGATTACCAAATTCTAATGTAACCCAAACTGACTCTATGTTCGCCTCACTAACTTGTATTACGTTATATTTTAAGCTATCCCTCACATACAGGGCCACCCCTCCCCCTTTTTTACCTTCTCTGTCTTTTCTATATAAAGAGTACCCTGGTATTGAAATGTCCCAGTCATGTTTTTCATTATACCATGTCTCAGTAACAGCCACTAAATCTACATTCTAAGTTGCCAATATTGCCACAAGTTCATGGATCTTATTCCCTAAACTGCGAGCATTTGTAGACATGACCCTAAGCTTATAATTTTTCAGCACACTGACTACAGGTAACTTCTGTACCTTTTTTGTACCTTTTTACAAGTGGCACTTCTTCTCTAGCCATAAGATGCGGCTAGGGGGCACTCTTTTTGGCAGTGCAACCTAGTATCTGCTGGTATACCCTCTCTTGGGGTGCCCTTTCCCCCCCTGTATAGATCCCATAGTGTTGAAACACCAGAGAGCAAAAAATAAAGTACAGCTTTACAGAAAAGGATAGGTGATCAAACAAGGGAAGTATGCATTCCGAAGGAAAAAAGATGTAATGAGGAACAAACTTGTAATACATGAAAGTTGCTTTGGACAACAAATATCACGATTACAGCACCTCCAAGTTGAAAATCAGATCAGATAATGTGTTTACTTTGACAAGAGAAATACCTTTTTTACAGCCTTATAGTGTGGTACCAATATATTTGCTGTACAGTGCTGCTGTTAATGATGCAAGGAAGCAAAGCCATCAAAGGGACCCTATTACAATTTTATAGTTTTAAATATTATTGTTTTCACATTATCTATCTTAACCCCTTAAGGACAGAGCCTTTGAAACATTTTTGTCCTTTCTGGACAATGCCTATTTTAACATTTCTGTGCTGTTTGTGTTTAGCAGTAATTTTCTTCTTTGTCATTTGCTGTACCCACACATATTATATATTGTTTTTATCGGGACAAGAAGGGCTTTCTATGGATGCCATCTTTTTGATCATATCTTATCATATTATTAAAAAACATAATAAAATATGGTAAAAAAAAACAAAATACACAAATTTCTTTGTTTTTATTTGAAACAACTTCTCCTCATCGACAATAGCGAACGAAAAAACATGCTAAATAGATTCTACTATTTCTCCTGAGTACAGGGATACCACCCATGCATAGGTTTGTTGGGTTGTTTGGGGGCTAAAATGCCAAATTTTTGAGGTGCAGTTTTTTGTTTTCCAACTTGAAATTTTTACATGCAGACAGTCTGCACCCATGTCCCATTTGGGACATATTTGAAGCCAGCTAGTGTATTTTACCCCATAAACCCATATATTTTTTAAAAGAAGACACCTTAGGCTATCTCAAATGGTGGTATTTTTAGACTTTCCATGCACTAATTCTACCACCAGCCTTTGTCAAACTTTGTGGTAGTAATTTTTTTGTGGTTTTTTTTCACAAACCTTGTACTTCAGACATGAATTCACAGATTATGGTATGTGTCACTGCCAAATAACACCCTAATAAGTGTTCAGCAACATCTCTTGAGTACAGGGATACCACCCATGCATAGGTTTGTTGGGTTGTTTGGGGGGTAAAAGGCCAAATTTGGTAGGTGCAGTTTTTTGTTTTCCAAATTAAAATTTTGACATGCAGACCGCCTGCACCCATGTCCCATTTGGGACATATTTGAAACCAGCCAGTGTATTTTACCCCATCAACCCATATATTTTTTAAAAGAAGACACCTTAGGCTATCTCAAATGGTGGTATTTTTACACTTTCCATGCACTAATTCTACCACCAGCCTTTGTCAAACTTTGTGGTAGTAATTTTTTTGTGGTTTTTTTTTCACAAACCTTGTATTTCAGACATGAATTCACAGATTTTTGGTATGTGTCACTGCCAAATAACACCCCAATAAGTGTTCAGCAACATCTCTTGAGTACAGGGATACCACCCATGCATAGGTTTGTTGGGTTGTTTGGGGAGTAAAAGGCCAAATTTGGTAGGTGCAGTTTTTGGTTTTCCAAATTAAAATTTTGACATGCAGACCGCCTGCACCCATGTCCCATTTGGGACATATTTGAAACCAGCCAGTGTATTTTACCCCATCAACCCATATATTTTTTAAAAGTAGACACCCTACGCTATTTCAAATGGTGGTATTTTAACACTTTCCATGCACTAATTCTACCACCAGCCTTTGTCAAAGTTTGTGGTAGTAATTTTTGTGTGGTTTTTTTTCACAAATATTGTATTTTAGACATAAATTCACAGATTTTGGTATGTGTCACTGCCAAACAATAACCCAATATGTGTTCAACAACATATCCTGAGTACAGGGATACAACCCATGCATAGGTTTGTTGGGTTGTTTGGGGGCTAAAGGGCCACATTGTGAAGGTGCGCATTTTCAACTTGGAATATTGACGTGTAGTCAGCCTGAGCCCATCTTTCATTTGGGACTTTTTTTTAAGTAGGACAGTGTATTTTACCCCATCAACCCATATATTTTTTAAAAGTAGACACCCTAGGCTATTTTAAATGGTGTTATTTTAACACTTTCCATGCACCAATTCTACCACCAGCCTTTGTCAAAGTTTGTGGTAGTCATTTTATTGTGTATTTTTTTCCCACATACATTGCACTTTAGACACAAATTCACATATTTCGGTATGTGTCACTGACAAACAATACCACAATATATGTTCAGCAACATCTCCCGAGCACAGGGATACCACCCATGCATAGCTTTGTCAGCTTTGTTAGGGGTTGAAAGGCTACATTTGAGAGGTGCGCTTTTTGATTTTCAAACTTGGAATTTGAACATGTAGAGCAAGGAAGGGGTTAATAGCTCTTATAAGAGCCTTTGTAGTACTGTACAAAAAAATTAACCCCTAAAAATGCACAGACAAGAAAAAATGTTCTGCTGTGCAGTGATCAGTGGCAGGGAAGGGGTTAATACACTACACTATACAAAAGGTATGGCTTTTATAAAAGCCCTTGGGACTCACAATTTATAAACATTTTATTTAATTTATTACAATTTAAAAATTATGTTATACAGATCTGTCTCTTTCCCTACCTAACAACACCGCAGATGCTTAGAAAACGAACGATCATTCGCTTTCTAAGCACATGTGTGCAGCGGGCGCAGCCATTTTTAAATGGCTGCTACGATCACTCCGTGGAGTGATCGTAGCGCGCCCCTGCACATTTGGGGGGTGTTGCACAATGCCTCTACCTAGAGGCATTGTAGCAACACCGTTAGAGTAAAGAAAGCGACCGCTGGTCGCTTTCTTTACTCAGTTTAGTGCATGACGTGCCAGGCACGTCAGCTGTCGGCAAGTCCACGATTTGCCGTGACGTGCCTGGCACGTCATCTGTCGTTAAGGGGTTAATGAAATATATTTATATATTATAATGGCATAAAAAAGGACCCAATAGCTTCCACTTCCAGAGAAAAGACAGCTTAAGAAATAATTAGCATCATTAATAATAACATTGATAATTATCATTTTAGTATAGAAATGTCATAAACATTTTATTACATCATAGACAAGACATATATATGAAGTAATAAGAAGACTAATTTCTAGTAACCCAATAAACAGTGTTTGCTCATGGTAACAAACAAATATGTTTATCTGTTTAGAGACTTAGAATTCAAGTAAAGTAATTTGACAGCATTTGTATTCTGTTCATTTAATAACCCCCTAGTCAAGCAACTATCATTTCCTATTTAAAGAGCTTAAATTGGGATTTGTAATACATTTTTCCATTCCCTCTGATTTTCAGATAAGAAAACAAACTGTATTTGTTTTCTAAATACAAAAAACAAGGTTTGCTTAAGAAATTATTTATCTACTAAGCAGTGAGTTTATCTCTATCTGTACATACCATAGGTATGAGTGAGCAAGCAGAAGTTATCATCAGTTTTTTTCTGAGAGAGAGCGAGAGAGTGGGGAATGGGATAAGTGAAAAAAATTTAGGTTTAGAACCAGCCACCTTTGAGATTTTCAAAATGGTCTAAGTTGTCTAATAGGGAATGGTGTAGATTACCATAGTAATGTTGTAAGTCATCAAGTTTTTGAGTTCAGTAATGGTAAGTATGGTTAGTGATTTCTAATTGTGAGCTAGTAATGTTTTGCCAGCTAAAAGTATGTGGAAGATTAATTACTGTTGGATAGTAGTTCATTGTCTGGGGAAAGTGTGTAGTGTAATGTCTGGGGTGGCAGGAATCAATTTGTAAATTTTGCAAGTTAGTTTCTGTTTTGTGTGTAAGCATCATAATTATAATTTTGGAAATGGGGTGTTCTGGTTACAGAAGAAAACATGAGTTTGATTGTAGAGCATGTTTGACTTGATTGTTGAATGTCCAAAGGTAACAAAGTATGTTTTTAGTTATTTCATGCAGATAGGCGATGCCCATTTTGTTCCATTGTTTAAGGCAGAGATGAGAAAACAATAATTCCAGTGTTCCAATTTTGCTGTGAGGTGTGTAACTTCAGGATGATCCTTCAAAGCTATCTCCAAGTTTTATAGGAGGAATATGTGCTAGGTAGTATTTTAGTAGTTAAGTCTGTCAGGAGTTTTTTTTACCCAAATATAGTCTTGTATTCTATAAGGGTTGTTGGTATATCAATGGGAATAGTGCAAAGAATATACAAATGTTTGGGTAGCATCAATAGTTTAACAGTCCCGATGCGGCTAAGCCAGGATAAGTGGAGGGCAGACCAAGCTAGCATCTCCTGTTTGATCATTTTCCATTTTTCCAATAAATTATGGTGGATTCATTTGGTAGGAGTATTAATAAGATGAATAACTAGGTCACCAATACTATCGGACCTCCAATCAAATGAATATTGAGATTTCAGAGAGGAAATGTCCAGGGTCTTAAGGTTAATGCTTAAAGCTTGTGTCTTTGATTGATTCACTTTGTGAAAAAAAACTTGGCTATATTTTTGGAGTAGTTTGATTAGTTCCAGAAAAGCTTTCAATGGGTTTGAAAGGGCTATCAAAATATCACCATCAAAGAGGCCTAATTTTACCTCTAGCAATTTTGATATTTGATATGCTGCTATGGTGGTATTCTCAATGCCGCATCTAGGGGTTCCATAGCAAGAACATAAAGTATGGACGATAAAGGGCATTCTTGTCTGGACCTATTTGTGATAAGGAAGGGTTGAGATAGGAAACCAACATACGTGGTTTTAGCTATTTGGTTGGAATACAGGGCCATTGCTGCATCTATATATTCTGGGGTAGTTTGTATTTTTTTATGGGTAGTTTCTAAAAATGTCCAGTCTAGGCATCGAAAGGTCTTTTCAGCGTCAATCGCAAGCAAGAGACAAGGGGATTTTAAGAGGTAGGTATGGATCACATTTACAAATTTTCTAGTATTGTCAGTTGCTTGACGAAGCCCACCTGGTCATAATGCAAGAGAGAGGGGAGTACTTACTGCAGGCTTGTGTGCATAGATTTTTACATATGTATTCAGTAATGATATTGGGCATGAAATTGTGGCAACTAGTAGGAGGTTTGCCTGGTTTCGGGAGGGTAGATCAACATAACTAAGCGGAATTTTCTTTCTTTTTTTTTTTTTTAAGGTGTTTATTAACAAGTGGAGATATGTGAATTAAATGGGATAGTGGGATTCAAGTATCTTTACATTTTTTATAGTAAAGATTACTAAAGCTGTTTGGACCTGGGGCTTTTATTTTTTGGCAATGTGTTGATAGTTTTCAGGATTTCCCTATCTGATATTGGTGCTTTGGGATTCAGTACAATGAGGCAGTGTAATTGTATACAAAAATGAGTTAATATCCTCTTGTGAGGGTTGATAAATTAGTGGATTGTCTTTGAGGTTATATAAATTATTGTAGTATTCTGCAAAAGCATCAGGTATCATAGTGGGATTAAGAATCTGGTTTCCAGATGGATAGATTATGTATGGTATGGCTGCTCTTGCTTCTTGTTTTTTAAGTCTCTTTGCTAGTGTTTTCCAAGCTTTATTCTCATGAGAGTAGTATGTTTGTTTACGTTTTTGCAGCCTTAGTTGTGTGTGGTATGTTTGTAGTTCGGTAGTATATCGGTTTTGAGGTGACAGATTTGTTTGGTTTTGGACTTCTTAAAACATTGTTTGTTTAGGGTTTCCAGGGCTTGTAATTTGCTAGTTATATAGTGTAGTTTGGCTTATCTTAGTTTTTTTTGTTAAGAAGATATGCTTTCAAATATTCATAGATTGTAGCCTTATGAGCTTCCCATTATGTTTCTCTGGAGACATTGTAATTTAGCATATAGTATTCTAGGAATTTAGATTTAGAGTACTCTTGTGTCTGGGTTTGGAAAAATGCACACTAAATAAAAATAAACGGAAGAGGCGCAAATCAGGGAAAACAAGCACAAAATGTTACAAATTCGCAAATTGCTCCTTACTCATATTTTACCTACTTTTTTCCCCACTGCATTTGTTTAGTACATGACCCCCTTAGTGTTTAATGATAATAATTTCAGGACCATAATCGGTTAGAGATTCATTTGGTGCGAGAGTTCAGAGGTTGTATTTTTTTTTTCCAGAAGATGGGGAAGAATATAGTCTATTGACAGTAGGTTCATGGACTTGGTAAGAGTAGACTTGAAAATAGTCATGGCTTGTGGTGGGGTCCACAATGGTTCACAAAAAAAATTGGTAGGTTGGTGTAGGTATGAAAAAGGGTGTTAAAGAACTGGAATTAAAGAGTAATGTAGTTGTACAAAATGAAAGGAGAGAGGGGTAAAAGTAAGAACAAGAAAGAGTATCCATCTTTAATGATGTATAATAAACATCAGTGACCAAATAAACTTTCTTAGAAGATTTTACATTTTTTCATGCTTTCAACAGGTGCCACAGCCTGTTGTGATGCTATTGATGCAAGTATCGTCCACGTCGGAGGCTTCCTCATCGTCTGAAGTTGAACCAGCATTGGATTTTTTTCTCGGTAAGTAAATGTTTGATTGTGTGTTGTTTAGGGGTGAGGTAATGGGCCAAGTTTCTTTTTATAAGTGTTGACGACATGTACTGGGTCGAGCAGGTGTAATTTCATGCAGCAACCTTTTGATTTTTTAAAAATGATTATTGGTGTAAAACTCTCTAAAAACAGCCAGTACTGTAGTAGGCAGTTGTTTGGTATGATGCATGGTATTTAACAAAGGTCCTGATTTTTTTGTTTTCTATATCATAGTATATGATAATATTTCATATGACATAATAACATAGTAATTTATGTTGAAAAATGCTTAAATCTGTCAAGTTCAACCCTTCTATCTATCAGTACAATTTGTGATTCAAAAGAAGGCAAGAAGGTAAGCTATTTCCAATTTTTTTAGAGGAGAAAATTCCTTCTTGACTCCAAAAGGCAATCTTATTTCTCCTTGGATCAAGAATCTCTATTATTGATGCACATTCTATTATTAATAGCCCTGTATGTCCAGCTTTTCTAAAAAAAGAAAAATAATAATCCAGAGCTTTTTGAATGCATCTATTTTATTTGATAGCATCCCCACTCTTGGCAGTGAGTTCCATATCTTTATTGTAACTAACCCAACAATTCCTTTTTTTGTTGTCCATGAAATCTTTGCTCTTCCAGTGTCAGGGGATTAACTCTTGTTCTTTGTACATTTCTGTCACTGGCGGGCTCTTTATATTGGCTCTGCACATATTTATAGAGTGTTATCATATCCCCTCTAAGATGTCATTTTTGTAGCATAAATAGATGACACTATTTTAGTCTCTCTTAATAACTAAGATACTCCAATCCCCTTATTAATTTTGTAGTACTTTTTCTAGTTATAGAAAATAACAAGAATAACCAGAATTGTACTGCATTTTCAAGAGGAAGTCTTACTGTTGACTTGAAATGAGGCAGACAATATCATCCTTCCATGAATCAATATTACATTTTATACAAGGCACTTGCAGCTGCTGGCTTGCATTGGCACTGATGCTAAGTCTGCAACTATTCCTAAATCCTTTTCTTTAGCAGTTTTTCCCAGGGAGATGCAATTTAAAGTATATGTTATTAATTTTCCCATAATATATAACTTTACATTTGTCTACATTACAGTTACATAGCTACATAGTAGTTTAGGTTGAAAAAAATCTGTTGATCCCAAAAAATAAAAAAGTAAATTCCATACCTTACTGGTAAAATCCCCTTCCTCTGTTGTCGACTAAATCTCCTTTCTTCAAGTTTTAGTGGGTGCCCTCTACTCCTTTGTACTGCTCTGTTAATGAACATGTCTGTAGAAAACCCTTTGTA
The DNA here is from genome assembly GCA_036172795.1 of Pelodytes ibericus. Classification (NCBI taxonomy): domain Eukaryota; kingdom Metazoa; phylum Chordata; class Amphibia; order Anura; family Pelodytidae; genus Pelodytes; species Pelodytes ibericus. Next base: position 226,171,236 of record CM069857.1, on the reverse strand, counting down.
TGGGCCCTGTACATATGTATTTACTATGATCATATGCCCTCTAAGCTGCCATGTCTATAGCATGTGCAAATGTAACTTTTACAGTCTTTCTTAATAACCAAAACCTTCCATTCCCCTTATTAGTTTTGTAGCCCTCATCTGCACTTTTTTTAGTTAGATAATGTATTTTTTTTTTTTTTTAACACATTTGGCACTTGGTTGCCCAGTTTCTAATTTTGGATAAATCTTCTTCTGTATTACTTTACCTAATAAGTGGGAGATCACTAATAAACAAATTTATAAAGAATAGGGCATAAAACAGACCCCTGAGGTACTCAACTTATAATATCCTGGTTGACGATTTTCTATTTACAACAATGCTCTGCATTCTGTTTTCTAGCCAGTTTTCAATCCAAATGCATACATTTGGCCGCAAGCCTATTTGTCTAAGTTTGTAGAGTAACCTTTTGTGTGGAACTGTATGCTTTAGCAAATTCTAAGTAGATCACATCAACTGAAATTCCTAGATCTATATTTTTACTGACTTGTTCATAGAATGCTATTGAGTTGATTTGGCGAAACGGGTCTTTCACAAAACCACACTGACTTCTACTAATTATATTCTGATTCAAGATGAATTCTTGAATGTATACCTTTAGCAATCCTTCAAAACAGTTTGCTACCATGGATGTCAAGCTCACTGGCCTGTAGCTACCCAGCTGAGATTTTTATCCCTTTTTAAATATTGGCATACCATATGTCTTGCATCAGGCTTTTGGCACTAACCCCAAAGAACTAATAGAATCCATAAAGATCAAACATAGTGGTCTGGCCAGAATTATGCTTAGCTCCCTAAGTATCCTCTTATGTATACTATGTATACCATTTGGCCCTGAGGCCTTTTGTATATTAGCATGTGTTCAATTTCTTAACTCTTTCTTGTGTCAGCCCATCCCATGTTCACTGTATTGGTACTATAAATTCAGGAATCTGGGACTCATCCATCGTTTCTTCCTTGGAATAAACAGAAGAGCAAAAGAATTTAAAATGTCCGTTTTCTCTCTGTTGTCACTAACCAATTTTCCTATTTTGGATAACAAGGGCAGAACATTTTCTGTCTTTAGTTTTTTCCCTTTATACTTAACATATTTTTATCATTTGTACAAAATGTCTCCCACGGTAAGTGCCTAGTCTTACTAATTTAAGTGTCAGGTCTTATCATAGGTATTTATTTTAAAGTATTTATACAACTATTGAATTATAAACATTGCCAACCAGTCATACGCAAACACCTGCATAAATATATGCATACACTTGAATTCCCAGTATGGAAATGTTTGTAAAAATGCAGATGACATGAAAAAAATCTCTCCCATCCATACTAAACTACATACTGTATGCTAAAACATCTATTTTCTGAGGGGTATTAAATATTTCAAACACTGATGCTGTCAATAGAGAAATAAAAATGCAGATTAAATGGTAGTTTGGGATTGAGTGTTTAATAAAAAGAATTGCTTTCAGTGAACTCCTTACTTTTCTTTCAATAGCACTTAAAATTGCATGACAAATATACCCATGAGATTATAAGAGCAGGGATGATATGCAATGTCACCTTTACCGCTGTCTCTGAAGGCAAACTGAAAAGTGAATATTCTAATGAAAGCCATAAAGAACAAAGAACAAAAACATGGTCACAAATCTGTAATGAACTAAAGAAGACATAAATCAACAATTGCACTCAAGCTTTGCGGAAATTGGTTTGTCCAATAGTCTTCCAGTAGACAATTGTGCTGCAATATTTTGTGAATAGTTACCCAGTGGGATAAAGCTGCAGAGGACATTTCGCTGGGAAAAGAGAACAGTAGGAAGAATAGTATGATTCATGTTCTGCATCTCAAGTGGATGATGAAGTGCAAGGATTGAATAATGAAACAAAGACGAGATATTCCGCATGCCATAAAGGTTCCTGTTAGAGAGCTGTTAGAATTATTTAGAAAGGTTAATCTATGAATAAACATGCTTCATCAAGGTCTCTTACACATGCAAAGAGAGATGCTAATGAATAATAAAAGAGTAATGGGGACAAGCAAAGAAATTAATGTTAATCTTATCCAAAGCAGATACAAATTAATATTGGAGCAACATTTTTGTAATCACTTTTCAAAGTAAAAATTCAATTAATTTGACTGAATCAATAATTCAAATCATACTCCCCTGGAATACTATTTTAATTGTTTTAAGTATCAGTTTTCTTGTCAATCTGACTGATCTTTCCTATTTAATGCATTGTTCTGGTAGACTCCCAAATCATCTGCTTTTCAGAAATATGGTTAAATCTAGAATCAATGCTAGTGTATTTCAAGCATTGTTCTTTTGTTTTTTTAATAACGATTTTCCTTTAAGCTTGGTAGCAGTATCTGAGAGGGTAGATGTAATACAGATGGGTAATGTTTGCCTTCTGAGAATATTTTAATGTCATTGCTCTGTAGCATAACTATTCAACCCTATCAATGACAATGGAGTGACAAAGTTCAGCACCTGTTTCATAGACCAGTGATGGCAACCCTTTGGCACAGGTGTCACAAGTAACATTAGGAGACATCTTAGGTGACACTCAGCATCTGTATACACTATCACTATCATTAACCCTTTAAGGACCAGGGGTTTTCCTAGGCCAAAGACCAGAGCATTTTTTAATTTTTAATATGCATTTTTTGAAACATAATTTTCCTCTCTCTCATTTAACGGAAACATACAAGTTATATGTTGTTTTTTAAAGGACAGTTAGAGCTTTCTTTTGGTACCCTATACATAAAAATTATTTACATTTTAGTATTAAAAAATACATATAAAAGAGGAAATTTTGGGGAAAAAAACCTTTTTCCCCATTATTTTCCCAATAATAAGTTACACAACTAGCGCAACACTAACCCACTTATCCCCTCTAATTAACTAACTAATAAAAAAGAAAAATATTGGTTCCTAATCCCCCCTAAACAAAAAAGACATTAAAAAAACTCTGAAGAGTGCGATGTCAGATCCATAAAAATCATGCAAAACTCATGCAGGGGTTACATTTAAATAAATATATTACAATTACATTTATTTATTAAAAAACTTTATAAATTGCAAAAATAAAAAAAAATTGTAAAAAAAAAACTAAATGAGGGCCATAAAGTGGAAGGAAACTGATCACAGTTACAAACTGTGATCAGCAATGAAAGGGTTAATTTTTTTTTTCTTTTTCTCATACAACATTTTTATTTATTTAGTTATACTTACAGGTCACTCTCTGTGCTTCACTATAAGAACGTGAAGCACAGAGAGTGAATAAGAGGCAAAGTCAGTGTGTGAACACATTGACTCTGCATCTAATTTGCATGTTATCGCGGTGACCACGTTATCACCGCGATCACATGCCCGGAAATCCACCGATCGGGTCCAGGTGCTTTACCTAGGGTGCGGGGCTTAGTCCTGGACCCGTTGCAGACTGACTGGTGTTGCGCACGGAGCACACCACCGGCTAGACTACATGACGAGTTAACTCGTCATAAGGTCGCTAATGCTGCGGCTCTTATGAAAAGTGAACTCATCATAAGGTCGCGAATGGGTTAATGGAGGACACAGTAAATGTTATGATGTAAGACTGACATTAGTTTATGAGGCATTTTACTTCATAGTCTATACATGGACTCAATGGTGCAAACAAATTATAGGAAAGAAAAGAGAGCAAGAGTGACCAGGTTGTAGTGTTAAACTTCTACTATTTTCATTCATTCCTTACCCAGCTTTTTCACCACATCCCTTTCTCCACACACACAGGGGATTTGTATTAAGGTGAGTTGTGGGACAAAGTTCTTCAAGTGCTCCAGTCATCATGGAAACCAAATGAATATCCCTGCTGCTTCTCCAATTTATATCTTGTTGCTTTTCCAGCCAGAATATTGTTTCCCATAGTTTCTGATCTTTTTGTGGCATAACAGTCTGATGAGAGGCAACATAGTATTCAAAGAATAAAGTGGAAAAACCCTCAATTTTAAATAATAATTTCATCACAACTGCAACTTTGTAGCAGGAGTAATTTGGGGAATTATAATTATTGGATTATAATTAATAATACAATTAAAAGTGAATAGTTAAGTCTCCATAGTAGTGATTTTCAACCTTTTTCATATCAAGGTACAGTGAGCCAGGCAATAAAATGGTTGTTTTTGTTTCTCTCCTCTTGCCTTGTTTTTCAGTTCCTGTATTTAATCCCCAACCCCACCCGTTTCTGTTGAGTCTTGTGTAGCTCAGTCTACAGGTAATCGTGACTTGTCTGTGCAATGTAAATCTTCAAACTTATGTACTTATGTACATACACTTTGTATGTGCCCTGCATTATATATTTGTTATTATCTCTGTGCCTCATATTGTTTATCTTTATTTTGGTTTCTCCTCTGTCCTGCTCTAGTCTGTCCCTGCACTCTGTATTCAATTATTTTCTGCCTGAGATGCTATTCTGTATTTGTTCAACTTGATTTGTCTCTTAGTTTATCCTGTCCTAGCCTGCAACATCCTTCTTTCCTGTTGAGTTATTATCCATGCCTGCTCCCGGATGTCTGCAGGGTTTCTTTAGTCTTTGCTGTGTTATACTGGATTCAGCAGCTACCTCCACAGGGCCTCTGTATGTGGTCACATAAACCTGCAGCTTCAAGCTACCTAGGTTGTGTAGTTACCCAGCTTAATGCCCGTCTCTACCCCTGCACCGTAGCTCCTAAACTTGGGTGCTCAGGGTCTAATACTATGCTAGACACCCGTGTGTTACATGTAGTTTGGCACAAAATCATGAAGAGAGGAGCAGGTCTTTGGATTTAATCTAAAGTATACTGGCAGGCAGTGTTAGTAGAGTTGTACGTTAGAAATGTAAGCTTGGGAAAATCATTCATTATGATCTATGGAGAGTAAGATGGGTAAGTAGGAGACTACCGTTTTTGACTATCTTGCAATAGTCAAGGCAGAAAATAAAATATAAACAAATATCTTTATTTGTGTCTAGTGCTAGAAAGGGGCTGATGTAAACATATTCTTAAAATATAAGCATAATTTATAGATTTATATTTTATGGATGTGAGGAGTGAAGGAGAGGTCAGCGTCAAGAATGATACCAAGAGAAATATCATTGTATTCTTCCTGATAAAACACATATATCAATAAATAAAAATATATAATTATCCAGAGAAAGTAGTAAAAAAATACAACATCAAGTTCAAGGAGGAATCATATCATATAATTTTCATATATCAATCACATATGAAAATTGGTGTCAAATAATATAAGGTTTTTTTCCCATAAAAGATCCACCATAATCTGGCTTCCCCCAGTTCCCAAACTGATGAGAAAATAAAAGTCAACAGTTAATGCTAGAAAATTGCATTCTTCTATGGATAATAACCTGGAAATTAAAATCATAGTAAGTATTTCACGCTAATTTTCCTGGCAGCATGTACATTTGAATAATACCCAACAAACATATACCAATATATAACAATTTATTGGCAGTGCATAGCAACTTTATGAACAAAGACATAGGATGCCACATCCTGGTTCTAATGACTCAGCAGTGAGTGAAAAAATGATCAACTTCCAGCTTTATAAATGCTTCCCAAGGATGTATCATCCACAGTAGTCTGATAGAATTCAATAACCCAATAGGAGAAGGCTAACACTTTTCAAGAACTTGGGTGGCTTAACCACTTCCTGTCAGAGGATGTGTCATAGGACATATCTGGCACATCCTGCTGTGGAACGAGCGGTAGACATGATCAAAGATGTTGCGGCATTAGGCAACATCTCGATGTTGAGGCATTAGACAACACCGACATTTCTTCTCCAGGGCACCAGCTATTGCTCCATGGAGCAGCATGCTCCTCCAATATCACTGCTGTCCTCTTGTGGGAAGAGACTTGTCAGAGATAAATTATCACTTTTGTCACTTTATTGCTGTTGCTAGACTACCACTAGAGGCAGTCAGCAACACTGCATTATAAAAAATAAAAAAAATCTAGGCTTTAAATCTAGGGTTAGGGTTAGCATCATGGTTAGGGTTACAGTTATATTAGTGTTGGCATAAATGTTAGGGTTACAGTTAAATATGGGTTAGCATACAGGGTAGATTTAGGGTTAGGGTAACATTTAGGGTTAGGATTGGGGTCAAATGGTTAGAAAACAACAATCTCTACTTTCAGTATAATGTGCAAAACCAACAGAAAAACATGTAAACTTGTTATATTTCTAAACTCAAGGCAGCATTTTGACAGTATTTAGACAGGATTTTGCAATCATTTAAAGGATTTTTCATGTCAAAGTTAGAAAAAATAGTTTTTTATTTTTTTTAATGAAAATGTATGACTTTTTTGTTGCACATTACATGAGTTTATGATAATAAAGGAAATTACAGCTAAACACAAACACCAAGTCATGGCCAACAATTCATGTCACTAAAGGTTCAAACCAAATATGCAGGGAAAATAGCTGAAATCTGTGCATCAAAGAGACTGAATCACCATGACCTTTTCAACAAACTTGCATATAACAAAGAGAGAAATCTACAATATTCAGTTCTGAAGAGGTAAATATAAGGCACATACATCATCCATTGATAGCCACTGAGTTTTTTTGTCTGATAATGGAACTGGATAAATTTGGTGAGCACCACTTCTCTATTGAGATTAAATGTGGAGACTAACTTGGGCATAAATTGATTCAGTGGATAAACATGACTCTATCTACTAAAAGGATATGCTCATAGTTTGTGTGTGGTTTTCTCAAAGTGACCTGCTGTTTTTTTATATGAACAGTGTGCGCAATTTTAATAACCTGCACAATGAAGGCTAAGATGTGACATTTGTTCAGTTAGCGGTGGCGTTTGAAATCAATAACCTGTTGTTTCTATCATAGAAACATAGAAACATAGAATGTGTCGGCAGATAAGAACCATTCGGTCCATCTTTTTAGTCCCCCATTCCCGGTCTTTGGCTAGGATAGCCTTGTGTCTATCCCACGCATGCTTAAAATCCTTGACTGTGTTTACCTCTACCACTTGTGCTGGAAGGCTATTCCATACATCCACTACCCTCTCAGTAAAGTAATACTTCCTGATATTACTTTTAAATCGTTGCCCCTCTAATTTAAGACTATGTCCTCTAGTTGTGGTAGTTTTTCTTCTTTGAAATATACTCTCTTCCTTTACTGTGTTGATTCCCTTTATGTATTTAAATGTTTCTATCATATCCCCCTGTTACGTCTTTCCTCCAAGCTATACAAGTTAAGATGCTTTAACCTTTCCTGGTAAGTTTTATCCTGCAACCCATGAACCAGTTTAGTAGCCCTTCTGTGAACTCTCTCCAAGTATCAAAATCCTTCTGGAGATACGGTCTCCAGTACTGCGTACATTAATCCAAGTGAGGTCTCACCAGTGCTCTGTACAATGGCATGAGCACTTCCCTCTTCCTACTGCTAATACCTCTCCCTATGCAACCAAGCATTCTGCTGGCATTTACTGCTGCTCTATTGCATTGCCTGCCTACCTTTAAGTCCTCTGAAATTATTACTCCTAGATCCCTTTCCTCAGATGTTGAGGTTAGGACTCTACCAAATAGTCTATATTCTGCTTTTGGGTTTTTACGCCCAAGGTGCATAATCTTGCACTTGTCCACATTTAATGTCAGTTGCCACTGCTCTGACCATTTTTCTAGTTTAGCTAAATCATTTGCCATTTGGCTTATCCCTACAGGAATATCAACCCTGCTGCAAATCTTTGTATCATCAGCAAAAATACATACTTTGCCAACAAGACCTTCTGCAATATCACTAATAAAAATATTAAAGAGAATGGGTCCAAGTACAGATCCCTGAGGTACCCCACTAGTAACAAGACCTTGCATCGAATATACCCCATTGACTACAACCCTCTGTTGCCTGTCACTCAGCCATTGTCTAATCCATTCAACAATATTGAAATCCAAACTCAAAGATTTCAGTTTATTGATAAGCCTTCTATGTGCGACAGTGTCAAAAGCCTTACTGAAATCTAGGTAAGCAATGTCTACTGCACCACCCTGATCTATTATTTTAGTCACCCAATCCAAAAAATCAATAAGATTAGTTTGGCATGATCTCCCTGAAGTAAACCCATGCTGTCTCTGATCTTGAAATCCAACCGACTTTAGATTTTCAACAATCCTATTCTTTAACACGTTTTTTTATTATTTTCCCCACTACTGAAGTAAGACTTACTGGTCTATAGTTGTTCGCCTCCTCCCTACTACCTTTCTTGTGAATTGGCACAACATAGGTAATTTCCAATCTTCTGGAACTACTCCCATTAACAATGATTGGTTAAATAAATCTGTTAACTCTTTTGCTAGTACACCACTAAGTTCTTTTAATAACTTTGGATGTAACCCATCAGGTCCCATCGAATCTTTTGTCTTAAACTTACATGCATCAAAAGTCTCATTAGTCTTTTTCCCTAAATGAGCTCCCTTACCGTCATTTTCATTTGTAAAAACTGAACAAAAATATTCATTAAGGCAGTCTGCTAACAGTCTGCTAAGCCTTTATCCTCTTCTACATAGCATCCATCTTTTGTTTTTAATCTAACTAATCCTTGTTTTACTTTCCTTTTCTCATTTATGTATCTGGAAAAATGTTGTATCCCCCTTTTCCACTGGGCTATAGTCTCTTCTGTGTGTGCTTTGGAAGCTCTGATAGCTTGTTTTGCCTCTTTCGGCCTACTCTTATAGATCTTTCTATCTTCCTCACTCTGAGTATTTTTATAATTGCTAAATGCTAGCTTTTTATTTTTTACTATTTTGGCCACCTCTGCAGAGTACCACAGTGGTTTCTTCAATTTTTTGCATAGGATAAGCACAAGGCTATCCTAGATATAAGATAGTGAACTGGCGACTAATAAAAGTATTTAGAAAACTGGGCAGACTGGATGGTCCAAATGGTTTTTATCCACCGACACATTCTATGTTTCTGTTTTGGTCATTACAAAGCAAGTAGTTTAACTCACAGAGTGAACAGTTAATTAAACCTCAGAAGATAGTGCAGCAAAGGAGATAGAGAAGCAAATGTATATTCAGTGATTACATTTTTAAAGACTCACACTTGCACCATATATGATGAGCAAGCTTGAAGATCTCACTCAGTGCAAATCTTGTCCCATGTGTGCATGCTTGGAACAGCAGTTCCAATAATATCACTGTGGAAAATGTGAGCAAGTGGCCTGCCTGGAGACTCATATTGGAGCTCTGGAGAGGGAGGCACAATACAACATTGAGAGATCCATGGTTGTACTAGAGGGGGGACAAGGAAGAGAGCAGACAGTCCTGAGTTTCTGTTCCCCCTAAAAGTTGGGGTGATAGCATAGAGGGAAAGCCTAGACAGGTTGTGTTGGTAGGGGACTCTATTCTCAAGAGAGTAGATAGGGTAATATGTGGCTCTGATCACAGGACAAAAACCTTTTATGTGAGTATAGTATGGGAATGTCATCCATTCAAAACATATGTTTAGAAAGTGCATGCAGTACAAGTGACATGATTCAGGGAACTGGAAGCGACCGATAAGAAGTTGATATTGAGAATGGTCTTATGAAGATGATTACTAATGGATCTAGAACTCATCACTGCCTCATAGTCCCAAAAAGTCCTATAACAAATATTATTCTAGGTAAAACTGCACCTGGACAGAAACTGCAACAGTAAGGGGAAATTATCTTACAAGAGAAAATACATGTTTTGCTGAAGTATTGGATTTCCAACTCAAGCACACCATTATAGGGATAGGTCCAACACCATAATCTATAAAATTGGGAATATTCTCTCCTAGGTGCTAAGTACTTAAAAATGAAAGAAGCTAAACTCTCTATGAGTCAGTAAAATAAAAAATAAAGTAAGACAAATACAGTCCCGTTTTGCTTAAGGTAAAAGAAAAAGACAAACAGGGCTCAAAAATCAGGGTTCTTCCATGGTTAACTATACAGATATAGACACACATTTTATAAAATGTATGACAAGTCAGATCTATGAAAATATTTGTGTCTTAATTACTGTCTAATCGGAGACATTTCACAAAATGGGAAGGAACAATTGAGCTTTCAGTCAATTTAAACATATTTGAACTCATCTTAAATTGGTCTTCTAGAAAATTGCAGGAACAAAAATCCATATTTCCATTACGTTCAAAATGGATTCAAATAGATGAAGGATTTTTTGAGCAATGTTTTCTCACACCACTATCTGATTTTTTTGCTCTTTTAGAAATTCATCATTGACCATCCTTGTAGTTTGAAATTCACATCATGCATTTTGATAAAACTTCAATGTTTCACCTAGATGAATGAACAGACGCTGTTCAGTGGAATACTTATCCGCATCTTGTTTCTCAACAAAGAGCTATAGACTTTATTCCACAATTCAAATATATCAGTGAAATTACTGTGTTTTTTTAAACAACAAAGTCTGGCACAACAAACACATACTAACTGCTGAGATGATATTCATTCAACAAATATCAGAGTGCGAGCATGTCTGAAGGTGCATTGGTGATGTGACGGGGGGAGGGGCAAATCACGCTTGGTGCCAATGGTAAAAGCACCAGCTGTTCTGCACTTGATTGTGTTTTTTTATTCTGAATTGATAGCTTTTCCTTTACTGTTTTTTTTTTTTTACAAATAAGTTATATTAGCTTTTCAAAGTATAAATGGGTACAAAAGAAAAAAAAGTGAGAACTGTATTCATAATACAAGATAGGTTCATTTTGACTGTGGGTGGTGATCCAAGGTTCTCATATTTAGGTCAGATGTTCAAGTCTAGTTGGGTCATGGTACCAGTGGGATAGTACTTTGTAAGCATGTTCTTGGATTGTTCTGCAGGTGGTGAGTTTATAGATGTTGGTTAAGCTAAAGATCCATTGTTCAGTATACATTTCCTGGCCTAGAATGTCTGACCATTTAGACATATTTTTTCATATCCATGGGATGAAATGTAATGGAGAGGTTATAAGTTGTGATTGTTCTAAATCTAACAATGTGAGGGTATTAGGAAGGTGAGACCAGCACTGTTTTTTTAATTTTATCTGCTCAGTTGTATACTAGAATGTTATAACTGCTAGACCTCCTGACTGTTTTAATCTGAAAAAATCTGAAAAAAAGTTATCTTAATGAGTCTTGGTTTCTTGGGTGCCATTATGAATTCCAGTATATGTGTCTGCATATTGTCAAGGTCTACTCTGGGGACTAAGGTGGGAAGAGCATGGAAGAGGTACAGTAGTTGAAATAGAGAGTTTATTTCTATGGTGTGGATCCTACTGAGCCAATATAGGCGATATGTAGACCAATTGGTCAGTTGCTGTTTTATAGGTTGTATACCTAGATATTTTAGGGTTTGAAAATTGGCATAGGAAGTTAAAATAAAGTTTAAGGTGATCAGTCATTTTCTTGGTGAGAGATAAGTTTAGAGCCTCACATGAAGTTTATTTTGTAATATTGGAAGTGATTGACCATGTTTATTTCAACTTAATTTATCAACCATGTAACTATGTAAGATTAGTGCTGATCTCTGTAGCCTTGTTCAAAGTTCTGTTTCCACTTGTATAATGTATATTATCACATATCAAAATGCTGTGGATGTAAAAGTAATCAACAGTATTTTGCCAGTATTTTGCTTTGGATCAACAGGGGTAAACAAGGAATAGGATAATCGGGTGAACTTGATAAATGTACGTTTTGTTTCACCCTAAAGTACTATGTAACTAAGTTTAAAAAAGTGGATGAAAGAAAAAAAGCAAATTTAAACATCGACCTAAAAAATGCAAGATACATTATGCAATGTTCTGTACTTAAAAGATTTTAATTAGTGAATAGTAGAGAGCCTGTGCAAGGATTCAAGCAGATAAATAACAATATATTGATCTTGAAAATGCAAATCAGAAAAAACAATGAAGACACATGAGAAAAGATACACAAAAATAGAAGTTAAATTAAATCCTCTTTATTTTAAAGTTTAGAAGACTATTAACCCCTTTGCGACATTGTATGTACCAGGTGCATCACAAAAAATGGTCACTTACTGAAAGAAGACATACCTGGTATCTCCCTGAAGTGAAACAAGCATAGAAAGTGGTCAGTGAACACTTCATATGTTCAATTGATGTTGCTTTTATGCCCTTGAGTGATTGCAGGCACCATATTACTGCCTCTAGGGCCAATCAGCAACATTACAGGGAAAAATAAATAACCCAAATTAGCCGAAGATCTAGGGTTAGGATTGCAGTTACAGTTACAGATAAGTTAGTGTTAGGGTTATGTTTAAGGTGATGATTAGTGTTGGTGTCAAAAGTTAAATGTTGGAGAAAATGGTTAGGGACAAAATGGTGCTTTCAATTATTACCCTACAACATGCCAGAAAAAAACAAAAAAAATTATAACATTGGTATTTATAAACTCAGAACACAGAAACTATGAAGCAGGGGTTTTTTTTATTAGAGTTTGTAAATGTAAAAATAAAAGTGTAAATGTATAAATCATTTTTCATCTAACAGTTTATTGTTTCACAATATTTTATGATTTTTTTTATAGTGAATTATATGATATGAATCCAAGCAAATCCCTTCATATATCAATAAAAACATTGTTTAATATGTGTGGGTACAGTAAAGGAAAAAGTAAAAAATTTCAGCTAAACACAAACACTGCAGAAGTGGTAAATCAGCCATCGTTATGATGGGTACAACATTTTTCAAACAGTATGGTAACTAAGGGGTTAAAAATGTGTAAGATAATGTTTTAGATTCGTTTTTTAGAAAACTTTCTCCAGACGATGTTTGGTAATGTTTGTGATCTTTAGTGATGCCCTTTTGTTTTTTTACATAAAAAAAGTTTCTTCCCATTATCCTTCCAAATAAAGAAAATAAAAAACAATGGGGGTTGATGACATAGTGGTTACAATCAGAGATCCAATAACGTCATTAGAAGCATTAATGGATGAAGTTAATAGACACTCCCAGATCTATAACTATAAATTAAATATTAATAAAAGTGGTGCAATGTTAATAAATCTTCTTGAGGATGAGATACAAAACATTAAATCTATCAACAACTTTAAATGGATACAGAAAGAAATAACCTATTTGGGAATAAGGATTACAATAAACCCGCAAGATTTGTTAGAAAATAATTTTAGACATCTTTATCAACAGACTAGAAATTCATTGAAGACATGGAGTAATTTAGAAATATCCTGGTGGGGGAGGTTAAATAGCATAAGATCGTATATCCTCCCAAAATGGATATATATATTTAGGCTGATTCCAATCCCCTTCCCCCGAGCCCGGTTAAGGGAGATCCAAGCATTATTAGTAGACCATGTGTGTGGAGGGAAAAGACCTTGGATAGCCTAAAAAGTTTTACAAAGAAGTTTGTGTCAGGGGTGTATTGGTTTACCTGAAATCCAGACATATCATGATGCGACGCAAATATGGCACATAGTTAAATGGCTGGCGGAAGATGAGGTAGAGGAAGAGTGGTATAAATACGAAGCTAACCTATTGAAAACACAGGACTTAAGCTATTTACTATCCCTCCAGAAAAATGCAGAAAACACCCTGGTCCAAAAATATAAAGATAACCAAATTCTGACTGGCTTCCTAACTTCTTGGAGTAAACTTAAGAAATAATTAAATATTGAATGTATGTTCTTCTCAAACTCCTCTCTCAGATTATTAGAGAATATAACCAATATAAGCACTACTATCTGGGCAGAATCTGGCGTAACAAAATTCTCTCAATTAGAGGAAGAAGAGAATATCAAACCTTTTTCCTCTTTGGTAGAGGAATTTGAGCTCCCAGCGAGCAAAGTATTTACTTATCTGAGAGTCAGAGGCTTTATCCTAAAATAACAAGGAAGACAAAAGGAACAAAAATAATATTTTCAAGATTCTTTAAAAGGAGAAATAAAGATTAAAAAATTAATAAGGAGTAAAAAAAAATTCTGAACTCCTGCTGGGAAAACCAAAAGCTCTGTTGAAATGGGAGAAAGAGATAGAAAATGAGATCAACCTTACAGACTGGTTAAAAACAATGACAGATTTGAAGAGATCTATCCACTGCTTGAACCTCCTCGAATTACATTACAAAGTGATGTACCCATGGTATCTGACCCCAGAGAGAATAGGAAAGATATATCCAGGTACATCTAATGTATGTTGGAGATGTAGCAGAGAGGTAGGCACCTTTAAACATATATGGTGGACTTGTCCAAGATTAGACAAATTCTGGGGGATGATATCCGACCGCATATTATCTTTGGGAATCCAAATTAATAAAAAATATGAAGCATATTTGCTACACTTCCACTGGCCCGACATGACACCAACCAAGAAATTCCTAACAGAACATATTTTGTCTACGGCAAAGATTCTTATTGCATGGAATTTGAAATCTACATGTGTCCCAGATTGGGAAACATGTAGAAGCCAGATAGACAGTTAAAAACAATGACAGATTTGAAGAGATCTATCCACTGCTTGAACCTCCTCGAATTACATTACAAAGTGATGTACCCATGGTATCTGACCCCAGAGAGAATAGGAAAGATATATCCAGGTACATCTAATGTATGTTGGAGATGTAGCAGAGAGGTAGGCACCTTTAAACATATATGGTGGACTTGTCCAAGATTAGACAAATTCTGGGGGATGATATCCGACCGCATATTATCTTTGGGAATCCAAATTAATAAAAAATATGAAGCATATTTGCTACACTTCCACTGGCCCGACATGACACCAACCAAGAAATTCCTAACAGAACATATTTTGTCTACGGCAAAGATTCTTATTGCATGGAATTTGAAATCTACATGTGTCCCAGATTGGGAAACATGTAGAAGCCAGATAGAATATAATCTCCAGATGGAGAGAGGTTAAATCCATGGTAAAAGGGCTGATATCCTTGAAGAGGCAAACTTCCTTTGGGAAACACAGTACAATTAAAAGCATTACTTTTAAAATCCAAGAGATATTAGATGGCAACCCATCACGAGATCAACCCCTATGAGTGAAGATAGTTAAAAAAAAAAAAATAGTAAGTTAGAATTTTCTGACCCCTGTTTTCCTCCCTCTCCACTGATACCAAAGATGAAAATGAAAGCATTTGTATATAAATAACCAACACCAATGCATCATTTGTTTTATTTTTAATGTATGCACAATTAATTTTTTAGTTTTGCACTGTCTGTATTGTATTGTCTTTAAAAACAAACAAAAAAAAAAACCAATGGGGTTATGTTCAAACAAGACACACATGCAGATAGCACCAAATACAGGCACAGACTTCACTAGTTTCACACTGCGCTGGTACAGTCAGTGTATAAATAAAATCAATTGATTAGTGTAAGAGAATCTCTACTAAACACTGTTTGGTGGAGGTCCTGTCTCTACTCTGAGAAGTGTCAGGATTTGTGAAAATAGTACAATAATTGTTATACATAATGACTGTATATTGTGCTTTTATGTTCACTACTCAGCACTTTTCAATGTGGGACCTTTTATGTATTACCCCCAATTTTGTTGTCCATGAGAAACCAGATTAACTGACATTAGTAGCAAATGATTTAGAAAGTAATATTGTGTACTTTTGAAACATGTTTTTGTTGTCAAATATCTTTGTGAATTTATAGATTATAATCCGCTAGTGATCCAAGCAAAACCTTGTTATTTAAATGTGTGTTTGTACAATCTGTTTCCAATACCTTATGTTTAATAGAATACTATATCCATGAATCCATGATGAGAAAAACATGAAATGCTTTCCATGCTGAATGAGCTCTCAAGAGGTGCCTGGATTTGCCTCATTATAAAAAAGCTTTTTCATCACCAACTATTGCAATACCTCTTCATATACTGTATTTTCCTTCTTTCTGAGGGAAACAATTTCTGTCAACAACTTTAGCTTGGCTAAACCTGCATGACACTAAAAATGCAGAATATGCAGTAGATAAGGCTATTTTCTTCTCTTGCAGCCAACGTATACCTAATACTTTTGTAGCAATGTCATATTTTTTAAAGGATATTATTTTGTTCTTGCAAAACAATTTTGATTTTTTGAATGCTTTTCAGTCAGTAAAGCAAATTTGCCATTATTTTATGATATTCATGTTTAATAAATATCCTTATAAAATATTGATATACCATCTTACTTGAAAAATGGTTTGTACTAGTGATGCAAGTGAAACATATCAACTAGCAATATTTCAAGCCACTCAACTCCTTTCCCTTTACATTAATTTTTGGTTATTAATAAAGTACCGTATTTATCGGCGTATAACACGCACTTTTTCTCCCTGAAAATAGGGAGAAAATGATGTGTGCGTGTTATACGCCGAAAAAAAATAAATTCTAAAACTTACCTCGTTCCTGCTCTGTCCCCCGGTGCTCTGAAGCTACGTGGCTGTGAGGGAAGCGTTATGAGCTTCCCTCCAGCCGCGCGGTCAATAAAGTGTGTTTTTTTTAAAACAAACTTTATTGACCGCGCGGCTGAAGGGAAGCTCACAACGATTCCCTCACAGCCACGCAGCTTCAGAGCACCGGGGGACAGAGCAGGAACGAGGTAAGTACTGGGGTCTGGGGAAGGGGGGGGAGGAGGGTGGCATAATGAGCATACTAAGGGGCAATATCCTGGCATATTGGGGGCATATTAAATGGCATATTGGGGGCAATATCCTGGCATAATAAATGGCATATTGGGGGCAATATCCTGCATATTAAATGGCATATTGGGGCAATATCTGGCATATTAAAATGGCATATTGGGGGCAATATCCTGCATATTAAATGGCATATTGGGGGCAATATCCTGCATATTAAATGGCATATTGGGGGCAATATCCTGCATATTAAATGGCATATTGGGGACAATATCTGGCATATTAAAATGGCATATTAGGGGCAATATCCTGCATATTAAATGGCATATTGGGGGCAATATCCTGCATATTAAATGGCATATTGGGGGCAATATCCTGGCATATTAAAATGGCATATTGGGCTTCAAAGTTCTTAATTTAAGTTCTTAAGTTTTTTTTCCTGAAATTTCCTTGTTAAAATTAGGTGCGTGTTATACGCCGGCGCGTGTTATACGCCAATAAATACGGTATTCATTTTAGGTACAATGCACTTTTAGATGCCCCTGTTCTTTTTGCCCTGGGCGTGGAGATTTTTGCCATATCTCATTTTCTGTGTGAGATCATATACTGAAAAGTATTTTTTTTTAGAAACATTGGTATATATTTTTCTCTAGTTTCTATTCTGCTTTTGTTTATTATTTTACTGAATTGTATGAACTGAATATATATTTGAGATCAGTCTTATATTTCAAACACTCTGTATTTCCATATCTCCTGAATATAGCACATGAGGTAGTATACATTTATTTACTGGGATTTGTTATATTGCTTTAACTGTAAAGTTGATGTTTTGGTTATCTGTATTTCCGACCAAAAATATTGAAAAAAGTCTGCTTTTGTCATGCTGTCCTTTGTTATAGCGTGTCCAAAGTACCAATGTTTTTTCTTTACTTTCGATAATATATATTTTACATGTATTGCATATTTTCCTTTTGTTATGTTATAGGAAGCTCATGCAGTATTTATTTCTGCTGGAGTTAGAAAGATATATTGGAAACGCTTACAGAATTTTTTCCCACTTTTATGAACTCCTTCCTTGAATTCTACTGGGATTTTCAAATCCTTTGAGTACAATACTTTACATTTCACTGTAGCAGTGTTACCTATGAAATGTGATTTCACACATCTATGGGACATGAAATATGAAGCTCACTATTTAGGGATATGCTTATCATTTTCAAATGACTGGAAATGAGATGGAATTTTCCAGAATTGGCTCAAGTAACTCTACCTCAACAATCAGAACATTCAACAAACTGACTTCAAGTTTTATGCTCACCAGCATATTGTCAAAATATTTACACCAGTTTCCAGATTTCCTTAACCAGAGTCAGATCAGTGGCATAAAGCAAGTATACTGTTAAAGCCCTTTACATCATTTTAGTCTCATTGTAACATTTTCTAAATCAGCACTGTGTACCAAGTTAACATTACAGGGAAAAATAAATAACACAAATTAGCCTAAGATCTAGGGTTAGGATTGCTGTCACAGTTACAGATAAGTTAATGTTAAGGTTATGTTTAGGGTTAGGGTGATGATTAGTAGACATGTGCGAAACTAAAATTTTCGTTTCGTTTTCAGCCATTCGGACGAAAATGTTATTTATTTAGTCTAAAACGAATTTCGTTCATTACTGCATTCGTTTCAGACGAAATTCGTTCATTATTTTCATTTCATTTTATTCGTTCATACGAATCAATTGACCTACACATTCCATAAACGTTGTTCGGTTTATAGACTTTCGGCTTATGGAATACATGTAATGCTGTTTGCTTTCTAAAAACCGAACTAGAGTACCCATTCATAAGAAATTTTCCTTTTCGTATTAATGGGGACTTTATTTCGGTTTATAGAATAGCATTACATGCATTCCATAAACCGAAAGTCATTCATTATGTCGGTTTATGGAATGTATGTAATGCTATTGCTATTCTATAAACCTACTCTATTTCGTTTTTTAGAATGCCAATAGCACGAATGGACGAATGATTTTCGTTTATTAACCATTCGTTCATTCGGCTTTCGTTAGTTTAGCATTTTCGTTATTTGTTTTTTGGACGAATGGACGAAAATGCTATTTTCGGACGAAAATGCATTCGTCCGAAAACAAATGCACATGTCTAATGATTAATGTTGGTGTCAAAAGTTCAATGTTGGAGAAAATGGTTAGGGAAAAAATGGTACTTTCAATTATTACCCTGCAACATGCCAGAAAACAAAAAAAAAAAAAATTATAACGTTGGTATTTATAAAATCAGAACACAGAAACTATGTAGCAGGGTTTTTTTTATTAGTGTTTGTAAATGTAAAAATAAGAGTGTAAAGAGTGTTTCCAGATCTCCTTAACTAGATATAGTTATATTAGTGGCATAAAGCAAGTATACTGTTAAAGCCCGTTACATCATTTTAGTCTCATTGTAACATTTTCTAAATCAGCACTGTGTACCAAGTTAATTTTTCCACAAATCCATCACTTGTCTTGTTCACATAAAAGATTAACAGATGTTGAGTTGTGTGGCATACTACTTAGCTCCTGTAAAGTTAATTTTAAATGTATATTCCATTATTGTAGCTTACAAAATAACTGACTAAAAATCCCTTCTCATAGCATCTATTGGAAGTATAAACAGTGTTGTAAATGAATCCAGAATATCTGTAACAGTAGCCATTTATTGCATGGATTTGTTAGTTGATATTCCCAAAGAGCAGTAGTTTAGCTGGTATCAGTGGAGTCAAATATTTTTGCATACCTTTAAGTCGTACTAATACATTTTAGATTAACATTAGATCTAGGTAAATGTAACTTCATCATCCTGTTGAAAACATGTTAGTTTGAAATAATATTAAGACTAACTTTATTACTTTCATTGAAATATAAGTACCAACACATTTTATTGCTTTTTTCCATTGTTGTGAAGAATTATACTTACTATATTATTTTTAATACTTCTTCTACTTGAGAAAAGTTTTATTTATTTGTTTCATTATGGTCTTATGGATATTTCATAATAAGAGTTCTTTCAGTATCCTTTTGGGACTATTTTTATCTTGTTGCAGGATTTAAATGATATCTTTCTATTTTCATTCCTATATATACAACATCATCTTCCAGTATAATTTTAATATTGTTTCTTAACTCTGACTTAGTTAGTTAATATAAATTTGTGTTCTTACATAGATATTGAGCATTAATATGCTCTCAACAGGTGTTGGGGATTGTTAGTCGATCTTTGGAAAATTTCACCAGTCAAGAAATTACTCGTAATAATAAATTAAATGTATAGGTATATCAATGCATGTCTGCATCAATCTTAAGAAATCTTCATCAAAAAAGTGCAAAATCTAGATCCAAGCATAATAGTTCAAAACTGTACACCTTTGGGAATTTGTCCAGGATATCCTACCCAGTCTGCCGAAGAAAAAAAATTGGTAACCAGTAACTGAGCATGCACACAAGGAAGGCTTAATCCAACAGAAAGAAAATGCAAAACCACATCAGGTGAAATTCTGCCTCCTTAATTACACTGACAAACAAAAGCTTTTAGATGGTTACCATACCCAGAAGAAAATTACCTATGGAATCAGCAATTACTCTTATTCCAAGACTTTTCCGATTCAGTTCTGCACTTTTTAACAAAAAAATTAAGTTTGCATTAATTTCGCAGCAAGTCTATGAGTTTAACATAAGTGAGAAACCTTTTGGTTAAAGACACTGGAAGATGCCACCACATTTATGAAGACTTTAACAATCTCAAGGAAAAATGTTTCTTATGGACAACTAGCTTTACTACTTGGCTTCATTTAGGATTTAGATTCTTGTATACAGGTGATACTCGAAAAAATTTAAATATTGTGCAAAAGTTCATTTATTTCAGTAATGCAACTTAAAAGGGGAAACTAATATTTGATATAGACGCATTACATGCAAAGCAAGATAGTTCAAGCCGTGATTTGTCATAAGTGCAATGATTATGGTTTACAGCTCATGAAAACCCCAGATCCACAATCTCAGTAAATTAGACTATTATATGCAATCAATAAAACAAGGAGTGTATATAGAACAATATCGGACCTCTGAAAAGTATAAGCATGCATATGGACTTGGTTTGGACCCCTTTTGCAGCATTACTGCCTCAATGCGGCTTGGCATGTATGCTATCAGCCTGTGGCACTGCTGAGGTGTTATGGAAGACCAGGATGCTTCAATAGCGGCCTTCAGCTCTTCTGCATTGTTCGGTCTCATGTCTCTCATCTTTCTCTTGGCAATGCCCCATAGATTCTCTATGGGGTTCAGGTCAGGCGAGTTTGCTGGCCAATCAAGCACAGTAATCCCATGGTCATTGAACCAGGCTTTGGTGCTTTTGGCAGTGTGGGCAGGTGCCAAGTCCTGCTGGAAAATGAAGTCAGCATTCCCATAAAGCTCATCTGTGGAAGGAAGCATGAAGTGCTCCAATATCCTGGTAGACAGCTGTGTTGACCCTGGACAGCACAGTGGACCAACACCAGCAGATGACATGGCTCCTCAACTCAACACAGACTGTGGAAACATCACACTGGTCTTCAAGCATCTTGCAGTGTGTGCCTCTCCATTCTTCCTCCAGACTCTGGGTCCTTGGTGTCCAAATGAGATGTAAAAGTTGCTCTCATCAGAAAAGAGAACTTTGGACCACTGAGCAACAGGCCAGGTCTGTTTTTCTTTAGCCTAGGTAAGACGCTTCTGACGTTGTTTGTTGTTCAGGAGCGGCTTGACAAGAGGAGTACGACATCTGAACCCCATGTCCAGGATACGTCTGTGTGTGGTGGCTCTTGATGCTCCTTGTGAAAGTCCCCAACACATTTGAATGGCCTTTTCCTGACAATCCTCTCCAGGCTGCAGTCATCCCTGCTGCTTGTGCACCTTTTTCTTCCACACTTTTCCCTTCCACATAACTTTCTATGAATGTGCTTTTATACACTATGGGAACATCCAACTTCCTTTGCAATTACCTATTGAGGCTTTCCCTCCTTATGGAGGGTGTCAGTGATGGTTTTCTGCATAACTGTCAGGTCAGCAGTCTTCCCCATGATTGTGATCCTACTGAACCAGACTGAGAGACCATTTAAAGGCTCAGAAACCCTTTGCAGGTGTTATGGCTTACTTATCTCATTAGAGTGGGACACTGTGAACCTAGAATATGGCACCTTTTCACAATATTATAATTTACTGAGATTGTGGATTTGGGGTTTTCATGAGCTGTAAGCCATAATCATCACACTTATGACAAATCACCGTTTGAACTATCTTGCTTTGCATGTAATGCGTCTATCTCATTTATTAATTTCCCCTTTTACGTTGCATTACTGAAATAAATGAACTTTTGCACAATATTCAAATTTTTAGAGTATCACGTGTATATAACTGTCATATTCCCTTATATTCCTTTTTGTTACACCTCAAAAAAAATGTGATGCTTGCATGAAAGTTTGAAGCTCATAGGTGATCAGACATTCGGTGCTCATTCGTCTCCATTGTTCTACTAGTCGCCCCTCTGTTTTCCCAATAGTTTCACAGAAAAGTTGTTGAGTTTACTCAGCTTCACTTGTTTGGGATCTTTCCTCTTCCAATTTTTAATTTCATGATAGTATCATGCTATGGATACTATGGTTTTGAAAACATACAGCACGTATTCACGAATTGCGAGGTTTTTCAGGTCACATTTTGTGTATCTCGAAATTCGGCTTCCGATATGACCCTTATGTACCCCAAATGTTTCCAAACTTTGGCCCAAATAGTTTAGAAATATTACAAGTGCTATGAAGTTGATTGGTCATTGTTCTATATCTCTAGTGATGTCATAATTTTCTGTTGCCCATCCCCAATGTCCAAATGGTTTACATCAACACTAAATTAACTTAATTAAGCACAGACTATCATTTACTGTATTTTTTTCCACAGTGATCACATTAGTAAATGCAAAAAAAATGGTTGATTCTAGCCTGCCTTACTCTTAAAGCAACTAGAATCAATTTACCCCATGCATCCCCCAAATATGGGGGAGGATGGCAATTAATTCTGATTACCCTCTAGCCTAATCAAAAATCCTCACTGAATTGCTGAGACAGCTTGTCTCAGATATTGCAGGCTATAATAACCCTTTTTCTGGGTGTTTCAGACTTTTCTCCATCAGGCAGCCTGATATACACTCACCTTATTTGCATAGGGTGAGGGGAGTGATTAACATGTCAGTGACAATTGTCATTGGCCAGTCACTTTAAGACCTCCCTCGTTTTTACTTTCCTGGATAGCATTCACTCATGAAGCTTCCAGGTAAACTAAAAATAGTGCTAATAGCAGCAAAAATGCCGGGGTAGCCCTATTTTAAGGGCATTGTCACTAATAGGCAAACAGGAAATTATATCAACCATGAAAAAAGTGAAAATAATTAAAGGCCCTTGATCAAGTGGTTTCCCCAGCAAAATTTTATAAAATTCAGATTTTTATACTTATACCACTTATAAAGGTAACTAATATAATCTTTCAGAATAAATATCTACCCCCTGATGTCCCACTGTCATGAAGGATCCTAATTACCCCAAAAATAGTCTCACTATTACCAACCTTATACAGGGCCTTTTTTCTATTTGATATGGACTAAAATAAAAATATTAAATAAGATCCTCACAAATAGATCCTCAATATTATCAGGCACAGCTGATATATCAGGGCACGACTCAACAACAAATAAAATAAATATTATAACAGTGCAGCATATTTCCCAACAAAGCCACAAATAATAATCAATCTAGAAGCCAATAGGGTCTTTCAAATAGTAGTATGGACTTTTCTGTTTAAAGGTATATTCCCACCAAAAAATGAAAAGAATTTTATTTTTATTTTTCATTGTTGATTTCAGATATGTCTTCTTTTGTTATATGTGTTTATTTTATGAAATATTTTACTAAACAAGTGTGCATTGGCACTGCCATTTTATGAAATATATTGTTTTTGTGTGCTACCCCCCAGTGACTTTATAGCACTAGTACCTTACTTTGGGGCTGGGGACACAGAACACAGTCTATATTTCAGAATTCTAATCATAGACTTACATTGAATAGGAGGATAATGTAACTATTGCATCACAAGGAGTTATAATCCTGTTTGGTCAGGTCATTCTCCTCTTTGTTTTGGAAGGCAGGTAAAAACGGTATACACAAAATCTTCAATACTTTTCCTAAACAATAGAACCAAAAACTGGAACAAACATAAAAAAATAAAAAGAAGGAAGGGATTATGTGTATTATGATCGTTGGTTCTCTTGTTTAGGAAACCATACATCTACCATTATTTATTACCTCTGATGAAGCCTCTTTACTACAGTTACACTACCAGGGCTGGAAACCCCACAGAGGGCACCAGTCCCAAAGGCGGGTCTGTATTAAAGGGCACTCTACATCATAAATGAATGAATATACTCAATTGGCATAGAAAAAATTGTAATTTTATTCAAGGTCCATAAAAACAGGGTACCTCTTTGTAGGCACCCATCTCCAACTGCCCTGTGTATGTGGTAGCGTCAATTTTTGGGGAGCTGAACAGTACTGTTTTTTATAATTATTTAAATTATTACTTTTACTCTATGATTGATGCGGGGTGGCTTATACTTTTTTTGTTGAAGGCTCTTTACTACGGTGCACTCTTCCAATTGTTTTTATACATGTCAATCATTTTAATTTATTTTTCAAGTTTAAATATATGTTTCCTCTATAAATCTACATCTTTTTTTGTAATTTGTGTCATCAGCACTTTTTTTAATTTACTGCATTCTTGTTTTGTTCTCTCTTTCTAGCATTTTTCTTTTTTCCCTGCCTTTCCTATTTTCCCTTTGAGCTCATAGTTAGATCTAGATAGGGAGATCATGCCAAACGAATCTTATTGATTTTTTTGATTGGGTGACTAAAATAATAGATCAGGGTGGTGCAGTAGACATTGCTTACCTAGATTTCAGTAAGGCTTTTGACACTGTCACACATAGAAGGCTTATCAATAAACTGAAATCTTTGAGTTTGGATTTCAATATTGTTGAATGGATTAGACAATGGCTGAGTGACAGGCAACAGAGGGTTGTAGTCAATGGGGTATATTCCATGCAAGGTCTTGTTACTAGTGGGGTACCTCAGGGATCTGTTCTTGGACCCATTCTCTTTAATATTTTTATTAGCGATATTGCAGAAGGTCTTGTTGGCAAAGTATGTCTTTTTGCTGATGATACAAAGATTTGCAGCAGGGTTGATATTCCTGGAGGGATAAGCCAAATGACAAATGATTTAGCTAAACTAGAAAAATGGTCAGAGCAGTGGCAACTGACATTAAATGTGGACAAGTGCAAGATTATGCACCTTGGGCGTAAAAACCCAAAAGCAGAATATAGACTATTTGGTACAGTCCTAACCTCAACATCTGAGGAAAGGGATCTAGGAGTAATAATTTCAGAGGACTTAAAGGTAGGCAGGCAATGCAATAGAGCAGCAGGAAATGCTAGCAGAATGCTTGGTTGCAAAGGGAGAGGTATTAGCAGTAGGAAGAGGGAAGTGCTCATGCCATTGTACAGAGCACTGGTGAGACCTCACTTGGAGTATTGTACGCAGTACTGGAGACTGTATCTCCAGAAGGATATTGATAATTTGGAGAGAGTTCAGAGAAGGGCTACTAATCTGGTTCATGGGTTGAAGGATAAAACTTACCAGGAAAGGTTAAAGCATCTTAACATGTATAACTTGGAGGAAAGACGTAACAGGGGGGATATGATAGAAACATTTAAATACATAAAGGGAATCAACACAGTAAAGGAAGAGAGTATATTTAAAAGAAGAAAAACTACCACAACTAGAGGACATAGTCTTAAATTAGAGGGGCAATGATTTAAAAGTAATATCAGGAAGTATTACTTTACTGAGAGGGTAGTGGATGTATGGAATAGCCTTCCAGCAGAAGTGGTAGAGGTAAACACAGTCAAGGATTTTAAGCATGCGTGGGATAGACACAAGGCTATCCTAGCTATAAGACCGGGAACGGGGGGCTAATAAAAGTACTCAAAAAAATTGGGCAAACTAGATGGACCGAATGGTTCTTATCTGCCGACACATTCTATGTTTCAATGTTTCTATGTTTCTATCAAACTCCTAAATGCAACAGGAAAAACAATGAATTGGGTTGCCTATTCAAATGGATTTCTCATTCCATTACTCACCTTAATATTATATGTATATAGGAGGGAGCTCAATAAAATAGTTGATATGAATATCCATCCAGTGTTACAAATATAGAAGCAGTACTTACATTTATTAATTTTGATTTACATGTAGATGAGTTTTCCACATGGGTCAAATATCTTCACTTTCAGGATTTTTCCCCCCTGACCCAGTTGTGACTGTAATATTTTTAATTATTTATATTGTGTCTGGGGTCCTTTTTGAAGCCCCCAAACCACAAATGGGACATTTTATTTTATTGGGAGGGCCCGAAGGGGTTTTTCCAGTCTCTGAACCCAGAGGAGGGCAAGTAGTCCTGGTCTTCGATTCATGGTATGGGGCTGGGAACCATTTAGTCCCATTTCTTGTAGGGTTGGTCAGGGCTACCTGCCCTCACCCCAATATTTATTACAGGTGGCTGGGAACCATATGGCTGGCTCCCATTTGGATTGGCTACTTCCCTGATTTCAGTTTCAGAAGGTCTCGGCATGTAATCAGCTATGATGACCAAATTAACAGGATGGTTCAGCCCAAATGAGCTGTACAATATCTCATAATTACCAATAAAATTATACTTTTGTTTGAATAAAGGTAATTGTAACTGCATTTATAGTACTGCTAAATAACCAAGCACTTTCCTATCGCTACCAAGCTATTCTTAACCATTACAGTAAATAAAAAAATCAATGCGGCCCAACACACAAATGCATGTTTAGTATGCGGCCCACTTCATATAAAACTTGGAAACCCCTGCTAAAGAGAAAGAAGAAATTCAAATATTTTATACTTATAATATTTTATAAGTAGCACCACAATATTGTATTTCATATATAAACTGTCAAATGTTGTATATATACTGTCTTT
Source organism: Pelodytes ibericus (assembly GCA_036172795.1). NCBI lineage: Eukaryota > Metazoa > Chordata > Amphibia > Anura > Pelodytidae > Pelodytes > Pelodytes ibericus. The sequence goes on along the minus strand of CM069857.1, from coordinate 226,144,431 downwards.
CATGTATATGCTTTGATTATAAAATGGAAAATAAAAAGTATTTTAAAAAAATGTCCACAAATGTATAACCATTTTAACTGTGTAGAGCATGTTTTGTGGGCATGTGCAGAGAATGAAATTGATGTCAAAATCGATTGTACTAATGCCCAGCAATATTAACAAAACAACAACTATTAAATCTGCAATTAAACTGTAATGTGTGTTTCATCTATATTATAAAAAAAATATGCAGTATAATAAAATATATTACATAATGATTATTTTAGATGCTTGTTATTGTTTTCAGGAGTTTGAGTCATAACTTACTGTATGCAAATATGATTTGTAAATACATTTTGCTTGCTGTAAATTGCATCTGTAAACATTGTTCCACTTTTATCCACTAACTAGGTTTGTGTTTGTGCTTTTTAACAAGATGATTTAAAATAATATATTCCATGTCAGCTGTTTCTAAGCTTAAGGATACAACGTTGTCTCCCATTTTTCAGTTTGTATATAATAAGAATATTGTGTAAGTAAGCATTCAAAATTACTTTTTACTCCTTTTACAAGTGCTAAAGTTATTTTTTTACAATTAGTACAGGCAACAGAAGTAGCACAATAAATAGGCTATAAATGCCTGATTGTGTTTCAATATACAGTACATATACAAGATAATCGCTAACTGTCCTTCATAGTTGACACAAAGATGTATTCTCATATAGAATACAATAGATGAGGTACACACAGTAAAGAAGAAAACTGCAATCATGATATAATATGCCAACAAAAAAGTGTCAAGAGTGGCAATAGTTATGTGTTATTCTGTTATTCTTGTTTGTTCTACATTTCCTATTTCTAGTCCCAGCCACATAGTGGAATATCCCAGTCCCAGCCACATGGTGGCATTACTTGGTTTCAGCCACATAGTGGCATTTCCCAGGTCCAGCCACATGGTGGCACTTTCTGTACCATTCTAGTTCCAGGCCACAGTGGTAGAATTTCCCTAGTCTCTGTCCTAAGTTGCACATGCCTAGCCTGGCCCAAGAGTGGCACCTGCCTAACTTAGCCCAAGTTAGGCTTTAGCCAAGCAGCATTTGCCTAGATTGGCCCCCATGGTGGCACCTGCTCAGTTGGCCCCAGAGTGGCTTCTGCCCTGTCCTGGGTCCCTTAAGTGGGATGTCCTGTCCTGAATCCCTTAAATGGGATTTCCTAGTCTGTTTAATGTGATACTTTGTCAGTTTTCCAGCCCTATTTCTGTCTGTTTCCATGTTTTTTTGTTATTTGCTCCGATTAGGGTTGCTAACTAGCTGGTATTTTACCAGCAGGCTATTAAAAAATTGGCATCAGGCCAATGTTAAGTCTATGGAAACAGTTCTAAGGCTGGTATTTTTTTGAAGAATAGGTGGCAACCCTAGCTCCGATCCATTTCTAGTTTTCCTTTGTCTGTGATTATGTTCCATTCCGGGTTTTCCTGAATTCCTTCTGCCTCATTACTTTGTTCTGCTATATAAGTGTTTAGTTTCCTTTCAGTCCTAAATTCTGTGCAGTCTACAGGTATTCTCTGTTTCTGTGTGCATGTGCTATGTTAATATTTTGACTGTCTTAGTTAGGGACTTGCCTATCGTGGGGTACCTTGACATGGTTGGCAAGTTTCAGCTTATGTCCATAATGTAATCAAACCCCCACCATTGTACCAACTTTAGTGTTGGGTTGGTTCCTGCATTTATATTTGTATGTTCCCTGAACCTCTTTCCCTGAAGCACCTGAGGATTTCAGCTCCACTTTCCTCTCCCTATATCCCAGATCTGGTTCCATTATGAAGTGTCTGAGGATTACGACTCCTTACTCCATCCCTTATGCCCTTATTCCTTTGCCCTGTCCTCTGTATATAGTCTGTTATATTTGTGCCTGTCCTTTTAAGTTCTGTATGTGTCCTTTGTCTGCAACCCTGTTCCTTGCATTGTTTATCTTTAGTGTGATGTTTGTTTTATCATGCTTATATCTGTCCTGTAGCCCTGCACTCTGTATTTCTGTTATTGTCTTCCTTAGTTTATTTTCCGCTATTGCGCTGCTTGGCTGTCTTATTTAATTCTATTCTAGCCATGTAACCTGAATACAACCGCTGCTCCTGCAGGCTCTTTAAATGAAGCTGAAGGAACCTGGGTCCTAAACCACTGGGGGAATGTGGCTAGCCAACTTCAAGCACTGTCTCTCCGCTCTTGCCATTGGGCTCCTATTATCAAGCGCTCAGGGTCACTTACCATCTGTGCGTGATTTTGGGTACAGAAAATAACTTAATATACCACTACAAATGCAAATAAATAAAGTAAAAAAAAAACCTAGTGAGTAGAGACTATAAATATATACTTACATTTGTTCAATGTGCAGTCTTCTTCTTTAATTGAGGCTTGACTTGCCAAGAAGAAAAAAAATGAGTTTTAAAATATTGTATATGACTCCCTCCTCCAAGAGTTCCTTTGTTTCCAGATAGTTTTTAATCCTCAAATAGTTAAAGATTCATTTTTTTAAATTTTTTTAAAAAGGTTAAATGGCTTAACTTTATTATTACTTATCAGGTCCCCCAATATCTCTTTCTTTCCACTTACTTAAGCAGTCATTATTTTATTTTTTGTGTTTAGGCTTTTCTTTATTTTCTCCCACAGTGGTAGTATCTGTTCTATTACATAAAAGGATTTGTGATGTTCAGGTCTATAATCCCATACTGCTTCTCTTAAATTTCTCATCTTGCTATTTCTGGATTCCAATCTATAGCAACCTTTTTTTTTAGAATCATCTCTTTGCATAACCACTGCATGGAATATAATACCATCTTCATAATACTTTTTTTTAGTAATGGGAAGCCCATTACCCATATCTCATTGGTCAGTATAGTCATTTTTATTCTGTGTTTTTTACCCTTCCATACAAAGTTTACAAAGGAGGCTTGGGCTAGCTTTATCCATGATTCTGGAATTCTCAGTGGCAACATGTGAAACATTTATATTTGTTTTTTAAAGATTTCCCAAGTTGTGTTGAGAGTCATGTCTCAATGTTTGCTGATGACACAAAATTAGGAAAGGTAAAACAAGCTAACCTTGATGTTTGTTCTTTACAGGAAGAATTGGACAGAGCGGGGGACTGGGTAGTCAAGTGGCAAATGAGGTTAAATATAGACAAATGAAGTTATGCATTAAATGGAAAAATAATAATAATGCAATGTATACTAAATAGTATCTCGCTGGGAACAATGACTAATGAAAAGGATTCAGGAATAATTGTAGATAACAGACTTGGCAACAGTGCTCAATGCCGGTCAGTAGTTGCAAGGGTCAAAAAGATGTGGTCATGTATAGAACAGGGTATTGATTCATGGGAAGAAAATATAAAGGCCTATTTATAAGTCAATGGTAAGCCCTTACCTTGAATATGCGGTACAATTCTGGGCACCAGTGCTTAAAAAGGATACTATGGAACTAGAAAAAGTGCAAAGGAGTGCTACAAAATTACAAGGGTTTCTTCATGGTAAGGACAATAAATATATGGAACTCACTGCCAAGAGAGTTGGTACTATCAAATACAATTGATGCATTTAAAAATGGTCTGGATGTTTTTTTTGTTTTCTTTTTTTGAAAAGCAGGACATGCAGGGCTATTCTTGATCCAAGCAGAAATCTGATTTTGACTTTGGAGTCAAGAAGGAGTTTTTCTACCTAAGAGGCGAATTTCAAAAAACATTCCTTAGGGGTTTTTGCCTTCTTTTTGATCTAAAGCAGGAATGATAGGTAGAAGGGTTGCAAATGATGGATTTTTTCAACCTAAATTAGTATGTTACCATATGGAATAAACATGCAGAAAGTTAAAAACAAAATTTACAAACAGTGTGAAGATATCAATCTGAAGCAAAATAATATATATACACAAATAGGGTATGGGGCAAGAATAAAAAAGGAAGGGCATAGAAGAGGAAACAATAATCTACAGAAATACTGACAAATAAATGAATAATTGAATAGAGGACAGTATTTGTAATTTGTAAACCTAAATGACCTCTCTACATTTTAGGAAGGTATACCTAGACATACCCTCATTATGGGTTCATATTTTTTCAATTACAAGGGACCTGAGATGGAAAATGCCATGTCCTGCCTCGCTAAAAGGGACTTAGTTTTATGCATACAAATGGTTGTTTTGCTTTCCTTAATGTGTGCAGGAAGTGGTCATGTAGTTTCTCCAATGTAGCAAACCCCACACAAGCATACTCATTTTTGGGATGTGTGAACTGTTTTGAAGAAATTGCCCCATTGCAGTTACTACAATGGCAACATGGAAACATTTTGCTAGTGGATGTAAGCTCTCTCTCTCCTTTTTAATTTCAATTGGGCTGGAAATATCTCTTTCATAATCTCTTGTACAAAGTAAGAAAGTTCTCTCTGATCAAATGGTCAATGTTCGAATACTTTTGTAGGATATGCCAGTATTTGTGAATAATGCCACATACTTGCAGAGTTTTAGATGTAGAAGTATTGACAGAGGAAATGCTATCTTAATGTATGGTTCTTTTTTCTTTGGATCCAGATAGACGGGATGGTCTGTATCTTTCATACTCCTCCAGTGCACAGTGTCTAACTTGTTGAGCATCATATTCCCTAGATATAAAAAGCATCAGTCAGGGGAAGGGGATCCTTCTTTATGGTTGCTTCATTGCAGCCGCACACCACAACATCTCGCGTGATGGCCAGTTCATCGCTCGAGAGGTCATCACATAGAGTTCATTGTGGGACAGTTCATCGTGGGATCGCATACAAGGTTAGTATTATTAGTATTAGGGCTTAGTGTTAGTGTTAGAATTGGGGCTTAGGGGTTAGTGTTAGTATTAGGTATTAGTGTTAGTATTAGGGCTTATGGGGGTTAGTGTTAGTATCAGGGATTAGTGTTAGTATTAGGGGTGTTAGTGTTATGGTTCGGGGGTTAGTATTAGGGTTTGAGGAGGGTTTGTATTAGGGTTTTGGGAGGGGTAACTATTAGGGGGTTTCATTTATTAGGGGGGTTAATTTATATGCGGGGATCTCTGATTGTTAGCACTGACACTTCAGTGCTGAACTGTCAGTGTTTACATTGCCACGTTACGTTTCACCGCTGACAGTTCAGTGCTCAAACTTCCGGGTTGAACAGTCAGCAGTGAAACAGACGTGCTGAACAGTCCTAGGACCTCAGTCAGTTCATTTAGCTTAAGTTCAAATGTATAATTATCATTGATTATATACCTCAATCTGAGAAACTTATTTCCTACAGAGTTAAAAAGATAATGTGTATGATCTTTATTATACGCTATGGTAAAAAAGATAGGATCCAACATAATGTGAAGGTCAGCCTTGAAATCCAATAGTACCTGTTCAGGGCCGTGCCAGAAAAAGAAAATCTATGTATTATCTATGTATCTGAATCATGAACCCAAACATTGTTGATAGATCGTGTTACCATAAACAAGCAGCATTTTAAAGTATTCCATGAAAAGTTAAGCACTGTACTTTGGAAATGTGGGGAAAATGTGTTTCCAAATTTAAAGTAATTCCCAGGAAGGACAAAAAAGAGCAAGTGTCTCACGTGTATTATCAGCTAGATCAATTTAAATTTGAGTATTCTCATCAAAAGGCTTTAAGACAAATGAAACAATAACAATTGTGAAGCTTTACATCCAATTTTAGCTCATCTAGTACACATGTAGGAACAAAAATACAGTGAAAGAGTGAAAGAAATGTGGCACCTAATTAGTTGTATTGTGCCAACACATTTACACTAAGCTGCACCTTGGTACTACTGACAGTACTTTAACACTGGAGTTTGTATATTCAGGTGGAGAAGTTCAAGAATCATTTGTGAAAAATAAATAAAGAACACATCATAATGTAACCTGTATTGTACATATTTGTGTGTACAATGGAAATATTATTTGCACTCACAAACTGTTCAAAGTGTGTTTCAAATCAGTGAAATATTGGGTCAAATTCTTCTTTACTGGACATTTGATGGTCTATGTGGAGATAGAATCAAGCACATAGAGCGGTATTGTATGAAAAAGCCCTGTAATTTGGAGCAACTTACATTGTGTGTTATTTCACAATGTTAGAGAGAATGATAAAATAAGTCTGTGGAGCATAGTCCCAAAGCAGCATGAAGAATAATCTGGTTGTCTCTCTTATGATCTCACTGGGCATTGTCCAAGCTTTCTCGGAGAAATGGCTGTATATTGATGTCTCAGTATGTATTTTTTTATTTATTCATTATATGTATATTAACTCTCTTTTCTTAAGTATTTTATAAAATTGATATTTTAAATATCTGTATAACATTGTTTTTTAATATTATTTTGTAAATATATTTTTGTATGTGATTAATACATGAAGGATTCCCCAAAGCCAAACATGTCTTAGGTCAGCCAAAGCCAATAACTTCTTTACAACTGAAATAATGTGTAGAGAGTCTACTATAAGTTTTCTTCATCCTGTTTTGGGACCTTTCTTTTCTTTTGTCATTTGCTGTTTAGCTCACATTATGAGCACACATGCATTATAAGTTGACAAATAAAGGACCATACTTTTTTTATACAGCACAGCTCTATGTGGTTGTTATATCTCTACTCATCACCATTAAAAGACCAGTTAAGAAGAATTTGAGCCAATATTTGATTGATCTGATGCAAAGATGTTTGTGAGAAACATATATTTTTCCCATTATATACATCAGTATTTACAATACATCTTATACTATGATGTGTTCTTTATTTATTTTCTAGAAATGACTCTGAACCTGTATATACAAACATGTAGGATCAAAGTCAACACATTTTTCAAGAACTTTGTGCTCATTTTCTGAAAGATATGTATAAGTGATATTGACTACCAACAAAGCCACTGTTCTCTTATCCTAACTGGATATCTTGTGGATTGTTTATTTTAGTTCACCTGTGTAGTGTTCAGTGCAAACCTGGCCCCCATTCTTGCCTTGGACTTCTAATGTTTTTTTTTCTTTTGAACCTACCACTAATAAAAAAGCACCATGGTAAACACCAGTTTCATCTGATAACATATCAGCATCAGTAGATTGAACTGTATCCTGCTTAGAGCCCTTAGTATTCTGCCTGCTGAATCATCAATAGTCCCTCCAATTGTAAAGTATCAGATTTATGCTTTTCAAGAAGAGTCCCAAGCACCTTAATTGTTTTCTTAAGGTTTACCTAGTCTAAAAGTTTAAAGTGTGTATCATTAATCTGTTGTCTGATATCAGACAGATCCTGGTGTAAACCCTCTACCATCCAGGACATCAAGTCCAAATGTATTTATTGAGAATGCAATACCAGTTCTTATAAAATTCACTATTATGTTTATAGAAGGTTGATCTTATACTCAGTATCAAGCCCCTGGCATTCTATTAGTTCAAATAGACAAATAGTAATTTTAAATATTCCACAAGTGTGTCAGAATGAAGCTAGGGATTGAATCTATTTTGGACAAATATCCAAGCCTCTTACATACTACAATAATAGTAGAAAATATAGTAGAATGAAATATAAATAAATATTAGTCCCAAATCTAATAGCTTGATGAGCACAGTCTGGGAATGTGGGCACCAGATAGTGTTATATTATATCTTTGTGTTTTTCAGTCTTGGTGTGCTATTGTTACATGTGTTCTCACATGGAACCATGTGGATGCCAACTGTCAATTATCCACCAATTTTATGTAAAACATTGGTCACACAACATAGAATGTACACCTCTATCAGGTAATATTTCAATAATCTACACACCAACACAGTAGCCTTTAATGGAGATGTGGAGAGGAGAAAGCAGCATTCGTGTACATCTAAATCAAAACTATATTAAATGAGTAAAATCGATTTTTAGTGTTTAATAGGACATTAATTTTTTTTTTTTGGGCAGGCATTCTGTGTGTTACTTCAAGTTTCTCTTGATGGATAAATCACAATGTTTTGGAAATATTTTGTCAAAAGTTTAGCAATTATTTCTCGCACATCTGTCCATGATAATAGGCATTTAAAAGCCTTCAGTACTTACTGAGATGTCATAACAATAAATGGAAATTCTCCCACATGCTGCAATTATTAGGAATTAATGCTGAATTCAGAAACATAGTTAAAAGCTAGTAAGAAAAATGATGTAGTGCTTCAATATGTATATTGCACCCACAGGACTTGCCCCTGCACTACATGGTCTATAACATAGAATCTTTACATATGTAATGTATGTACACTAAACACTTCTGTGAGGGCTTACTAAAGAGTCAAATAAATGAACCACAACATATTAATTTAACACTATCAATGTGGTACAATTAATTGCCCCAGAGAAAACGTGTAATTACAATAGAAAAAAAGGAGTAGTTCTGAAAGCATTATCCTATTGTGTATTGAAATGCTTGTTTAGTCGACAGACAGGCTATTACAAACTGTAGTAATATAGATATAAACACTCCCAAGAGGACCGGGGGAACACTGTCCCTGTAGACCGATAACACTGCTGGAATAATGACTATCCAAGAGAAGCCATACATGCTAGTCAAAAAATTCTGCTAGTAAACAGCAACCCCAAAAAAAGATATATAGTAGAGGCACTCCCTGTGCCTTGGTTGCGTTTTTAACCAAGGTCCACAAGGGGTGCCTGAGAAGCAGTTGCTGAAAAAAGATCAGCTATTCTCAGCTGAACTTGGAGAAAAATCCTCAGCTCAACTTGAAAAAAGAAAACAACTCATAAGATCACTCTCTGAATGAAATACTTCATACCCTTTCCCTGCTTTCTCAATATCAGATGACATTTCTCTTTTTTATTTCAGTACTTGTCTACTTCAATTTGAAATTAACACTCCTAATGTTATGAAGTACAAATGGATTGCTATAGAAGTTCTAGAAACATCATTCTCATTAAATTGGTCTTCTAAAATAAAAAAAACAAACAGAATGTCAAGGCAGCCTACAGAGCCCTTTTTATCCCACTCATGTTAATTCAACCAAACTTAATCAACTAATATATAGCAACTAATATACAGTGAATACTACAATAAGGTTATATATATATAAGTTTATAAGTTTCAGACCATCTACCATGCGCCCCAACTTTTATCTGTTTGAATCAGGATGGGGGGGGGGTACAGAGCTTGGGATGTCGAGTGTCAGAGTTACCATGCATGTTCGGTGTTACTGTAACGTATCCTGACAGCTCTACTATGTATGCACACAATTCCGAGAATTTTGGTACTGAATCCCATTGTCCCGTGAGCTCTACCTCCGCCGTTAAACGGGGTAGGACAGACCCTCCAAATCAGGATAAGTATAAATTTTATCTATAATGGCTTGTTAATTTTTTTTAAATTACTGTCATATTTCCCTGATTAGTTCTGATTTTTAGAGATTAGATTTTACACATGCAAAAGTAGTACTCCTTGGTTTCCACACAGACAGCTTATTTCAAATATTTAAACACAGACAATTCCACAGAGATCTATTTCTATACGTTTTCAAGAACTGACATGTAACTTATATTTTGCATTTCCTACACAGCTCAACACAAAAGAACAATTTTGACAACCTCAATATGATACTGACTGGTGACATTGATCAACTAGAAGCATTAGTGCAATGTTTGAATTAGACTACTGGGGATATTAGATTCAGTATGCATCATGGCATTAATCAACCACAAATTTTAGACTTCATGGTTAAGAGAGTGAATAATAAAACTGAAACTGATTTGTATAGAAAGCCAACTGACAGGAACAATTTTCATCATGTTAAGAGCTATCATGCTTTCACATTCTTGAAAAGTTTACCATTTTATAGTATTTAAGAGCAAGAAAAGTGATTACAGATTTTTATAAGTGCATTTAACAAATATAGTTTAGTAGACTAGGAGTTTGGGATTTTTTTCAAATAAACTTAAAAGTGTCTGTATAGAATAAACCACTGTTACCAAAGAAGGTGAAAACATTTTTTGTTTAAAATTGTTGTTTATTAATGTATTTATTTACAAAGTTCCATCTTATTTCTCAGTATTGTACAATGAGAACATAAATAATATGCACTATGTCTGATCAAATTCATACATAGCAAAATAAAAGGAAAGAAGCACACTGCTCAAATTAGTAAACGTTTTCACAGAACTTGAAACTACCAATTTTTTTTTTAAAAGTATATTTTCCATAGCTTTCCCCCATAATTAGTTTCTAATTTAGAATGTATTATTTATGTGGTTGGGAGCACTTTCCCATCTCCCAGCCCCAACTAATTTGTAATGGACCAGTACATATTGTGTGTACCCCTAAATGTTAAGTATTCCATTATCAACATAAATTTACAGGTCAAGAAAACAACTTCTCTATCTCATCCTGTTCGGATGTAAATGTAATATGTCAATAATTTATATTTAGGAATTCCCAAAAATGAACTAATTCAGAATTAGGGCCATTCCATATTAAAAATATTATCAACAGAGCAATACAAGGACACCACATGCCCCTCCCAGCCATGCCCAGTATAGAGGAAAATTTCCTCACAATATGCCATATAGAAGATGTGTAGCTAGGGTGAACCTAGTGCCCATAGCTGTCCCTTGTAACTGAAGAAAAAAAACTTGTTCTGGTATCAAAATTATCTGTTTTGCAAAATCCATCTAATGCTAACCAAAATTAATTCCTTCTGAGGTTCCCAAAATTACCGCTAGTATTAAGAAAATTTCTGAATGCCTCATATTCCTTGTCCTGTTTTATACAGGTATATAGTGAAATTACATCATACATAACTTGTATATACTTGGCATGACATACAATAATCTGTATATTATTCAATAGACCAATACTGTCCTTCAAAAAAGATATTGTTTGTATCACAAGGGCTTTAGTTGTGTATCAATATACTTTTTAAATTTGAATAAATAACATTTATACCAGATACTAGTGGGCGGCCAGGCAGGTTTTAATGTCCTTATGTATCTTTGGTAATACATATAAAATGTGAATTCCCTGTTGTTAAGTATTCCCAATATGTGTCTTCTATCTATAAATGTGACCAAGGTCTTTTTTGATGTATGCTGTGTGGTCTTTAAGAAGTTTGTTTTATTGTTATCTATCACCCCCCCCCCCCCCCCCATTTCTGCAGGTTTTTATAGCTATTGACTTATATTATCTTAACCTATATATTCTGCAATCTGATTAGAGCACATATTTACTCTATTAATACATTTTGAGGTTCTACATTTTTCTAAATTCTCCAGTACAGATTTCTAAAACAAGCTGATAGCACTGAATCTGGAGCTACATGCATAAAAGGTCAATTTAGGGTCCAGTGATGTGTGTTTGAACTTGGAATTTATTAACTTTTTCCATTCATTTTTATTAGGAAAAACATTTTAAAAGTTCTGGTAAAAGTCTACATACAAAGAATGAAAGAAATGTAATGGTTTACTGGGGGCAAATTTCATGTTTCCATACATTTTACCATTGTCTGGTGATGAGGCCCATTCATTCTCGTAGTTTAATAGTCCTCAAGTATTTTATTCCATTTTATTTACCTTTCATTTCATTGAATCATTTTCATTGAATCATTTGCTCAAAACTGACCTCCAAAAGTTTTCTATAATTGAAGACTAACATATTACATAAAGGGCCGCTGACACCAGAGACATATGAAAGTGAACAAAACAATTAAAAATAGTAGAAGTGCTAGGCCATACTAATAACACCATGAGTGAAATTAATTTGTGCTGCTCACTAGTGCAAACACACCTCTCTTGGCAGCAGCATTCAGCTTTCTATGTTAAAACAGAAAGTGTAGACAAAAACAGGAAGAACAATTCCCAATTACAAACATAGAGCACTATACTGCTTTAATGGATTCATAGGACTGCTCTAATGGATTCAAAATTACGCCTTCCATGCTTCTGTTTGTTGTCTTTGGTTTTCTTGAACTTGAATACTCACCTGTATTACAGTGACTCTTCTGTAATTAGACCTTTATTCTACGCAGGATGGATGTTTCTGAAGATAACCAGAGAAGGTATTGCACTGTATTTTTACACTGATTGTAAACCTTTTATTTGGTTGTGCCGACTTCTGAGTTGTATTCACACCAGTGGCCCTTGTGTATTATTTGAATTTAAACAAGTTATATTTATAGTACAAGCAATATTATAAATAAAAAGAGTTTTATTGACAATTTTTATTTATATTAGAATTTCTTCTCATGTTATGGTTTGCTTGTTTATAATAGTTATGCTCCTAATAAAAAAAACTGTACAATTATAATGTAATAAGCGCATTTGCCTTCTCCAAAAGCTGTGGATAGTTATTTGCAAATTCACTGTGTATCCAGAAATGTTGTTTGTTTTTTTTTGAATTTAGCTTTGTCGGTTATACCACTTTACAGTTCAATGAGACATTATTGTAATTTGATGCCAACATAGACTGTGTTTACTGCAGAAGAATCCACTACCCAGTTTGGGATAGTCATTTCTAGCAGATCTCTAAATCAATGTTGCATATCATTTATATATATTCTTTAAATGCTCGATAAACATACAAAAATATTAAAAAAGGCTATTTATCTGGAGGAAGCAGGTGAATACTGAGCCAGGTGAATCCAGGTGAACATCTACTAAAGTGAACAAGCTGGTTAAGTGTAGGAGTTAGAAGCAAAGAAGGAAAGGGTATTTTTATTTTTTACTGCAAGTGGAGCACTGTTTATTTTGTGTGTATTTTGGTTAAAGATTGGTTGAAAAAAAAAACTGTTTTGGAGGGAAAAGGTTTGCAAGGCTGTTTGCAATCAGTTAATTAACCTTCTCTGGGAGTCTGTTTACTTGAAGGCCATTTATCTGGAGGAAGCAGGCTAATACTGAGCCAAGCGAATCCAGGTGAACATCTACTAAAGTGAACAAGCTGCTTAAGTGTACGAGTTAGAAGCAAAGAAGGAAAGGGTATTTTTCTTTTTTACTGCAAGGGGAGCAATGTTTATTTTGTGTGTATTTTGGTTAAAGATTGGTTGAAAAAAAAAACTGTTTTGGAGGGAAAAGGTTTGCAAGGCTGTTTGCAATCAGTTAACCCCTTTCCAACGTTAGGACGTACTATGCCGTCCTGACTTTAAGTGCCTTAAAGTCGTTAGGATGGCATAGTAAGTACAGTAATAAACAGCTCATCGCGGCTCCCAGTGATGAGCTGTTTTCGGATCCCGCTGCAGGCACTTGAAGCGGGATCCCACCTGTCATCTGAGGCCACTTTGAGTGGCCTCAGTCTGACAGGGGAAATGTAGCCGGTACTCAATGCAAGCATCGGCTACATTTCGTTCGGTGGTCTCGCGTTTTTTTTGCAGGGACCCACAGGGTCTGTTAAGACCCTGATCGGGTCTCTGCGAGAATGTTCCTGGCTACCGATCCCCTTGTGATCGGTGGCCAGGAACCAATTGTGATGCTTTGGTGCTTGCGTCGTTTGGGACGCAAGCACCATGCGTCATGAAGGAGTTAATTAACCTTCTCTGGGAGTCTGTTTACTTGAAGGCCATTTATCTGGAGGAAGCAGGTGAATACTGAGCCAGGTGAATCCAGATGAATTACTAAAGTGAACAAGCTGCTTAAGTGTAGGAGTTAGAAGCAAAGACGGAGTTAAAAGGCAAGAAGGAGGGTAAAGTATAAATTCTTTTTTATTCTATTTATATTGGGTGTTTTACATTAGAGAGCATGTTGGACAATGCCACTAAGTGCATGTCTTGCAGCATGTATGCTCAGAAGAGGCATTTCTGGGGCAGGCGGACTCTCCTAGCAGCCAGGTGAGTAGCTTCCCCAGCACAGTTGGGAGCCAGGAAACTAGGAAGGCTAGACAGGTTGTGGTGGTAGGAGATTCTATTATTAGGAAGGTATATAGGGTAATCTCTATCGCCGGGACCGTGAATGCCGAACTGAATGTTGTCTCCCGGGTGCTCCAGTTCAGCATGTTGCAGATCGGGTAGGCAGATTATTGGGAGGGGCTGGGCATGATCCAGCGGTCATAGAAACATAGAAACATAGAATGTGTCGGCAGATAAGAACCATTCGGTCCATCTAGTCTGCCCAATTTTTTTTAATACTTTTCTTAGTCCCCCATTCCCAGTCTTATAGCTAGGATAGCCTTGTGTCTATCCCACGCATGCTTAAAACCCTTGACTGGGTTTACCTCTACCACTTCTGATGGAAGGCTATTCCATACATCCACTACCATCTCAGTAAAGTAATACTTCCTGATATTACTTTTAAATCGTTGCCCCTCTAATTTAAGACTATGTTCTCTAGTTGTGGTAGTTTTTCTTCTTTTAAATATACTCTCTTCCTTTACTGTGTTGATTCCCTTTATGTATTTAAATGTTTCTATCATATCCCCCCTGTTACGTCTTTCTTCCAAGCTATACATGTTAAGATGCTTTAACCTTTCCTGGTAAGTTTTATCCTTCAACCCATGAACCAGTTTAGTAGCCCTTCTCTGAACTCTCTACAAAGTATCAATATCCTTCTGGAGATATGGTCGTCGGTACTGCGTACAATAGTACAAGTGAGGTCTCACCAGTGCTCTGTACAGTGGCATGAGCACTTCCCTCTTCCTACTGCTTATACCTCTCCCTATTAGTACACATTTGTACTAATGACAAACTTAATGGTAGGTGGAGGGTCCTTAAATTTTTTTTTAGGGAACTAGGAAATAAGCTGAAGGAAAGGACTTCCATGGTAATATTCTCGGAAATATTACCAGTACCACGCGCTATGTCAGGGAGACAGCGGGAGCTTAGGGAGATTAATGCGTGGTTGCGAAGGTGGTTCAAGCAAGAGGGATTTGGGTTCTTGGAGAACTGGGCAGACTTTGCATTCGGCTACAGACTCTATGGACGGGATGGACTGCACCTCAATGATGAGGGGGCTGCAGTATTAGGGGAGAGGATGGCTAGATGGTTAGATAAGCTTTTAAACTAAGCTCTGGGGGATGGTCAAGATCAAAATGAAGCGATGGCAGCTAGAGTAGATTGGAAGGTGGGTCTAGCTATGGGAAAGGAGGAGGAAAGCACTGGTGGGGTTAACATAGATCATAGGGAGGTACATACAATTAAACCTGCGGGCATTACGTGTTTGTCAACTAAACAGCAAATGGGTAGTAATCTTAAATGTTTTTTAGCAAATGCAAGAAGCTTGACAAAAAAAATGGGTGAGCTGGAGATACTGGTAAGTGCTGAACAGTATGATTTAATCCGAATCACAAAACCGTGGTGGGATGAGACCCACGACTGGTCAGTTAATTTACAAGGCTACTCACTTTTTAGAAAGAACAGTAAGGACAATAACGTTATGGAACTCACTGCCAAGAGAGGTAGTGCTATCAACCACAATAGATGCATTTAAAAATGGTCTGTTTTTTTTTTTTTTTTAGAAAAGCAGAACATACAGGGCTATTAATAATAGAATAAGCATTAATAATAGAGCTTATTGATCCAAGGATAAATCTGATTGCCCTTTTGGAGTCAAGAAGGAATTTTTCCCCCTAGGAGGCAAAATTCAAAATAGCTTCCTTAGGGTTTTTTTCCTTCTTTTGGATCAAAACGCTGGAATGATAGGTAGATGGGTTGTACTTGATGGACTTGTGTCATTTTTCAACCTAAATTACTATGTTACTATGTTACTATGTTACTATCTTGCAATTCTATGTTATGAGTGGCAAATAAAGGACATTTCCAAGGAAAGCACTAATGGTCTTTTATTTTAGTGACAATGAGTTTCAATCTCAAAACATGTATCTTAAAATACATGTTGAATTATAGCTTCATGTTAAGTCCAATGTTTAAGTTTAGTTCAAGCTTAGAAGTTGCTCTGTATGCACCTATTTTACTTTATTTACTTTTACATCAGAAATTAAATTCTGTTAGTGCTCTTGGTTGTGTATTATCCATTTTGTGTTTTGTCGCTTTGAGGAAAGAGGATATTGCGTTATAGTGGTATTATATTAACTGACCATTTCATATTTGTATGTCTTTTTTATATTAGTAATACATTTATTGTTAACTTTTTCATGGCCTACTTTACAGTTTCTATGGCCACCTGATTTAATTACTTTCTCCATTTATAAATACCAAAATACAGTATTAAATACTGTGCTGAAATTAAATATAATGGGAAAGGCATCTCAAACATATTATGTTTTGAAAAACTGTATACTGAATTGGCAAACTTTAACTTCTTCTCTTTGTTTGTATTGGTATGAATTCCAAAGATAATGGAAATAGAGCAAATATAGGAAAATATTAGTCATCTACCATTCTCTCATACAGTCTGAGTATTCTTAAGTTTTCAAAAAGGCTTTTGTAGGTAATATACTGTAGAGATCTGTGACCAGTGTACTATCTATTTTCTTTCTTACAAACTAGTTGTTATCACTATAATAGTTGTTTCACATCTAAAGAGACAGGAATAACAGGTCAGTGTAAAATACTTTATTTTATGCCATATGCCATATTCTATTTATTGGAGTGCCTTTAAAAATGTGGAAGGTAGATCAGCGATATAAAGCAGATAGGGAAGCATGACATCAAAATTTGAAAAATCAAATTTCTCTTGTGTAAAATTTTAATTTTGAGTTATATGTATTTTTAAATCTTATAAAAATAAAAAAGAAAATATGAAAAGTAAAAAGTGAAAGAATGGAACATTTTAAAAGAGTAAAGAAATAATGAGAGAATGCTATCGAAAAAAATTAATAAATGGCAAAAACAGAATGTTTTATTCATAAGGAATTCCAATCTTAAGTTCAAAGTAGATGAGTTGAATTTTTTTTATAGATATATAGAACAACAACTTTGTAATTCTTTGCGTTGCACAACTTATATAACCCTTATGTTTTTGGAGTATATTGTGTAGATTTTAGAACATGCATTATAAATAAAAAGAGAGAGAGAGAGCATATCAATGGTGTTTATTAACAGAAAGTATTATTTTACTAAGAGGGTAGTGTATGTACGGAATAGCCTTCCAGTGGAAGTGGTAGGGGTAAAAACTGTGAAGAAGTTTAAGCATACATGGGATAGGCGGAAGGCTATTCTAGATACTAGATTGGTCAAACGGTTCTTTTCTGCCGTCACATTCTATGTTTCTATGTATTGTGATAGCCAGAGGAGCATTTCGTTGTTGTAAAGCCATATGCCTGATTAAACTCCTGTTTAAGATCTACAATCCTTGTCCCCAAACATTCCAGTGCCACTTTTATTCCAAAAAACATCCTCTCAGTGTCTTCTTTGTGCCCAAATACCATACCAACATTAGTACCCAAACACATTTCAGTGCTAGCTTTGTGCCCACTGCCCAAACACATTCCCAACAAAACAGCTTCCCAGTGCCATCTCTGTCCCCAAAATTCTTGCCAGTTTCACTGAAAAAAAAAAAAACAGAGCAAGAGGGCTTATAAAAACAGAGTGGACCTCTTTTTATACTTTGGGTGGGGGTGACAAAAGTACCACCTTTATTCCAGGCCTTGTTGGCCTTGGCCAAGATACACTACTTGTGGTAGTTTACAAAAGAGTATGATAACAAACAAATTGTTAGATTAAATTAAACAGTCATTTTAATACTAGAATAAATATGTATGGATACACATTTTTAGCATTAATTCAGAAATTACTAAAATAAATAAATATGTCCTGTCCCATTTATTGACAAACGAGTTACATTTTTCTATTCTGTTATAAGATGTTGCTGGTGACATTTACTGTCTGGAGTTAAGGTACGTAAATGTAAGAGAATTCATAATTATTTAGCTTAACTGTCATTTTATTGAAATTATTTCAAGGTTAAGTGATGCAAGGAATTACTAAAACCGGTTAAATCAGAATATATGTAGACATTCATCTTGTTCTAACTGCAGCCACTTAAGGAAAATGACAGTGTGACATGTAGTACGGTAATACTTTTGTAAAATACATATATTTTATTTAAAAAAAAACTGAAATTGCCACATGGTTATAATATGATTTGGCATTGATTGCTGTCGTTTGTGCAGTGAAACCATTCAACTTGTTCAAGTGTATATAACATTTTATGGAAAAAAACTCAACCATAAGGTTATGTCCTTAATGGCACTGCACAGCAAGTCTTTTTCATCAAATAATGGACTTGGCATTCCAAGCTCAGTTTAGTCATACATCAGTCATTTTCTATTCTGTTAATGTCAGATGTTTGTAGAATGATGAATGGGTGGTTCTAAAATCAGAACTTGACAACAACCGAAGGCACATATTCAGTCATTTATAATCATGCCGTGTTGCAAATTCAGCTTTCAAGAAAATGCCCTCTATTAGTTTCACTAGTTTAATATGCATATTTCAGTTTTAGGAGTTTTAAGTGATATCAAACACTTGATAGCAACAGTACTTAAACAGTAAGTAAAATACAGACTAGAGGGGTATAAAAAAAGCAAACTGTGTAACAGCAATGATATATGTGCAAATGTCTTAATTGTTTATGTCATTTTAGGCATTTTCTTATTTTAGCATATATATACAAATATATTTAACCCCTTAGTGACAAGACATTTTCACCTTGACTTTCCCTTGGTGACAATGGCTGTTTTGACATTTCTGGGGTGTTTGTGTTTAGCTGCAATTTTCTTCTTTCTCACATACCTTACCCATACAAATTATATGTTGTTTTTCTCGTCATAAGAAGGGCTTTCATTAGATACCATTATGTTCATCATATCTTATAATTTACAACAAAAAAAATCATAAAATATGATGAAAAATTTTAATAAACCCACTTTTTCTAATTTTGACCTAAAATATAATTTAGACAAATACAATCATTAAAAAAGACCCCATCTAAATAGTTTCTAAATGTTGTCCCGAGTTCAGAAATATGCATGTTTCCATATTTTCCGGTACTTTTTTGCGAGATATGGGGCAAAAAACAAATATAGTGTTTTTTGCTTTTTTCCTATATTGGGGGCTCAGTGGGGCGATCGTGGGTGCCCCAGATCAGAAATTCTAGTGCTGGCTATTGCCTCAATGTCGAGGCAATAGACCAACACTGTTTTTTGTTGATCGCGAAAACTGCTTGATTCACCGCAGGACGTGCCAGACACGTCCATTGTCGCGAAGTGGTTAAAAATGAATATACTGGTTCAGGGGTGGAATAACAAGGGGTGCAGCAGGTGTATGTAGTCAGCCCTGAACCTTTAAGAAGGCACATGTCAGACACTGTACCTTATTTCAGCTACAGTTAGCCATTTTATTGCAGGGGATTGAGATGGGAATTTCAAACTTAAGACCAAAGTAGAGCTGGAAAAATTCTTCCAGTCAGCTGTAATGAACAATTTTTCCAGCTCGACTACATTGGCCTAAATCTTGAAATTCAAGCTTGAAAAACAAGGCCTGGTGCTGGGTAACTGTAATCCCTGTGAGGTTTGGGACCCCACGTTTTTGCAGCCACAACCAGGCCCTGTGAAGCAGCTACTATATCCAGGTCCCAGGGCTTAAGAGGAAATTAACTAATGACAACTAAGCAGAGATAAAACAGAAAAGCAACTGAGGAAGAACAGAACAGAAATACAGAGTGCAGGAATACAGGACAGAGGAAAGGCATGAGCAAGATAAAAACAGAAACCAACTAAGGATAAACAAGGCAAGGCATAGGGTCACAGATAATAACATAATAATACTGCAGGGAACAATACTAAGGAACACAAAAGAACATACATGGAATAAACATAAATACAGGAACTAGCCTAACACTAAAGATGGTAAAGGTGGTGGTTTGGTTCACCAATTGGCCAATTAGATGTTAGCTTGCCAACCACGTCAAGGTACCCCACAATAGGCAAGTCCCTAATTAAGACATACTATGAGCAAATAACAAATAGTAGAATCTAAAAGACATACATGGAATAGACACTTAGACACAGAGGAAATACCTGTAGACTGCACTACTAAGGACTGAACAGAAATGGGTGTGGTGTATATAGAAGTTAACTAACAAGGCAGAGGGAATCAGAGAAAACCTGGAATTAAACATAAGGACAGGCAGAAAGAAAAACATAACAGGACTACAGGGCAAGGACAGGAATTCAGGGCAAGGATGGGACTCCAGGTCAAGGACAGGACTACAGGTCAAGGACAGGACTACAAGGCAAGGACAGGGCTACAAGACAAGGACAGGACTAAGCATAAATAATAAAGAAGAAAGCAAAGCAAGAAGGATACAGAAAAGCCTGGATACAGCCTGGATCAGCCTGCACAAGGGTGCATGGTTACACATATGAATTTCTCTTGACAGTTGAAGACCCCCTAACATCAGTAAGATAGATTATAACAAATATTTAGAGATATAGTTGTTTGTCAAACTTAGAAGAAGTTAAATACTCTTAAGACTCTAGCCTTACTGTATAATATGTCTAAAACTGTCACGGTTATTCTGGTTTGTGGCTGTTTCCTCTTCTACCTCTAGTGGCCAATATTCTTAGGTGCCCATTCTCCTCCTGTTGTCAGCTGCCTCATTATCCTCAGCCCTTCCCGATTTAAACCTGCAGATTATGGCACTCAGTGCCTTTGCATTGCTTTGGTTGCTGCCTGTGATAGTGCCATGTGCCTTTTACTAGCGTTCCTGTAGTCTATTACTAATTATTGGTTGCCGACTCCTGCTAGTTCTGACCTGGTCTATTTGCCGCCTGTCCTGACCTGTTTTGCCTGTCCCTTACTACATCAGTTTGCTGCCAGCCTCAATCCTTGCCTGTTTGACTATTCTCCTGTCTGAGCCCTCTGTATCTTCGCCTTGTTCCTGTACCTCTGTTCCAGTCTCCTGTTGGTTTGGTTACACTTCGGTATCCTGGGGGAAAGAAATCTGTGGATCAACCATAGGGTGGATTTCCTTCAGGCAGAATAATTCTGTTCTGTTACCTGGGTCAGTTGCAAAAGACCTTCACCTATTCTGCATAGCAGTTCCAGCCTCATACCAAATCATTACAGTTATTACAGGCCCATGTCTTGCTCTGAGAGCTGCCAGTCCAGGTTCTGCATCGTGTTGTCAGTTGCCTGTCCTGTCTCAGCTGCCAGTCTTCACTACCAGTCCTGTCAGAGAATTTCGTCCAGTTCATAGTTATGCATTGTGCAGACAGACCCCACACCCTGCCCTGCAACAAGGCTCCTCCATGGTCTGTTATCAAAGGTTGTGACAAAAACACAAGTCTCCCATTTAATCGATACATATGGGTTTATATGTGATAATAAAATCTTCACGTATCTGGGGATTAATATTTCTACAGAACCTAAAGCGTGGCCAGAACTGAATATACTCCCCCCTCCTTAGAGAATCAAATAAAAAACTCCTGGAATGGCAAAAAAATCTATATGTTGGTGGAGAAGAATCAATTCAGTAAAATCGTACCTCCTTTCGAAATATACTTACCTTTTCCGAATGCTACCTACTAAAATCAGAGCTTCATGGTTGGATTTCATTCAATCCTCTTTTGTAAGGTTTATTTGGAATGGTAATACTCCTAGACTTAAGATACATCTTCTCTCAAAAAAGACCAGAGATCGAGGGCTGGGAGTGCCTAGTATACATGAATATGCAGAGGCTGCTCTCCTCGCACAACCCATAGCCATTCAAAACCCGAACGCGGACCAGGAAGGCTGGTATTCTACGGAGGCAGACTCTGTCAACCCTGAGGGCTTGTTTCTGGATGACAGAAAAATAGAGACATAAACTCCAGGAATCAGAGATCAGCGGGCCCTTGAATAACATTCTTTCAAATTGGTATAAGATTAAAAATAAACTGGGCCTTAAGAACAAGATCCTCTTCTTGCTGCCGGTGACTATAATAAACGACTTTTGACCCTCAATATGCCAGGATTTACCCAATTAATATGCCAGGATTATGCCAATTAATATGCCAGGATTTTGCCTATTAATATTCCAGATTTTACCAATTAATATGCCAGGATTATGCCAATTAATATGCCAGGATTTTGCCAATTAATATGCCAGGATTATGCCAATTAATATGCCATAGACACGTTCCAACAGTGAAATAGTAACTTATCTTTTAATATTAATATTTTTCCAAATATTTTTTATTTTTCCAATTTTTTTTTATTAATATTTTTCCAAATATATCAAGACACATTTTTCTTAGTTTTTCTTTATTAATATATTTATATCAAGAACTCACCTTTCTCTCAAACTCTCATGGGGGGGTGGGGGGGGGGCTGTCGTTCTTTATAATAAAAACAGTTGGATTGAGGGATTTTGTAGTAGTAGGTGCAGGATTTTATGTATCTTGTATCCATCCTTACTTTTAGTATATATGTAGCTGACAACTATCCCATCTGACCAGATGTTTATCTCTTTCTCATAGTATTCTAATTAATTCACTATATTATATAAATAGTTAATTATTTGCAATACTTTTTTTTTAGAAGTTACTTATAATATCCTGTCCACTTTAATCTCACCTTCAGCAACTCGCACACAATAAAGTGACCATTTAGCCATTTGCAATGATGGAAGGTATGAGATTATGTTTTTTTTTTTTATTTTTTAGTTATCATATAACAATACCTGCTACATAAGAAAGTAATAGTGCACAGGGATGAAAACTGCACTTACAAATATACACAGCCTGCCAGTGTCTGGTTGAGGATTGTTATGTACCCCATACTAGCTGTAGCGTCATGTCATGTATATATTCTTCTATGCCTTATTTATTCTAATTATTAGTGTTAGGTATGAACAAGTCGAATCACATACCAACTTCAACACATGTGAAGTAAATTATGGTAATTTATGAATCATTAAAAAATAAAAACACTGGGCTGGCATGAATTGTGTAGGTCACTATTTATTTTTCATACATCAGCGAGGTGCACCTATTTCTCAAACTGTTTGGTATAGCAAGAGTCAGGCTACAGTCTGAAGCTCTTGTGCAACACAGATGTCGAGGTAACATAGTGAAGATCATCATAATTTATGAAAGTCATCATCAATTAACACTATATGAGCAAAGCTCATGCTGAGCTATGATAATTTTGTGTGTTTCACTTCTAGTAAAATACAGTAGTGTACAAATTTAAAAAGGTGAATCAGTGCACTTCTCCCATACACTCTACACCCTTATGTTACCCTTTACAACAAGGTATTCCTCTCAGTGTTATGCAAAGGAAATCAAAACAAAAAAAATATAATATAGTGTAGTATTTTTGAAACAAAGTGATGTTATGAAACTCACACATTCACTCACATATTACTGAGCTGTAACCTGCTCAGTATGAAAGGCATCCGGGAGCCCCCGTAGGGACTAAGTAGATGGTACCCCTCTGGATTTTCTTCAATTAAAATCTACTTAAATATATATGTAGCGAGCAGGACAAGGGGAGAAAAGGAAGGGGATAATTATGATTTATTATATATAGTAGCTAACTTTAGAATCTTTAACTAAATTATACATACATTTACTAAAGGGTTGTTTTTGAAGATAGTTTAGAAAATTAATGACATCAATGTTGTGTGTTTCATATTATTTCTATAATCTTGTATATTATGTATACAAGACACACTGCTCTAACAGATCTCATACAGTACAATGCCAAAGACACTTCTTTCTTTTTGACAGCTAATATATATGCTGGTCAGTTTCCCCCTCGTATAACCACAACAAATTAGGTAATATTGCTGATGTTTCTGCTTCACCCTGCACAAAATCTGCCAACAATTTCAACTTAGCTTTCAAAGAAGTCAAATGCTTTAGCTGTTGTCAAGATTAATTTTCTAGTAACATAGTCTAAAAAATGTACTACAACAGTCTTGAGGATGGAGTAGCAGTTTTTAAGTGTATCTGAACAACTAATGAAAAATAGTGGAAAAGGGCAGAAAAACATATAGGATGACACTTAATATTTTCTCTTGAAGCTCTGAATAATTATAAACAATGCCCTACATTCCTGACAAGGAAGAATGATAATGGTTAATGAATTGAAGCAGAACATGATGTTAATTCAGTTACATTGTAAAGTTAACCATATTTAGAAACTATGTAAATTCTATAATTAATTCAGTTTTGCAAAACAGCATGAATGATCTAAAGCAGGGATGAAAAAGTTGGCCATTGGACATAAAGTACCTTTGCCACAAAAAAAAAGAAAAAAACATAACAGCGCTTAATTAAAACAATAATAAAAAAACAGAAACAAAATTTGCTGTCCATACAAAACTTTTATATAAATTATTTTACAATTACAAAGTTTCACTCTCAATTTTTTTTTAATTCCATGAAGGTAAGCTTGAGAGAGATGGCAGTCAAGTTGAACTTTGTCTAGGAAGGGGGAAAGGGTGGTTAATTTAGTTTAGTGACTAGCGAGAGGAGGAGGTATTTTATTTTTATAGTCACATTTGACCTCTAAACATGACCTTCTCTTACCAAATTCAAATTGTATTGAATATACCCACAAATTTCTTCAATGTTAACTGCTTTATTTGGATATGTACCTCTAAATCTACATGTGATTTAATTATTTTATAGGCTCTTTTGCCTTTTTATAGCTTAAGTTAAACATGTGCTTTGCATTTATGAAACAAAAATATTGGTGTTGATTAATGAAAAAGTATAGATAGAGTGGATATAATTTTCTCTCTTTTCCGACTTCTCCGACTTTTCAAATTCTTAGAGGTCTCAAAAATAACTTCAATAATTTTGCCCCCCATTACTTCAAATGGGGAAGATTTGAACCTGATTATTTTTTCGAAATTAAATTTGGGTCTCAAAAGAAAGTCGACCTCCAACGTTGAATTTTAGTGAATAGACCCAAATGTGTCTAATAAAGAAGCCAAACGTTACCATTTGGCATATGTATCAGGATCTACTTTCACCTTCATAATGCCATTCCTAACTCCGAAACCAGTCGTTTGCACAGAATTGATCAATGCATTGAACATTATCATGCTCTGAGTAATATGTCAATGCATGTTTTGAGCGTATCCCTGGCTGTATGGAGTAATATTCAGTGACATGCTCTGAGTAATGGATCAATGGACCCACTCAAGGCATGCATACCTCTCATTTCCGCTCAGCGAATTGGGAAGCCAGGGTGCAGAGCTTTGGAGTTAGATTGACAGTGCCACTATACATGTGGTGTAGTGCTGTCACTCAAATAGACAGCGATACCATGCATGCGCAGTGGTGTTGTTGCACAACAAGACAGCATTGCTCATGCACAGTACTCATTCTCCATAACTAATCTCAAGGCATGCATTAAGCCTTTAGGGCCAGATATTTTCCTGGGCAAATAACCAGAGCCGATTTTTCCAAATAAATGTGGTTAATAAAACTTTGTTTTCTACTTTCATTTAAACGCACCCATAGAAATGATATGTAAAAGTTTTCTTTGGATACCATATACATATAAATAATCTACAATTTAGTATTCAAAAATAGATAAAGGGGACATTTTTAAAAAACATGTTTTTTTTCACTATTTTATAAATAATTTTGTACACGACACTAACACTGACCCACTTAGCCCAACTAACTAGCTAATAAAAATAAAAATATAGGTTCCCAGACATCCCCCCCAAAAAAATACAGAAAAAAATATAATACAAATAATAGTATAATGTACTGGTCAGAGCAATCAGAATCACAGCACAGAAATGTAGGTTTTAACTGAAATGAGTAAAGTAAAGAAATAAAGTATGTAATTAATATATTGAGAAAAAAATGTAAAATTGCAAAAAACTTAAGGAAGGAAACTGATCATAATAACACACAGTAACTGTTTTTTAAACAGGAAATAGTTTTGTTTGTTTTATTTTACTTGTCTGTCACACTCTGTACTTCCCAATTAGTGAAGTACAGGGAGAGTATTTTGTTAATTATGGATGTGAAATTTATAAACTTTTTTATTACACTTTAAAAAGACGTTTATACATTTCTCATCCATAATTATCAAAATTCTTAGCAATACAGTATACAAAATTGACTAATTGTAGTGTACCTTTTCCACGTTGGGTCTCCACGGGGCTTCTTCCAAACGTGAGGAGCGGCCATATGGCGGTGCCGCTTCTCCCCGTGATGCTGCCTTTCGCCTCCGTCTGCCCTTAATTATTCACTCCCCATGCCCTGGCAGGGAACTGGAGTATGTGGCGATGGAGGGGCATGCCAGTGATGCCTTCCAGGATGGCCCACACAGGGGGGCGGGGCTACAGACCTCACACCAAACGGCAGTATAAAAACCCCTGTCTCCCTGATGGCGGTTCTCAGATATTCAGAGTGCTTGAATCTCCCTGCTAGCCTATTTTCTGTGTTATTTTGATCCTGGAATACTGACCTCTGCCTGTGACCCCTACTACTCCTTTTGTCTGCTCCCTGCATTGACCCTGGATTGTGACCCCTACTATTCTTTTGCCTGCTGCATGCATTGACCTCGGATCATGACCCCTACTACGCCTTGTCTTCTGCCTGTACCAACCCAGAGACTGGACTCTACCTCTCTACCTCTGTTGAGCACCCCCTACTGTCTACTTACTTGTATATATTCCTGTCTATGTTTGGTTTGCGTCCTGCTCCTCCTGCATATTAGACTCCCTTACCTTGATCTTCCCATGAGGCCTTATACCAATACAGACAGATATATATAGATATTTTATTCAGACTGAAAGCAAGCACTGCTGTGCTGGGCTGGCTGACCATAACATTCTTTAATTGAAATGCATCAACCTAAATTATAGTCTAAATACATATACAACAACTAAAGTCAAAACTGAGTCCATTAGTTATTACATATACAACTAAAATAGAAATTGAGTTGAAATTTAGTCTGTTAGTTAGAGTTGTGCTCAAAAGTTTGCATACCCTGGCAGAAATGTTGGCACTGATTTTGAAAATAGGATTTATCATGCCAAAAAATGTATTTTATTGAAGGATCATATGAAGCCATTTATTATCACATAGGTATTTGGCTCATTTTTAAATCATAATGTTAACAGAAATGGCTCTGATCAAAAGTTTACATGCCCTTTAATGTTTGGCATTGTTACAGACACACAGGTTAAAATGGCAATTAACATTTAATTTCCCACACCTGTGTTTTTTTTTAAATTGCAATTAGTGTCTGTGTATAAATAGTCAATGAGTTTGTTAGCTCTCACATTAATGCACTAAGCAGGCTAGATACTGAGCCACGGGGAGCAGAAAATAACTGTCACACTATCTCAAATGTGCGGTTCATGCAAGATGACCAAAGACTTTGCATGACCTGGAAGAATGTTGCCAAGATGGATGGGAAGCTAAACCACCTGAAAGTATTTGGGGCCACATAGCTAATTATTACAAAAGACTGCACTCTGTCACTGATGCTAAAATGGTCAATATACAGTATTAAGAACTATTGGTTTGCAGAATTTTTAACAGGGCTCTTTTTTTTTTTTTTTGCCATGTTTTGTTTTATGATTATGTCTTTCTGTTATAACCTACAGTTGAATATGTATAAGAAAGAAAATAAATGTGTTTTGCCTGCTCACTCATGTTTTATTTAAAAATGGTACATAATTCCCAATTCTCCAAGGGTATGCAAGTACTTAATCCAAAAATGAGATGAAAATTAGTCGAAATTAAGCTGAATAGCTGAATGGACAAATTCCACAGATCAGATCCGAGTCATCATACAGTCAGTATTAATTTAGGATTAGTTTTATTCTGCATAGAAAAACTGTTTGTAGAACATCGGGTTAAGTTGTATATGTAACTAATAAATTCAATTTAAACTCCATTTTGACTCCTGTAATACTATTAGCATTAAATATAATAATAAGCCGAAATTGAGACGAATTGTTGAATTCAACTTATCAGAGTGGCTGTCAGTGTCCGAATGAATGAATGACCGAATGTACAAATTAATTTAAAGCTTTTAACATTCGTTCATTCAGCTTTCATTTGATTTTTGTTTTCGTTTTTAATTATTCATACAAATGGACAAAATGCTATTTTTTTTTTACAAAAATACATTAGTACAAAAACTAATTCACATGTCTACTGGACATATACAGTTTTACCTTGCCTAAATAGAAGAAGGTTCTCAGCCATACTCTATCAGTAATGCCACAGAAGGTTAAAATGGTCATCTCTGGTTAATGGATCCATTAACCTACATATCAGGTTTCTGAGACACGCTAAGAGTATGATTTTATCTTTAAACAAAAAAACAAAAAAATACAAGAACTAGCCTAACACTTAGGATGGTAAATGGTAGGGGGTTGGTTACACCAACTGGCCAAATGATGATTAACCCCTTAGTGACATGACTTTTTTGGCTTGTACGACGCTTGTGACATGGGCTGTTTTAACATTTCTGAGGTGTTTGTGTTTTGCTGTAATTTATTTCTGTCTCATTTAGTTAACCCACACAAACTACACATCGTTTTTATTGTCATAAGAAGGGTTTTCTTTTGATACAATTATTTTGATAATAGCCTATAATTTGAAAAAAATGAAAATATTTTTTTTATGACTTTTATTTGAAAAATTGTATACTCATGTACAAGAGACAACAAAAAACACTGCTAAATAGTTTCTAATATATATCCTGAGTTCAGAAATAGCCCATGTTTTATGTTTTTGTGCTTTTTTATTCATGTTACAGGGCCAGAACTATAAGTAGTGCAAAGCTATTTTAAAATCCTTTTTTTCAAAATTAGCGATAGGGACATTGTAACACTGATATATGTACTAAATCCATGAATGACCCCCAACATGTACATATTTTTGAAAACTAGACCACTCAGGGCATTTAACTTGGGGTATTTTGGCACATTTCATGTAGCCATTTTACCACCAATCTTTTCCAAAGTTTGCAGCAATTGTTTTTTTTTTCAATTTTTCACATAGATTGCAATTTAGGTAAACATTACCTTAAAATGTGAAGGGGTATTTCCAAATAACACCTCAATATGTGTTCAGCAACATCTCCTGAGTACAGGGATACCACCCATGCATAGGTTTGTTGGTTTGTTTTGGGGCTAAAAGGCCACATTTAGGGGGTGCGCATTTTGGTTTTCCAACTTGGAATTCGGCATGCAGAAAACCTGTGCCCATGTCCCATTTGGGACATTTTTGAAGCCAAAAAGTGTATTCTACCCCACAAAGTCATATATTTTTGAAAACTAGACACCCTAGGGTATTTCAAATGGTAGTATTTTAACACTTTCCGTGCACTAATTCTACCACCAGCCTATGTCAATGTTTTGGATAGTAATTTTTTTTCACATACATTGTACTTCGGGCATGAATTCACAGATCCTATTATGTGTCAGTGCCAAACAACACCTCAATATGTGTTCAACAACATCTACTGAGTACAGGGATACCACCCATGTGTAGGTTAGTTAGATTATTTGGGGGTTAAAAGACCACATTTGAGAGGTGCGCTTTTTGGTTTTTCAACTTGGAATTCTGACATGCAGAAAACCTGCGCCCATGTTCCATTTGGGACATTTTTGAAGCCAGAATGTGTATTTTACCCAACAAAACCATACATTTTTGCAAACTAGACACCATAGGGTATTTCAAATGGTAGTATTTTAACACTTTCCATGCACTAATTCTACCACCAGCCTTTGTCAAATTTTAGTTAAGTAATTTTTTAATGTTTTGTTTCCACATATATTGTACTTCGAGCATGAATTCACAGATCCTGTTATGTGTCAGTGCAAAACAACACCTCAATATGTGTTCAGCAACATCTCCTGAGTCCAGGGATACCATGCATGCATAGGTTTGTTGAGTTGTTTGGGGGCTAAAAGGCCACATTTAGGGGGGGTGCATTTCCAACTTGGAATTTTGACATGTAGTCAGCCTGCACCCATGTTCCATTTGGAACATTTTTGAAACCGTCCAATGTATTTTACCCCACCAAACCATATATTTTTGGAAAATAGACATCCTAAGGTATTTCAAATGGTGGTATTTTAATACTGTATATGTAATTCTACCACCAGCCTTTGTAAATGTTTGTGGTAGTTCTTTTTTGTGAGTTTTTTTTCCACATGCATTGTACTTCAGGCATGAACAACCCAATATGTGTTCAGCAACATCTCCCGAGTACAGGGATACCACCCATGCATAGGTTTGTTGGTTTGTTTTTTGGCTAGAAGGCAACATTTGTGAGATACGCTTCTCAAATTTCCAACTTGGAATTTTGACATGTAGTCCACCTGCGTCTGTGTCCTATATGGGATATATCTTTGAAGCCAGCCTTTGTAATTTACCCCCACCAAACCATATATTTTTTTAAAGTAGACACCCATCATTCCTTGTGGCAAGGGCTCAGCAACCACTGATACATCACTAGATGATGTATCAGGAAGCTGACCAGGGTCAAAATCGAACCCTGAGTCCTCGGCCTCAGAATCAGTACGTAAGCAGTGATCTCGAGCAAAGAAGGGGTTAATAGCTCTTAGAAGAGCCTATCTAGTACTGTAATACATTACAGTACAAAGAAATGAATCCATAAAACAGTGCAGACAGCAAAACATACTGTTGCTGTGCAAGATTACTGCTTATACAATGATGAATGGCAGGGAAGGGGTTAATACACAGTGAAAGACTTTCATAAAACCTGACAATTTTATAAAATCTTATTTTATATCACCAATACTGATCTGTCTCTTTCCGTCACAAAAATGTAAGTGAGGAGAGGGAGGCAGATCAATATTTGTGAATATTGATCTGACCAATTTTGATATGACCAGGGCGAATGGTGAGCTTATTTGAGCAATCACCAAACTGCCTTTGCCACTAATTCACTGTTACTGATCGCTATGCGCTCAGACAGCTTTAAAAAAAAAAATCTCAAATATTTTTACTTTACACGTAATCCCCTAGCGGGTATGTGTAAAAAATGTTTTAAAAAAAAAATATGCACACAGATAAAAATAGCTTTGGCGTCAATATCATTGCGTAAGCAGTGATCGACGGCAAAGATGGGGTTAATAACTCTTAGAAGAGCCTTTGTAGTACTGTAATAAATTACAGTACAAAAAAATTAACCCCTAAAAAAATGCACAAATAACAAAAATAAATGCGCTGATGTGCACCATCACTGCTTACGCAAGATCAGTGGCAGGGAAGGGGTTAAACGCAGGGAATTGCTTTTATAATTTTTTTTTATTGTTTTATTATTCGTGTGTTGTGTATTTATAAATTTTTTTGTACTTTTACGTACTTTTATAACTTTGATCTGTCTCTCTCCCTCACTAAAAAAAATATAGGGTTAATATTGATCTGACCAGGCAGTGGGGGTGCTCATCAGAGCATCCCCACTGCTTGTCAGTGTGCCTAGCAGTCACTGATTGCCTCTGTGAAGAGGCAATCATGTGGCAGCCAGAGAGCACAGGAAGCAGGTACTTCCTGCCTCCTGTGCTCTTGCCCTTAGAAGGGCAGCGCCATCTTGGTCACACAGTGACCAAGATTGTGCTTTTTTTTTTGTGTTACTGATTGCCTCGACTTGCGAGGCAATCAGCAGCACTTACAGAGCATAGGAAGCGAAAAAATCCGCTTCCTATGCTCGTTTTTGAATGCCCGCGTTTTAAAGGCACTGTGCCTTTAAAACCTGCATTTCAATCACTCTCCGGAGCGATCGAAATGCCGACGGGCATTTTTTTTCAGTATTGTACGATGCTTCCATACGAAGCATCGTTACAATACCATTAGAGCACTGAAAGCGGAAACAAATCAGCTTTCAATGCTCGTTTAGACACAGGATGGACTAGGTCCGTCTTGTGTCACTAACGCCTCGGCACACAGGACGGAACTAGTTCGTCCTGTGTTTCCAAGGGGTTAAGCCTGCCAACCAAGTCAAGGTACCCCACAATTTGGCAAGTCCTTAACTAAGATAGAAGAAAAATATTAACATTGCACATACACACAGATGCTTGCAGGACAACACAAAGTGGAAACTAAAAGTTTCAAATTCCCATCGTAATCCCCTTTATTTTTTTTCTTTCATTAAAAAAGACTTTAGTATTTGTACTTTAGACTTAACTGTAAACCCCTTCCCCCACCAACAGTTAGTGCTATTCCCATAATTATCAACTAGCAATAGTGTATGCGCAACATCATGGGAGTAGTAGTCAACAAAAAATTATGTTGCATAGTGTGGCTCTGTGATGCACAGAAATAATTTTGAGTTATTGCAAACACAGAGGGTAGTTAGAGGGTACTAAAAAGGACATAAATGTTTCGATGCAATATAGCACACTTGGTAGTTATGCAGCAGTGGTGGCTAACCTTTGGCACTCAATTTGGATATATGGATTTTATAACATTTCTCATGATCTTCAGCCAACAAAATTGATGGTTGAGAATCGTGATATGCATTCCACAGCAGCTGGAGTACCAATCCAAAATTATAGAACAGCTAACCTTTGGAATGTCAGTTATTGGATACTAGGGGTTTGCCAGTCCAGCATTCATGGATGCAAGGGGGGGGGGGGGGTTGGCAGATAGAGGTTAATGGGGGTGTCAGTCTGCCCCCACCCTGTGAAGTAGCACATTGGGGAGCTGTGGGCTACATAAGTTCTGAGTGTTAGTGCTGCGTCATGATTCCCACACCAGTAATAATTAAGGGCATTGAAATGCAATGCACTGAGTGATCATTACGGATGATGAGCATGAGGCAGCACTGACAGATATCTAAGTGTGTTTAGCATTCACAACTGATGCTTCCTGTGGCTCCCCAAAGTTAAAAAAGTGGGAAAGGAGAGGGACAACAGACATGGGTGGGGAAAATGAGACAGCTGACATGGGAGAGGAGATACATACATGGGGTAGAGGATAAACAGACATGATGAAGAGTAGAGAAACAAAATTCCTCATCTCCAACATACATTACTCGAACCTGGAAACATCCTTACTGTTCGGGTTGGGACCAAGTACTACTGGTTTAATAGCTTATAATTTATCTGGACTTTTCATTCTGACTCCCATTTCATCAAAGCTGGAATTACTTTTTTTCTTCAGCCTGTTTGGCCAACACGATACACCTAGAGATCAGTTTCTTAAGGTTTTTAAGCTCCTCCAATACATTAACCCCTGTTGAAGTCTCTTTATAAATAAATTCCACAATTTACCTGCTGGGGAGGTTTCTTTGCACAATGAACTGCTCAAAATCTATCACCTTAGTCCCCTCCATAATATCCTCTATTCTGTTTAGTCCACGTTCTGGCCATTTTTTAAAATTCAAATCAGCAACATTTGCTGTGATTACCATAATTGAAACTCCAGGTAAAATCTTATGTTTGAGGCCCAGGTTTTTCTATAATTTAGCCCATGACAACATAAGGTCGTTCAAGACCAAGTTATCTGTTTTTAATCTATTCACCAGTTTTTTTTTAAGATCAAGATTGCATCATCAAAATGCATGTTAAGTTTTAAGTCTCCTTTAGGTGAATTTAGACCACTGATTTTTTTATTAACCCAGATTAGCTCAGCAAGAGGTTCCACAGATAGAATATATAGTAAAGGGGACAAAGTGCATCCCTGCCATACTCCATTAGATACCCTAAACCATCCAGAGATATAAAAAAAAAAAAAACTGCTATACACCCTAGCCATAGGGGAAGTATGTAATGCCATTATATTGTGTAAGATCCTCCATGAAAAGCAAAATTTTAACAAAGTCTTACATCAAGTGACAGGGTCAACAGAGGTATATAACGACGATGCACTGAGTCATTTGAGTCCAACAAACTTCTGATATTATTCAAGCATAGTCTACCTAGTATAAAGCCTGTTTGATCCGGGTGAACCAACAAAGGGATTACCTTTTTGAGCCTTTTGTGCCAATATGTAGGTGTATATTTTTACTCTGTGTCTTTTTATTCGCCTTCCCCACCTGGGACACCCCCAAATTCTATGTCTTTCACATTTAACAATACATATAACACAAACTGAGCCAGAATTGGTAACAAAAACCCCTATTAAACAAGAAAGAGTCCCAATTCCAATATATTATTAGTGCACTACAACCCATTCTGCTGTGTGCCTTCTGGCGTGCCCTGAGTGGCACATTTAACACCTTAGTAATTCCATAATCTGAGAGAAGTAGTGAGAAGTAGAAAAAGAGAGAAAATCATATTATTTACCATTTCATTAAGTGTTTGTGCTTAATATCTATAGATAGTGAAATTAGTATCAAGTATATTTTTTCATCAAGAAACATATGTTTATGACTTCGCCAAAGGTTTCTCCAAACACCCCCTATAATCTAATTATTTACCATTTTGTTAAGTGCTTGTGCTTACTATCTATAAACAGTGGATTTCGCATTCATTATTCTTTTCTTCAACAGAAAACACCTTACCTTCCCCATCGATAGAAAAAAAAATAATTCAGTATACATGCCCACCGATCTGACTGATCTTATTATTTACCATTTCATTAAGTGCTAGTGGTTAATATCTAGAGACAGTAAATTTAATATATGGGTGTTCTTTATATTTTCTCATCAAAATACACATTGTAATACCTTCTCCCAAATATTTCTCTATACACCCCTACTAATCTTATTATTTCCCATTGCGTTAAATGCTTCCTATCTATAGACATTTTGTTAAGTATTTATGTTTAATCTCAATGTGTGATAAATCTGATGTCCAGTATTCTTTATACATTCTCTATTTTCTATGTACTATGTCTTTACCATTTTGTTGAGTGATTGTGCTTTTACAAAGAGAGAAAAAAAAAATCCCCTTTTTTTCCTCCCACCTTCCCAACTAGACCCATTTTTTTCATGCATCCCCCCTTGGGGATACAAGAATGTCATTGTCTCTCTATTTAGTAGACTTTACAACTTCCTCAGGTTTTTGGAGTACATCCATTTATTTAAATCCCCAGATGAATCAAAAATGTCTCTTCCGCGGTAAAACATAGTAATTCCCAGAGGAAATCTCCAGGTATACCGTATTTTTCTCTGCCTTAGGGCAGAGTTATAGGGTGAAAATGTCCTCCTCATTGTCCTCGTTTGGAAGGACAGATCTGCGAAAACCCTTAGCTGGTCATATTCTGACCCTCCTCTGTTTTCCCTGAAAAAATAGCTAGAATCTGATACTTGAACTGGTAAGAGTGGAAGCAAATGAGAACATCTTTTGGATTTTGATCAGGGGTGTTTCTCTCCAACACATGTAATTCCCCTTCAGGTTGTAGGCCCAGGAATACAAAGATATCTTGTAGATATTTCTCCAGTTTAGCTTGAGAGACACTTTCTATAATTCCTCTCTTTCTCAGGTTACATCTCCTTGCACAAGTTCTTGATTTCGATTGTATCGAAGCTTGTATTTTCCACTTCATTTGTTCTGCTCCATCGCTTTGTAACTTAACCTGAAGTCAGACATTTTTGAGATGGACTCTTCCATTTTACTTAGTTCGTCCCCCAGATGTTCGAACTCTTGTTTAATTTCCCTTTTAATTCCCTGTGAGTTTTTATCAATTTCTTCCATGATCTTTAGAAATTGCTTGTCTAAAACTAAGCTGAGACACTCGAAAGTTATACCCTGTAATTCTGACCATGAAGGGTCAGACTGATCCCTATTTACCTCCGTCTCACTTTTTGCCTTTGTCTTTTCCTTCTTCTTTTCTCTATCTTTTCCTTTTTTTGAGAGCCTGTTGATCTCCATGGTTTTCTCTGAAGCCATACTTTCTGTGTATTTTTCTCCTTCTTGAGAGTCTTATATTCAAATGTCTTTCCAATCAACGAGTGCCATTGGATTTCTTTATTTGTCCTTCTTTACTGCTTCTCCCTGACTCTTGGCTTCTCCTCCAAATCTATATTAGATGGTCTTTGTGTAGAAAGGTTCACTTTTTGAATTATTCTGGTGTCACAGTATATCAGTATGGTTTAAGTTACAAATCTCTCTACCTTCAATACCCTCAAGTATCCTAATCAGGGTCAAAATAAAAACTCAAATATTCTAAAGCTTGTAAATCATTTTTCTTCCTTTTTGTCCAATAAGGCAGTAGTTTGCCTTTATTTCAGGCTAAGTGAAAGATTTGTCTTCTCTAAGGGCTATGGGACTATTATATGTGGATTATATTGACCTCCCAGAATTTATCAGGTAGATCTATATAACCCCTTCATTAACAGACTGTTTTTGGAATGTTGTGTGTTGGTGACCGAGGCTGTTTTAACACTTCTGAGGTGTTTGGGTTTAGCTTTAATTTTCTTCTTTGTCGGTTGCTGTAACCACACAAATTATATATTGTTTTTTTCAAGAAGGGCTTTCTTTTTCTGACATTATTTTGTTCATATCATTTATTGTATTGTGAATTGTAAATTCTTTTAATAAGCTTCAAAAGCTAATGAAAAAAACTGCTAAATAGATTCGACTATAGGTCCTGAGTTTAGAAATACCCAATGTTTACATTTTTTTGCATGTTTTAAGTTAATAAATATAAGTAGCATATAGCTGTTTAAACACCATTTAAAAAAAAATTAGTGTTAGTGACACTGTAACACCGATATCGGTCATGAATCACTGAATAACCCCCCACATGTACACATTTTCAAGTAGACATCCCAGGGTATTCAACTTGGAGTATTTTGACACTTTTCATTCTGTCATTTTACCACCAATCTTTGACAAGTTTTAGCGTTATAATTGTGTGTGTGTTTTATTTCCACACACTTTGAAACTTAGGTATGAATTTAAAAGGGTTGTTCTATTTTATTACCAAACAAAACCCCAATTTATGTTCATCTACTTCCCATGAGTATAGTGGTACCCCACATGTATAGGTTTGCTAGGGTTATGTGGCAGGTACAGGGCAGAATTTAATATATGGTCATTGCAGCTTTAAAATGTGTATTTATTATGTAATGTTTGTGACTACATTTCCTATCATGCTCAGCCAGCCAAAAGCTACGGTAGCAGAATAGGAAATGTAGTCTATAGTAGTAAGCACAGATTTTTGCTATCCTTGCTATCCTGCGGCTGCATGGATCATATATCTAGCTGCTGCGGGCCCCTATCTACTGCTGGGGTCCAATGCAAAGCACTGGCCCCACTAGCAGTCTTTTTTTTTTTTAAATAAAATATCCCTAGAGGACCACAGACAGACATAACATGTCATTGGTCCTCTACGGAATAACTTCTTATTTTTATATAATTTATTATTATTATTTAACATTTTTTATTTTTTTTATTTAAATAAATAATTTATTAATTTTATTTTAACATTTTTTAATTTTTATTTAACTCGAACCTTAACATTATGGTTAGGGTTAGTACAAAAACCCTAATTCTAACTCTAGGATTAGGGTTTTGATAAACTCTAACCCTAAACTAAGAGTTAGGATTAGCACAATAGAAAAAATAATAATAATAAACAAAAACATTTATTTTTTTAATTAAAAAATCTTTTGGGGGGCTGGTTGTGCTTGGGTGGACCAGGGGGAGGGTTGAAACACTATATTTAGTGTCTCCCTGCCCCACAATCACCATGGAGCAGGGAGAGACTGTAGCTGTCACCTGCTTCGACAGCTATTTACATCGGGGCGCTGTAATTAGCTGTCACAGTGCCCGGATGTTTCCAGGGGGCTGCAATGGACATGGCTGAAGTGTCTTGGTATCGAGACACTTAGCCATGTCGTTTGTAGCGCGATCTCGGTTTGCCAGCATGCATACCGCGATCAGACCTGCATGACGGTCCTGGACCATCATCAGTCATGAAGGGAGTTTTTCCCTATGACGGTCCAGAACCATCATCGTTCACGAAGGGTTAAACTGGGTTCTCCTTTCTCCTGTTTAGCAGCTTCAATCTCTTTATATGTAAAGTTTTCACAAGAGATTGATTAAGCAATATTTCTACGGGTAATCCCTGGGTTTATATCACACATTTCCCTGTTTTCCAATCATGACTATTTCCATTTATTGAGGTTGTCCAATTCTAAGTAGTACGGAGTTTATTACTGCCTTCCCTGTTTAATAGATGTTCATTTGCGCTCAGTTGTGGACAACGTTTCTGTGCATGGAGTTCAGTTTACAAGTTATATTTTCCAGCAGCCATCAAATCTTCTAATTCGCTCAGCAGTGTAACCTCATTTTGTCATTGTTCAGTTCTGAGCAGTACAGATTTCTAAATAAAATTTCTGCTTTTCCAGCTTAATAGCTTAATAGAGTGGTGTGTACTCAATTACTTACAAGGTATTGCAGAAGCCTCTGATTCTCTTATTTATTCAACAGTAGGGTTGAGCGGACACCTGGATGTTTGGGTTCTGCGGGTTCGGCCGAACTTCGGAAAAAAGTCCGGGTTCGGGCTCGAACTTGACCCCGAACCCGAACCCCATTGAAGTCAATGGGGACCCGAACTTTTGGGCACTAAAATGCCTCTAAAAAAGTCCTGGAAAGGGCTAGAGGGCTGCAAAAGGAAGTAAAATGTGGGTAAGAGTAGGACAAGTTCCCTGCAAACAAATATGGATAGGGAAGTAACTTAAAATAACATAAAATACATACAAATTACAAATAAAGCTGAGCCATAAAATAGCACTAGATGGAATCTTTGATTTTAGTTTTGGAAGAACATAAATCTAAATCTAAAGCATGGCTGCCAGGAGGATGAACAGAATTATCCATTTGAGAGAGGGTTGGAGTGCAGGGTATTCTCTTTCAGTTTATACTAAGTGACCCATAGGTTGAGGAGGCGGTGACCATGGCGGTGTAGGTGGAATCGGCGCTGGAGGAGGAGGAGGTAGCCAGAATTTTTCAAAGTGCGCTGTTAGCACAGTATTGGACTGTTCTATTTGACTCTCAGATATGAAGTGCACCACAAGACGCAAATGTACTATTTACCACCCAAAACTATTAGAAATTTTCAAAGTGCGCTGTAAGCACAGTATTGGACTGTGCTATTTAACTCTCAGATATGAAGTGCACCGCAGGACGCAAATGTACTTTTTACCACCCAAAACTATTAGAATTTTTCAAAGTGCGCTGTAAGCACAGTATTTGATGGTTCTATTTGACTCTCAGATATGAAGTGCAGGACACAAATGTAATATTTAACACCAACAAATTGCAGTATTTAAAAATGCCTAGATGTTGCCCACTGAGCTAACAGAACAGGATTAAAGTCATGTGCCTGGAACACATGCAGTTGCAAGTGCACTGCACTCTCTGTGGCACTGGGCTGAGTGATGGGTACAAATATGTAGTATAGCACCCACTAAAATAATCACTGTAATTTGAATAATCGCTGTAGTTTGCAGATTCAACACCAGAATTATTTGTAATTATAATCTGTCCCTCACAGCTGCAGCATCCTCTCCCTACACTAAGAATAGCACATTTGACTCCAGCTTATATATAGTAGACATGTGCATCCGTTTTCGGACGAATGCATTTTCGTCCGAAAATAGCATTTTCGTCCATTCGTCCGAAAAACTAATAACGAAAATGGTAAACTAACTAAAG
Organism: Pelodytes ibericus; assembly: GCA_036172795.1. Taxonomy (NCBI): domain Eukaryota; kingdom Metazoa; phylum Chordata; class Amphibia; order Anura; family Pelodytidae; genus Pelodytes; species Pelodytes ibericus. Next base: position 226,104,942 of record CM069857.1, on the reverse strand, counting down.
CCGAATGAACGAATGGTTAATAAATGAAAATCATTCGTCCATTCATCCATTTGTGCTATTGGCATTCTATAAACCGAAATAGAGGCGGTTTATAGAATACCAATAGCATTACATACATTCCATAAACCGACATAATGAACGACTTTCGGTTTATGGAATGCATGTAATGCTATTGGTATTCTATAAACCGACTCTATTTTGGTTTATAGAAAGCCAATAGCACGAATGGACGAATGATTTTCGTTTATTAACCATTCGTTCATTCGTTCATAGCATTACATGCATTCCTTAAACCGAAAGTCTATAAACCGAAAGAGAGTCGGTTTATAGACTTTCGGTTTATGGAATACATGTAATGCTATTGCTATTCTATAAACCGAAATAGAGTCCCCATTCATACGAATAGGTCAATTGACCTATTCGTATGAATGGGGACTCTATTTCGGTTTATAGAAAGCCAATAGCATTACATGTATTCCATAAACCAAAATTCTATAAACCGAAAGACATTCGGTTTATAGACTTTCAGTTTGTGGAATACATGTAATGCTATTGGCTTTATATAAACCAAATCTCTTTCGGTTTATAGACTTTCGGTTTATAGAATACCAATAGCATTACATGTATTCCATAAACCGAAAGTCTATAAACAGAAAAAGATTCGGTTTATAGACTTTCGGTTTATAGAAAGCCCATAGCATTACATGCATTGTATAAAACAAAAGTCTATAAACCGAAAGAGATTCGGTTTATAGACTTTTGTTTTTATATAAATCCCATATCATTACATACAATGTATATGTATGTAATACTAGAGGCTTTTTATAAACCGAAAGTCCATAAACCAAATTTATTTTGGTTTATAGACTTTAGTTTTATAGAATGCATGTAATGCTATGATCTCTATAAACCGAAAGTCTATAAACCGAAAAAGATTTGGTTTATAGACTTTCGTCTATAATTAAGTAACTTTGAAAGATACATTTAAAACTTCAGGTTACACGAATGCAACCATTTGTATTACAACAGTGCCATCTACTGGCCAAACGTAACATTAACTGCCATTGAACATACTTTCGTTTTATAGAATGCATGTAATGCTATGGGCTTTCTATAATCCGAAAGTCTATAAACCGAAAGAGATTTGGTTTATAGACTTTCGGGCCCATAGCATTACATGCATTATATAAAATGAAAGTCTATAAACCGAAAGAGATTCAGTTTATAGACTTTCGGTTTATAGAAAGCCCATAGCATTACATACAATGTATATGTATGTAATGCTATGGGCTTTCTGAATGCCTGCCCTGCAGCCTTTCAAAACACGTCATTAAATCGCTGAACCCCGAACTCTAACCCGAACATACAGTGAAATGTCCCTGTTCGGGGTCCAAAATCCGTAATGTTCGGTACGAACCCAAACAGTGCGGTTCGGGTTCGCTCAACACTATTCAGCAGTGTTACACCATTTAATCCTTGTCAAATCGGTTTATAATTGGTTTATAGAATAGCAATAGGAATACATGTATTCCATAAGCCGACAGCCTATAAACCGAAAGTTCGGTTTATAGGCTGTCGCATTTAACTACACGGAGACAAAGTCTCCATTCATATGAATGGAGACTCTGTCTCCGTGTAGTGAAATGCCGACAGCCTATAAACCGAACGTTCGGTTTGAGAGCAAGAGCAATCCCCCAAAAAACAATTTAAATACATTCATGGTAAAATAATTAAAATTCCCAGGCCAGACTATTTATTTTAGATTTTAAGGATTCTTTTATATCAGACATGAAGCCCACAGATTAGCATAAAGCCTATTTTGTTGCCCATATTTTTAAAAAGAATTAAAATCCTAGCTAGGCAATTACAAAACTGTAAGCTTGGCAGTTGTGGTGTGGAAACAGTTTGAAGGGTTTATAAGGGAATATATTCAATGTCATCTTGAACAGGAATTTCATTAGCATGAGCAAACATGGCTTTGTGAGAGATAGATGTTATCAAACTAATTTAATTACATTCTATGAAGAATTAAGTGGACTTCACCGCCACCATTATTTTTGTAGTTGTTTTCGTCCATTTTTTTTACCATTTTTTGTCATTTTGTCTGTTTATTGAAAATTGGAGCTTCAGAGTGGAACAACAAATGAAGAAAATAAGGATGAATAATTTTTGTTCATTTTGCATTCATCCATTTGTTATTTTGTCCAGCTTTGCATTGGTTTTTGGACCAATGGACAAACATGAATACCCAAATCTAGAACTGACCTAAAATTATAGATATTGGTGCTGCGGTGGATATGATACATTTAAACATTTCTAATGCATATGATACAGTATCACACAAAAGGTTGTTGTACAAGGTGACTGTAATTGGCTTAGGGGCCAACATGTGTGAGTGGATTGGAAATTGGCTGGAACAATGCAAGGAGTGGTGGTAAATTAGAAATTCTCAGTCACGACAATTGTCCTGGGTCCTCTTCTTTTTAATTTGTGTATTAATTATCTGTCACACACAGGGTCCTAGATGGATATCAGGAGCCCAATGGCAGGAGCAGAGAGACAGGGCTTGCAGCTGGGTAAGCACATTCAACTGGTGGTTTGAGACCCCAGGTTTCTGCGGCTACATTTCAAGACCCTGTAGGAGCAGCTATTGTATTCAAATTGCATGGCTAGGATAGAATAAATTAAGATACAGCCATGCAGAGCAAAAGCAGAAAAGCAACTAAGGGAGAATAGAACTGAAATACAGATTGCTACAGGATACACATAAGCACAATAAAGCAAAAGGCAGGCCAGGGACTTTTTGCACAGTTTTGGTCTTCCTAGGATTTTGGAGGAGAGACTGATGACTCTGAATCAGCTGATTTCAGAAATAGAATTGACCTTGGCTCTGAGAGTCATCAAAAAATGCAAGGCCTCGGGACCTGACGGACTTTCATCACTTTTCTACTTAACACTTCAACTAGACATTTCATCACTATTACTTTAGGGTATTTATGGAATCATTCCAGTTAGGCACATTCCCCTCAGATACGTTGGAAGCATCTATCTCTCCAGTCCTCAAGAACGGTAAAGACCCATTGCTCATTCCCAACTACAGGCCCATATCCCTGATTAATTTGGATGTCAAGCTCTTCCTGGCAGAGAGGCTTGGGTGCATTATCCCTGACCTTATATAACTGTACCAGACAGGTTTTATACATAATTGTTCAAGTGATGATAGCACCAGGAGGTTTTTGAACCTACTACACCGGGTCAGGTCTGATCGGGTTCCTGCAGTTATCCTTGCCCTCGATGCTGAGAAGGCATTTGATAGGGTCGATTGGCTTTTTCTGTTAGAAACACTGGAGGCCTTTGGTCTTTCAGGCATTACCAAGAACAGCGCCATGGACTTCTACTTGGCACCGAGAGCTAGGATCTCAGGCCCATCCTGCAGTTCAGAATATTTCAACATTAATAATGGCAAAGAGGGGTTTCTCTGGCACACAGTGTAGAATAACCAAAAAAGATACTTAAAAGTATAAATATGTATGTGAGTGCTTAATGCAAAAATTAATAAAAATAAAAAATATTAACATAAAAGGGAACAGTGTTTATAAGCCAAACACACAATGTTCAAGTGCAGTGTAAAAAACAAGTATGTAACTTAAGAATAAATAAAATATTCCAAATCCTGTGTAAAGTGTAACAATCCACTTGCGCAAACAACCAATACTGTCAGTGCAGTATAAAAAGTGCAATGCAGGCAGCAATAGATCAGCAGTAAATAATGTGAAAAAAAACAATACAATGTAAAAAACAATAAATCCCCAATCGTGCAATCATAAAAAACTTGTGCACAAACCAATTCCAATTGGTGCACTAAAATGTGTGATACAAACAATAGAAAAATCTCCTTTCTCTTGGAGCATTTTATCAATTGCATCCAGGCCCTTATTGTGTTCTATTGATGTGTAAAGGGAAGAGACGTCTGCAGTAACTAATATGAAATTTTGTTCCCACATCAGATCTGACAATTTCTTAAGAATGTCAGTACTATCTATAAGGTAAGAGGGGATACATTTCATATAGGGTTTTAAAAATAAGTCAACATAGAGTGAGAGGTTACATGATACAGAATCAATGCCTGAGATGATAGGACGTCCAGGCGGTCTTTCCAAATTTTTGTGTATTTTTGGTAAAAATATGGGACTATTGGATTGGTTGGAAAAAGAAAAACGTATTCCTGTTTAGTGATTATTTCCTCTGTCTGTCCTTCATCCAGAATACTTTGTAAAATGGATAGAAATTTGAGGGTAGGGTCTCCTTGGAGTTTTTTGTATGTAGTGGGTTCATTTAGAATCCTATATGCTTCTTCTAAGTAGAATTCCCTACTTAGTAGGACAATCCCCCCACCCTTATCTGCCTCTGATCTGGGTATTCCCCAGCCAACAAGAAAGAGATAGACCATTTAACTCCAATTAGGAGAGAAAGGTATCTCGAGAGGTCCCACTTGAAACCATCAGAAAGGTTGAGAATGAACTCAGATCAGAATGACGGCTGGATTAGCCCTATGAGACATGTAATATCAGAAACCAACAAATCTCAAAACCCAGATCTAAATAGGGACTTATGCCTGGAAACCTTAGTCACCTCATGACACTGTTTGGTGTCAAATTGAGACCTCGGAATGCTCAGGTCTTAACCCCTACTATTTTTTTCTGGACAAAATCCTCCACTTTCAACAAACTGAAAATGACTTACCCTATAATCTTAGACATTGTCAGAGGTATGTTTAAGTTCAAGAAGTTGTTCCCTCAGGTACATGGTATAACCAGCCTGGCTCCTCTGGGAGCTCTTACAATCGGTATCCCCAAACTAGACATTACTTGGTTGTCTTCCTTAGGCTTGATAAAAGTCTCCAATATTATGCTAGGGGGTAAAATAATCCCCTTTGAAAGCCTACTGGCCACCTCGTACTTACCCAGTTCTCAACTGTTCAACTATATTCTAATCAAAAATTTCCTAGATATTAACCCTCCAGTGGAGCTCTCTCCTCTGGATACGTTTCTGCATCTCCCGAAGAGGTCTGGAACTGTGTCCAGGCTGCGGGTACTGCTGGAGGACTCAATAACACATGATAAACCTAATTCTGTTTACTACTGGGAAGTAGATCTGGGGATAGCATACCCTGTGGAAGTATGGAATCAGGCAATCCACAACACCAGAGGAGCCCTACATGGTGTCATCTTATAGGAATTATTCTACAAGGTGATCTATCGATGGTTCCTTGTTCCATCACAACTAAATAAACTCTTCCCTAACAACACAAATTTCTGTTGGAGATGTGGCAGAGAAGAAGGTACTCATCTTCATACAGTGGATATAAAAATTCTACACACCCCTGTTAAAATGTCAGGTTTCTGTGCTGTAAAAAAATTAGACAAAGATAAATAATTTCAGAACTTTTTCCACCTTTAATGTGACCTATAAACTGTACAACTCAATTGAAAAACAAACTGAAATCTTTTAGATAGAGGGAAGAAAAAATAAAAAAATAAAATAATGTGGTTGCATAAGTGTGCACACCCTCTTATAACTGGGGATGTAGCTGTGTTCAGAATTAAGCAATCACATTCCAAATCATGTTAAATAGGAGTCAGCATACACCTGCATCATTTAAAGTGCCTCTGATTAACCCCAAATAAAGTTCAGCTGCTCTAGTTGGTCTTTCCTGAAATTTTCTTAGTCGCATCCCACAGCAAAAGCGATGGTCCACAGAGAGCTTCCAAAGCATCAGAGGGATCTCATTGTTAAAAGGTATCAGCAAGGAGAAAATAATTTCCAAGGCATTAGCTATACCATGGAACACATTGAAGACAGTCATCATCAAGTGGAGAAAATATGGCACAACAGTGACATTACTAAGAACTGAAGCTCCCTCCAAAATTGATGAAAAGACGAGAAGAAAACTGGTCTGGGAGGCTACCAAGAGGCCTACAGCAACATTAAAGGAGCTGCAGGAATATCTGGCAAGAACTGGCTGTGTGGTTCATGTGACAAAAATCTCCCATATTCTTCATATGTCTGGGCTATGGGGTAGAGTGGCAAGACGAAAGCCTATTCTTACGAAGAAAAACATCCAAGCCAGGCTACATTTCGCAAAAACACATCTGAAGTCTCCCAAAAGCATGTGGGAAAAGGTGTTATGGTCTGATGAAACCAAGGTTGAACTTTTTGGCCATAATTCCAAAAGATATGTTTGGCGCAAAAACAACACTGCACATCACCAAAAGAACACCATACCCACAGTGAAGCATGGTGGTGGCAGCATCATGCTTTGGGGCTGTTTTTCTTCAGCTGGAACTGGGGCCTTATTTAAGATAGAGGGAATAATGAACAGTTCCAAATACCAGTCAATATTGGCACAAAACCTTCAGGCTTCTGCTAGAAAGCTGAACATGAAGAGGAACTTCATCTTTCAGCATGACAACGACCCAAAGCATACATCCAAATCAACAAAGGAATGGCTTCACCAGAAGAAGATTAAAGTTTTGGAATGGCCCAGCCAGAGCCCAGACCTGATTGAAAATCTGTGGGGTGATCTGAAGAGGGCTGTGCACAGGTGATGCCCTCGCAATCTGACAGATTTGGAGTGTTTTTGCAAAGAAGAGTGGGCAAATCTTGCCAAGTCAAAATGTGCCATGCTGACTCATACCCAAAAAGACTGAGTGCTGTAATAAAATCAAAAGGTGCTTCAACAAAGTATTAGTTTAAGGGTGTGCACACTTATGCAACCACATTATTTTATTTTTATATTTTTTCTTCCCTCTACCTAAAAGATTTCAGTTTGTTTTTCAATTGAGTTGTACAGTTTATAGGTCTCATTAAAGGTGGAAAAAGTTCTGAAATGATTTATCTTTGTCTCATTCTTTTACAGCACAGAAACCTGACATTTTAACAGGGGTGTGTAGACTTTTTATATCCACTGTACCTGGTGGTCCTGTGACTATCTGATCCAGATCAGAAGAAAAGTTTCATGAATATTAAACTCTATCTTCCAAATAAATATTCTGTTTCTTTGGAAGATAGAATATACTAACACCTGAAACTTTTCTGTTTCACATAAACTGGAAGATCGCCAAAACAAATTCTTGCAATTAACCTGCTTATGGTAGAAAAACTCTCCCCTGCCTGTCTCTAGAGGAAACAATATCTCCCCACATGATTGGATATTTGGAAACAGACTGAATTCCAAATGTCTGCGGAGAGGGCGTTCTACCTCTCAAAGGGGCTAGAGGTGAGATTTGAGGAGATTTGAGGAGATTTGGGCTTTATGGGATTTCCTTTCCCTTTTTTTTCTCGTCTCTATCTCCTTTTTCCTAAGGAAAAAGGGCACGAAGGATGGAGTGAGGAGCTGGAATACTCAGACGCTTCATGAGGGAACCAGATCTAGGATATGGGGAAAGGAAAGAAGAGCTGGTATCCTCAGGTGCTTCAGGTTAAGAAGGTCAGGGAACATAAACATACACAAAATAAATACATGAACTAGCCTAAAAATAAAGATAGTAAAATGGTGAGGGTTTGGTTCACCTATTGGCCAATTAGATGCTAGCTTGTCAACCACATCCAGATGCCCATCAATTAGGCAAATCCCTAACTAAGACAATCAAAATTTTAACATTACACATACACACAGAACACACTTATATATAGAAACAGAATAACGAGGCAGAAGGAATCTGGTAAAACCCGGAAATGGAACAACAGATCATATCACAGACAGAAAAGGAAAATCAGATATGGATCAGAGCAGAGAACAAAGAAGACGTGGAAACTATGTACAAGATCAGGATATAACTAAGACAGGGAACATGGGTGGAACTCATGGGTGGAGACAGAACAGGGCGAAGCTAAGAGACAGGAATTCTAGGGAACAGGTCACCCTTATTATTGATGCAGGTCACCCCTTTTACTAGGCTATGGGACAGAATACAGGTCTTTTACGGGGCCATGGGATTCAGGACTTGGGCAGAAACCACTCTGGGAAAGACTGGGCAGGTGCAAGCCTAGAGGCCAAGCTTGGCAGATGCCACTTGGCTATATCCTTTTTGGGTCGAGGTTAGGCAGGTGCCACTCTGGTGCCTGGGTAGGCAGGTGCTACTAAGGATAGGGACTTGGGAAATGCCACCACTGTGGCCAGGAACTAGGAAATACCACTTCTGTGATCTGAAACTGTGAAGTAGCACTTTTGTGGCCTGGAACTATGAAGTACCACTTTTGTGGCCTGGAACTAGGAAGTACCACTTTTGTGGGAAGTACAGAACACACAAGGATAGCAGAATAACAAAGAACCCAGGAACAAGAAAAGAAAATAATCAAAACAGAATAGCAAATGCAGAGAGAAAACCAGAGAAACAGAATACAACCTGGACACAAGATGGACTAAATGCAGGATGGATCCTGACCTGATCTCATTGTGATCTCAAGTGTTTGACAATCACGCAAAAAGAATTCGGGTGATGACAAACTTGATAACTGGGCAGGTCTATGGTAAAATATGAACTGAACTTGAGATAAATTATGGGTGCCTTTTCTAAAAAAGAGATTAGGGAACTGGAGAAAGTGCAGAGGACATCTAGAGAAATATTAAGGGGAATGGAAAGTTTTAGTTACAAAGACAGGCTAGATGAGTTAAATTTGTACACACTAAAGAAACGGTGAGGAGATATTATAAAGTTATATAAATATGTACAGGGCCTATACAAAGGTCTTTCTATAGACCTGTTTCTTAACAGAATGGTGTCACAAAGTGGATGCTGACAGCCTGCGTGACTGGGGTTCTTGGAGGGGCCTGAGGGCCAAATACCTCCCTATAGATTATGGGCCCTGGCTTATGTGCTATAACTCTATACTTTAATATTGTTAGTTAGTAATATTCTGTTAGCATGTTGGTTTATGTGTAATATATAATTATGTGAGTAGACCACTCTGAAGGATTACAATGTGTCAGTGACAATAATTGATAGTTTATTCCAACATCCATTGTTCTGTGTTAACTGGATATACTGTTAAACTGATTATGTTGTTTTCATTATGTATCTTATAGACATGTGCAAAACGAAAATTTTCGTTTAGTTTTCGTTGATTCGGAATAAAATGATATTTATTTAGTCTAAAACTAATTTCGTTCATTACTACATTCGTTTTGGACGAAAGGTCGTTCGGTTTATAGACTTTCGGCTTATAGAACAGCAATAGCATTACATGTATTCTATAAGCCGAAAGTCTATAAACCGAACGTTCGGTTTGTAGACTTTCGGCTTATGGAGTACATGGAATACTATTGGTTTTGTATAAATGGAACTAGAGTGCCCATTCATAAGAAATTTAGTTTAGTACATTTTAGATGCCAATGCATCCTTAAACTTCCCAATCTGCCCCTCAGATCTGTAGATGCACCCCCAGACCTGCCAATGCATTCCCACATTGCACACCATGACTTACCACAGGACATACCTCATCACCCACATTGCATATCCTGGAATTACCTCAGTACATGCCCTATAACCCACATTACACACTCAGGTCACACCCCAGTAGATGCCCTATCACCCACATAGCACATCAAGGACTTTCCATCGTCGGCATGTTATGTAATTGCAGGCAGGTCACCTGATTCAAAATGCTCTGACATCAGAGTGTGAGAAGCAGCATGGGAACTACTCTGCTCTGCTGGTTTTAAAGCAGTAATATTGAGCTGCAACCCTTTGTCGAGGCCCCCATTTTACATATTCCCCTGGGCTGCAGCCCCTAAAGACCATGCCTTAAAGCCTTTCGCTGACACAACAGGGGTCTACTTGTACCATCTGAACTGCATTGCTGAAACTGCTTGGATTTCAAATGCTTATTTCTAAGATGACCGGTGGTGATCCTAGCAAATGTGCGACGATGCGCGAGCACATGATTTTTAAATCTGGAAAGATCCTGCCTTTCATCCAGTCACCAGAGCTGAGTCACTTAAGCATGATCCTGCATGCAGATCACACTGCCTGTATTAGTGAACCTGCGGCCTGTCACTGCCTGCCTTCTATATACCAAAAACAGAATATGTGTTTGATTTCAACAAAATTATGTCCATAAGATTCTACATACATGCCCATTGTGTATATTTATGACCACTGAAGATATGTATGCCCATTGCCCACTGTATATATTTATGTCAGCTGTATATTTATGCTTACTGCATGTATTTAAGCCAATTGGATATATGTATGCCCACTGTATATATTTATGGCCATCATTTTGTAGAAACCAATCACATATATTGTTTTAGGCATATAGAAGCTGTTGGTCATCATTTTGTTGAAACCCAACACATAGAAACATAGAATGTGTTATCAGATAAGAACCATTCAGTACATCTAGTCTGCCCAATTTTCTAAATACTTTATTAGTTGACCTTATCCTATATCTTGGATAAAACACCTTCACTGTGTTTATTCTACCACTTCTGCTGGAAGTCTATTCCATACATTCACTACCCTCTCAGTAAAGTAATACTTCCTGATATTATGCATGTCACACATGCAATATGATATTTTCTTTGGCACCACCCTCTCCATGCAATCCCAGATTGTCTCACTCTCCCACCATGTCTGTCCCTGCCTCCCCCATGCCATCCTTGTCTCTCTCTCTCTCCCCCCATGCCATTCATGTCCATCTCTGCCTCCCACATTTCCATTCATCTGTTTCCCATGTTTTGTATTTCTCCTCCCTATGTACCTCTCCCTCTTTTGTCTTTCTCCTCTCCCCATGTATGTTCCCCTCTTCCCCCATGTTTGTCTTTCCGTCTCCCCCATGTCTGTCTTTCTCTCTCCTCTCCCTTCCTATTTATATCTCACCTCTCCCTCGTTTCCTCTCCCCCCAAGTCTGCTGTCTCTTTCACTCCCCTCACATGTCTGTCTCATTACCTCCCCATGTCAGGTGTCTCTTTCCTTCCCCTCCCTCCCCATGTCTGGTGGCTCTCTCATCCTTCCCCACATGTTTTACTTTGGGCAGCAGCCCCTAAAAAATAAATGCACGTGTATATTGATGGCGATATATTGTAAAAAAAAAAAAATGTTGCCTGCAGCCTCCCCACAAAGCTCGCTCCCTAGGCGAACGCCTGGTTCGCCTATCAGTAGCACTGGCCCTGATTAGACCTTTATATATAGACATGTCCATGTTAAACTAAAAAAAAGAGCTCATTAATGAAGAACAATACTGGTCATGGGATGTCAGCTCTATGTTGGCCTCACATCACTGGATATTAATCTTCAGTAATAACTATTTATATATAAATATATATATATATAGGCCTTCCCTCCGTGTAATTTTGTATACAAAGTATAATGGAAGTTGAGGTGTTAGAGGTGTTAGAGGTGTGGATAAAAAATAGACACACACAAACTAATACATGTAAATGTAAAAAAAAATGTTTTATTTTTTTGGGGGCAAGCCCAGGGGGGCATGAGAGGGGGCAAAGAGTTTTTTGGCAGAGGGCTACAACTGTTAGGAATGGTAAGTAAACAGGGGTTCCATGGCTACTAACCATAGGCATCAGTGTGCTTTACCCATCATAATCTAATGCGCTGGAAGATGATGCGCTAGGCAACCGACTAGCATTATTAGGATCATTATTAGGATCATCTTCCTCCTCACTAGACTGACTTTCAGTCACCTGTGCTGATGGAGGGAGGTTAGAGATGCAAGATGCCTCAGGAGCAGCGGTACCGTCAGTACATGGACGCATGAGGGCCAATTTTGCATCCATGTACCTTACCTTTCGGATGCGGTATTCAGCTCGAGACTGATGCTCCTGCTGGCACATCAATCTCATCTGCTCATGATGCGCATCTTGCGCATCTAAGTGTCTAAGGACTTTGTCCTGCCACTCCATCGTGTGGGCATGGAACGTATCCTGATCACTCACCATCATGGTGAGTTGCTGGCGCATCCAACTGATGTCCTGCTGGATCCCAGCAACTGCACCATGGACAGCAGGCAAGGATTCCATCATCGGAGGGGCAGGAGGTCATGGCTGGGCTCCTGATGTGCCGTACTCACTAGGATCCACCACCGTGAGGTGTATTGTTTGCTCCTCCTCCTCGACAGATGTTGCTGCAGGAAAATAAGGAAGATAATTAGAACATTACAATACAGATTATTCAATTCACCACATCTATATACACTTCAATGTAGGGTTATCAATATCTACACCCTGAAAGGATTATTATAATTTTTTTTATCCCTTGCTTACTCTTGTCTGATTGGGTTCTAATTGTCGTTGGGGTATCTCTCTGCTTGTTCAGAGAGACCATTATTTTTGAATGGATCAGCAGAAGGGACCTGGTTAAGGTTTCCTCTGCCTATCAAATTTAAAAATGAGGGTCTCTCTGAACAAGCAGAGAGAGACACTTGCCAACCAGACCAGGGTGCCTCCTTGGAAATACAGTAGCTGCTGGTTAAACTTGCATGTACTATCAATAGTAATTTTCAATGCCAATGCATTCCCAGACTTCCCTTGCAAACGCGTTCAACCAGTCCACCTGATTTTTAAATGCATCCTCAGACTTGCCAAACTGCCACCCATAGTTGCAAATGCATCTCCAGACTTGCCAACCAGCCCCCCACACTTACAAATGTATTCCCAGACTTGTCAATGGGCCTCCTATGAAAATCAGTGCATCCCGACATTTCAATGGTGTCTAGTGGGGGCAGACAGAGGATGTCTGTGAGCTATTAGGTACGCAATGACATTGTCTGATGCTGCCCTTCACTTCCGCTGTGACTTCTGAGATGGAACGCCGGGAGGTCATCGTAGCCTGCGTTCTGTCTTTGAAGTCACAGTGATAGTGTCAAACAGTATCGGATGATGTCTGTGCACAAACATCCTCCGGCTGCATGCGTGGAGGATCCAGGTCCATTGCAGTTCTGTGGGGTACCTGGCTCCTAGTCTTATAGTCTGACCTCTATTTTAGGTCTGATTATAAGACAAAGCTAGGAAATATAGAAAAAAAAAGATTTTTTTCATAGAGTATTTGCTCTGAAAAAAAGTGTCTTTTATTCTAGCAAATAATATTAATATGATCTAACTGGTGGTGTAAATGTGTATAATGTATCTACCTTGGGTGGTGAATCCCAGTGCCTGCACATAAGGAGCATGAAGCTTGTGGGAATCCACTTGAGGTGGTGATGATTATGATACCGCTGTTAGAGATGGAGAAGAATGAATTGTTAGTGCATGCATACAGATGTGTGCAGAAAATACATATCACATCTGAGGCTATTAACAAAACAGGTGAGTTGCAGGTGATTTCATATCACCAATTTATCTAAACATTGTGGAGGGACAAACATTGGGAGTTTTCCTCGATAAGCAAACTCACCAGGTTTGTCACTGCACAATGTATAGCTAACCTGATGAGATGAAATGTGTATCTCACATCAACACAGTTTTTTGTACATAGCCCCTATCAACATTTGCATTAAGATTGATTCATGACAGAAGGAATTCCCTCGTTCATGAATGAAGCCTATTTGTTGTACATGTTTCTAGCCTGTTGGTGTATGATGTGTGTATGTTGGACTTACCGAAGGCAGGTGAAGAGGAAGCATCCACCAGGGCCTGCAGAGCCGCCTGACCCGGTGTAATCGGAGGAGGAGCTGCCAGATGTTGTGTGGCTACAGGGCATGGGGCCCTGTCATCACTTGCTGGGGGTTGAGGGTGCACAGCAGAAGATGCTAGGAGTAAAGTGAGAGAGAACAGTGTCAATCAGTATGAAATCACACATAATTACCATGAATGAATGTTCAATACTTACGACCAGCTGTTTCTCCGGCTCCGGACTCTCAACCCCCATGATATATTCAGTCCCCATGGCCTGCAATAGCTCCTCCTCAAATTTCAGCAGGTCAGCAGGCTCTGGAGAGCCACCACCAGACCTTCTGGTGGCGGTGGCTGCCCTGGTAAGCTTCCTTTTCACCTGCCTCTTGATAACATAGTATCTGAAAGACATGAGAATATTGCAATTGGTTTACTATCAATGATCAGCTGTACATACATATAATCATATTTACACATACATACATCTATCTCTCTACATATCTATCTTATCAATACATGTACATTTTGATATCATGTATTATCTTTCTATACATATATATATATATATATATATATATATATATATATACACACATGTGCAGCCACTCTTACATTCCATGTCTTAACTAACCTTGACACAGCTAGCTACTAGTAGCTATATGTTAGAGCAGTGATGGTGAACGTTTTTGGTCCCGAGTGCCCAATTTTTGACCTACACAAATTTGCGGACCACAAAGTGCCAACACCACATACTCATACACACACACACTCATACACATGCACACACTTCTACTCATACACACTTCTACTCATACACACTTCTACTTATACACACTTCTACTCATACACACTTCTACTCATACACACTTCTACTTATTCTCATACACACTTCTACTTATACTCACACACACTTATACTCACACACACTTATACTCTCACACACACTTATACTTATACTCACACAGTTATACTTATACTCACACACACATCCATACTTATACTCATGTGTTCACACACTTATACTCACACACAGTCATACTTAGACTCACACATACACACACACACATATACTCATACACACACACATATACTCATACACACACTTATACCCAAACACACACACACACACTTATACTCAGACACTTACACACTTATACTCCTACACAAACTTATACTCCTACACACACTTATACCCAAACACACACTTATACCCAAACACAAACTTATACCAAAATCATACTCATACTCAAACACACACTTATACTCACACACACACACACACACACACAGACACAGGTTCAGCTCTCACTGCTTATCTGCTCCGTTGTCCTGGAGGTGCAGGCATCAGTGTAACCTGCTTCTTCTCCAGATGATTGGCGCATGTGCATTATGTGAAGAAGCGTTCAAGTCGGAAAGCAAACAGTAAATTGCTTTCCGACTTGAACGCTTCTTCACAGAACGTGCATGCGCCAATCATCTGGAGAAGAAGCAGATGACCGGCGGCGCCAATCTATTACGCTGATGCCTACACCTAAAGGACAATGGAGCAGATAAGTGGTGAGAGCTGAACCTGACCGCGTGCCACAGCCGAGGGCTCGGCGTGCCAGTAATGGCACGCATGCCATAGGTTCGCCACCGCTGTGTTAGCGTAATTGCACAGTAGGTGAAATTGTGGCCCTGAGTCCGGCTGAGCTCTACCTCTGTCCTGAAAAGCAGGACAGAGATGGAGCTTGGCGGGACAGGTCTCCCAAATCAGGACTGTCCTTCTATGTAATTCACTACAGGTGTGTGTGAGCTATGTGTGTGGGGAAATTTTACAAGAGGCCTAAAGTGCAGGTGTATTTTATATGCAATTACCTTTTAATCACCACATCCTGGGAGCGTGAATTCCCACCAACTTCATTTACTGCTTCCATGACCTCCTGCCAGTTGATAGTCCTCCTCCGGATTCTCTTGGCTGCTGTCCCTAACACCCAGTTGTAGTTCTTGCACACCTTCCTCACGAGTGCCAGATTTTCCAACTCTTTGAATGTTGGTCTTTTCTGACCAACTTTCCCCCTCTCTTCTGCCCCCCCCCCCCCCTCCCCCCCGGCTTGCAGATCCTGCTCCCTCCATTACAGCTTAAATGATCTGACTGAGGAAATGATGGTCTGATTATACACAAACATCCCTGGACAGTGATTGGCTGTGAGTTGTAAATTAATGTATCGATTTAATAAAGGTACTGGGCCATTTCCTGTGGAGATTCCTCAGAATTGCACATAAAACACTCCCATAGGCTATAATGGGGATTTTTAAAATAGCTTTAAACTACACAGTTAGGTGCATTTTGACTAAACAATGTTAGGGCCAGCCAGCACAGCAGTGCTTGCTTTCAATCTGAATACATTAATCTATATACTGTATGTCTGTCTGTGTTTGTCAGTTTTGTATAATGTGTTAATAAGCATTTTGATAATTATGGATGGAAAGTGTAATGCATATTAAAAAAAGATAACATTTCATATCCATAATTATCAAAATACTTAGTAATACAATCTATGTTATATGCTTATATCCACAGATTGACAGCAAAATGACAGTGAAAGGAAAGAAACAAACTACCGTATTTGCTCGATTATAAGACGACCCTGATTAGAAGACGACCCACCAAACTTTGGATATTCCATTAGGAAAAAAACTAAAAGCCTTAATATAAGACTACTCTATAGGAAAAAAGTTCAACTTGTATATATTCACATGTAAATTGCTTTTTAATAAAAAAATGATGATATAAAAAAATGCATTTCTTGTTTTTATTTCCTTTTATGTGCCAATGCTGCCTCTCTCTTTCCCTAGCCCCCAGATTTGTCTCTCCCCCCCCCCCTTAGTGTTGTCTCTCTCTCCCCCTCCCTTTGTCTCCCCCCTCGCTCCCCTTGTGTCTGTCTCTTCCCCAAGAAGAGACAATACGTGCAGACATCCTCGTGCTGCCCGACACCTCCGTCTATTATGACAGACAGCTTGTCCGTCATAATAGACGGAAGTGTGGTGCAGACATCCCCAAGCTGCCCGATTCTCTTTAAGTGGCCTCTGTCTGACAGGGGAAATTTAGCTGGTGCTCAAAACGAGAACCAGCTACATTTCTCTAAATCGTGCGTGACGTCTGAAGGGCTTGCAATTTTATTAAGACCCTAATTGGGTCTCTGCCATAGTGTTCCTGGCTAACGATCACCTTGTGATCAGTGGCCAGGAACAAATCGTGACATTTTGGTGCTTACGTCATTTGGGACGCAAGCACCATGCATCGCAAAGGGGTTAAACTTCTACACTTTTTTTAATGTATTTTTTAATACTAAATTCAAATTGTAGATCATTTCATGCTATTGGCATTCTATAAACCAAAATAGAGTCGGTTTATAGAATACCAATAGCAAAATAGCCAAATACAATACATACATTACATAAACCGACATAATGAAAGAATTTACAAAACCGGCTCTATTTCGGTTTATAGTAATGCCAATAGCATTACATATACATTCCATAAACCGAAAGTCTATAGACCGAACGTTGTTCGGTTTATACACTTTCGGCTTATAGAACAGCAATAGCATTACATGTATTCTATAAACCGAATGTCGTTCGGTTTATAGACTTTCAGCTTATGGAATACTATTGGCTTTACATAAACCGGACTAGAGTCCCCATTCATAAGAAATTCTTATGAATGGGGACCCCAATCATAAGAATTTCTTATGAATGGGGACTCTAGTTCGGTTTATAGAAAGCCAATAGTATTCTATAAGCCGAAAGTCTTTAAACCGAACAACGTTCGGTTTATAGAATACATGTAATGCTATTGCTATTCTACAAGCCGAAAGTCTCGGCTTATAGAACAGCAATAGCATTACATGTATTATATAAACCGAACGTCGTTCGGTTTAAAGACTTTCGGCTTATAGAATACAATACATGTAATGCTATTGGCTTTCTATAAACCGAACTAGAGTCCCCATACATACGAATAGGTCAATTGACCTATTCGTATGAATGGGGACTCTAGTTCGGTTTATAGAAAGCCAATAGCATTACATGTATTCCATAAACCGAAAGTCGTTCATGTCGGTTTATGGAATGTAATGTAATGCTATTGGTATTCTAGAACTCGACTCTATTTCGGTTTAGAATGCCAATACCACGAATGGACGAATGGACGAATAAACAAATGATTTTCGTTTATTAACCATTCGTTCATTCGGCTTTCGTTAGTTAACATTTTTGTAATTCGTTTTTCGGACGAATGGACGAAAATGATATTTTCGGACGAAAATGCATTCGTCCGAAAACGAATGCACATGTCTAGTATCTTAATGTGTTTTGTAAAAGGTCTACTCATGTCACATCCCCACTCCTAGGTAGCTTTCCTTTCAGCTACAGAGAGGGTGTGGTCCTGTCCTCTCCTTTAAACAGAGATCTGCATAGTGTTACCATGGTGTCTCCATAGCAACACAACAACACCAGCCACCAGCATGATCCTCTCCAGGTGAGATGCATTACTGTGCTGCACTATAAATAACCACTCCTCCTCTCACTCCTTGCTTGGTTATTAAGCTTCCTCATTGTGACCAGTGCTCCTGAGCTTCCTGTTTATACCTTAACCTGTGTTTTGACCTTTAGCCTGATTCCTCGTTTCTGAACCTTTGCTGCTAGCCCTGACCTCTGCTTCTGGATTTGACTACGATTTTGCCTCACGCTTGTGTACCTTGCCTTCGGACTTTGTTTGCCCTCGTGCACCCATTCACTGTCTCTGCAGTTGTTACCATCTCCAACTGCTTTGGTTCAGTGTCTCTGTTTGCACGTGTGTGCGGCTATACCTCCTGCATCTGGACTCCATCACCCACGGTAGGAGAACCCGTCCTTACAAAATAACCAAGCCAGCATATGGAGGCCGCAGGATTAACAGACACCCTGGCTGCCCTTACACAACAGCTAACGGCCCTTACTTACTCCATTCAGGATTTACAGACAGAACAACTGCAGCTCCACAACCAAGTCCAAGCCCTGCAACCTGCATTTCCAGTAGATCCTGCCCTGCAACCTGCATTTCCAGTGGATCCTGCCCTGCAACCTGCATTTCCAGTGGATCCTGCCCTGCAACCTGCATTTCCAGTGGATCCTGCCCTGCATTTCCAGTGGATCCTGCCCTGCAACCTGCATTTCCAGTGGATCCTGCCCTGCAACCTGTATTTCCTGTTCCAGTAGACCCTGTTCCTCCTGTCGCCCCCTATGTACAACCAGAAGGTACAATGCCTGTGTATGAACCTCAAGTCCCTATGCCTGAAAAGTTTGCAGGGGATCGTGCCCAATACCTACAGTTTATTATGGCTTGTCAAGTCCTGTTCTCTCTCAAACCCCACACCTATGCCACTGACTTTGTCCGTGTTCATACTGTCATTTCTTTGTTAACTGGAGATCCACAAGCCTGGGCGCATCATCTGTTACGTGTACGTAGCCCTATTTTGGATACGTGGGTTTCCTTCACTAATGCAATGGGGGCTATGTATGATGATCCACAAAGGGCTTCCTCTGCACAATCTGCTCTCCACCATCTTAGGCAAAGGAGACGGCCTGTGGAGGAGTACATCTCTGACTTCAGACGTCTGGCCCTGGAAACAGGATACAATGAACCGGCTCTCCTGGATAAATTCCGCTGGGGTTTATCAGAAGCCTTGAAGGATGAACTTGCTCGTGTGGGCACACCTCCCACTTTAGAAGCCATGGAGTCCTTAGTGATCCAAATTGACAGACGGTTCAGAGAACGACAACAGGAAAAAGCCCTGGAATATGGTTCTCCCAAATCTGCACCGTCAGTTTCAAATTCTCCCTCATCTTCCACATTCCCTCTCAGACCAGCTTCAACAATATCCCCTGAGGAACCCATGCAGTTAGGAATAGTCCGTGGACCTTTGACTCCAAATGAACGCATGCATAGAAGACTCCATAATCTATGTCTGCATTGTGGCAAACCAGGACATGAAATAAAATATTGCAAGGCTAAATCAAACTCTACTGTCAATACGTTTATTCCTTTGTTATCTAATGCACTTGCCAAGGAATATTGCAGCCCTCACCTGACTGTATCCATTTTCTTACAGTGGAATAAAAGTAATGTTAAAGTTTCTGCTATGATAGATTCTGGAGCCAGTGGCTGCTTTTTGGATCGTTCTTTCATGACCCGTCATAAAATTCCTACAAAAAAGAAGCCTGTTCCTCTTCACATACAACTGGTGGATGGGAGTCCTCTAAAGTCAGGTCCAATTACCTATGAAACTATTTCTCTACGTGTTTCCTTGGGACCTAACCATCAAGAAGATCTACATTTTGAAATTGTTGATTCTCCCCTTTTTCCAGTGATATTGGGACTCCCGTGGCTTAGAGTACATAACCCACGCATTAACTGGGAAGTAGGCTCTCTTACCTTCACTTCCTCCTATTGTAGCAGCAGTTGTAGAAGAGATACAAACAACCCCCTTGTCTCTATCAGTTCATGCTCTCCTGTTCCAGCATATGAATATACCAATCTACAGACTCCAAAGTTACCATCAGCTTATACTCTCTACATGGATGTATTCGAGAAAAAAGGAGCAGACACCTTACCCCCACATCGCCCATACGACTGTCCAATCGACTTATTACCAGGCGCTTCTGTTCCCTTTGGTCGTATATACCCTTTATCCAAGCCCGAATTACAAATCCTAAAAGAATACATAGAGGACAACCTTAAAAAAGGTTTTAGAAGACCATCTACCTCCCCAGCAGGAGCTGGCATCTTTTTCGTAGAAAAGAAGGATGGGGGTCTCCGTCCCTGTATTGATTACAGGGAACTGAACCAAGTAACCATTAAAAACCGCTATCCTCTACCGCTAATCCCGGAGTTGTTGGAACGCATGGGTACAGCTTGTATCTACACCAAGATCGATCTAAGGGGCGCATACAACCTTGTTCGGATTAAGGAAGGGCATGAATGGAAGACCGCTTTTCGTTCTAGATACGGACATTTTGAATATACAGTAATGCCTTTTGGTCTCTGCAATGCGCCTGCAACCTTTCAAGCGTTTCTGAATGACATCTTTAGGGATTATTTGGATAATTTTATGGTTGTCTATCTTGACGATATACTCATCTTTTCTTCCTCCCTCCTTAGAAGAACATCGAAAGCATGTACTCCAAGTATTGTCCCGGCTACGACAACATCGTTTGTATGCAAAATTGGAGAAATGCGTTTTTGATGTTCACTCCATTGACTTTCTTGGATATATCATAACACCCCACACTCTACAAATGGATCCCCGTAAAGTATCGGCTATTCTTGAATGGCCAACGCCTACCTGTAAAAAGGATATCCAAAGGTTTGTGGGATTTGCAAACTTCTACCGGAAATTCATAAGAAACTTTTCCTCAGTTATTCAACCCTTAACATCTTTGACCAAACAGACTAAGACATTTAACTGGTCATCACAAACACAATCTGCTTTTGACAAGCTCAAATTTCTATTTACCTCTGCACCGATACTTACACTTCCAGACCCAGAAAAACAATTTGTGGTAGAGGTAGATGCTTCAGATACGGCTACAGGAGCCATCCTCTCGCAGAGAACGGATCTCAAGCACCAACTCCATCCCGTTGCTTTCTATTCCAAGAAACTGTCACCTTCTGAAAAGAACTACAGTGTTAGTGAAAAAGAACTACTGGCTGTCAAAAGAGCATTGGAGGAATGGAGACATCTTCTGGAAGGAGCCAAGTTTCCTGTTCTCATCTATACTGACCATAGGAACCTGGAGTACCTACGATCCGCTAAACGCCTTTGTTCCCGTCAAGCAAGATGGTCTCTTTTCTTTAGTCGGTTCAACATTATGATAACCTATCGCCCTGGGGCCAAAAATGGGAAAGCAGATGCACTCTCCAGGATGTATGACAATATTATGCACAATACATCAAACCCCTCTCCCATTCTCTCACCCAAATGCTTCATAGCAACTACCTCCGGATTTTGGGACAATTTGAAGCAACAAACAAAACAAGAAGCACAACCTTCCTGTTCCTTACTCCCTCATGATGGACTGCTTCTCCATAAGGATAAAATATATGTACCTCTTGCTGTTCGCCAAAAAATACTACATGAGCATCATGATTCCCCTCTTGCAGGACATGGTGGAATAAAAAAGACTGTAGATCTGATAAAAAGAACATTTTGGTGGCCTTCTATGCAGCATGATGTAGAACAGTATATTAAAGCCTGTTCCATTTGTGCTCAGTCTAAGACACCCCGCATGAAACCTTCTGGGCTGCTTCACCCTCTCTCAGTTCCCTCACGTCCATGGTCGGACCTATCCATGGATTTCATTGTTGACTTACCTCCGTCCAAAAAGTGCACAACTATTATGGTGGTGGTTGATCGCTTTACAAAGATGGCTCACTTTATACCAGCTGAGAAACTACCCACTTCCGCTATGACTGCTACTTTGTTTATACAGAATATTTTCAGGTTGCATGGTTTACCTGAGACTATTGTATCTGACAGGGGCACCCAATTTACTTCTAAATTCTGGACGGCTTTCTGTCAGGCACTACATATAAAAAGAGCACTGTCCACGGCTTTCCATCCTCAATCAAATGGTCAGACTGAAAGGACTAATCAAACTCTTGAACAATATCTTCGTTGCTACACCTCATATGTACAAGATGATTGGAGCACCTATCTTCCAATAGCAGAGTTTGCATATAATAACCAAAAGCATCAATCAACAAATATGTCACCATTTTATGCCAATTATGGTATTCACCCATCTATGCTTCCCGGTACACCAGTACATGGTCCAATTACAGAGATCAACACTCGGGTTCAACAACTCATCAACTCATTTACCATGTTGCGAAACAACCTGTTGAAAACCCAGAGGTACCAGGCACGATATGCCGATAGAAGACGTTCCCCAGCTCCCACGTACAAGAATGGAGACAAGGTCTGGTTATCTTCAGCTCATCTGAAATTGTCTTGTCCAACGAGGAAGCTGGGACCCCAATATATTGGTCCATTCGTGATACGTCGGATGATCAACCCCGTATCTGCAGAACTAATTTTGCCTCACCACTACCGAATCCATCCGTCTTTCATGCATCTCTTCTCAAACCGTGGTATCCCCCAACTTTTCCTACGGTCTCATCGGTTCCTCCTCCTGTGCTGGTTGACGGGGAAGAAGAATACGAGGTCCAAGAAATCGTTGATTCTCGTTTCTACCGTGGACGCCTCGAATACCTTGTTCAGTGGAAGGGGTATGGGCCTGAGGAGCGGTCCTGGGAACCGGCTCGAAATGTCCATGCTCCAGCACGAGTTCAGGCATTCCATCGCCGGCACCCTCATCGGCCAGCACCTCAACGCTCCCGGAGGGCGCGTCTTGCCGGGGGGCTCTGTCACATCCCAACTCCTAGGTAGCTTTCCTTTCAGCTACAGAGAGGGTGTGGTCCTGTCCTCTCCTTTTAAACAGAGAGCTGCATAGTGTTACCATGGTGTCTCCATAGCAACACAACAACACCAGCCACCAGCATGATCCTCTCCAGGTGAGATGCATTACTGTGCTGCACTATAAATAACCACTCCTCCTCTCACTCCTTGCTTGGTTATTAAGCTTCCTCATTGTGACCAGTGCTCCTGAGCTTCCTGTTTATACCTTAACCTGTGTTTTGACCTTTAGCCTGATTCCTCGTTTCTGAACCTTTGCTGCTAGCCCTGACCTCTGCTTCTGGATTTGACTACGATTTTGCCTCACCCTTGTGTACCTTGCCTTCGGACTTTGTTTGCCCTCGTGCACCCATTCACTGTCTCTGCAGTTGTTACCATCTCCAACTGCTTTGGTTCAGTGTCTCTGTTTGCACGTGTGTGCGGCTATACCTCCTGCATCTGGACTCCATCACCCACGGTAGGAGAACCCGTCCTTACAACTCACTGTATGTTAATTCCTATTTGGATTGCAGTCTGAAAGTCAAATGTATTCCTAGCCCCAGTTAGTTGGAGAACTATGCTTAGTTCCATCCCCCCATTGTATACTAATGTCTGTGATATCATGTTTTATGTATTTTTTATAAGTCTGTGTTGTTTCACAAATAACGTGGTTGTTCTTTCTTGCTGTATCTAACTACTAGTGGTCTCCTGTCTGCTATTTGGGTACAAAGAGCAAGGTTCCAGAAAGGCTTGCTGGGTGAATGATGAGCTTTAATCGGGGGCTAAGGAGGTGATTTCCTACAATTGGCAGAGGGTCTACTACGTCCGGTAGACAGTCCGTTACAAATGGTACAAAGGACAAGAAGAAAGGAGATTTTGTCTACGACAAAGGGACTCTTTTGGGTAAGTACAATAAAGGTATGGAATTTACTGCCTGAATAGGTGGTGATGTCACATACATTATATGCCTTTAAAAGGGGACTGGATATTTTATTAAAAGAAGCAGGACAAAGATGGATATGTTAGTATAGGCATTAGTTTTTATTAGTGAGTATTGATAGAAGGAGAAATCTGATTGCAATTTGGAGTTAAGAAGGACTTTTTTCCCTATTGAAAGCAGAATTTAAAATTACTGAAATAATGGATATAAGATATGTCTTCTTCTGGATCAACAGTGGTAAACAAGGAATAGGAAAATATTTGTACTTGATGCTACTCTGTTAACCCACCATACGTGATAAAACTAGATAAAATATCAAAATAGACAAAACAAAAGTGTTCCCAGCGCTGTATTCCTAGCTTTTGGCAGCACTTAGGCAGTGTGTCCCTAAATCACACCAAAACATACAGTATAAAACAGAATGGCAAATAGTGCGCTTAAAGCAAACTGTGGGACATATAAAATTAGGTGAATGATTAGTGAGGAGATATTTCCAAATATGACAGGAAAAAAATCTTGATACACTCACAACACCTTTTTTGGGCAGGAGATATTTAGGTATATATAAAGCATCCGTCAGCTCCAGCTGATGTTCTTCTGTGATACAAGCTCAAAAGAACATAACCACAAAGTATCCAGTTAGTAGAATATAATAATTACATTTAATAGAAAAAACATATCTGCTTACATGTAAGTTCACTGTAACAGGCGAAGTGGGCGCCACACGGCCGTCAGCAGATTCCTTCCAGCATATGATAATGTTTTCCAAGGTATAAAACAGCATACAAAGTACAGAAAATATGGAATAAAATAGCAGGGTGAGTCCAGAACGCTACGCGTTTCGCCTATTAAATGGCTTCAACTTGGCGTCTGGACTCCCTGCATAAAACTCGCGCTTTTATTTTAAAAATCCAGCCTATTATAAACGACTTCTCGCCTCTCATGGGACTCTGACTTAGAGCAAAAACCGTTCAGTGTTCATACGAATGCTGTTGTTCATACGGGATTCGTATTACAGAAGCCTGTTCGGTTTAACTTTTTTCTCGCGTCATGATTCTAAGTGCGAATGTCGGCTTATAAGTCTGGTCGGTTTACAGTTCGGTTTAACTTCTTTTTTGCGGCATAGTTCATAATACGAAGTTCGGTTTATACATTAATTCGGTTTTCAATCCGAAGGTTTGAATGTGAACAGTTCATTAGTGCCTTGTATTACAATAACCCGACAGTGTTTTGGAGGCAGATTTAAAAAGTCCTTTCTCTGCATCTCAAGTTCATTATATGTTATTTGAGGCTTTACACATAGATAAAATACAATAAAACATGGAAACATTAAAAATAACAATATCTTTAATTACATACCACCTTTTGAGTGTACAGATATCTGCAAGTTTTAGGCAGGGAGTCCAGACGCCAAGTTGAAGCCATTTAATAGGCGAAAGGCGTAGCGTTCTGGACTCACCCTGCTATTTTATTCCATATTTTCTGTACTTTGTATGCTGTTTTATACCTTGGAAAACATTATCATATGCTGGAAGGAATCTGCTGACGGCCGTGTGGCGCCCACTTCGCCTGTTACAGTGAACTTACATGTAAGCAGATATGTTTTTTCTATTAAATGTAATTATTATATTCTACTAACTGGATACTTTGTGGTTATGTTCTTTTGAGCTTGTATCACAGAAGAACATCAGCTGGAGCTGACGGATGCTTTATATATACCTAAATATCTCCTGCCCAAAAAAGGTGTTGTGAGTGTATCAAGATTTTTTTCCTGTCATATTTGGAAATATCTCCTCACTAATCATTCACCTAATTTTATATGTCCCACAGTTTGCTTTAAGCGCACTATTTGCCATTCTGTTTTATACTAGATAAAATATCAGTACAAACAATAATGTAATAAACTAGCATACTATACCAGATTCAGATAAGATGAAATGTTAGGAATCATTTGGGAAGTGGTAATGGTGTGGACAAGCCTTTGTTCTCAGAGGGCCATAAGATTCACCAAGGGATTTCATTATGCAAACCAACAAGAAGTTTAAGCTCATTTTCTGTTCACCTCGAGATTCAGAGAGCTCTCCTTTTCCCTCCTACTCTATGACATTATAAACAATTTTCTTATGTTACAGACGCAATCTGCTCCAGTTTTTATTTTCCAATCAAAAGTGATGGGCATGTTTCATTTAAATGAGGTGATGTCATGATTGTGACCTGATAACACTAGGATGTGCTATTGATTAAGGTATGCTATTAATAAGGTTTATCCAATTAATAGTTGACTGAAATCGTGACACTAGAATCGTCACCAAGGTTGTTACCAGGGTTGTAATACTTACTATCCGCCCACTAGTGTCTTGTAGTCTAAAACACAAATGCCAGGTCTGGGGGCTTGGAAAAAGTCCTTAAACCCCCTCTATGCAACAGTCATATTAATACCAGGGACTGCTGAAATACCCATGCCCATTTAATAAAACTTGGTGAAGGGGCCTGGCTAAATCCCCCTGATTCCAAAAGTTTGCGAGATGTGCATTCTTCCCCAATGTTTGTTACTGTAGAGACTTTACTAAAATTGAACACATTGTCAAGAAACCTTTATCTGTGTTGCAATTATATCTAATATTAGCTAATATTAATGATATTAAATATTTAGCACATAGTGGTAATGCGTTTAGGAAGTACTCTGTCTGCTAGTCATTTTGATAGGAAAGATGATGTAAAGTGTTGGTTAAAATCCCTAGGAATACACATATATGGAAATAAATATTGTAAGTGCTTTAAACTATGTGTTGAGTGGGGTATATTTAGATTCTCAGTTAACTCTAAGAAATGTTAACTCATATATGAGTTATGACTAAACTTTTTTGATTTATGTTTTTATGAATGCAAAATAGTGTATTACAGAATATCTATTGGACATTAGGAAGAGTAATTTAAAATCACCAGTTAACAGACATTTTTAGTGACAAGCCAATGCAACCACAAATATTAGTTTTCCTTGGATTGAGAAAATCATTAGATATGCAATAGGAGGCAATAAGCTAAACAAATCATACAATCAGGAAGCATATTTATAAAGAATAAAGTGTTGCACAAAATCTAAAAAATGTAAAAGATGTGCTACTTATAACAGAAACTTGGCAGAAGTAGATGTGTATCCAATATTAAATAACCTAAGATATAAGTAAAAATGGAGAGAGAGGATGAGGAATATGGTGTAGCATTTTCCCCCAATCGAAAAGGCTAAAAAGGAAAAGAAACAAGCCTCCTTCTGTCTTATCCGCACCTCTAGCTGTGCTCCCTGCAACTGGCTTCCTGTTCTGTAAGGATCATTTACTGAACACAGAACGGGAAGCCAGTTGCAGGGAGCCTGACCCAGAGGTGGGGATAAGATGAAATGAGGTAGGTAGATATTTAAAAAAAAAAAATGTTTTTATTAAATCTTTTATTATTTGATACAAGAAAGGTTTTGATCGGTAAAGGAAATGGTTTACATACAATATAGTACATACATCAATTTTGATAAATTATTTGCGTTACTTAATTACACTTACAATTACAGTACTCAAACAATAAAAAATCCTACTCACATCCATTCAAACACACATCCATCCCAGGCATACTTGTTCTCATGGTGAATCATCTAAATCAAGGTGCATCTCAAATAAATTCTAGAGGGGGTCTTCTTCTTTGGCTACTACTCCTACTCCTTTAAGGGTACTGGTTAGTCCAATTCTCACTTGAAATTAAACTCTGCCACGGGCCCATATTTCATTGTAAACCTTGTAAAACATTCCTTGCATAACAGTTGGAATGTCATAGCAATGGGGTAACAGTTTAAAAAAATATTAATGTAAATTAATACAGTGGACTGTCTTCCTCAATGTAGCTGATGCCAGGAACCATGTCTCTACTAAGTAGTTCATACCCAGTCATAATATTTAGCCTTCACAGCCATGAGATTTCATAGCCCTTCCAGGCCAAAAATTGACATTTTATTTTGTTAAGTAGGTTCTCGTTTATCATATCCCCTCTGTTTAGCCGGTCTGAGCCTGTGAGGGAAGCTTTCTGCGCTTGTAAACTTTATTGAAGCCGCGCAGCTGGAGGGGAGTGCAGAACGCTTCCCTCTCAGCTGCGGACCATCTAAACAGCAGAGTACCGGGAGACAGAGCAGCAAGGAGGTAAGTACTGGGGAAGGGGGGAGGGTGCAAATAACGAGCATAACACTGGCATATTAAGGGGCAAAATATTTGCATATTAAATGACATATTGGGGGCAAAATATTGGCATATTAAATGGAATATTGAGGGGCAAAATATTGGCATATTAAATGCTAAAATACTGGCATATTGAGTGGCAAAATACTGGCATATTCAGTGGCAAAATACTGGCATACTGAGTAGCTAAACACTGGGATATTGAGTGGCAAGGAATGGCATATTGAGGGGCAAAATGCTGGCATATCAAATAGCAAAATAATAGCATAATGAGTGGCAAAAGAATGGCATATTGAGGGGCAAAATACTGGCATATTGAGGGGCAAAATACTGGCATATTGAGGGGCAAAATACTGGCATATTAAATGGCAAAAGAATGGCATACTGAATGGCTAAATACTGGCATACTGAGTGGCAAAATATTACTGGCATATTGAGTGGCAAAATATTACTGGCATATTTCTAAACTGCTCCCAACCACCCTCCATATTACACTAGACCTGGATAACATGCTTGTGAGGGTAGGTGGGGAAAGAGGGAAATGTTGTCGGGGAGGGGGCCCAGAAAATTTGCTCAGTAAGGGGCCCTGAAATTCCTGGTGGCGGCCCTGGTTCTATTGCTAATACATATAACAGAGGGGCCAAAGGGCACCCCTGTCTAGTGTCATTATTGATACAGAAGACGTCAGGTCTGGTCCTGAGATCTTGTCTTGCAGGTTCTTGTATAGGGCCATAATATTATCAAGGAATGTGACCTAGAGACCAAAATCCAACAGGGTTTCTTCTAAAAATGTCCAGCTGACAAGATCGAACACCTTCTCGGCATCTAGGCCCTAGAATGAACTTCATGTATGAGGTTCAAAATCCTTCTGGTGTTGTTCTCGCCATTTCTTCCCACAAGAAAGCCTGTCTGGTCCCAGAGTACTAATTCCGCTACAACTCCCCTATATATATATATTTTTTTTTCAAATATATTTTATTAAAAATATATTTTTACAATAACAATAACTTTTACAATGAAAGAGAAAATACCATATATGTTATACATACACAGTAAATATCAATGTATCCAGTCTATATTTAAATCAATGATGAAAGTATTGATTAGGCACTTTATAGTCAGTTTTCATTGTGTTAACATATTGGTATGAATTAAATATGCAATTAAATTACAATGTTAATAAATATAACAAAAAAATTAAAATTGGGAGGGGGTGGCAAAAAAGGGGGAAGGGTAGTGCATCCATCCACATTATTATTTTTTTTTTTAAATTAAATTCTAATGACAATAACCAATTCTAGTATACATAACATGACACAACAATACCTAGTTCTGATAATCATGTAATAGAATAACATTTTTGTTGTCAAACTATTTTTCAAATACTTTTCTTTATACAAGTAATCAAAACCTATATTCTCTTTTAATCTTTGTTTCCCATTCGTCCCAGTAGTGTCTAAGTTTATCCTAACTGCAAAGAAGGTTGTCTGAGAGCCAGTTAATACCGCTTATTTTCTAGTATATAATTAAAACTTCTTTAATAGTAGGGATTGTTGGTGACCTCCAGTATTTGGGTATTACCATAGTAGCAGCTAAAAGGATATGTCTAATTATAATTTTATCAATTTTTCATGGGAGAATTTGAATAAAGCCAATTCTGAAGTGAGTACAGGAATATTAGAATTTACTTTTTGGATTAATTTATGTATTTGCTGCCAAAATTGTGTGAGTTTAGGACAATACCAAAAAAACATGTGAAAGCAAGCCAATAATTCCACAGTTTCTCCAACATTTGTATGAATATCTGGAGTTCATTTTATTCAACCTATAGGGGGGTAAATACCACCTATAAATTATTTTTAAATGGTTTTCCCAATGATTGCAACATTGTGTAATTCCTTTAAGAGCTGGTACAAATTTAATTTGAGAATATGTTTACATCTAAATTTATTAGAGAACTAGGTCTTAACCCCTTCGTGACGTTAGGACGTACTATGCCGTCCTGACTTTAAGTGCCTTAAAGTCGTTAGGACGGCATAGTACGTCCTGTACTAAACAGCTCATCGCGGCTCCCCGCAATGAGCTGTTTTCGGATCCCGCTGCAGGCACTTACAGCGGGATCCCACCTGTCAGATGAGGCCACTTTGAGTGTTCTCAAACTTCCGGGTTCGGGCATGCCTCCGTGACATCACACTGAGGTCTAGCGATTTTTTGGCAGGGAGCCACAGGGTCTATTAAGACCCTGATCGGGTCTCTGCCAGAGTGTTCCCGGCTACCGATCACCTTGTGATCATTGGCCAGGAACAAATCGTGACGTTTTGGTGCTTGCGTCGTTTGGGACGCAAGCACCATGCGTCACGAAGGGGTTAAGTCCTTACGGATTTGGGTTATTATTGCTTGTAATAATTTCTGTTCGAAAATCCTGACCGAGTGATATACCTCTAAAAACTCTCAATAGCAGAGGAGAAATTATACCACCCAAAGACTAAAAAAAGGAGGCAGAAAAGCCATCTGGACCAGGGGCCTTATTTCTTTTTAAATTGCAAATTGCAAATTGCCTCACTGACTTCGGACATCTGAACTGGCTCGTTTAGCCGAGACAACTCCTCCTCGGGAAGTTTCAGTAGATTAAGCTCAGCAGGGAAATATCTTATCTGTAAAGCATTTTTGCCTGGGTCCTGTAGATTGCATAAGGAGTTATAGTACTCTCTAAATGCCTTACTAATATCTTTAGATGACAAATAGGGCTTTCCTTTCAACAGTATCTTATTAATCCTGATTTTACTCTTCCTGTAATTGATTTTATTAGTTAAGTTACTGGCTCTATTACTGCTATACTACCACTCCTGTTTCAAAGTTTGTAGAGACCTGTCCATTTTTTCTATTAGTTTGTCTATGATTTTTTGCTGGGTTTCTCCTATTTTTTTGATTACTAATGTAGTTACATTTTGTTTATTAATATTAAGGGCTTCAAGCTGGGCTAGTTTTATATAAAGATCTGCTAGTTCACGGCCTTTTAATTTTTTAATTTGTGTGCCATGTTTTATAAGACATTGACGTATCGTGCATTTCATTGAGAATCATAGGGTTGACTCATTAACTGACCCATTGTCATTATCTTTCAAAAAATCTATAGCTAAGTTTCTAAACTCTTCTTTAAACATAGGTGAAGATAAGAGAGTTTCATTCAGTCTCCATTTAGATCTGATATTGTAATTTCCATTGTTCTCCATAACGACAAAGATTGGTACATGGTCCGACCAGATCAAATTTCCTATAGATTATGAAACACAGTTACGAATAGTCCTATTATTTGTCAAAAACATGTCTTTTCTAGAATAAGAATAATGAACTTGTGAATAGAAAGTATAGTGCCTCTCATAGGGTTTCTGAGTTCTCCAAATATAATATATCCTATCCCAAGCTAACCATTCAGAGAAGGACATTGCTAAGGATTTGGACTTATAATCTGGTTGGGACCACGCATCAAACGTTTGTCTAATCTTGCATCATGAATACAATTCAAATCACTGCCCATGACTAAATGACCTTTACACAGCTCATGAATTCTGGTATATGTTTTACCAAAAAATCTCACCGCAGCAACATTAGGTGCATATATATTAGCCAGTTTATATACAACATCATTGCGTTTGCATATTAAAATCACATATCCTCCCTCAGCATAGTTTTCAAAATTAATACATTCAAATTTTATTTTGTTACCAATTATTATTGCTACCCCTCATTTTTTATTTCAAACCAAACTGGAAGTGTAAACGTTAAGCGCCTGTAATCCAATGAGTTTCTTGGGAGAAACATACATCTACGTGTTCATCTACTTATAAGTCATATAAAAAGGAGTGCTTATAAGGGGAGTTTAGCCCTTGAAACTTTATAGAAATGATTTTGAGTGGCATAACATCACTACCATGCTTACTCTTTCCCAACACCCCTTTTCATAACGGTATAGTTCACCATGAGAACTCACACTCACACATTCATCTTTCCCATTTATCCAGTCTTAGCATAGCGCAATAACAATGTATAGTAACATAGTAATTTAGGTTGAAAAAAGTCCATCAAGTTCATCCCTTCTAACTATCATTCCAGCTTTTGATCCAAAAGAAGGAAAAAAACCCTGAGGAAGCTATTTTGAATTTTGCCTCCTAGGGGGAAAAAATCCTTCTTGACTCCAAAGGGCAATCAGATTTCTTCTTGGATCAATAAGCTCTATTATTAATGCTTATTCTATTATTAATAACTCTGTACGTTCTGCTTATCTAAAAAAAAAAAATGATCCAGACTAGAGTTGAGCGGACACCTGGATGTTCAGGTTCGGCAGGTTCGACCGAACTTCGAAAAAATGTCCAGTTCCGTGCTCGAACTTGAGCAACTTGGGAACTTGACCCGAACTTGACCCCTGACCATTGAAGTCAATTGGGACACAG
Organism: Pelodytes ibericus; assembly: GCA_036172795.1. Classification (NCBI taxonomy): domain Eukaryota; kingdom Metazoa; phylum Chordata; class Amphibia; order Anura; family Pelodytidae; genus Pelodytes; species Pelodytes ibericus. Next base: position 226,072,228 of record CM069857.1, on the reverse strand, counting down.
ACTTTTGGACACTAAAATGTCTCTAAAAAAGTAATAAGAGTAGGACAAGTGTCCTGCAAGAAAATGTTGATAGGGTAATAACTTAAAATAACATAAAATAAATACAAATTACAAATACAGCTGAGCCATAAAATAGCACTAGATGGAATCTTTGATTTTAGCTTTGGAAGAACATTGTCTATTCTATAAACCGAAATAGAGTCCCCATTCATACGAATAGGTCAATTGACCTATTCGTATGAATGGGGACTCTATTTTGGTTTATAGAATAGCAATAGCATTACATGTATTCTATAAACCGAAAGTCTATAAACCAAATGTCTTTCGTTTTATAGATTTTCGGTTTATGGCTGAACCTCGAACTCCAACCCGAACATGCAGTGAAATGTCCGGGTTCAGGTCCGGGGTACGGACACCGTAATGTTCGGTACGAACCCGAACAGTGCGGTTTGGGTTTGCTCAACACTAATCCAGACCATTTTTAAATACCTCTATTGTGGTTGATAGCACTACCTCTCTTTGCAGTGAGTTCCATAATTTTATTGTCCTTACCGTAAAGAATCCCTTCCTTTGCTGTCTATAAAATCTTTGGTCTTCCAGTCTCAGGGGGTGACCTCTTGTTCTTTGTACATTTCTTTTAATGAACAGGTCACTGAAGAGCTCTTTATATTGGCCCTGTACATATTTATATAATGTTATCATATCCCCTCTGAGATGCCTTTTTTCTAACGTATATAAATGCAATTTTTTAAGTCTCTCTTCTAATTAAGATCCTCCAATCTCCTTATTAATTGTGTAGCTCTCCTTTGCACTTTTTCTAGTTCTTTAATATCCTTTTTAAGGACTGGTCTTACCATTGATTTGTAAAGAGGCAAGATCATATCCTCCCCCCATGAATCTATACCTTGTTTTATACATGCCAATATCTTATTGGCCCTTGTCGCTGCTGACTAGCATTGGACACTGTTGCCTAACAGATAAGTCTGTTATCTATAATTATTCCTAAATCCTTTTCATTAGTAGTTTTTACCAGGGAAATACCATTTAAAGTATATGTTACTTTGTTATTATTTTTCCCATAATGCATAACTTTACATTTCTTCATATTGAACCTCATTTGCCACTTAATTGCCCAGTCCCCCACTCTGTCCAAATCTTCCTATAAAGAAAAAACATCAAGATCAGTCTTTATTACCTTACCTAATTTAGTGTCATCAGCAAACACTGAGACATGGCTCTTAGAACAACATGGGAGATCATTAATAAACAAATTAAAAAGAAGAGGGCCTAAAGCAGACCCCTGAGGTACTCCGCTCAATACTGTGGCCCAATTGGAGTATTTTCCATTTGCAACAACCCTCTGCATTCTATCTTTTAGCCAATTTTCAATCCAAATACATACATTAGCCCCCAAACCTATTTCTCTCAATTTGCAGAGTAACCTTTTTGTGGAACTTTATCAAGTGCTTTAGCAAAGTCCAAATAGATCGCATCAACTGCCACACCTATATGTATATTTTTACTGACTTCTTCATAGAATCTTATTAAGTTTGTTTGACAAGACCTGTCTTTTACAAAACCATGTTGACTTTTACTAATTATATTCTGATTCAAGATGTATCTTGAGTGTATACCTTTAGCAATCCTTCAAATAATTTCCCCACTACAGATGTCAATGCGATTTTTTTCCCCATCAAATGACTCAGGGTGTATTATACTCATGCGCTGCTGCCGATTAGGAGGTTCTTTAAACAACACATAGATAATTACTTTTATGAACAGAACCAGTGTATCCAATACCTCATCAAATAAGATTAATATTTTTTTTGAAATGTACTTTTCTCTCCCTCATTTCTCCTCCCCCGTTCACATCTCTCGTCTAGTACACCAATATCCACAAAAAAAAGAAAAAGGAGGAGAAACACTTAAATAAACAAGAGTGAGTTTATAAAGAGACACAAATATAAAGGGAAAAGGAGAGATACGTACACAATTAAGGGAGAAGAAGAAAACATATCTGTGATATGCAAAAACAAAGTGGTATGGAGGTAAATATGTGGTGTGAGTTGAGTAAATATTATAATTAGTAAGTTAAACATGTCAGAGGAACATAAAAAATACAATCATCTGTAATTGTGTATTAAGTACAAATACAAAGTTATGTGTTTATAAGCTGTGCATGTGGTGAAAAAGAAGACGTAAAGAAAGAAAAAAGTGTTATGTGCCACTACGACCGTGATACAGTAAGTATTATGTTATAAGATTGAGACTATATTGTGATCAGGGAATTATAAATATAAAAAATGAAAATAAAGTCATCTGTGTATGAATGAAGAAGACCTTTTTGTGTGTGTTTGTTGTGTTGGAGATGATATAATATGTAATATATATTTTTTGTATTAATTGAATCTGGAGTGGTAGACTGGGGGGCTTAAATTATTTTATTTCTGTTTCTGGGGGCCATCAGCAACACCCAACATCCAGTGGAGAAATTATTTATTTCTAACGGATGTGTGGGGTCATAGGCAGAATATGGATTATATGGTCTACTCAATATGTACTGATTCTTTCTAAAATGAATTTAGATCTGGCATATTACTATAGTTTTGGCCTCTCAATGTATGTTTATACTGCCCCATTACCTATAGTGGGGATGTCAGGACTTCCTGCATAATTTTTTCAGTTTACCAGAAAAGATCTGGAGACTTTGATGCAGGAACCAATTAGAATAATGTCATTCAAATGAGTTGACATTTCTGTCTCTCTAGTGATGTCACCAGACAATGTGTTGAACTGTTAAGAGTAGTAACAGTTGACTGTTGACTTCTACTGTGTAGAAGAGCAAGGATACTTTGATTCCACACATTGTATTCCAGCAACTCAGGAAGTATATATATCAGTGCTACAGCACCTGTAGTATACATGCAGAGTAAGGGAGGAGGGCTCACATAACATATTAAAAATGTAGAAGACTTCAATTTGAACCCATGTTTTTTTTTTGTTGCCTTTAGTTGGCTGGCAGCAATATGTACTGTGGGAAACCATACACATTGTTACTTTGTTTCAATCAAGGCAATGTACTAAGCTATTCTTGGTTGGTAATATAGAATGGCATGTATTCCCCATACACAATGAAGTGTGTATAGCTGGTAACACAGCTATATTTCTAGGTTAGCATTGTTGCGACATTTAGAGGTTACTCTTTGATTAGTACATTTAACTGTTTAAATGTGGATTTACTTTATTTGATATATGTACATTTTATTTGTTTTGAACTGTATATGTTTATAATGTATATGCGCTAGGTCCTAGGTCATAGGAATTTAAGCGTCCCCTCAATATGAACTGACATTCTGCCCCAAAATAATGCCTCCGTAGTCATGACTGATTTGGGAATATTGGGAACCGATTGTCGAGTGTTTTATGATGGAATACAGCTTTCTTACTATTTTATAAAACATAAAGGAACATAATTCAAAACAGTTTTATTGAAATAAACTGTATTTTACTATAATTTTCTAAACATCATTATGCCCATTGTTATGCTAATATTATGCTTATTAGTTTTTACTTACTTTTTGCTGATTTTTTAATCTTACCTTAGAAGTATTAACTTCTGTACTTGTGAAAACCTAAATGTACAGTTTTCTGATTCAGAAATATTTTAAAAATTTCTCACATGCTTCTTACCATTAAATAAAAATGATTTATTTTTTATTTTTTATGTTTTATCAAATACTGGGGAAAAATATTTTTTGTAGGCCTCCCAAAGGAATGTCTACCTAAGAAAAAATATCTTGTGCTATTGTTTTGAAAGCAACTGGTTTGAGGTAGCAAAATGCATTCCTACAATCTTTATTACATTTATTTTTCTTCGTGATATTGTTTGTGTTTATTAGCTAGCATTTTTAAACCATTGCATCAGTTTTCTTTTGTGGTAAAACATGTTTAGTGTGTTTATCCAAGTAGAATAAAATATTAATGAGTGCAAAGATACTTAAAGTTGGCACTATCAAAGCTGTGATCCTTTCAAAAATCTTAAAATGTAACTAGGAAAGTAAATAAAGAGATATGTTAGTTATGGATGTGTAAGTACATATTAAATACATACATTTATGTTCATATAATAGCTTTAAGATTAAAAAGGAATTGCACAGAGTATTCGATATGTAAAGAACAATTACAAATCCTCAAGGAAAGAGTAGTGACTATCCTGAAATGGGCATAGATGAAGCTATTGAGGAGGTTGGTTTGATAAATAGGGAGTCACTTCTCATATATAAAGAGAAAGAACAAAGAGGAAGCAAAGGAATGATTCTCCCTATAATCTTAGATTATCATAATAAAAACCGGCAACTAAAGAAAATCATTAAAAAACATTGTCCCATTCTGCAGAAAGATGATATCCTGGGAGGATTTATATCTGATAGACCTAAATGTATCTTTAGAGGGGCTCCCAGTATCCGAAGATGTATCACAAAAAGTTATACTAGAAAACAAACAGAAGAAGTGAGTACTTTTCTGACCGAAAAACTGGGTTTCTACAGGTGAAACAACTGTAACACATGTAGACAAACCAAATCACAGCCCAAGAAGAGAGATACATTCAGATCAAGGGTGACAGGGAAAGAATACAAAGTGAAACATTTTATGTACTGTGAGACGTTTTGTTGTGTATCTTTTAGAGTGTTCATGAGGGCTGCAGTGCGTGGGATGCACCACTAGAACTATAAAAAAAAAAAACGGGAGAACACTGCAACAACATAAAGAAGAAACTTTTAACCCACAGTGTACCGAAACATTTGTTAAAACACAAAAGTGATCCTAAAGAGTTGAGTTTCATGGCCATTGCCAAATATAAAATTAAATGGGTCTATGAGCTCCAAACCCTCCACCCAGATGAGTTAAATGCAGACTTTGATCTGTTCAATTTTTTGTAATGTGATGGAATAATAGAATCAATTTTATCAGTGTTTTATTGGTGAGAACACACTGCGGCCCACATCTGTATAAAATGACTATTTATTTATATGTATTTTTAATAAAGGTAGTTTATATGTACTGCTATATTTATAGAGTGAAATGCTGCACACTTTATAATCTAAACTTGCAGATATGTTTGGGCAAAATCCCATAAAGTATGAAATTAGAAAGGGGCATAGAAAAATGATAGTTAAAAGTCTCCACTATGAGGAATCATAATATGACTAAAGAACGCTGCAATAATAGAATATGAAGGCAGCGTTAACAACTGTGGCAAGAAATTATGAAGAAAACAGCTTTCCGTTTTTCACTTTCATTTTCCACTACTATGATGTATATGAGAAACATCCTCATGGTAACTGAATACAAACCAAGCGGTTGGGGAACAACTGATTGGATGAAAAAATTAGGAGGATTTCCCTACAGATGTCCCTGAGTCTGCAAACATGATGACTAATGGAGATGCTACTTACACGCATGCGACACACGGAAGTAGCGCGAAAAGCGTGAAGATCAGGAAGAATATTTATAGGAAGCCAAGAGACACATAGAGACACTTGAAAAAGCCTCATCCTGGGAGGTGAAACGCGTTATGCGGGAGGATGCCTTAAGAGAGATATTGTACACTCTACCTCTACCTCTACCATTTGCACCATATGCATTTTCTGCAGGACATTGCTTTTTTAAATGTAAGGTTTTATATATTATATATATTTTTTATACGCAATAAATGTGCTTCCTTGAGACTTTCTTTCTTCCCTTGTCTCTTTTGGCCACATATTGCTGCTGGAGTCTGCTTCTGGAATAATATTGGATCCAAGATCCCATGAGGGGCTCCTGTATGCAACTTATACTGAGCAGAATACTGCTCAGGAATATGTGAGTGGATCTGGAATTATTATTTTTAGAATCACTTTTATTTGATATACTACACTATAATATTTTATTCTCTTTCCATTTGCATAACATGGAGAGGACTGCCTCAGTTTACAGGGTAACCTAAGTGTGAAGTGTTTGGGAATAGCGCACACATTCACGTTTTTGTGTGAAGCTAATAGTATTGTTTAATATCTTTTAAAATGGCAAATATTACATAAGTGTTGCATCATGCAAAGTAATTCCTCTCAAGCCCTCCCACTTTTTTTTACATCACAGCACACAGAAATGGATAAAACCACAAGTTGAAGGAAGAGAGGCTAATTTCACAGTGATGGCTAACAAATGCTCTTTCTCAGATGGGTGCATGATAAAACTACTGTAGTTTTCTACTGTAGAGGTGGGCCAGCCTGCTTTCTCTGTAGTTCCTGCCATTCCTGTCACTGAATTTAAAGGGCCCAGTGAAAATAAAATTCAGTGTAAAATTGTAATTTAATTTAATGTAAAAATAAATTTATTGGGCAGATACCACAAACATGTACAACAAATAATACAAGAAAAATAGAAACGTTTATTACCGCCATTTATTAAAAGGAAACATTTCATATGAATATATTTCATCTAATTTAAAACAACACATACCGCCAACCTGAATAATAATAAATGCAAAGTAAAAAGGAGTACAATAATTTATATTTACTTCAATATTTTACAATAAGATTAAAGTAATGGACAGCTGACATTGGTATGGAACATATTGTGATATCACACAATGGTAAGCATCTTAACATAGGCATGTAGTTATGGCTACCATGCAAGAGAGAAGTTTTTGAAAGCAATTTCAAAAACGGCCTGATTGTTGGAGCACATATGGCTATTGTATGTGCCTGCATTTTTATTAACAACTTCATGACAATGTCATCGCCACTTTCAAGGAAGCTTCACAAGTGAGACGATCTAGGAAAACAAAATAAAATGGTCATTGGGACCACCTATGGGCAGTTTAAAGTGATAAGACACTAACCATTGTCACTGACATGTCAATCACACCCGACACCCTATGCAAATCATGGGAGAATTGTTCCAGGCTACCTCTGATGGTGGCAAGCCTGGATCATCTAGAAAAGGGTATGTCTTCGGGGAGGGGGAGAGGGGGAGAGGGGGAGAGGGGGAGAGGGGGAGAGAGAGAACACATAGACATACTGTATCCCAGCATTTTTAATTTTTTTGCCATTTTTTTACAATCTTTATTAATTGTATACAATACACAAAGAATTAAGTCTTGGAAAAATGTCTCAAAACAAAGCCCTATCTTTCCTTAAAAAAACAATGTGGGGATTCATTTAAGAAGCAAGTGTAGACTTTTATTTAAATGCAGCTTCGCTAAATGTGGGAAATTAATCTTGTCCCAAATGAGCATCCAAAACAAACAAACAAAAACTTGTCATGAAGGGGTTAATATATACCTGATGTTTTTGTAAAATATCCTTAATCAAAACATTAGAACATTTTAAGAGAATACAACTGGTTCAGTATGAATTATTTTGAAATATTAATTATTTTTTTACACAACTGGTGATTTTGAGACAAACTTTCATTTTCAAGCACTGTTTTTTTTTTCTATTGGCTTTCCTTTTATTTTCTGCATTATTTATTTAGTCTGTTTAGTTTGCTTTACAGGCTGTGGCAGCATTCACAGGGAGACCTATTGAACCGAGCCGTAATAGATGTAATACATCAATACATTTGAGCTGAACAGCTTTAATTAGGCCTTCCCAGTCATTTCATCAATTCGTTTGAGTGCCAGTGGGATTTGGATAACCCTATGCCTCCTGTAGCGCATGAGAATTACAACACTTCTGTATCATTCTACCATTCACTTCACAAGGTTAGACAATTATCCTTATTCCATTCCATATATTTCCAAAACTTAACACAAAGTTTTTTTTTTCATTGCTTTCTCTCCTCCAATATTACATGATTCTTGAAACCAAAAGTCTGTTTTTGCACACCTGCTTCTTATTTTTATAGGAATTATATCAAAAGTATTAATAACATTGAAAAGTAATTATACATTCCTAAATACTGTCTTGATTATGTGCATATGTTTTAAGCAACTGTTGTTTAGATGATCAATGATACAGATTTAAGTACGAATGTTACATATGGCTTGTTTTTAATTAATTCTTCTCAAACTTATAACATTATAGAGTTTGGTGCATATCTGTAGATTGCTACAAGTTTGGAAAATAACAACATTTGGATCAATACATAGCATTGGTAGCACATGTTGCTTTGCAGGTTTTGTATTATATAATGTGACCTTTAGGGGCAAAGCAACACAGTCCTCTAGGGTAACAGGTATAGAACAACAGTCTTGTATGCAAATAAACAGTGTGGTTCATTTACATTGGGCACAAAATAAATCCATGCAGCAATCAATTTGTCCAAAACTGCAGCAAAACAGAAAGGAAAAATCTACAAACAAAATCCTAGCTCAAATTCGAGCACTTACTAAACATAAAGTAATGCTCCTTACTAAACCAGGGTAATAATCTAAGCAAATAAACAAAATAAACATTGGTTTCACCAACTTTTAGCACTTTTACTGGAGCTGCTCTGCACAGACCTGCTCTCTCTGCAGGTCAGATTGTATCTCTCTTCTTTCTGCTCTGAGATCTGCTAATTAAAGCCTCAGCAGTTGCTAATTGGGGCAGGTGAATGAGTACAGGCTATGGAGGATTCTGGGTCCTACATACCTTCCTTCTATTACCCTCCCATAGACTTTGTCACATATCCTCCCCGCCAGCTTAGACCCATCGGTCATAGCGACCTTTGACCACAAACAATGGACTCTGGACAAACCATCTGCATTCCCCTGGTCTTTACCAGCTCTATGCTCCATAGAGAAGTTATATGGCTGAAGACTAAGGAACCACCTAGTTACTCTGGCATTTGTTTCCTTGCTTTGTCTCATCCATGTCAAGGGAGCATGATCTGTGACAAGTTTGAACCTTCTCCCCAATAGATAATGCTTAAGTGTTTCTAGTGCCCATTTTATGGCTAAGCATTCTTTCTCAACCACAAGTATCTTTGTTCATGGGGATTCAGCTTTTTGCTCAGGTACATAATGGGATGTTCTTCTCCTCTATGTACTTGAGAAAGATCCGCCCCTAGGCCCACATCAGATGCATCTGTCTGTACCAAAAATTATTTTGTAAAATCTGGGGCAACCAAAATTGGGTCCGCACACAAAACGTCCTTCAGGGCACTAAATGCCTTCTCTACCTCAGGAGTCCATTTTATCATAACAGGCCCTTTTGCCTTAGTTAGCTCTGTCAACGGGTTTGCGATCGTAGCAAAGTTAGGTATGAATCTATGGTAGTAGCCCACTAAGCCTAGAAATGCCCTGACTTGTTTCTTTGTCACAGGACGTGGCCAATCCCAAAAAGCATCTATCTTACTTTTCTGTGGTTTCAGGAGACCCCTCCCAATAGTGAAGCCCAAATACTTAGCTTCTTCCAAACCTATCGTATATTTGGATGGATTGGCAGTTAGACCTGCATCTCGCATAGACTTTATTACTGCCTGAACTCGGGGAAGGTGTGTTTCCCAATCTGGGCTGTGTATAACCACATCGTCAAGGTAGGCAGCTGCGTATTCAATATGCGGTAAAAGGATTCTATCCATCATTCTTTGGAAGGTGGCAGGTGCACCATGCAACCCAAATGGTAAGACTTTAAAGTGAAACAAACCTTCTGGTGTGGAAAAAGCAGTTTTTTCTTTGGCCCGCTTTGTTAAGGGAACTTGCCAATAACCTTTAGTAAGATCTAATGTAGTCAGATATCTGGATCGTCTCTATTAGGTCATCAACCCTAGGCATGGGATAAGCATCAAATTTTGATATCTCATTTAATTTTCTGAAATCATTACAGAATCTGATTTCTCCGTTTGGCTCTGTTACCAACACTAAAGGATTACTCCATTCACTTTGTGATTCCTCGATAACCCCTAGCTCAAGCATCTTTCGAACCTCTGCTTTAATGGCTTCTTTTCTGGCCTCTGGGATTCGGTAGGGTTTCAAGTTAACCCTTTTTCCAGGTTCCGTAATTATGTCATGTTCAATAACATGAGTCTCTCCTGGAACTGGAGAAAACACATCCCGATTCCTAGAAACAAACTCTCGGACCTCATTTTGCTGATGAGGATCTAGAGTGTCAGCAATGTTAACCTCTGGTGCTTTGTCTGCTTTGGTCTGAGGAACTTTGTCTGTCATGGCCATCAAGACCTCTCTGTCTGTCCAGGGTTTAAGTAAATTTATATAGTATATTTGTTCAGGCTTTCTTCTACCAGGTTGTCCCACCTTATAATTCACCTCAATGATCTCGTATGGGCCATGCCAGTTTGCAAGAAATTTACTTTCTGCTGTGGGGATTAGTACCATAACCCTGTCTCCGGGTTGAAAGACCCTAAGTCTAGCATTCCTGTTATAACTAGCTTTCTGGGCTTCCTGTGCTTTCTCCATATTTTCCCTGACAATTGGCATTATGGCCTCAATGCGATCCTGCATTTGTGCCACATGTTCAATAACACTCCTATGAGGCGTGTGTTCTTGTTCCCATGTCTCCTTTGCAACATCAAGGATGCCTCTAGGATGTCTGCCATATTCAAAAGATGAGAACCCCGTGGAAGCTTGGGGGACTTCTCGGATAGCAAACATTAGATATGGGAGCAAATGATCCCAATTCTTACCATCTTTATCAATTACCTTACGGAGCATTGCGTTTAAGGTTTCATTAAATCTTTCCACTAACCCATCAGTTTGTGGGTGATACAATGAAGTTTTCAATTGTCTAATCTTCAACAAGTTACATAGCTCTTTCATCACTCGTGACATAAAAGGGGTACCTTGGTCTGTAAGTACTTCTCTAGGTATTCCAACCCGGCTGAACATAAACATTAACTCTCTGGCAATGGTTTTAGCTGAGATATTTCTTAAAGGTATAGCTTCGGGATAGTGGGTAGCAAAATCTAGTACTACCAATATATATTGGCACCCCCTAGCGGATTTCAGTAAAGGACCAACTAGGTCCAAAGCAATTCTTTCAAATGGGACTTCTATTATGGGAAGAGGAATGAGGGGATTACGGAAAGCTTGGAATTCAACCTTTATTTGGCATTCTGGGCATGACTTGCAAAATTGCTCAATAGCAGAGTAGATTCCTGGCCAGTAAAATCTTCTTAGTACTCTCTCCCGGGTTTTTTTAATCCCAAGATGCCCCCCTAATACATGGCTGTGAGCTAGTTTTAAGACTAGGTTCCTATGGGATTGAGGTACCAGTAATTGCTAAACCTCTTCAACCCCCCTCTTCTCTACTCGGTAAAGTAAATTATTTCTTTCTGCAAAATAAGGAAGGGACAATTGGGTTTCCAGGTTAACAGGAGTACCTTCCACTACATGAACATTGTTATGGGCAGCTACCAAGGTTTGATCCTCCCATTGGGCAGCCCGAAAATTTCCTGAACTAATACCTCGATGATGGAACTCCACCTCTTCCCTTAGATTTTCTACTTGGGAGGAATCACATTCATTGTGTTCCCTTCATCACCCACACATACTACAGCGGGTTCATTTTCACTATACTGCTCCAAATCAATTGTAGAAAAAGGGAAAACATTCTCTAAACCCACTGTTTCTGCCTCTACCCCTGTATGCTTATCCTGTTTTATTGCAGTATCTTCCCATATCTTCCGAAAGAGGGGAAAATCACGCCCCAATACAGCATCATAAGGCAATGATGGTACCACCCGAACTCTATGTTTTATCACCCCTACCGTGGTAGCAAATTCCACCTCGGCTGTGGGATACGTGTGGGTGTCACCATGTATGCATATTATATCCAACACGTGAATTCTATCTACTTGCTCACTCTGAAGTAAGGATCTCTTTACCAATGAAACCTCACTCCCAGAATCCAAGAGTGCTAGCACACTCCTCCCCTCAATATTTACAGATTTGACATGGTTAATACCAACAGTACTTGCTAAAGCAGACATTTGTGTGTATACCAACAATGCACCATGTTTCTCCCCCCTCCCCAAATTGCATTCCATAGGTTCATCAGTCTGTGGACAGTTACATGCTATATGTCCAATCTCCTGACATCTATAGCACCTTATCTGTCTCTCAGTCTGGCCTTGTGGCCAGTTGGGAACCTGGGCACCCAATTTTCCATGTAGTCAGTCTGTCTATGGGTCTGTACAGAATCTTTTTTTTCATCTGTTTCTTTAAATCCTCCAGAATTCTTTGCAGGTTTCCTGTTACTTTGCAATTTGGCATTGAGGTATGGTTCTTTACTCTGAGTTTCATTAGCAAACCGGTATCTCTCTGTCAAGTTCATAATTTCTTCTGGGTCCTTTGGATCCGCTTGACTGACCCATTTCCGTAGAGCTATTGGCAGATTCCTGAGAAAGCGATCCATAACAATCTTTTCAATGATTACTGCAGCAGAGTTGATTTCTGGCTGTAGCCACTTCTGGGCAAGTCTCAAGAGGTCATACATTTGGGACCTAGTAGATTTCTCTGTATCATAAACCCATGCATTATATCTTTGCAGGCGTAACTCAAAGCCGTGTTAGTATTTCTGCTTTCAAACGGTCATAATCTTGTGCTTGGCTGAGAGGCAAATCATCATATGCTTTTTGGGATTCTCCGCTGAGGCAAGGGGCTAACAATCCTGCCCACTGACCTGAAGGCCATCCTTCTCGGGTAGCAATCCTTTCAAAGGTTGTCAGGTAAGCCTCCATGTCATCAACCTCACTCACTTTATGTAAAAAGTTATTAACTCTAATCCGGCGCCCCCTATCCATAGTAGGGGTAGTCACACTTGACAGTAGGGTTTGTTGCAAAGCACTTGTTGGTTGTACTCTGTCTTCCCACTGTGTTTCTATAACACAGTCTATTTGTGTGGCCAATAAGCAGTTTGTCTCCTGTTGGGCCGCAACAGCCTGTCGCTGTGCCTCCATGAGGCTACTGATCTAAGCCGCTGTTACGCGGTTTGTGTCTTGCTGGGTAGTAGTAGCCTGTACCAAGGCTTTTACTAACTCTTCCATCTTGCTTTTTATTTTTTCACAGCCACCTGGTAAATACCACACACCACACCTGCAGGCCTCTGTTTCAAACAACCAGTCTCAGTTTGCAGAGTCACAGTACATTAGGCCTCTATACCCACAGACCGTATAAATGTGCTTTAGTTGCCAGCATCCTCCACCATTGTGTGACCTTTAGGGGCAAAGCAACACAGTCCTCTAGGGTAACAGGTATAGAATAGCAGTCTTGTATGCAAAAAAACAGCCTGGTTTATTTACATTGGGCACAAAATAAATCCATGCAGCAATCAATTTGTCCAAAACTGGAGCAAAACAGAAAGGAAAAATCTGCAAACAAAATCCTAGCTCAAATTCGAGCACTTACTAAACATAAAGTAATGCCCCTTACTAAACCAGGGTAAAATCTAAGCAAATCAACAAAATGTAGCACTTTTACTGGAGCTGCTCTGCACAGACCTGCTCTCTCTGCAGGTCAGATTGTATCTCTCTTCTTTCTGCTCTGAGATCTGCTAATTAAAGCCTCAGCAGTTGCTAATTGGGGTGAATGAGTACAGGCTATGGAGGATTCTGGGTCCTACATACCTTCCTTCTATTACCCACCCATAGACTCTGTCACAATATTATATTTAGATTATTAGTTGAATAGCTACTTCTAATCATATTCTGGATTGCTAAATATTTCTGAATTAGATAATGTATAGCAGTCAGTGTTTTACAGAAATTTGTATTATAGATTGTATTTGTAGATTTGTAGAAGTAAAAAAGGGTAATTCTTCACTTTAAGTAAATTTTGTTTTACATACATACTCTGGGCCAATTGTGTATGTTAATGTGGGGTATGTCTGTATCAGATATCTTGTAATATCCTACAAACATATAGTGGTAGTTATAAGGCTTATTTAAAATGACTAATTAAAGTGATTTATTTTTCAAACTAGAAAACAAAATACATGTAACCTTAGGTATTCCACCTTTTCTTTAAAACCATATATTGGCCATGCTGCTACCATCTTAAACTTGACATTGTATTTAAGCAGAAGCACCACTATAGGGGGCTAGTATATTTGAAGCCCGGAGACTCCCAGTGAAAATCCTCAAAAACTCTATTTGGGGCTTTTCACATGATTAGTCTCAGTGTAAACTTGGATATCATAGATATTCCATAACCTGCCCCTTTAAGTGCTGGCCGAGCATTTAGCACAGACCACTCCAAATTTTCCATTACCTTGCCGTGTCACTCAGTGTGTCGGGTCACATAAACTCCCGACACTAACACTCAGTAGCGCAGATTGTACAAACCTCCTGGGGAACACAGATGCAGAAAAAAAGGAAAGCAGTCACTGACAACCAGGAATAGTACTTGCCTATTTCCTTAAGGAAAAAAAAAATAAGAATTCCAATCAATTAAAATTATTGACAGGGAGTGTCTAGACCTCTAACATAAATTTAATGAGGCACAGGGGAATATCAATGGTTTTTTCTAAACAAAGTTAAGTATCAGTTCTTTAACACACTGGATATATGCAGTCCCCATTGCAGGTGAAGCACACATCATTCCTTGGGAATAAAGTGCAGTATTCAAATGTTAACGTGCCGACTATTAAGGCCGGCATAGAATCTACCTCAATATGTTTAATTGTGTCTGTGGTTTCATCTGCTTATGCCATTACTTTGTGGCTTCAAATGCAGATTACACATTTTCTATTGAAAATTAGTTAATTTGTAAGTCACAGGTGATAATCAGGAGACAACACATACACTTTTTAAACATGTATTTCTAATTTTCTAGACATGTGTGCACGTTTGCTAAAACAATGTATAGATAATTTTTTTTATAATATTTCAGTTTCTCCATTCACAGTATAATAAAACCTTAGGTTAACAGAGTCATTCTAATTGAATTCAAAGTTAAAAACAGTTTGCCCCATTTATGCGGTAAATCAGATATACATCTTTGTGGGTTTACTCTGAGCTTTGCTGAGGCAGAGTGCTTCTGACAGAGTCAGCGTGCGCTCAGCTAGTCAGAGCGAGGGCTTGCCCTATGTGTTTGTTTGTGGTCTGTCAGGATTGACAGTCTCTGTCTGCTAGTTAGGGAAATAAATATAGTGCTGAAATTAAAACAGCAAGGTGAAAAATAAATACACGATTAATACCTTTGTAGTCAGAAGATACAGTGACAATAGCAAATATCGTCTTATCCTGAAAAGCTATCCCAAAATATATCCCTTGACAAATACAAAGGGGAATTTTATGGTGGTCTTGGCACTTTAAAGAAAAGGCAAAAAATATCAGAAAAATGGACAGCGCTCAAAATATATAAATATCACAAATATACAGCCAATTATATGGAACATAGAAAATATATTTTATTGTTTATTGTTATTATTAATGTATTAAGAATCTCACAATTAGTATTGTAGAGTTCAGTAAAAATACATAAAAATAACAGAGAAATAACAAAACAAATGTGCATATATTAAGTGGAGAAATCCTTCAAAAGGGCACATTTAGTTTAAAATACAGAAAAAACTTACGACCATATAGATACAATCAGGGCTGGCCTTAAGTGTTCCGGCGCCCTGTGCGGGCTTCCCCTCTGGTGCCCCCCCCCCCATGTTTGTGTCTATCTCCCTTCCCATGTTTGTCCCTTTCCTCTTCCTTGCCATGTCTGTCTCTCTCTCTCTCACTCTACCCTATTCTGTCTCCCCCCCCCCATCCCCTGTTCTGTCTCTCTCTCTCTCTCTCTCCCCCAGTTCTGTCTCTACCCCTGCCCCTTTTCTGTCTGTCTCTCTCTCACCCCTCCCCTGTTCTGTCTCTCCCCCCTCCCCCTGTTCTCTCTCTCCCGCCTCCCCTTGTTCTCTCTTTCCCCCCTCCCCTTGTTCTCTCTTTCCCCCCTTCCCCTGTTCTGTCTCTCCCCCTAACCCCTGTTCTGTCTGTCTCTCTCCCCCTAACCCGTTCTGTCTCTCTCCCCACTAACCCCTGTTCTGTCTCTCTCCCCCCCTCCCTTACCTTTGCCTGCAAAGGTGGATCCAGGGAGGGGGCGGAGCTAACCAGCACATTGGTGTAGCTCCGCCCCCATCCCGGGAAGCAGAGCAGAGTCTGCAATACGGGGAGCCATGGGCAGCAAGACAAAATGCTGCTCGGGCTCCCCATGCTTAATGCAGGCATGGGGAGCCGAGCAGCACTATCTCATGCTGCCCAGGGCTCCCTGTGAAGCAGACGCTGCTCTGCTTCACAGGGTGGGGGCGGAGCTACACCGCTCAGACGGTTAGCTCCGCCCCCTCCCTGGACCAAGCAGAGAATGCCGAGCAGAGGGCTGGTGAGGGGGGATCTCCACCAGCCAGTGCCTCCTCCGGCTTTTTTTTTTTTTTTAACTTTTTTTTTTTTTTTAACTTTTTTTTTTTTCTACCGGCCGGGAGGGCGCCCCCTGGGGTGTTGCGCCCTGTGCGCTCGCACAGGTCGCACACCCCTAAGGCCGGCCCTGGATACAATACACATATGTAAAGATATATATATACCTTTAAGCAGACACACTATCCAAACAAATAGCAGGTTTTTCTCTTTTTTTGTTTGTTTCTGATATCAATAATTCTTTATCTGAAAATCAGTGGTCTGTCATCAACTTTTGGATTCCAAAGTGGCTCACACATACAGAACTTCATTTGTGATTATAAGATCCATTTTTATTCTGAAGCAAATCTTTTTGTGAGACAAGGCAACATGTCACTTTAGACAAAATAACTAGTTGTTGACATTATAAAGCTAGACATCTTATAAGTATTCATCATTTACACCAAACATTGCAGACGCAATTGAAAACAACATCTATTTTATTTGATCAGATCTTCCTGAGTGACAGCAAATTTCCCACATGACCTTTGGGGCTTGACAGAAAATATTATGAAATGAATCAACATCTGATATTTTTAGGTGACATTTTCTATTTTCTCTGCTTAGCAATGCCTTACATCCCCTTTCAGTGCTATAATAAAACTTTTTATACGTTTTTCAGAAAATACACTACAATTTGGTGAAAATAAATATATGTATCTTGTGTCAATACTGATAAGTAACCTCGTATTAATTTACCTTACATGGTCAGTAAAAAACAAACAGTCAACTGAAATGTATTGTGGATTTGAAGAAAAACTAATAAAAATGATAAAATCACTATTTTCTGAATCCCAAAGAATGATTATTTAGCAAAAAAAACCAAACATCCCTTAACATTCTAAATAGCTAGTGTTATTTATACAATGGATAATAACATTAATGTGTTAGATAATGTTCACATTTTCAGGACACTTACCACAGCCTTTTAGGTACATTATATGTTGCTAGTCTCTGCAATGTATAGTCCTAAAAGTCTACCATCACCAATTGGTTTTGTTATTTCTACTACTAGTGAAAATTCACTTGTCTAACACAGTGACTGATTGTGTTAATTGTGAGATGTGTTTAGTTTTCAGCATAGGATTGAAAAAAACTCTTCATTTAAAAAAAAAAAAGAAAAAAAAAATCTGCTTGATGTCTTGAAAGCTTACGGACACTAGCAGGCACTGATGCTTCTTTCTCCCATCAGATTTTTATTCTCCCAGACACTTGAGACATTGGGTTCAGCTTGCAGTGCACATGCTGAGAAATGTGTACCTGGAAATGTGACCTAGAATGTACATGAAGACTAGCTACCAGCCAGTCAGTTTGAGTGTATTTAACCATCTAGTTATCAGCCAAAGAGTATCTGAGCATGTAACCCCTTTACTTCTATTACACACACACAAAGTATTTCAATCACTCACACATAGACACACACAGTCTGCCACTCACACATACAAAGGTACATAAACACACATTCTCACTCACACATACACAGATACACAAAAACATCAGTCTGTCACACACAGAGTAGGAGAGAGTGTGTTTTGTTTCTTAATGTTCTAGCTGCAGCTCCATTTGAAGGCGGGTCTAAGCTAATCAAGATATGCTTATAAACTCTCAGCCTATTAGGAGAGTTGAGAAGTATAGAAAGACTAGTACCTATGCTGCTGCGCTGACTTAAAACCCTTGTCTCTGGAAATAGAAAGAGAGTGGTTTTGTCTAAGAGAATCCCAGTTTGAGAGTATAAATATACAATAGAGGATAAATTCAAGCTCTTGATCTGTGACTAAGCAGCACCAACCTGTGTGTTTCTCTGTGAGCACACGTGAATAGTCATAAACAAGAAAGGAACCAAAAACAGGAGTGGTAGGTGCGCTAGGTAACTCCACCCATCAAAATGTGTTATAAAGGGACATATATATTTCCCTGAAAGAGCAGTCTTGTAGAGATGATATTGGGTGTCTCAAGATATATGTGAACAGAGAGAGACAAAAAAACATAGTACAGCACAGTATGACAGTCTAGAGTATTGCACCAGATGTAAATAGATGCACTCCCACAACTAGCAAATGGGTAGAGCTTCTCAGATATAGCTGAAATCCTTTTGGAGTCTTCTTATTTCTCATTCAGGGGTCATACAGTGGAGTGATGTCAAAAAATAGAAGTGGAATGAGTATATAACAAGGTACAACATGTTAATAAAAACAAAGGTAGCTTACATATAAAATGCAGGATAACCAACACAGCAGATCTTCATACAAAATATTGCCAGTATAAAGATGAATAAAATGTCCAAATCTGTAGTGGAGCCGAAAGTGGATGTGGATAAGCAGGTACAGTCAGTCATGCAACGCGTTTCGCCTTTCCATAGGCTTCCTCCTAGCGTAAGAGTATAAATGATAAGAGAAAGCTAGTGCAGAAATGACTGAAGCATGCTTCACCCACAGCTTATTACCCTGTCAAAGCTGCGGGTGAAACATGTATTGGGTGTTCCATATTCCCTATGTTATATAAGTGTGGTTGTCAGGCCCACGGCCCAACACGGAGATGCCAACAGGGTAACTTACCTGAAGCCCACCATGATTCCAGCGCAAAAGGTTGCCGCTCTCGCAGATCCACTTCCAAAGGTGGAGGTCAGGCTGCAGGAACACCCAGCTGGCACAGGAAGATGGGTGAAGGCCCTCCAGGATGGAGGAGTCAAATCTGTGTGGCTGACAGATGGAGACACGATAGGAAGACTGAAGCTCCTGTAAGGAGAAGGCGTGCTCAGACTAGTGTACTATATAGGAATGGAGGGGGTGGAGCCAGAACCTTAAACACACCAAGAGGAATAAAAGTCAACTCTGCCTGCTAGTCATTTCTCAGTTCTTCTGTTGCCCTGGTGGTGTGTGGTTATACTGCTCTCTACAGTGTTTTGCTCCCCTGATATTGAACCCTTGGCTGTTTGTGGATTTCCCAGGTTTTCTATTCCCCTTTTGACCACGGATTGTATATTTGACCATTCTATGTCAGCCGCCTGCCCCGACCTTTTGCTCAGACTCTGTTTATGTTGCCCTCTGATACCCCTCGACCACAGATTGTATATTTAACCATTCTCTGCCAGCCGCCTGCCTTGACCTCTCTGCTCGGACTACATTACCCCACTATCTGGTACCCCTGAACTCAGCTCATCCTCAACTTGAAGTACTCTTGCTCTTGCCCCTGTCTTGGTACTCTGTACCTATTCAGTGTCCAAGTTCAGTGGTGTTCATAAGGGTTATCTTCCAGCAACTATACTCCGCAACCAAAATCCTTATAGTGGTGATCTATATTCCCTATGTTATGTATGTAAGGTTTTTATATTCCCATGAAATAACAATAATAATTTTCTTTTATCACAATAATTAATAAAAGTTACATTTTATCTATACTCTCTTTATAGCTCATTGTCTAAAGTATTTTTTCCAGGGTTACCCCCTACTACTTACTCTATTTATGAATTGCTCCTTTTTAACATTTAATATATGAGATTGTCTTTAAAGAATCAATGGAATACCCCTAATTTTCCAAAGTACCAAATTATTTTTCACTGCAGTGTTTACACTGATCAAACACTATACTGATTATTTAAAAATCTATGTGTTTATGAAGAAACCTGGTCTCAGAAAAGCAGTTAATTTTTAGCTTATGTTAAGCAAGATTTTTAAATAAATGGTCTCAATTCAGAATTATTGATTTGTATCTCAGAAGACTAAATTTCATCATGGAAGAGATTGATTTCACTAGAGAAATGGCTCCTGTAAAAGAATCATAAATCCATTTTAGAATGCAAAAGGCACTGCCCACACAATAAGCAGACTTCAGTAAGTATTCTAATTATATGAGTTTGATAACAATCAAATGTAAAGATTTTAATGTCTTACATATTTAACATGAATGAGATGAATGAGATGATCTGACGAAACATAGAAAATTCTTCTTGTTAGTTTACTGAAGCATGATATTTCAAGTGTAAACTATATATATATATATATATATATATATATATATATATATATATATATATATATATATATAATATGCATTAATCTATGCACTTAGTACTGTATCTTATACATAAAACAGAATTTCGCTGTGTCTGTTTGTCTTAAGCAGGAAAAACTCTTGAACACTGAATTGTGTAATCCCGGAATTTGCAAAGCTTTTTCATGCTGGAAATTCTAGATCATTGCAACTATTTTCAGCTTTGTATATTGTTCCTTTCCCAAGTTATGAGTTAAATAAGTGATGCCATAATGATGCCATAATCTCCTGTTGTCCATGTCACCCATAGAAACAAATAGCATAAAATATTCAGGATAAAGATTTCATTTAAGGACGTACTACTGCATTGGTAGAAATAATGAGTAACCTATGCAAAGTTCACTAATTATTTTTATAGAAATCAATATGACTGAGCTGGATGCTGATAGTATAGACATTTGGAAAGGACAAAAGGAGATTATGACATTACTGGTGATGTCGAACAAAGACCCATCAGATTTCAAAGCTAATTGGCCTGTAGTTCAGAAAGATTTGGGGTACATCAAGGTTATAATGGAAGCTGAATCTGGAGCTACACAATATGCCCCGATGTGACCCTTAATAACCTCATAATTTGGCCATCGTGGCTGAATACACAGCGAATGCTTTCAAAAGCAAAATATAGGTCAATGTAAATGATACCAGGTGCAGACAATATTAACGATATTCACAGAGGTACCAGCACTTGGAAGAAGTGTAGAATGGACCTTTATCCGCAGACAGCTACATAAAATCACACAGACAATTATAACATATTTTCTATAGATTAGAAATCTCGCTATATTTTACTCAATCCAACCAGATTCATGGTCATAGCATATGTAGCATTTCAGTATGACTTTTTTTTATTACAAAATAATACTAATTAATTGTAAGTTAGGTAACTGTTAATATGTTAATCCCGTGGCCAGCTTGTTTGTGAAATGTTGTGGCTGTCACAATTTTCCTCTTTCTCACACACATATCATAAATTATTTTTGTCGGCATTAGAAGCATTTTCTTAAGATACACTTATTCTGATTATGTCGTATAATTTACCACAAAATCTTTTTTATCACAATAATTAGTCAAAGTTACATTTTATCTTTTTCTCCTCTTAGCTCATTGTCTACAGTATTCTTCCAGGGTTACCCCTTACTACTTAACTTTTTAAACAGTGCTCCTTTTTAACAATTAACATATGCGATTGTTTTTGAAGAATCAGTGGAATATCCCTCTTTTCCAATAGTACCCAGTTATTTTTAACAGCAGTGTTTACACTGAGCAAACACCATTCTGATTAGTGTGAATACATCTCAGGGAATATATTGCTCAATCCAGCCAGGTTCATGGTCATAATGTATGTACAATTCCAGTCTGACTTCCAATTTTTTTTTTTAATTATAAAATAATACTAATTAATTGTCAAATTTAGGTCACAGCATTGAGGACATATGCCACTAATATGTTAATCCCGTGGCCAGCTTGTTTGTGAAATGTTGTGTCCTTCACAATTTTCCTCTCTCTCACACACATATCATGAATTATTTTTTGTTGGCAAAAGAAAGAATTTCCTAAGATACCATTATTCTGATTATATCATATAATTTACTATAAAATACCCAATTCTTACATTTGTTATGTTGTTTGTGGAAATTATAGAACAATAACTGGAAGTAGTGTATTGTTCTAACCATTTTCTCCTACAGTGAACTTTACACTCTAACCTAGCCTTAATAGTAACCCTAATTTAAATTTTAAACATAAACCTATGTTTTAGACTTTTTTCATCTGTAATGTTGCCTATAGAGGCAGTCAATAAAACTCGCTGAATGATAGATCATAGATCACTTCCAAATTTCTTGCACACAGTATCGCAGCACCCTAATGAAGAGGCATGATGCCTTTTAACATGGAATTTATGATCACTTTGGGGAGTGATCACATTATGACCGGGGACCAAATTTAGGTGTTGTTGAATGTCTTGACAGCAACTCTGTCTGTGCACAGGAAGTGACCGTTGATCACTTGACATATCATGTGCCAGTCAATTGCTGTTAATGGGATGTTTTTCTGTGATGAGACTGGCATATCAGTTGTTTTTAAAAATTATGCTATTTTGGCATAAATGGTGCAATTCTTATCATGTATAGCATGGAGAAAGATGAGACAGGATGATATGATAAAAACATTTTTTTTTTCATTTTTTATTTTATAGAGATAACATTGACACAGTGACACATTGGAATAAAGAGAATAAAAAAAGGAAAAAAGGATATTCAAAAAAATAAAAAATAGAAAAATAAAAAGGCAAGAGAACCTAGACAGTATATACTTATCTAGTGACAGTATTCGCTAAATCGTACTCCATGATATACATCCTATATTCCTTTAATCTCCCCTTGCCCCCCAAACCTTCTTATTTACGAGAGAGGAAAGAGAAGAAAAAAAAAAAAAAGTATAGAGTCAAAGGAAGGGTTGAAGAAAAAAAAAAAAATAATAAAAAAATAAACTGGTTAAAGTATCTTGAGAATTAGATACTTGCTTCAATTCTCCATCCGGGGCCTCTAGGGGTATTACGGCCTGGTCTGAGGTGGGAACCCCCAACGAAAGTCGACGGTGTAAATAAGTCGGTTCAAGTGTTCTAGGTGAACTGAAAATAGAGATTGGTTTATTTCTTTCGGCATGCATCGTTTTCTCTCTTTCTTTGTCTCTCTCTCTCTTTGGTGGCATGATAACAACAAAAAAAAACAAAAAAAAAAAAGAGACGACAACAGATACGTTGATAAAAAATTGGAAAAAATAGGATAAAGAGTATCAAAGTACCCAAACCTTCATGTGGGATTCAAATTAGCCAGTAACTCTAGGGTGGGGGGCACTTAGCTTTCCCTGGGGTTTTAGGCTTATTTTTGTCGTCCGCAAATGGAATGTTATAGATAATCCTCTGTACCAGTCCACCTGGGCTGCACAATTTTATTCACCAGTTAACAGATTTATGATTTCAAAATTAGTTTGCCTTTAGTTACAAAGAGAGATTCGGTGGACAGGAGTATAAGTATTCTCAGGGATGCTCCTGTATCCTTCTAGATAAGCTAAGAAAATATATAGATAGAGTAAAACGTTCAGAGTTTTTGGCTAAGAGGTTCAGAACTGTATTTAAAAGTTAATTGAGCAGTGTATACACTAAGAATCAAGTTTAGCCACGAGCCCCAGGTGTTGTTTTAGCGGGAAATTAGAGGAGGGTTCATTGGTGATAATTCAGTGGGAGTAGGTTTGATTCAATGTATGTAGGATTAATTCAATGCACTGAATAATAAGAGTCCTTTCTTATACAAATTATTTGCTTAATGTACAGCGTCACTTAGAGCATTTATTTAGATGTAGTAACAAATTTAAAGCTTAAACAGCCTCGCTTCGGGAGAGAAGTGGAACAGTATATTAAGGATTCAGGTCACAAGAGAGGTATAATGTATAATCCTCTGCAGAATTGCTAATTCAAAGTTGTCTGAGTCCTTTATAAGTAGGATCTTTGCACTTTAAAAGCGTTATTCTGCAGTTTTCTCTTCTTTTCCTTTTTTATTTTTCCTTTCTCCCCCTTTAAATAATCATTCAATCACAAATGACATTCATTGATAAGTCGCAACATAAGGCTTTAATGCTTAAGTTTGTAAACGATTATTAGGTGATAGAGTATCTGCAGAAGTTTGTTCAATCTGCAGAGACAATAAAGTATAGGTCCTCAGTACTGATATTCCAATTCAGTATAGAATGCGTTAAATCGCAACATACGGCTCTTAAGGCTTAAATTTGTAGCCAATTGGTAGGGGATAGGTTATATACAGAAGTTTGTTCAGTCTACGGAGGCAATATAGTATAGGTCCTCAATACTGATATCCCAGTTCACAATTGTTCAGCTCATTTAGTAATGAAGAGTTAACAAACATTGTTTGTGCCCGATATACAATCACAGTTTGATATTACCATAAAGTTTGTTCAAGTTGCACATTTGCATGACAAGAGGACATCTAGACACAACTAGCTTAGGTTAGACTCACGATTTGCTGGTTATGTTTGATCTGCTTCGATCGTTCAGATTCAATGGTCATTCAAGACCCTTTAAGGCTTTCACCGGTGCCAAACCTAGACACTGAGGTGGAAATCTCCTCCTTTTGTCACTGTGCTACTGCACACATGAAATCCTCTAACGGGTCGCGTGGCTTAGTGGGTATAATTGAGGGTTCCCTTTTCCATGAGCCCTTAGGTTCATCTAATTGGTCGGGGTCGCCTGGATGCTATCCTCGATGTCGGCAGGATAACAAAAACGGCGAGGAGACGCCATGGATATTCCCCTCACGGTGGTTCAGAGGCTCATAGCCGCCAGCAACAGCACAGAGCACGGATCAGCGCGAGAACGTGCGTACTCACGTCATCACGCCTCTCCTGAGTCTGGTATGTCTGACTTCTGTGGAGTCATGATAAAAACATTTAAATACATAAAGGGAATCAACACAGTAAAGTAAAGCTTATTTAACCCCTTAACGACAGATGACGTGCCAGGCACGTCACGCCAAATCGTGGACTTGCCGACAGCTGACGTGCCTGGCACGTCATGCACTAAATGGAGTAAAGAAAGCGACCAGCGGTCGCTTTCTTTACTCTAACGGTGTTGCTACAATGCCTCTAGGTAGAGGCATTGTGCAACACCCCCCAAATGTGCAGGGGCGAGCTACGATCACTCCACTGAGTGATCGTAGCAGCCATTTAAAAATGGCTGCGCCCGCTGCACACATGTGCTTAGAAAGCGAACGATCGTTCGCTTTCTAAGCATCTCCGGTGTTGTTAAAGTGCCTCGCCAGCGAGGCACTTAACAACACCTTCAGGCTGCCCAGAGCCGATGGTGGTCGCTCTCCTGAGCGACCCCATCGGCTCAGTAGAAGGGAACGCTGCCTGTACAGGCAGCGCTTCCCTTCTAATGGCAAGAGCATCGGAAGTGAAAGTATTTCACTTCCGATGCTCTAGGGGGAGCCAATCAATGCCGGCACAACAGATCTGTATGATCTGTGTGCAGGCATGTATGGTAAGTGCTCTGATGAGCACTTACCATACTGTCAAAGGCAATATTACTAAATATTGCCTTTGACAAGTATTGATCTGCCTCCCTCACCTTACTACTTTTAGTAAGGGAGAGAGACAGATCAGATCAAGTAAAAAAATAAAATAAAATAATAAAAAAAATATTTAATAAAATTTTAAACACCAAGGGCTTTTATAAAAGCCATTTAACCCCTTCCCTGCCATTGATCGCTGTGTACGCAGTGATCATACACAGCAGCACATTTTTTGCTGTCTGTGCATTTTTTAGGGGTTATTTTTTTTTACTGTAATTCATTACAGTATAAAAAAACCTCTTTTAAGAGAGATTAACCCCTTTCTTGCCGTAGATCACTGCCTAATCAGCGATCTGACGCAAATGCAGCAATCTTGCTGCAGAAGCATTTTAAATTGTTTTTAAAACTTTTTTATTACACCCGTCACGTGTTAATTATACCTGCTAGGGGACTACGTTTAACGTAAAAAATTTTTTTTAGCTGTATGAGCGCATGTATAGCGATCAGTAACAGCTGATAAGTGACAATGGCGGGTTGGCGTTTGCTCAGATGAGCATCACCATTCGTCTGGTTAGATCAATATGTGTAAATATTTGATCTGACCCGTGTAGATCTGCCTCCCTCTCACTTGAGTTTTAGTGAGGGAGGGAGACAGAGCTGTATAATGTAAGTTTTTAATTATAATATATTTAATAGAATTGAGACCCAAAGGCTTTTATAAAAGCCATTTCCAGTATTTAACCCCTTCCCTGCAATTGATCGCAGTGTACGCAGTGATCTTACACAGCAGCACATTTTTTGCTGTCTGTGCATTTTTTTAGGGGTTATTTTTTTTACTTTGATTTATTACAGGATATCAAAGGCTCTTTTAAGAGCTATTAACCCCTTCCTTGCCGTATATCACTTCCTAAGCAGCACATATGGTCACTGCCTAAGCAGTGCATATGGTCACTGCCTAAGCAGCGCATATGGAGCAATCTAGTCGCCGAAGGATTTTTTTTTGCTATCAGCATTTTTTTTGTCAGACTCACTAGGGGTTAATTATACCCACTAGGGGATTACGTGTATTCCTTTTGAAGCTGACTGAACGCGTGTATAGCGATCAGTAACAGCCGATCAGTGGCAAAGGTGGTTTGGTGATTTCTCAGATGAGCATCACCATTCGTCTGGTTCGTAAATATTGTTCTGACCCATATGGATCTGCCTCCCTCTCCTCACTTGAGTTTTAGTGAGCGAAAGAGACAGATCTGTATAACATAATTTTTAAATTGTAATAAATGAAATAAAATGTTAATAAATTGTGAGTCCCAAGGGCTTTTATAAAAGCCATACCTTTTGTATAGTGTAGTGTATTAACCCCTTCCCTGCCACTGATCACTGCACAGCAGAACATTTTTTCTTGTCTGTGCATTTTTAGGGGTTAATTTTTTTGTACAGTACTACAAAGGCTCTTATAAGAGCTATTAACCCCTTCCTTGCTCTACATGTTCAAATTCCAAGTTTGAAAATCAAAAAGCGCACCTCTCAAATGTAGCCTTTCAACCCCTAACAAAGCTGACAAAGCTATGCATGGGTGGTATCCCTGTGCTCGGGAGATGTTGCTGAACATATATTGGGGTATTGTTTGTCAGTGACACATACCGAAATATGTGAATTTGTGTCTAAAGTGCAATGTATGTGGGAAAAAATACACAATAAAATGACTACCACAAACTTTGACAAAGGCTGGTGGTAGAATTGGTGCATGGAAAGTGTTAAAATAACACCATTTAAAATAGCCTAGGGTGTCTACTTTTACAAAATATATACTTTTTGGGGTAAAATACACTGTCCTACTTAAAAAAAAGTCCCAAATGAAAGATGGGCTCAGGCTGACTACACGTCAATATTCCAAGTTGAAAATGCGCACCTTCACAATGTGGCCCTTTAGCCCCCAAACAACCCAACAAACCTATGCATGGGTGGTATCCCTGTACTCAGGATATGTTGTTGAACACATATTGGGTTATTGTTTGGCAGTGACACATACCAAAATCTGTGAATTTATGTCTAAAATACAATATTTGTGAAAAAAAAACACACAAAAATTATTACCACAAACTTTGACAAAGGCTGGTGGTAGAATTAGTGCATGGAAAGTGTTAAAATACCACCATTTGAAATAGCGTAGGGTGTCTACTTTTAAAAAATATATGGGTTGATGGGGTAAAATACACTGGCTGGTTTCAAATATGTCCCAAATGGGACATGGGTGCAGGCGGTCTGCATGTCAAAATTTTAATTTGGAAAACCAAAAACTGCACCTACCAAATTTGGCCTTTTACTCCCCAAACAACCCAACAAACCTATGCATGGGTGGTATCCCTGTACTCAGGAGATGTTGCTGAACACTTATTGAGGTGTTATTTGGCAGTGACACATACCAAAATCTGTGAATTCATGTCTGAAGTACAAGGTTTGTGAAAAAAAACCACAAAAAAATTACTACCACAAAGTTTGACAAAGGCTGGTGGTAGAATTAGTGCATGGAAAGTGTAAAAATACCACCATTTGAGATAGCCTAAGGTGTCTTCTTTTAAAAAATATATGGGTTGATGGGGTAAAATACACTGGCTGGTTTCAAATATGTCCCAAATGGGACATGGGTGCAGGCGGTCTGCATGTCAAAATTTTAATTTGGAAAACCAAAAACTGCACCTACCAAATTTGGCCTTTTACCCCCCAAACAACCCAACAAACCTATGCATGGGTGGTATCCCTGTACTCAAGAGATGTTGCTGAACACTTATTAGGGTGTTATTTGGCAGTGACACATACCAAAATCTGTGAATTCATGTCTGAAGTACAAGGTTTGTGAAGAAAAAACACAAAAAAAATTACTACTACAAAGTTTGACAAAGGCTGGTGGTAGAATTAGTGCATGGAAAGTGTAAAAATACCACCATTTGAGATAGCCTAAGGTGTCTTCTTTTAAAAAATATATGGGTTGATGGGGTAAAATACACTAGCTGGCTTCAAATATGTCCCAAATGGGACATGGGTGCAGGCTGTCTGCATGTAAAAATTTCAAGTTGGAAAACAAAAAACTGCACCTCACAAATTTGGCATTTTAGCCCCCAAACAACCCAACAAACCTATGCATGGGTGGTATCCCTGTACTCAGGAGAAATAGTAGAATCTATTTAGCATGTTTTTTCGTTCGCTATTGTCGATGAGGAGAAGTTGTTTCAAATAAAAACAAAGACATTTGTGTATTTTTTTTTTTTACCATATTTTATTATTTTTTTTAATAATATGATAAGATATGATCAAAAAGATGGCATCCATAGAAAGCCCTTCTTGTCCCGATAAAAACAATATATAATATGTGTGGGTACAGCAAATGACAAAGAAGAAAATTACTGCTAAACACAAACAGCACAGAAATGTTAAAATAGCCATTGTCCAGAAAGGACAAAAATGTTTCAAAGGCTCTGTCCTTAAGTTGTTAAAAGAAGAGAAACTACTGCAACAAGAAGATGTAATCTTAAATTAGAAGGACAAAGATTAAAAGATAGAGAAAAGAATGGAGTACAGGTCTAATAAGGGGGTCAAAGTCTAAACAATGTAATTTACATTTTTTAAAAGATTTTTATGTGTTATCCTATGTAATATCTTAACACTGTTTTCAAATGAAATGAGCAATAACATTGTTTTGTAACAGCATTCATTGTTGCTAAGAAATTTTCATCTCAATCTAAATGCCCGATTTTAATAACCTCATGTTTATGTCTTTGTATGTGGTTGTGATAACGGACAATACTATAAATGACAAATAAATATAAACTATTTGAAGATCCAGCTCCATGGTTTGTTCTTCTGTGAAAATGTCTTTATGTATCAATACTTGGTAATGAATACACTTTTTTGTTTTTGATGAAATTTGGACATTATTTTATTTTCAGGAAAAAAAACATTTTGGCAGCCGAACCCCTTCACCTTCCAAAAATTGTAGTCTTCACCCATCCCATAGACTTCTATGAAATCCTTGACCCACCCCATAGACTTCTTCTGAGGCTTAATTCAGGAGGACCATGGCTATTATATAAATATTACACTAACTGCCAAGGTTACAGACCTTGCTGCTGATAGACCCAGATGGTGGACACATTCATCTAGAACTGTGTGCTATCTACAACTAAAATTGCTGCTAGAGTAAAGGGCTCTGCTGTGTACTATGGGCAGACATAAAAACCCAGCATAGAATTTCAAGACTAAGCAGGGGCCTCATTGAACACCAGTGGAGGAATACTTACCATGATCGCAGAGCCAAGGGAGTCCAAAATGGCCCCCAGCCCCTCCACTACTCTACCACCTCTGTCTTACACGCCTGACTATATGCGGCAGGGAACACCACTGGATGATTGGATAAAGGCTCTTCAATTTCTAACCCCAGCAACCGATATTACTAATTTTGTATATGAGGGTAGACATCGCTGATCTCCAACAAGATTTTCAACATCTGGGAGACAGAGTCCTCACACTTGAGGACAATATACATAAGATGGCTGACATGGTTGATTCCCTAAACCAGCATAGTAAGTCTCAAGAATATCAAACCAATACTTTACAAGAACATAATGAAGAACTGGACAATCGGTGCTGGAAAAATGACATCCTGACATCCGGGTCCGCTGGGTCCCAGAAAGTATAGGGAAAGAGGACTTACTTCTCACGATCCAGGAATTCTTTAACACCATTTTAAACAGGGTGGAAGAAAACACAGTGGAGATTGATACAGTTATCAGACCACACAAAGCCAAAAGTGCGCCAGATTCTGTCACTTGAAGTATCCTGCGGACCGAGATTCACTTCTCCAGAAGTACCACTCTATGTCACCATTAAGGATCCAAGATGGTAAAGTTTTTATTGTATGCGGAAGTATCCAGTATTAGTCTGTCAACTCTTAGAGCACTTCATTCTATCAAAGCAGGCAACAGAGCTTGACCGACTTGTGTCTCTCCATTTTTCTTAAAGGTGAGGTGGGACAACAGGTTTTATGTCCTCTAATACCCAAAGGAATTGCCCTTGTTCCCTAGTGAAACCTCACCAACATACAGTTCCCGCAATATGCTCAGCCGACAGCCTACTGTCCACCTCCTCTCCTGTCTTCCTCCTCCTATCACTTAACGTTGATATTTTATTTTATTTTACTGTTTGAACATCATATTGCTATCATAAAGCTATTTTTAAAAATAACTAAATATGGACATATTTCATGTACATTTCACGTTATTTATTAAATTTGAATAAACTCTAATTTCTCAAAATAAAAATATATATAAATAAAATATTGAATAAATATAAAAATAAAATAATTATAATCTTATTAAAATTAGTAAAAAAAAATATATATAAATGCCATATTTATTTATTTATTTATTTATTCATTTATTTTTTGACACTCAGCTTGTATTTGTTGAACAACTTTATTTCATTGTATTATATATATTCACATCATCGTGTCCTTATCGTTCTCCTCCCCATTCTCTACTGTTGTGTTCGGAAATTTTATAAGAGGGATAACGAAAGGACATCTATTGAGCTTGCTAAGAGGACTGAGCTTAGACTTACAGGACTTACAGGACTTACAAACAAATAAGGCTTACACAAAGATGATTATGTTCTGGCTTTTTCTACCTGTGTTCTATACTCCTGGGTTGGATCCTAATCCTAGGTTTAATTTTTTTAATTTAATTTTAGCCTCGGGTATACGCATGGGTACTCTCTTCTTAGTTGGGTCTCTCCTACTGAGGAAAATCTATGGATTAAATATTTTCTTTCATGTCAAGAATCTGAAGCCATTTGTTCCACATTTGGTAGTTTGAGTTGTTAAAATAAGACCAGACGTTTATGCCTTTCTCCATTTTTATTTGAAAACGGGTTTGGGTCCATATGGTTGCCCAACCGATGGCTTCTGATTTTTTCCAGTTCCTTGCTATTACCAGCTTTGTGGCAGATAAAAAGTGGATCATTATAATTTTTTTTTCCCGCGTTAGTTGAGGAGTATTCAGGTGTAGGAGAGCCAGTTCAGGAATTGTCGGGATCTCTGTTTCTAATATGTCATTTAATTTCGTGAAGACCGCTTTCCAGGTATTAGCTATAGTGGGGCAATCCCACCAGATGTGTTTGAAGTTGCCAATGTGGGAACCACATCTCCAGCATATATTCGAAGAGCCCTTGTACATTTTTGCTATTAGAGCTGGCACTCTGTACCATCTGTTGGAAAGCTTGTAACAGCATTTAGTGATGTTGAGGCAATGGACGTGTTTGTTCACTTCAGCTAAAGCTTTGTTCCAATCTTTCAGAGCGATCTCCATGTCAAGATCTTGTTCCCATTTTTGTAAGGCTGGGGGTTTGAATGGTTCTCTCCAGGTTTTATTGAAGCGCAAACAGGTTTTTATCCTGTTTTGGTGTCTGTCTTGATAGATTATTTCCAGAAGGTTCTGTGATTTTGGGCAGGATTCAGTTTTATAAAGGTGTTTATTCAGGAAGTTTTTTATTCTTAGATATGTAAAATGCTCGTTCGCAGGCAGTCCATAGTCCTCTTGGATGTTATCAAAAGTTCTGATTTTGTCCCCGTTTAGAATTTCTGTTAGACAAGTGATCCCGTGATATCGCCAGGCGTGAAGCTGTAGGTTGTCTATTAGCCCTGTGAGGGTATTCAGCGGAATTCTAATCTTAGTCCAACATTTTGTTAAGTGATTTAATATTATAATAGAGTCTGTGAGGGGCTATCCTTTTGTTTTCCTTTTTTAACATCCTTAACTTCCCAAAAGCAGGGCAAGATCCCTCCTCTATCCTGCACTGCATCCTCTTCTAGGGCATACCATCCATACCATCCATCCTTTTGTGCTTGTCTGCTTAAAGTAATCAAGATGTGTTGGAGACTGATTGCATGGTAGTGTTCCGCCACATCAGGCATCCCGACCCCTCCATTTTTCCTATCTTTGGACAGGAGTTGTAGGCTCAATCTAGGATTTTGTCCGGACCATACGAACCTAGAAAGGCAGGATTGCACCAGTTTCAGCCAGCTTTGAGGGACCTTCAGGGGGATCATGCGTAAGATGTAGGTTAGTTTAGGAAGAATATATGCCCTTATAGTATTTATTTTCCCACACCAGGAGACTTCTAATTTCTTCCATTTTTTTAATTTATCATTAATGACTCTAAGTGTGGGCATAATATTCATTTCCATCATGCACTCTGGTTTGTGAGTAATAACTATTCCAAGGTATTTGAAGGTTTTCTTTGTCCAATTGAAGCCATAAGTTGTATGAAGATCTGTTAAGAGGGATCCATGAACGTTTGAAGTTAACACTGTTGTTTTTGCTGGATTAAGTTTATAATTAGAGAAGGTACTGTATGTGTTGATGCTCTGTAACAATTCTTTTAAGGATGTCTTTGGCTCTCTTATGATAATTAGGATATCATCCGCGTAAAGCATAATTTTTCGATTTTCAGTGCTGACTTCAAATCCCACAATCTTGGGGTTGTCTCTGATGCTTTCTGCCAATGGTTCCACCGTGAGCACATAGAGTAGAGGTGAGAGCGGGCAGCCTTGTCTAGTACCGTTGTTTATCTTAAACCACTGTGATTGGATCCCTTGGCCCGTGATTCTTCCCGAGGGGGTCGAGTATAGGGCCATGATAGCTCTCTTGATGTTTCCACAGAAACCATAGGCATTTAAGGTGGCGTCGATAAAGTTCCACCCCACCCTATAAAAAGCCTTTTCGGCATCTAATGAGAGGAAGAGTGTGGGAATCTTTTCTCTCTGGATCTTTTCATATAGATAAATTATTCTGCGAATGTGAGTCGAGGAGGAGCGTCCTGGTATAAAACCTACTTGGTCTTTGTGAATCAAACAGGTTATCACTTTCTTTATTCTGTCTGCAATAATGCCTGAGTAAAGTTTTGAATCGACATTTAGTTGTGAAATCGGTCTGTAACTAGTGACGTCCTCTTGAGTCTTCCCTTGTTTTAGAATGGTGACAATGTTCCCCTTAAGTATTTCCTCTGGTATCACTCCGGTATACATAAATTCGTTAAACATGTTTTTTAGGTCTTCGCATATGAGATCTTTGTAGATTTTGTAGAAAATGTTGTCATACCCGTCAGGGCCCGGGGATTTTTTCTTTTTTAGCTTATCTATCCCTTTATTGACTTCCGCAGTTGATACCAGTTTATTCAGCATCTCTATCTGTTTTAGAGTTAGTTGATTTAGTTTTTTATCTCTGAAGTATTCATGTGCGTTTTCATTTTCCGGAGTTTTTGGCAAATTATATAGGTCCTTGTAATACTGAGTGAAAGCCTGGCCTATTTTTTCTGGGCTGAGTCTGGTCTCCCCAACGTATATTATTTTCGAGATCCTATTTCTGGTTCGCTTCTTCTTTAATTTATTAGATAGAATACTATCTGGTCTGTTGCCCTTATAATACCATTTTGAGTTAAGAATATCCAGGTTTCTGTTTACTTGGTTAATTAGTTGTTCATTTATCCTATCTTCTAAATCTTGAATTTTGGTTGTTGTTTCCTGAGAGGGCATCAGCTTGTTCAGTTGCGACTGCGTAGCCAGTTGGATGTACAATTCCGAAAGCTTCAGATCTCTTTTTTTCTTTTCTTGGGACCCTAGTTTGATTAGGTGGCCTCTGATGACGCATTTAAATGTGCACCAGAGCGTAGATGGGGAAATCTCTTCGCTCCTATTTTCTCGGAAATAGTTCTCTACAGCTTCTTGTATGTATTTTCTATTAGCTTCTGCTGTAAGAAGAAAGTTGTTAATCCGCCAGTCTGTTTTAACTTTTTTGACACCTCCCTTCATATCCATGATTACAGCACTGTGGTCCGACCATGTTATATCTTGAATGAATACTTTGTTGATTTGGTAGGTTAGCTGACAGCTGGTCAGCATCAGATCAATCCTGGAGTAGGAGCTATGAGTCTTGGAAAAACACATAAAGTCCCTTTCTTTGGGGTGGAAGATACGCCATGCGTCAAATAGTTCGGCTCTCCCCATCATGGTACGTAGTCTCCTGGAGCTGTTATATTCTTTCTTATCTGGTACTGCGCCATATCGTTTTTTCCTATCAGCATCTGGGTCCATTACCATATTCAGGTCGCCCATCACAATTACTGCCCCCTGTCTGATCTTTTCAATTTTGGACAACACCTTGACTAGGAATTTTGAGGGTGAACTATTTGGTGCATAGACATTGACCAGAGTATAAGTTATGTCTTTGATTTCCCCGATCAGCATTATAAATCTTCCTTCGGGGTCTTTTTCAATGTATCTCACTTTAACATCTAGATCCTTAGAGAGGAGGATGGCGACTCCTCATTTTTTCTCCCTCTCCATCGAGGCGGCAAAAATTATTGGGAACTTGCTTAAGTTAAACATAGGGCCTTCTTTCAAGTTCCAGTGGGTTTCTTGTATGCCGATTACGTCGATCTGTTGCTTTTTAAGGAAGCTCGCTAGTAGTGACCTTTTCTGTGGTGAATTAAGACCTCTAACATTAAGTGAGGCAATTTTAACCATTATCTATTGTATAAATTTGAATTCTCTTTTTCCTCTCCATAAGTATTGTTTCCAGTTGAATCATCTTTGCAACAAACACACGTCTACAATAATAAAAATAAAACACATAACATGTACCCACCCCACCCTGGCGTGCGCCTGGGCGTAATCTGAGCGATAGCAAAATTTTGCCTAGCGCAGAATTTGTAATCCATCCTAGGATGAATTTAGGAGCTGAGAGTCCCCAAGGTAGATTCTTTCTATCCTTTATTTCCCCTCTTCCTTCCTTGCCCCTTCTAGCTTTTCTTCTGTCTAGAGCCTTTTGGTTTCAAGAAGGGGGGGGGGGAAGAGAGTTTATATTCTATTAAAATATAGTGGAGAACTTTCTTCGTGGTGTTTGAGTATTAGTCGTGAGTTGACCTATGTAAACGGTCCAATGTACTGAGTACTCTACTGTATAGGAGTTATACTGTTTAAGAACAAAGAGTCAAAGAGTTGTAATTATGTATAAATTCCTAACTTTGTAGATTGATATTGTGTGATCGTGGCCATGTGTGGATCCTATGTGCTCTTGGGAGCCGAAAGGGGAAGAAAAAAAAAAAAAAAAATGGAATTAGTGCAATAACGGGGTGAAGCTTTATTATTGTGTCTGGTGTTGCACATCCAGGTGAGGTACTGCTATGTGTACGTGACATAGTAATGTGACTTGCTGTGTACTGTGGGGAGTGAGAGAACAAAGAAAAAAAAAAATTGAATTTGTGTAATAACGGAGTGAAACTTGTTAGTGTATCTAGTGTTACACATCTGGCTGAGGTGCAACTATGTGTACGTGACTAAGTAATGTGTGCTGTAGGGAGTGAAGAGAAAGAGAGAATTTTTTTTTTCTATTTTTTTTTAATAAATAAATAGATAAATAAATAGAATTTGTGTAATAACGGAGTGAAACTTATTAGTGTATCAGGTGTTACGCGTCTTGGTGAGGCGCAACTATGTGTACGTGCCTAAGTAATGTGACTAGCTGTGTACTGTGGGGAGTGAGGAGGAAGGGGGAGAAAAAAAAAAAAGTATATGTGCAATATCTAGTTGGAAAATGGGTGTATCTGGTGTTAAACGCCATAGTGAGGTGTGGCTATGTGTACGTGAGATGGTGTGGCTTGCTGGGTGCTGTGAGAAGTGGAGCGGGAAAAACGAGAAAAGAAAAAAAAAAAAAGTTTAAGACGTTACTAAACGCTCCTTGATGTAAGATTTATTCGTTGGTAGGAGCATGGCAGGAAAATATGGGTCGACCTAGGATCTGTTAAGAATAAAATTAAAACTAATATTTGGACATTACCGCCCCCAGTATCTATGTTTGTGACAAGATAACAATAATGATAGTTTGTGTAAATCCTTAAGATAATCTTTATGTACATTGCCAATAAAATAGAAGCTGAATTTTGTTTGGGGGGAAATGCCCACCCTTATTTACTCCTTGTGTTCGTGTTATATTGATTTAATATCCACCTTACCCTGTTATTAAGGCTTACTATCCCTATATATGCGTAGTCGCATTAAAAACTGTTTCATCCCTTGTGTGACGTTTGTAGACAGTTACTGTGGTGTATCAGGGCGGGAATTGGTAAATTGTACGTATCAACCTTTACTGTTCCTGTCACCTACCTTGATTTACCTCCTGATCCGCCGCCATCGCGGATCAGGAGGACGCCATCCCGTCGGCTGGGGCTCAGAGTGAGAGCCCCAGCTTCCCTTGATGCTGAGACGCGCGTCCAGTAAGACGCGCGCTCAGTGACGTCACGCACCCGTTCGCGCATGCGCGAACGGGTGTTTCATGAATATTCATGAGCCCAGTTAAAGGGCTATTTATTAAATTAACCCCTCCCTTGCCAATTGATCAGAGGTGTGTCCTGATCAATTGGTAGTGTATTTAAACGGTCATTTCACAGGTTACCTTTGCCTGTGATAGTGCCTTGTGTATCTCACTAGCGTTTTGACTCCTGATTGACTCCGTTTATCTGTTGCTGACCCGGTTCGTCCCTATATTCTCCATCCGTTTGTTCCTGCATTCCTGATTATTCTGTGTATGACCCTGCTGTTCCTGACTATTCTCCGTCCGCCGCCTGCCTCGATTTCTGCTAGTGACCTGTTTATCCGTATCTCTCCTGTCCGTGACCTGGCCTGTCTCCTGACTCTCCGTTTGCCTGTATTCCTGTACGATCCTATACGGGCTCCACTTGCTGAGTATCCGGTAGTAAGTGTTCCAGCAAAATCCTTGGTGACATACCACCGGCGGCTCAACCAAGGGTGTGTAGTCATTAAGGTGAAGACCAATACTTGCTACCTACGGTACTTAGTGAGTGTCCCTATAGCCTCATCTACACTTGTGGTCCATCTCCTGAACACGACCGTTACATTTATCACAGGCCAAAATATGGATCCCGTAGATATGGCGAGGATTTCGTCCAGACAGGACACGCATGATCAAGTCCTGATGACCCATGCTACACATCTCCAGTCTCTTGAGAGGAAAGTGGATGAAGTTGCAGATCTTCTACGTCAAATGACTGGTCCGTCTACGTCCTCCAGAACCATGGCCGAGACCGCTACTCATTCTGCTTCCTTGGTGAAACCACCAAAAATGCCACTTCCTGAGAAGTATTCTGGTGAACCTCAATTATGTCGGGGTTTTCTAAATCAATGTTCTTTACATTTTCGGACACAACCACAGACCTTTTCTTCACACTTCAACAGAGTTTCCTTTATTATCAACCTGTTAAAGGGAGAAGCTCTTGCCTGGGCCACCCCACTTATGGAACAGAACTCTATACTTCTGGAAGATGCAGATGAATTTACAGCTGCTTTTCGCTCGGTATTTGACGCCCCTGGTCGACGTGAAGCTGCAGAATCAAATCTGATGGAACTTCTCCAAGGGAGAAGAACTGTAGCTCAATATGCAGTGGAGTTCCGCACTTTGGCCTACGAGACCGACTGGAATGCTAGCGCTTTACGGGCTGCATTTCGCAGAGGTTTAAATGAATCCATCAAAGATGCTCTCACATATAGAGATATACCACACGATCTAGAAAACCTGATTGCCTTATGCCTAAGATTAGAAGCTAGAGATCAAGAAAGAAGATTGGAGAAAGATAGAGACAGAGAGAGAAAACCTTCTCGTCCATTTCGTTCACCTTACCCCAAACCCACAACCGAAAGTAACGTTCCCGGTGC
Source organism: Pelodytes ibericus (assembly GCA_036172795.1). Classification (NCBI taxonomy): domain Eukaryota; kingdom Metazoa; phylum Chordata; class Amphibia; order Anura; family Pelodytidae; genus Pelodytes; species Pelodytes ibericus. The sequence goes on along the minus strand of CM069857.1, from coordinate 226,033,954 downwards.
AGAACCTATGGAGATAGGCCCAGTTCTTCGGTTAACTCCAGAAGAAAAACAACGCCGACGATCTCTAGGGTTGTGTATGTATTGTGGCCAAAAAGGTCACTTGGTAGCTCTCTGTCCTAAAAAATCGGGAAATGCCTAAGCTTGGTGGAGTCAGGAGGTTCTCCACTGAGCGTTTCTATGATCATGCCTCCAGACAACCAAAGAATGTATGTACCCATTACTCTCCAGTGGAGAGGCCACCAAATGGCCACACAAGCCTTCATAGATTCAGGGGCCGCTGGGAATTTTATTGATGAGACATGGGCTCTTCGTCAAGGGATCCATCTAAATAACAAAACCCAAAAGACAGCTGTCGCCACATTAGATGGGACTCCGCTGGGTACAGGAATCATTTCTTTACAGACTGAACCTCTGGGAGTTGTAGTAGGAATATGTCATACTGAAGAATTACATTTTGATATATTGCAGAGTCCTCACATACCTATCATTTTAGGGATGCCATGGTTACAACTCCATAATCCTTGTATTGATTGGGAAAACAAACAAATTACTTCCTGGAGCAATCGGTGTAAAACATCCTGTTGTATAACCCTCCATAAAATCAATCTTGTTCTTGATTTACCTACCGAAGATCCCCGGAAAATTGTACCATCTCCATATTGGGATTTCTTAGATGTATTTTCTAAAAAGAAAGCAGAGTCCTTACCTCCACATCGGGCATATGACTGTGCTATTGAATTATTATGTGGATCCAGTCCTCCCACAGGTCATACTTATCCTTTATCAAGTCCAGAAAATCAGGCCTTAGCCCAATACATAGAAGAAAATCTAAATAAAGGATTTATCAGACCCTCAGCATCCCCAGCAGGAGCAGGTTTTTTCTTTGTGGCTAAAAAAGAGGGATCCCTCCGTCCCTGTATTGATTACAGGGGACTTAACAAGATCACAGTCAAGAACAAATACCCTCTACCGCTCATCACTGAACTGTATGATCAATTAAGGGATGCCACGATTTTCACTAAATTAGATCTTCGGGGGGCCTATAACTTGATCCGCATCAAGGAAGGGGATGAATGGAAGACGGCATTTAATACCCGATACGGCCACTATGAGTACCTGGTAATGCCGTTTGGGTTGTGTAATGCGCCAGCTGTATTCCAAACGTTCATGAATGATATCTTCAGGGACTTACTTCTGTCCCACGTAATGATTTATTTGGATGACATTTTAATATATTCCAAAAACCTTGAAGAACATCGCAGTCATGTCAGACAAGTGTTGCAACGTCTTAGGGATCACTCCCTTTTCGCCAAGGCAGAGAAATGCGAATTTGAATCCAACCGAATAAAATTTTTAGGCTACATTATCTCTGCTGGTCAATTAGAGATGGATCCAGACAAGCTTTCAGCTATTAATGATTGGAAGGAACCCACTGACCTCAAAGGAGTACAAAGATTCGTAGGTTTTGCCAATTACTACAGACGATTTATCCATAACTTCTCTCGTGTCATAGCCCCCATCATTGCACTAACCAAAAAGGGAGCCAACCCCAAACATTGGACACCCGAAGCTACTGCCGCCTTCAAAAAATTGAAATTGGCTTTTACCTCTGCACCCATACTTAAACGACCAGAAACCAACCAACCATTTGTATTGGAAGTCGATGCTTCGGAAATTGCAGCAGGAGCTATATTGTCACAAAGGGATCAGAAAACCAATAAACTCCACCCTTGTTCCTATTTTTCAAGGTCATTTTCTTCCGCAGAGAGGAACTATGATGTAGGTAATCGGGAATTGTTAGCCATTAAATTAGCTTTGGAGGAATGGCGTCACTTACTTGAAGGTACAGAAATCCCCATCACCATCCTCACTGATCATAAGAATTTGCTTTATATTGAAAAGGCCAAAAGATTAAACCCACGTCAAACTAGATGGGCTCTATTTTTTACTCGTTTTAACTTCATAATTTCTTTCCTTCCTGGTTCAAAAAATACTAAGCCAGATGCCTTATCCAGACAATTTGAGACTCCGTTAACCGAGCATCCTGTAGAAACCATCATACCCTCGTCCAAGATGGTAGCTACTGTACAAAGTTCCTTAATATGGTGGATATCCAAGTCACAAGGAAATAAACCAAAGAACTGTCAATCACCTCCTGGCAGATTATTCGTTCCGCTCCGCTTCAGAAAAAGAGTACTATCCTGGGGTCATAAATCCCCTGTGGCAGGTCATAGGGGCAAACAGAATGTACGATTCTTACTTCAGAGATATTTTTGGTGGCCCTCAATGTTGAAGGATATTTCTCTTTTCATCCACTCGTGTCCTGTTTGTGCTCGTTACAAAACTCCTCGTACTCGTCCTTCTGGATTACTACACCCTTTACCTGTACCCGACAGACCGTGGACTAATATAGCCATGGACTTTATTACCGATTTACCTATATCTCATGGGTACACTACTGTCCTGGTCATCGTCGACTTATTTAGCAAACAGGCTCATTTTATCGCACTCCCCAAGTTACCCAACTCCAGCACGCTTGCTAATATTTTTCTTAAAGAAATCATTCGTCTGCACGGAGTTCCGCAATCGATTGTCTCTGACAGAGGTCCTCAGTTCGTCTCAAAATTTTGGAGGGCGTTATGCAAACTTCTACATATCGAACTTCATTTTTCTTCTTCTCACCAACCTCAATCCAACGGTCAGGCTGAACGTACAAACCAAGCTCTTAAACAATATCTGAGAATGTATGTGTCTGCCGACCAATCTGACTGGTCTGATCTTTTATACCTAGCCGAGTGGTCCTATAACAGCTCTTACCATGAATCTCTCCGGATGTCCCCTTTCAAGGCCGTTCATGGATATGAACCCACCTTATGGCCTCAGGATCGCATTCTCACTGAGGTTCCTGCCGCTGACCTCCAAGTTTTATCTATCCGAGACCATTGGTCTCGCCTGGCCAATATTTTGCGTCAAGCCAAGGTCAAACAGAAGACAGCCGCAGATAAACACAGGTCGGTGGGTCCTGTCCTTACACCTGGTACACTGGTCTGGCTGTCTACAAAACATCTCCGCCTTCGTCAGGCTGCCAAAACATTGGGGCCAAAGTATATAGGACCCTATAAGATTCAATCTCGACTCAACGACGTTTCTTTCTCTTTGTGTCTTCCCAAATCGTTACGCATTAACAACTCTTTCCATGTGTCCTTATTGAAACCTGCCATTACTAACAAATACTCTCATATGCTCAAAGTTCCCGAATCCGTTTTATTCCAGGGGGATGAAGAATACGAAGTTCAGTCTATCTTGGATTCTCGGTTCCAGCAGGGCTCCTTGCAATATCTAATTAGATGGAAGGGTTATGGTCCTGAGGAGAATTCCTGGGTACCGGCTAGGGATGTTCATGCTCCTGTGAAACTCCGATCTTTTCATTCCAAGTTTCCTCTCAAGCCGGGTCTTGGTAGCCAGTATGTCTCCCGTCGGGGGAGGGGTAGTGTCACCTACCTTGATTTACCTCCTGATCCGCAGCCATCGCGGATCAGGAGGACGCCATCCCGTCGGCTGGGGCTCAGAGTGAGAGCCCCAGCTTCCCTTGATGCTGAGACGCGCGTCCAGTAAGACGCATGCGCGAACGGGTGTTTCATGAATATTCATGAGCCCAGTTAAAGGGCTATTTATTAAATTAACCCCTCCCTTGCCAATTGATCAGAGGTGTGTCCTGATCAATTGGTAGTGTATTTAAACGGTCATTTCACAGGTTACCTTTGCCTGTGATAGTGCCTTGTGTATCTCACTAGCGTTTTGACTCCGTTTATCTGTTGCTGACCCGGTTCGTCCCTATATTCTCCATCCGTTTGTTCCTGCATTCCTGATTATTCTGTGCATGACCCTGCTGTTCCTGACTATTCTCCGTCCGCCGCCTGCCTCGATTTCTGCTAGTGACCTGTTTATCCGTATCTCTCCTGTCCGTGACCTGGCCTGTCTCCTGACTCTCCGTTTGCCTGTATTCCTGTACGATCCTATACGGGCTCCACTTGCTGAGTATCCGGTAGTAAGTGTTCCAGCAAATTCCTTGGTGACATACCACCGGCGGCTCAACCAAGGGTGTGTAGTCATTAAGGTGAAGACCAATACTTGCTACCTACGGTACTTAGTGAGTGTCCCTATAGCCTTATCTACACTTGTGGTCCATCTCCTGAACACGACCGTTACAGTTCCCTATCCTCGTTCTTAGTACGTTATTCTAGCTTTTTCTCCATTAGCCATTTTTTTAGTTTTTCCGGGGTATCAAACTGCAGCAGTTGAGAATCATAGGACAACAGAATTTTATAGGGGAATCCCCATCTATATTTTATATTGTTTGTTCTCAGTATCGCAGTAGATGCCGCATATTTTTTCCTTTGGACTCGTGTGTGGAATGATAGATCTGGGAAAATAGATATAGCTTCAAAAGGTTCTTCCACGTGTCCTTCTCTCCTAAGTTTCAGAATGCTCTCTTTGACTTTGTAGGAAGCACAACAGATCAGTACATCTCTGGGGATCTGGGATGGTAAATTGGGGGGTCTAAATGTTCTGTGACATCTCTCCAGAGGGGAAATTGTGCCTTCCCCCTTGACTCCCAATTTACTAAGAAATTCCAGAACAATAGACTCCGGGATGTTTTTAAGTCTTAAATTATTTCGTCTGGTTCTATCCTCCAAATCTGACACCTTTTGTTCCAGCATCATGTTTTTGTAAGACAGTTGTGAGATTTGCTCTTGTGTTGTTAAGAATTGGACGCTTAGCTCTTCTATCTTTTCTGCGTTATTCTTAACATTTAAAGTGCAATCCTTAATGTCTTTTTTGATACTTCCTATATTACTTTCTATTTCACCCTTGATGCGCTCAAATTGGGCGTCAAGTAGTAATGTAAGCATTTCTTGTGTAATGGGGATCTGAGGGAGCACATTTGGGGAGTCAGGGGATCTATTTGAATCACTTGTAGTAGCACCATTATTGCTATCCTCCCCTCCCCCTGTGTCTTCCGCTTGCCTGCTCGATTGTGGGGAAAAAAAAGACAGGCGTTTGTCTGATTTATTTTCGGCTTTATCCTGTTTTTTGTCCCTCTTGCTATTAGCTCTAGGTTCCTGCACTCTTTTAGTGGCCATGGTAGCTTTATGTGCTTCCTGCTGGCTATCTAGGCATCTACAGCTGAGAAGGTACCAGGGGTATGCAGCGTTTACAGCTTAGGTTTCTGCCCTCTGCCGCGCCACTAAAAGGAAAAAAATTGATACTTAGCTTGCTGGAACTCCCTGTTCTTCCGTTGCTCCTGCAGTGTTTGCAGATGTTCAATTATGGCTTTCTGTTTTCCCTCCTGAGGAGCCTTCAGGACAGCCCCTGGTCTCTCTTCGTTGTACCCGCAAGACACACTTTAAAGTCGGCTGCTCAGCGTTACTTCAGGGTCTCATGTCAATGGATGGACTCCACGTTGTTTCCCTCGGTACTTTCAGCTCCAAAACCGCAACTTCGTGCAACGTGTCACGTCATTGCTCCTTTCCCCTACTTCCCGATAAAATGCCATATTTATTATAGTATATAGTATTATAAGAAAGTATAATAAAAACATTTTGCAAATAACTTTGCCATATTATCATTATTTGTTACAAAAAAATTAATGAATGTAATTTTTTTGTTAAAATATGCTATTACGGCAGAAGTGGTACAAGTCATCATGTAATATACATTATACATATTACAAACACCACTCAGTAACCTCAATACAAGTTAGGGTATGGCCACGTATACATATACACATTTATTAACATATATTGTTTTATATACTGCCATAACAGCTCTTGTGGTATAACAATGCCAGTGGTGTCATGCCAGCTATAGGTAGGCATCACATCACCAGTTATTGTTCACCGGCAACAGCTTAGATTATACATATCCTGCTATCATGCCATGTGTATTATGTCCACAGTGGGCAATGGTGCATTGTGGCTGTTCAAACTGTTGGCATGAAATGGTAAGGTGATACACATGATTTGGGGTATATTGAGTTGACCCTTAAATAAAAATAAATAAATATTAAAAAAACACATTAAAATAAATTAACACTATTAAAGAAATATATGAATGTTATTTATATATATATATATATATATATATATATATATATATATATATCACATAATAAAAAAAACCACATTGCTAATCAATGTTTCATTGACATGATAATAATTTTAATATGCCATAATAGCATATTTACTATTAAAAATGCAATGATCGTGATTTATTATGCCACATATAAAAGTACCATTTCAAGTTCACGGTGTGGATCTTAACTGCCCTTATGGGTGGGACCAGTCTGATATGCTAATGAAGAGGTTTCCTCTGTAATGGTGCAAGTCAAGCAAAAAATAGTGATTCCTCTCTAGGTTACATCCTATAGGGCTTTTAGCTTTTGACTGTTCATGCTGAGACAGCTCCCGCACCTTTTTTTTGTCTCACGGTGTGGATGGCCACATTTCTTAGCAATGCAGTGTTGTCCATTTTGGACATGAAATGAAACACATGGCCTAATGGCAGGAGGGTTTGTAAAACCTAACACTGAAGGTGAACAATAACTGCTGATGTTCTGTCAATCACCGGCATTGTTATACCAGAAGAGGTAAATTGATACATGATAATGTATGTATATTTGTATATATGGCCATTCCCTAACTTTTATTGGGGTTAATAAGTGGTGCATATGATATGTGTATTTTATATTAAGTTATGTGTTAATTGATGTCGTAATTGCATAATTTAGTCCATAACAGCATATTTAAATACAAAATTACAATCATTCATTTTTAATAATAAATATAATATGATGACATGTTAAAAATGTTTACTATGGCAATAAAAATTGATTTGTGATGTATTTTAGTATAATATATGTATCACTATGATAATAATATAACATTAACCTCTTAGTGACATGATTTTTTATTGGCTTGACTTTCCCTTGGTGTCTTTTCCTTGGTTTTAACATTTCTGCGGTGTTTTTTTTTTATTTAGTGTACCCTCACATAGTATATACTTTTTGTATCACCATGGGAAGGGCTTTCTTTAGATACTATGTTTTCACTATACAAAAAACCCCCATAAAATATGATGAAACTAATTTAAAAAACACACTTTTACCAACTTTAACCTGAATTTTTAAGCACCTGGTAAAAAAAAATCCTCTAAATAGTTTCAAAATGTTGTCCCGTGTTTAGAAATATGCTGTGTTTCATAGTTTTCTGTTGTTTTTTTGCAACTTATAGGACAAAAAACAAAGGTAAAATGTATTGATTCCTAACCATTTTCTCTTTCAGTGACATTTTAAGTCCAATAGCAACCCTAAATCTAACTGAAAACCCTAACCCTTATGCTAACCCTAACCTTAATGTAACTCTAACCCTAACCCTTATGCTAACAGTAACCCTAGATCTAAAACTAATTTAGCCTTTTTTTGTTTGAGTACTGCTGACTGCCTCTGAGAACTAGCCACTTTCGTCACTCTTACCCACAAGAGGTGCAGCCAAGTCCTATGTCAGCAAGAGAAAGACTGTCTGGCCCATATCATATTATTAATATAATAATTTTTGTAATGGTATTTATTTATGTTAATGTATTTTTCCTATTTATTTATTTTTATTTTTATTTCATTTTATTTGAATATATTTCTTAATTTTATTAAATTGAATGTTTTTTTTTTTATCTTTTTTTACCTTTATTTTTTACATTTAATTTATTTTCCAGAGAAAATAGCCAAAGTCATCCTACTAACTTCTTTGGGAAGACCACTGCTATTTATGCAATAGCTGAGACCCTCCTGAAATAAGCCTGAGTCCTCCCCATAGACTTTTTATGCAGATTATAGATCTTTTGGTGGTCTCTGACTACCTCACATTTAAGGGCATCTCAGACAACCATAGTAAAATGCAGAGCTCTATATTTCTCAAAGAAAATTGGAGCTTCCTGAGTGGAGCAACCAATGAAAATGAGTGGATGAATGAACAAATGATTTTCGTTCATTCTTCATTTGTTTCTTCATTTTTTTCATCCAGATATGCATTCGATTTCAAACAAATTAACAAAAATACAGATTTTCAGCTGATTCATCGGGATTCAGATAAAAATGAATGCCCAAGTATATTAATGCAGACCTATAATGACAATAAAAAGAACATCATATAGATATGTTTATGTAGGTTCACAATGCTTAGTTAGTTAACATTCCATAGATCACATACACATTAACCTGGTCAATAATTACATCAGAAGGGGATTTCTGCAAGAGGCATTTTGGTTAATGTGCACATTTTAAACAAATGAGAGTTGACAAAACAGGAAAGATAATGAAGACAAATCATTTACTAAACAATGTGGTATTTTTTCTTTAGCTTAAAGTCAATGTATTCGTGTTTTTGAGATCACTAATGCTGCTTATAGTAAATTATACCAGGCAGTATTGGTTCGGAAGACAGGTTAGTAATGCAGATGGATGACAGAACATTTAAAAAGCAGAAGCACTTGGTTCAATAGTTTTAAAATGGTTTTAGTTCTTCTCTGAAAAAAGTACAACATCTTAGAATCCTGTATTACAAAAAAAGGACATTTCAGTGTTTTATTATTTTATTCTAATATATATATATATATATATATATATATATATATATATATATATATATATATATATATATATCTTTCTCAATATTTGGGTAAAGAATGATTAACGTCACACACGTCTACTATGGTAAAGAAATGTAACCTGAATTTACTTCATACACATTCATATCTTGTTCTTTGTTGCTACCAAATTTGCATAAATAAGCAATCAGCTTGAACTTTTTCACTTATTTACCACCAAAGTCATTCATCCTTTCAATCTCTTAACTAAGATTTTTTTTATTGAATTCATGGTTCTTTTTACCTTTTCTTCACCCCCACAACATTAAAAACCTTTTTCCCACATTTCAACTGAACAGTATCTTATATTCTCTATTCCTGTGAAAAGTATGACTTCCTCTGTAATTTTTCTTCTTTCAACTCTTGTCTTAATACTAAAATGTAGATCACTCATTACAACCAAAACAGATCACTAGAAACTTGTTATTCTTACCAGAGGTTAGATCAAACAAAGCCCACTAAAATAAATATGTGAAAAGAAAGGGATTTATAAAACACTTCCACACTCTTGAACCAGCCAGTACTACTCAAATTTTAGTATCTTGACTCCAGCCACAAACAGCCACATCACGTTATGTAATTCAAAAGTAAATACAGTGCAATTTGTCCTTTAAATAAAATTACATCAAAAACAATTATTCTCACTCATTAACTTCTTTAAAATGTCAGCTTAATTCTCCATTTACCTTAATCTCACTTTGTCTAGAATTCAATGCATCATGGGAATAATTGCTATTCAAATATTTTTATTGAAGATTTTTCAAATAACAATGTAAACATGTATACAATAAGATACAATAATAATAATAATAATAATAATAATAATAATAATAATTAATACAGAAAATATAGAAGATATTAATAGAATAGGGGATAAACTCTATAAGCACAATCATCCAGTGGGATAAGAGTAACAACTTATCAATTTATATACACTATATTATCATATACAATCAAATATATACAACATATTAGCAATCACCATCTGGTCAGGAATGAACCACGAAATGAGATTATAATTGATTCTAATGTTTTCTTCCAATAAAAGCCACTCTTGTTTCAAAATTTCAGTTTTTGGTGTTGGTAAGTGGAAAGCTAGATTGCAATGTCTGTTTTCAAATATGTATTGCATGACCTCATTTATGTGTGGTGATTTAATATCTTCCCAGCATTGGGTGATAATTGTTGTTGCAGAAATTAGAATATGGTCAAGTAAAATTTTATTATAATTTGGTAAATTATAGTAAAAGCTCTGGTGTCAAATTAACAATTGAATTGTCAACAGTTTTAATTTATGTATTTAAATCCAATAACGTCTAATTTAGGGCACAACCACAGCATGTGACACAAAGATCCCCTTTCTCCACATCACCTCCAGCATGAATCTCTAAATGTGCCACACACTGTAATATACGCCTCAATGAATTTACAAAGTGAATCCATTCTGTGATGTTAAATGTTTTACCCAGTTCTCCCTGCCATTTTTTCAATGAATCATTTTTTTTATTTAGTTCCCTGGCCAAATGAGTGTAGCATATAGAACTGGCTCCTTTCGGAGCAGGATCCAAATAGTATATTTTTTCTATTTTTTATATTTCCAGTTTACTTTGGTTTGGATACTGTAAAAAAAGGCCACATTTAACAATAATAAGATGAATTATTTTGTTGTATAATATTTCATCAGAAATGTTCAAATCAAATTTGTTTTTCCTTTGGTCAAAATTGCTAATTTTGTTTAATGTAAAGAAATTATCAATGTGTGTTATGGAATGTCCAGTAGACTAAATTTAAGTTGGGGGTGTCATGAATTAAAACTGATAATGGAGTTGCTCTAGACCAAATTGCAAAGGGTTTAATTTTTTTATATAATATGTTTCATGAATTTATAGTAATTTTGGTGGATGGGAACATATTTATGTAACGTGGTCATCCAGATGGAGGAAGCCATATTATTTCTCTAATACGATGTGGGAAAATGTTTGTTGTCTCCTCGAGCCATTGGGGTTGTCCAGTATCTAAATTATATTTTAATGAAGCAGCTACATTAGTAGCATGATAATAATGAGCAAAGTCTGGCAAACCAATACTCCCACGTACTAAAGGTTTCTGTAATACAAATAACTTGATTCTTGCTGGTTTCCTGTTCCAAATAATTGTCAAAATGGGTGAACTTTTCTAAAAATCGATAGAGGAATAATAAGGGGGTACTGTTCCAATATAATATAATATTTTTGGAACTACATTCATTGTGAAGAAAATAGACTTTATTCGGTCTTTTCTTCTGTGTTCGTGCTTTTTGCCTACAGTATTGCTTGCAGGAGGATTCCTCATAAAAGCCAGTGTGTTTTGAATTGTTATTCCTCTTGCAGGAGGATTCCTCATAAAAGCCAGTTCACTCATGCTTGGCTAGTGGGAAAGGAATATAAGACAGCAGTACCATAGTCACTGCAGGTCTTAACAACTGGTGGCAAGCGACGGGATCGAATGGGACGCAAAAAGACAACTGGTGAATGGCCCAGCAGTAAGAGAAACTAAAAAGGACTACGCTAAAGGATCTGCTGGAAGCCCGAGGTCAGGTGACAAGCAAAAAAAAGAAAGCTACCCTCATAGCAGAACTAACGGAGGGCGACCAAACCAGCAGCATGGCGAATGTCAGCCAGGAGGAAGCAGAATTTCAACAGAAGGTGATGTGTAGGCTAAACCTAAATGGGCCAAATCCCACACCTGAGATGGTGACGCAAGTCCTGGCACAAGTGAACGCAGATCGCAGAGCACAACAGGCAAGCTTAAACCAAGGAGACACTGCTTCCTTAGCTGGATCTTTAAATGGAGTGCAGCGGAGAAAGATTAATTATGCTGCTTTTAAAAGTTTTTCGAATGGAGAGATGGAAATTGACGCATATTTACAGGATTTCGAGCGTCAATGTGCTTTGGAGGATCTGGAATCAGAGCAATGGGCCACGATTTGAAGCAGCAAACTCACAGGCCGAGCAGCTGAGGCATATCGAGCAGTTCCTGACACCGCCATACACAACTACGCCAGGGTAAAAGACATTCTGCTAGCCAGGTATGCCGTGACCCCAGAGACTTACAGGAAAAAGTTTCGGGCATTACGGAAATGGGGCCAAGACTCCTACACCGAATGGGCCTTTAGGATGTATCGGGCAGCCCAAAACTGGATACAAGGCTGCCAGGCCACAACGCTAGAGGAGGTGCTGCAACTCCTCTTGCTAGAACAATTTTATGACCACACACCGGCAGACACCAGGGACTAGGTCAGAGACAAAAAGCCGGCCTCAGTCGAGGAAGCGGCCAAGCTGGAAGACGAGCATCATGAGGGAAGAAAAGGAGAGGCTAGTGCAAACCGTCCCTGGTAAGGTACAGCGCTCCAACGCCAGGTCTTGTGGCCAACCCCAGACCAAGCACGGTACCACCCACGACTCAACCTAATTTTAACAGGAGACCACCATTGGTATGTCACCATCGCAATCAGCCAGGGCACTACATAATACATTGCCCTCAGCGGAGCAGAGGCAACTTGGAGCGGCCACCACCACCGAGGGCCGCCGCTCACCACTATCAACATGAGCCGCTGGAAGATCACAGCCTGGATTCGGAGCAATGGGCCGTACTACATGAGGTGAACCTAGCCCAAGCCGAGGGGGACAACCGGGTGCACCACAGACAATGGGTCACCATAGATGGAAAAGAGGCTGAGGCCTTACGAGACTCTGGGGCCACCCTTACTTTGGTGCAGCCTCACACCGTATCTGCAAAGGCGTGCACCAAGAGGACGGTTGCAGTCAGAGTGGCAGGAGGCGCCATCCACAAGTTACCCACAGCTCGAGTACAGTTAAATTGGGGCACCGGAGCCAAGCAGATGGAAGTAGGCATTATGTCTGGCCTACCTGCAGAAGTATTGTTGGTGAACGACTTGGGGTGCCTAACTTCGCAGCTGAGCCACCCAGATCCCGTGGGCACCGGCCCCGTGACTACCAGGGCCCAAGCCCGCTGAGCTGTACCGACACACTCCGAGGAACCTCAGGTAGGGACCGAAATCCCAGTAGTATGCCCTATCCCCGTCCCCTTCTGGGGCACCCCCCAAGACTTTGGCCAAGCCCAGCAGTCAGATCCCACGTTAGCAGGTTACAGGAAGGCAGTAGGTACCCCTAAGGAAGGTAATGCCCACGAGAATTTCCACTGGGACAAGGGATTGTTATATAGGGTCACCGGGGGAGTGGGACAGGGGGCAGCCCAAGTTAGAAAAAGACAGCTGGTCGTACCCCACAAATACAGAGCAGAACTCTTAAAGCTCAGCCATGATATCCCACTAGCAGGACATCTGGGTATCAAGAAAACCAAGGACCGCCTTACCCAGACGATCTTCTGGCCAGGGATATCAAAAGATTTGCAGACGTACTGGATAGGGAAACGGGGGGATCACCCTAAAGCTAAGTTATGGTCCCTACCCATAATCGAAGAGCCATTCTATCGAGTGGCGGTAGACCTGATAGGACCCCTCAGCAAACCCAGCTCCTCTGGTAAACGGTACATCCTCACAGTGATGGATTACGCCACCAGATACCTTGAGGCTGTGGCGCTCTCCAACATTGAGGCGGAGACGGTAGCGGAGACGCTAGTCAGGATCTTTTCCCGAGTGGGGTTTCCCCGGGAAATACTTTCCTATCAGGGAACTCAGTTCACGGCAACTGTAACGCAACAGTTATGGCGGAGCTGTGGGGTGAAACCATTATTCAGCTCCCCCTACCATCCCCAAACCAACGGCCTCTGTGAGCGATTCAACGGCACGCTTAAGCAGATGCTCACAGCGTTCATAGAGTCCTACGGTCAATGGGAGAAATTTCTACCTCATCTCCTGTTTGCCTACCGGGAAGTACCCCAGGCGTCCACCGGGTTCTCCCCCTTCGAACTCCTATACGGGAGAAAAGTCCGGGGACCCCTGGACCTCATACGGGAGCACTGGGAGGGCAACCCAGGAGAGGAAGGGATCCCAGTCTTACCATACGTGCTGGAGTTCCGGGACCGCTTGCAGGCCCTGACAGGATCTGTTCGGGAGAACCTGCTGGTGGCTCAGAAACGACAGAAACAATGGTATGACCGGGGAGCCCGAGATAGGAACCTTGAAGTAGGGCAAAAGGTACTAGCCATCCGACCTTCCAAAAAAGACAAGCTCAAGGCAGCTTGGCAGGGGCTATTTAAAGTGGTGGAACGGATTAGCGACACCAACTATATTGTAGCCAAATGTTCAGATGAAAGGATCAGAAGAGTCTTTCATGTAAATATGTTGAGACCATACTTCGAGCGCTCTGAGGACGTGGCCGCTATCTGTGCCCCGTCCACTGATGACAGTGAAGGGCTCCCCTTACCCGATCTGCTGGCCGCTAACCAAGATACCTTAGAGCGGGTCGGGCTGGGGGAGAAACTAGACCCCACACAACAGGCAGACGCAAAACATCTGCTGTGGGAACACGGTAGGCTGTTTTCGGTCCTACCCGGGTACACATCCGCCGCAGTGCACCAGGTGGAAACGCAGGGGGAGACCCCATTACGGCAGCAGCCATACCGTATCCCGGCAGCAGTGCGGTCCAGCATGTGGAAAGAAATCCAGGAAATGTTAGAGTTAGGGGTTATTGAGGCTTCCCAAAGACCTTGGCCATCCCCGGTAGTTTTAGTACCAAAACAAGACGGTACGACTCGTTTCTGTATTGACTACCGGAAACTGAACGAACGGACTATCACTGACGCATATCTATGAATTGCTTGATCGCATGGCCAGTGGGCACTTTCTAACTACTCTAGACCTGTGCAAAGGATATTGGCAAATTCCGCTAGACCCGGCCGCTATCCCTAAGTCGGCGTTTGTCACCCCATTCGGGCTATACCAATTTCGGGTTATGCCGTTTGGGATGAGGAATGCCCCAGCTACGTTTCAAAGGATGGCGGACCGACTTCTGGAGGGAATGCAGGACTTCGCATGTGCCTAACTAGATGACATTGCCATCTATAGCGGCACATGGGAGGCCCACCTGACGCACTTGGCTACAGTCTTTGGGAAGTTACAAGAAGCCGGCCTCACCCTGAAACCCAAGAAGTGCCATGTGGGCATGGCAGAGGTTCAATACCTAGGGCATAGAGTGGGGTCTGGGAAACAACGCCCTGAACCGGCCAAAGTAGAGGCCATAGCCAATTGGCCCCAGCCCCGCACCAAGACGCATGTATTGGCTTTCCTAGGCACAGCAGGGTACTATAGAAAGTTCGTCCCTGAGTATAGCACCCTAGCAAAACCCCTCACCGACCTGACCAAAAAGGCCCTACCCAAGAAGGTAGCATGGTCCCTGGAGTGTGCAACAGCGTTCCAGAGACTTAAAACGGCTTTGAGCGAAGCTCCAGTATTGGTGGCCCCAGACCCTAATAAAACATTTCTCGTCCATACAGATGCCTCCATGTTTGGGCTGGGAGCCGTGCTGAGTCAAGTGGGGGAAGATGGCATGGAGCATCCGGTGGCACATCTCAGCCGTAAGTTGTTACCTTGAGAGGTCAGCTATGCCACCGTGGAAAAAGAATGCCTGGCTCTAGTATGGGCCTTAAAGAACTACAACCGTACATTTATGGCCTAGCTTTTACCCTACTAACTGACCACAATCCCCTCATTTGGCTCAACCGAGTTTCTGGAGACAATCCCCGGTTGCTGAGCTGGAGTTTAGCGTTGCAGCCCTATAATTTTACACTGCAATACCGCCCGGGCAAGCAGAACGGCAAAGCGGATGGGCTTTCCCGCCAAACCGACTTGGATATTTAACTATGCCACCCGGACATCCCCTAGCCAACCCGGCAGGGTCTAGGTGGGTATGCCGACCCATGGATCTAAGGGGGAGTATTGTGAAGAAAATAGACTTTATTCGGTCTTTTCTTCTGTGTTCGGGCTTTTTGCCTACAGTATTGCTTGCAGGAGGATTCCTCATAAAAGCCAGTGTGTTTTGAATAAAAAACGTTATTCCTCTTGCAGGAGGATTCCTCATAAAAGCCAGTTGTTTTTTGAATAAAAAACGTTATTCCTGTTTCACCCTTCATGAAGTCTGGGCTCATGTTTGAGGGATATTCGTTTTGCTGGGGAGAAACGTCTTGGAAACTACAGTATTCCTCTACTCCTGGCTGCAGCTATAATCACTCATGCTTGGCTAGTGGGAAAGGAATATAAGACAGCAGTACCATAGTCACTGCAGGTCTTAACATTCATTTTAACCAAACTGATCCTACCTAGATTGCACCATCTCTCCATGTCGTCCCTTAGAGCGGGCCAGACTTTTCCTAAGTTGTTTTCATGCATCCTAGCCAGGTTTTTGAACAAATTGAGACAAAAATAGTAAATGTAAGTGTCTCAAAGTCAAACTGTTTTTTTTTAACCACTTAGTGACATGACTTTTTTGACTTGTCCGACGCTTGGTGACATGGGCTGTTTTAACATTTCTGAAGTGTTTGTGTTTTGCTGTCATTTATTTCTGTCTCATTTAGTGTACCCGCACAAACTATATATCGTTTTTATCGTTATAAGAAGGGCTTTCTTTTGATACCATTGTTTTGATAATAGCATATAATTTGATGTAAAAAAATAAATAAAATATGGCAAAAAAATTGAAAAAACAAAACAAAAAAACACTGCTAAATAGTTTCTAATATATGTCCTGAGTTCAGAAATAGCCCATGTTTTATGTTTTTGTGCTTTTTTATTCTTGTTACAGGGCCAGAACTATAAGTAGTGCAAAGCTATTTTAAAATCCTTTTTTTTCAAAATTAGCGATAGTGACATTGTAACACTGATTTCTGTACTAAATCCATGAATGACCCCCAACATGAACATATTTTTGAAAACTAGACCACTCAGGGCATTTAACTTGGGGTATTTTGACACACTTTATGTAGCCATTTTACCACCAATTTTTGCCAAAGTTTGCAGCAAAAAACCTTTTTTTTTAATTTTTCACATAGATTGCAATTTAGGTAAACATTACCTTAAAATGTGAAGGGGTATTTCCAAATAACACCTCAATATGTGTTCAGCAACATCTCCTGAGTACAGGGATACCACCCATGCATAGGTTTGTTGGTTTGTTTTGTGGCTAAAAGTCCACATTTAGGGGGTGCGCAATTTGGTTTTCCAACTTGGAATTCTGACATGCAGAAAACTTGTGCCCATAATTTTTTTCACATTCATTGTACATCGGGCATGAATTCACAGATCCTATTATGTGTCAGTGCCAAACAACACCTTAATATGTGTTCAGCAACATCTCCTGAGTACAGGGATACCACCCATGTGTAGGTTAGTTAGATTATTGGGGGGTTAAAAGGCCACATTTGAGAGGTGCTCTTTTTGGTTTTTCAACTTGGAATTCTGACATGCAGAAAACCTGCGCCCATGTTCCATTTTGATTTATATAATTTTATGTAATTTTATGTGTAAATTTTATGTATAAAATGCTGTAAGAGGCTTACAAGGAAGTTGCTCCCTGTATTATAATAAATTGCCCCTGATAACTACACAAATTTATATAGAGATTTTTGTTAATTTAATTGCCAATGTCTTTTTAATAAAATATATTTATAATAATAATTTTTTGTTCTTTGCTGCAGTCCCGTTTTTTATCCCTCCTATTTAGGAGACTTATAAAAATCTGAGCAGCTTCCTTGTTTTAACCTATTCTAATAAAGTATGTTCTTTTGATATCCATTGAATCACTAATTTGAGCTGTCATGTATAACAGACTGTAGTGTGCTTTTATATCCTCTCCATTTATCACATACGATGTAACGGAGATTGAAGATCAGCTGAGATTGCAAATATCGCGAGATCACGCGAAACCCGTAAGTAACGCCCATCAACACTACACGATCCATGGATATATAATCTCAGTGCACAGCAGGCTGTCCAGACGCCAAGTTGAAGCCCAGTGTAGGGGCGAAACGCGTAGCGCTCCTGGACAGACCTGCATCCTTTTGTGATTTATGACAGTTCCCCTTCTGGACTGTTTTTCCTTGTGCTGCTGCTGTAAGGACTCTTTTCCCAGACTGTGTGGCGCCCACTGGTTGAGCAACCGAGAGATCCTATATGTAAGCAGATATTGTTTTTTTATTAAAACTTATACTTGTCTTATCCTAATTCCATCTATGGGTATTCCTTTCCCTATGCTCTGAAATATATGAGTGGAGGACAGAGAACCTGGAAGAGAAGGATTACTCCCTGTGTATACAGCCTACTTTCTGACAAGTCTCCTTACCCTGAAGGAGTATTGTGAGTGTACTAATAGAGGAGAATTACTGCGATCTCCCCCAATTTTTATTTTGTCTAATTATCACTATACACTCACCATACAGGTGTTTTAATATTGTTCACTTGCTTCAGTTTACCTGTAGCGCAGTTCTTGTACTTTTTTTCTTTACTGTTCCACCATGTTGCTGAAATGCTGCCTCCTGCTAAGACGTTGCATATCAGATGGTGGTGCTGCTTGTTGTGGCGTGCTGCCAAAGCTTTCCAACATTTCGGCCATGCTAACCCTACCTTTTGAGGTGCTGGCGGTGCACCAGCTGCGTTGGCGACCTCTTCCTCTGCCTTCGCCTTGTGCTTGCCCCCTGTGTCATTTTGGAATGCCCTCAGCAGCGCGTCTTCCAGTGTGCTCTTGTAGTCGCGCATCTTACGATCACGCTCCAGTGATGGAATTAAGGACGGCACGTTGTCCTTGTAACAGGGATCCAGCAGGGTGGCCACCCAGTAATCAGCACAAGTTAGAATGTGGGCAACTAGGCAGTCGTTGCGCAGGAACTGCAGCATGTAGTCGCTCATGTGTGCCAAGCTGCCTAGAGGCAAGGACAAGCTGTTCTCTGTGTGAGGTGTATCATCTGTGTCCTCTGTATCCCCCCAGCCACGCTCCAGTGATGCCCACGAGCTGCGTTGGGTGCCACCCTGCTGTGAACATGGTTCCTCCTCCTCATCATCATCATCCTCATCCTCCTCCAAAACTGTGCCCTGGCTTGACAGTTGTGTACCTGGCCTTTGCTGGTACAGGAACCCACCCTCCAAGCTACTTGTGAATCACTGGCCTGATAACCGTGGAAATTACCCCTTTTCTTCCTCCTCCTCTTCCTCCTGTGCCACATCCTCTTCCATCATTGCCCTAAGCGTTTTTTTTCAAGGAGACATACAAGTGGGATAGTAAGGCTGAGAATGGCGACAGTGGCACTGGCCATGTTGGTGGAGTACTCGAAACATGGTCTTGCATGGAGGCCCACTCATTGGTGGTGAAGTGGTGCTGTTCCACAGAGTGACTGACCCGTGCGTGCTGCAGCTGATGCTCCACTATCGCCTGCTGCTGCTCACACAATCTCTCCAGCATGTGCGAGGTGAAGTTCCAGCTTGTGGGCACGTTGCATATGAAGCGGTGAGCGGGAAGGCCTAAGTTACGCTGCAGCACAGACAGGCGAGCAGCAGCAGGGTGAGAATGCAGCAGCTCTGATATATCTGGGTAGTTTTTCAGGAATTTCTGCACCACCAAATTCAGCACATGCGCCAGGCAACGAATGTGTGTCAAACAGGCTAGGCCCAGAGCTGCTACGAGATTTCACCCATTATCGCACACCACCAGGCTGGGCTTGAGGTTCAGCGACCACAACCACTCTTTGATCTGTTGTTCCATGCCCGACAACAGCTCCTGCGCGCTGTGGGGTTTTTCCCCCAAACATATGAGTTTTAAAAGAGCCTGCTGTCGTTTCCCCCTGGCTGTGCTGAAGTTGGTGGTGAAGGTGTTACGCTGACCGGAGGAGGAGGTGGTAGAGGAGGTGGTAGAGGAGAAGGAAGAAGCTGAGTAGGAGGAGAAGGCAACAGGAGGCAAAGAGAAATGCCATGCAATCCTCGGTGGCGGAAGGAAATGCGCCAAACTGCTATCTGCCTCAGGCCCAGCCGACACTACATTTGCCCAGTGAATAGTTAGGGAGATTTAGCGTCCCTGCCCATGCTTACTGGTCCACGTATGGATGGCGTTGCGCAGTGCACACATAATTTTGTCGTCTAATTGCTTGTGCAGGGAAGGGATGGCTCGCCGGGAAAAGTAGTGGCATCTGGGAACCACGTACTGTGGGACAGCCACCGCCATCAGGTTTTTAAAACTGTCCGTCTCCAACAGACGGAATGACAGCATTTCAAAGGCCATGAATTTGAAAATGCTGGTATTCAGAGCCAGTGTTCGCGGGTGGGTAGGGCCATACTTCCTCTTTCTCTCCAGTGTTTGGGAGATGGACAGCTGAACGCTTCCATGGGACAGTGTGGAGATGCTTGGGGACGGTGGCGGATTTTGTGGCGTTGCTGCCACTTCCTCTATTTGCTCGTGGCAGAGCAGCAGAAGATGAAGCAGGAGGAGCCTGAGACCTTTCTTGGGTTTTGAGATGCTTACTCCACTGCAGCTTGTGCTTTGCATGTAGATGCCTGGTCATGCAGGTTGTGCTCAGGTTTAGCAAGTTTATGCCTCGCTTCAGGTTCTGATTGTACAGCTTGCAAACCACTCGTGTCTTGTCATCAGCACATTGTCTAAAGAACTGCCACGCGAGGGAACTCCTTGGAGCTGGCTTTGGTGTGCTCGGCCCCTGGGTGCGGTGGGCAGTAGCAGGCGTACTGTCTAGGGGTCGGCCGCTACGGTTTTGCACCCTGCTCCCTCTTATGCTGCCTTGGTTCCTTTTTGCGACCACCACCTCTTCCTCCAAACTGGACACGTCACTCGCATGACCTTGATTCCATGTGGGGTCTAGGACCTCATCATCCTCCACATCATCTTCCACCCACTCCTCAACCCTGCCCTCCTTGCCGGTCTGCACACTGCTGAAAGCCACAGCATTTGGCACCTGTGTTTCGTCATCATCAGAGATGTGCTGCGGTGGTCCTCGCATGTCCACATCTTGACACATAAGTGGTTGTGCATCAGTGCGCTCAATCTCTTCCACTTCTGGGGCAAGGCTAGGTTTGATGACCCCACCAGCAGAGTCATCAAAAAGCAAAAAAGACTGCTACATGACTTGTGGCTCAGTGTGGGGGTTCCAGACCCAGTTTCCCACAAAACCGGGGTCCCTTACCTGCACCCAATCCCGTTTCTGACCGACGGAGGGGAAGGCCGTCGCGTGGTAGGCCGCATCCCCGGACTCTAGTAACTCGCATCCCGCGAGTTTCTGATACTTCTGTTAATCGGATGGCGGAGGGGCGTGGCCTAACGCGCGATGGTGCTATTCCATTGGTGGGGACAGCGGGGGTGTGGAAAGAGGCTGACACTGACCATAGTGAGTGTCATGCTACTCTATGTGAGTAGGTGGACTTCCCTAATTGGAGGAGGTTCACCTGACAACCCTTAAATACCAAGCACTGACTACAATCAGTGCTTGTGTAATGAGCTGCTAAGTGGTGTATACCCTTGGTTCCTTTTCAGAGTACTTTATCCTTGTGATTCCTCCAGGAATTATTGACCTCCCGGATTTTGACCTTGGCTTCCCTCATGGACATTCTGATTTCTCCTGCCCATTGATCCTGGCTCGAACTGTTTACTCCCTGGTTACTCCACCTTGTACCCCGCTTTCTGCTGCTTCCCTGTGGCCACTCACTACCTTCCTGCCATAGGCTCCCAGCCCCAAATCTCACACTCAGACTGCTTGGCTGACTTGCAAGGGGGTGAGGTGAAAGACAGATGGCCATGAGCTGCAGATGTCAACTCTGAGCTTTCAGCAGGGGACCGGGTGGGAGACAATGTGAATGAACTGGAGGCACTGTCAGCCACCCAATCTACTATCGACTGTACTTGTTCTGGCCTCACCATTCTAAAAGCAGCATTCGGGCCTACCAAATAACACTGAAGGTTCTGTCGCGTACTAGCACCTGAGGAAGTGTATTTCACTTGTGCGTGTAGCCGGCAGTGATCGACCACATCCCATACTTGTAACAGGAGCTCCACCAACACCAGCAGCACCACGACCAGGGCCACATCCCTTATTTGACGCTCTCCTCATTCTTTGCGGTCACCCACCAAAGTAACAGATGGTTTATGTCAGACGACAATGTAACCGCCAATAGTCAACACTTTTTGTTTGTATTTTTTTTGTTTATTGGACTGCAAGAAATGCACCGCAAGACGTAAATGTACTATTTAGCACCCAAACAATTAGAATTTTTCAAAGTGCGCTGTAAGCACAGTATTGGACTGTTCTATTTGACTCTCAGGCATGAAGTGCACCTCAAGACGCAAATGTACTATTTACCACCCGAAACAATTAGAATTTTTCAAAGTGTGCTGTAAACACAGTATTGGACTGTTCTATTTGACTCTCAGATATGAAGTGTACCGCAAGATGCAAATGTACTATTTACCACACAAAAAATTAGAATTTTTCAACGTGTGCTGTAAACACAGTATTGGACTGTTCTATTTGACTCTCAGATATGAAGTGTACCGCAAGATGCAAATGTACTATTTACCACACAAAAAATTAGAATTTTTCAACGTGTGCTGTAAGCACAGTATTGGACTGTTCTATTTGACTCTCAGATGTGAAGTGCACCTCAAGACGCAAATGTACTATTTACCACCCAAAACAATTTTTCAAAGTGCGCTGTAAGCACAGTATTGGACTGTTCTATTTGACTCTCTGATATGAAGTGCACCGCAAGACGGAAATGTACTATTTACCACCCAAAACAATTAGAATTTTTCAAAGTGTGCTGTAAGCACAGTATTGGACTGTTCTATTTGACTCTTAGATATGAAATGCACCGCAAGACGCAAATGTACTATTTACCACACAAAAAATTAGAATTTTTCAACGTGTGCTGTAAGCACAGTATTGGACTGTTCTATTTGACTCTCAGATGTGAAGTGCACCGCAAGACGCAAATGTACTATTTACAACCCAAAACAATTTTTCAAAGTGCGCTGTAAGCAAAGTATTGGACTGTTCTATTTGACTCTCTGATATGAAGTGCACCGCAAGACGGAAATGTACTATTTACCACCCAAAACAATTAGAATTTTTCAAAGTGTGCTGTAAGCACAGTATTGGACTGTTCTATTTGACTCTTAGATATGAAATGCACCGCAAGACGCAAATGTACTATTTACCACACAAAACAATTAGAATATTTCAACGTGTGCTGTAAGCACAGTATTGGACTGTTCTATTTGACTCTCAGATGTGAAGTGCACCGCAAAACGCAAATGTACTATTTAACACCCAAAACAATTAGAATTTTTCAAAGTGCACTGTAACCATAGTATTGGACTGTTCTATTTGACTCTCAGATATGAAGTGCAGGACTCACATTTAATATTTAACACCAACAAATTGCAGTATTTAAAAATGCCTAGATGTTGCCCACTGAGCTAACAGAACAGGATTAAAGTCATGTGCCTGGCACACATGCAGTTGCAAGTGCACTGCACTGGGCTCAGGGCAGGGTACAAATATGTAGTATAGCACCCACTAAAATAATTACTGTAATTTGAATAATCGCTTTAGTTTGAAGATTCAACAGTTTGCAGATTCAACACCAGAATTTTTTTAAATCTGTCCCTCACAGCTGCATCATCCTCTCCCTACACTAAGAAGAGCTCATGCCCTGCAGCCTTTCAAAATGCGCCATTAAATCGCCGAACCCCGAACTCCAACACGAACATACAGTGGAATGTCCGTGTTCGGGTCGGTGTCCAAAAAACGTAATGTTCGGTACGAACCCAAACAGTGCGGTTTGGGTTCGCTCAACACTACTAAGCAGCACACAGGATATTATTGTACTACAGAGGTAAACCATCAACCACTGACCCACTGTAATCAATCATAGTTTCCTCCTCTCAGAAATATGCTTTGGCACAATCTTGGAGCATGAGTAGAGGGGTAGCAACAGCATTAAGTTATTGCTAAGCCAAAACTTACCCAGTGAGCCCACCATTCCAAAAACAGAGCCTCTTTTCAATTCCCGGGGACATAATCTATAGGGTTTAGGCAGGCCATTATTTCTCTCCAAGAACCCCAGTGATGGAGGGTTCCATCACATTTGCTATTATCAAGTTATTTTGTATATCAATGTTTAGTGTAGGTGGTGGCCCTGCCTGTTTGTTTATTGTTTTTAAAGTTTGTTATTTGCACAGTATATATTGTAATACTTTTGGAGTAAAGAGATCAGGCATGGCATGTTCATAGGTTGCCCCCCTCTTTTTCAATAACCCGTTTCCAATAAAAAAATATATATTAATTATGAGAGGTGCTTTAAAGCTGGAGATTGCTTTCTAAATATGTAGCTTTTTTTCCAGGGTTAGGGTTAAAGTTAAATTAGGGTTAGCATAGGAGTTCGACAAAAACAGGTAAATAATTTGTAGGCTATTTATTGAGTTTTGCTACCAATTGCGACCTTGTGAGTCAGTAGGAATGTATTCAACCACTTTTACCCTGTTAATAGTAAATTTCGGGTGATCTTAAAGATCATCAATCAAATGAGGGCCTGGTAGAAGAAATAAGACCTGGTGCCCGGGTAATGTTAGCCATATGTAGCCCCTTGCAGCTGCCTTTTATTTAAAGTTCAGGGTGCTGGGGGGAAAGTCTGTGTAGATTGCACAGACTGCAAGTCCCATACCTTCTTCTCTGTGCATAGTTATGTGTGTATGTTTGTGTGATTTGATGTGCCATTTTCTGGCTCCTAAATTTTTTTGGTGTCTCATAAAATCAAATCAAGTTTGTCAAGACATGTCTTAGGAGATTTTTCGACTGCCCAGATACTTACACAAAATATTTCTGATGATGCATTTGCACACTTATTAATACTGAACTGTAATTATACAAGGTCACAGGGCAAAAGGACACAGAGCTGACAGCATGATCCGTTATAAATCTGAGTTATTAGTTTAGTAATATATAATACACCTTAGCCCTTCCATTTCTTTAGTTTTTTTTTTTTTTTGCATGGAGGTGTAGTACAATGCATTGTGAAAACATGCATGTCCAGGCTCAGGCATCATAGGGTTAAAGAGAGGACTTTCATATAGGTGCTTATTTTGGCATTTCAGTGGCATTATAATGAATGACACTTTGATTACCACAATTTTGATTTTACTCCAAATTTTATAAAATGACAGACAAAGGAGAAGTCAGGGAGGTATGGCTCCTACAATAACAGTGGTAACTGTTAGAGTTTGAGGAGTAATCCATATGGATTTATCCTTTGTACAACAGATCTTATTATTTACTATAAATAAACGCAAAACACAAAATATGAAAAAATATAATTTAACATTAAAAAAATACATTTTTTAATTAAAAAGGCACACACCTTAAAATCTTAACTATTAATTTACAAGCTAAAGCTTGATTTACTGAACAAATCATAACAGATTTATATAACAGATTAGTATATTTAATACAGTGTGCTGTAGATGTTAATATTAGTATAGATTCTTAGAATAAAGCTATTTACTAAATATGTGTATTTCTTATTGCCTTATACATTTTGGCTCATTGAAATAGATTATCAATTCATAACATTATAATGCATTTCAGTAAATGTAATATTCTTTGTATTAAAAGTATTATTCTATATTTTCTCTGGCATTCATTAATGTAATGAATCTTCTTTCTGGATGTGGAGTAATTTTTACTAGTCTGTAAGGAATAGTGATGTAAGCTCTGTATTTTTTTCAGACACACTGACAGATAACTAATAAGTTCAATGTCCATTAAACCAGTTGATTTAAGGAATTTAATTCCACATTTGCAGTTCATTTTATGTTTTCTCAATAAAAAACATACACTTTTAAATTGATAGCTTTTTTCTGTAATATAGACAAGAGGAAATTGGTTTGCTATGCCAGCACTACATCATGTATTCATTGCAGTATGACTACCTTGATAATGAAATAAATATTGGCTGCTGCATCCTTTGAGAATTTTACTCTCTCCTGTATAATTTTATGTTAAGGGTTAGTAGCATATTGCAATTGAAGTGAATTAATATTAGCCAGTAGTACTAGTTATGGTCTTTTCATTACAGTTATAATCTGTTTTCATTTCTAAAATATCAGGATAAACTGTGCAATACATCTAGTTACCTCGTGAGAATGAAGGTGTGTAATGGTAAGCAAAAGAAAGAAAACAAATAATAATAATGTAAATGTATAATGTCATCCACTCTGGCAAATAAGAATGTGAAGAAAATAGACAGAAACTTTAGGGCCCAAATAGCTGATGCACTGGACCTCTGCAGTATACTTGTCCATTTTCCTTGTGGTAAGAATGCCCTGCCCCTAATACTTAAATTTTATCCTTTTATATTGTGCTTGAATTTACCTATAGTAACATATAGAATGTGTCAGCAGATAAGAACCATTCATTCCATCTAGTCTGCCCAAGTCTCTAAATACTTTTATTAGTCCCCAGTTCCCTATCTTATATGTACACATGTTTAAAATGTACAAAAATCACTCTAAAACGTGTATAAAGTGTCCACTCACATGTACCTGAGGAGATGTCTGGAGCTGCCTTAAAAGAAAAATATGCACACATGTTTAAAATGTACAAAAATCACTCTAAAACGTGTATAAAGTGTCCACTCACATGTACCTGAGGAGATGTCTGGAGCTGCCTTAAAAGAAAAATATGCACACATGTTTAAAATGTACAAAAATCACTCTAAAACGTGTATAAAGTGTCCACTCACATGTACCTGAGGAGATGCCTGGAGCTGCCTTAAAAGAAAAATACCGGGTGCTTTTTCCATTTATCTACTGCTATTATCCCTGAGCAGATTACTGCTTTGGTACATTTGATTGGACACTTTTTAGAGTGTTGTTTTTACATTGTCCTGATATACTTCACCATATATTGTTTATTTTTTATTTACCTTTATATAACACTTGTAAGAAACCATCTTATTGAAAAGGGTAATTGTCAATGTGCTTGGGTTGGGTCTAGCGCACAAAGTCACTTTATTTTGTTTTCATGCACTACTTTTTGCTATGAGTGCAACAATAGCTGTATCTAGGTGCTGCTCACAGTATATTATTTATTTTTCTTATGCATCTATCAGAGCTCTCAATCATGACTTTGCATTGCCCACAAGGCTGCCTAGGACTGTCCCGGGCATTCAGGGACATGTGGTCACCCCCAATATATTGCTCGGTATGCCACTTTCCAGTTGACACAAAATATAAAAAAAGCAATCTCAGTCAGACACTGATTAAGCCAAATAGGTGCAGGTAAATTAATTTTATTATGTTTAAGCATAGTATTTTTACTTGCCTTTAATTCCAAGATGGTGGGTGAACCCAAACTTATAGTGCCCTGGACTGAGTTAATGGATACCCCAATATTAATGTGATGGATTGTTGCCTTTGCAGTGCCTTCTCCATCATTTAATTAATAGGACATAATACTGCCTACTGATCAAAATGTCTTAGGGGTTTAACTAGTAAACTTGTTAGTTGGCATGTCCTAAAGAATACTGTTGCATATATGAGAGAACGTGTTTCCTTGCTATGATTCCTATTAAATCATATTTGAAAAGAAAAATAAATATGATATGAGATGATAGCATTGTGTTTATTTTCACACTTGATTAGCACATTCAGTATTCCTTACATTACATTAACATTTAATAATATAGTGCCAATAATTTACATAGTACTATGTACAGAGCATAGAAGGGAACTACATACTTAGTTAGACAAACTAACTGGTACATGATGTAAAGAGCCTTGCTCGCAAGATTAGAGGATAGTGATTAAACATTTTCTCCATTAGTAATCACACTAGGTTTACACTTTTCTTTTTTTAAATAATTTATAATAAAGTTTTGGTATTTTAATTTATATTTCGTAAATACATTTGTAAAGAGGAAGGATTTAGTATTACAGCCATGTGCCACGGGGGGGTCTTGGGAATCCTGCACCCAGGCACCTGTAACCCTAGGATTGGCCCTGGCTCGAGTTCCTTTAGTTTTTTCTTATCTTACACACTATTGGCCATTAACTCTTTTTCCACATTTTCACCCTCTTGGCCAGCTACCCTTCGATTGCAACTTTCATCCTAATGGCCTCTTTCCCCTTTGTGTAATGTTTAAGAGACCCGCTCATGGCAGTCAGCCCAATGCTTGCCAGAGTGAGGACTCTTCTGAATGTGCTGTGAGCCTGAATGTAGGTATGTCTATGACCCACAGTAGGTAGGCATTGAACGCTCAGCGATAAGGTTTAAAATCCTCTTTGCCCCCTCCCGAACCCCCTGCACAAAAACACAGTTACTTGCCTCATGTTGCTTTAAATAACTCATATGTCAAAGTAATAAGTGTCAGACTATTTGTTATAAGTATCAGGTAATTTTATTCTGAATTCTGATAATTGTGTTGTTATCCTTTGAAATTATTAATGTACAAAATGTAACAATAACTACAAATAAAAGAAATCAAAAGTGTGCATAATCATTTCAAATCTTCAACAAACTTGTAGATATATTGTGGTCTATTCGATGATGCCCGTTAACTCACAGTACATTAAATCACTACTTTAGCACAAACTCAATAACAGAGTTTATTTTTAAAACACGGGGTTTGGGAACTCCCTCGCAAAATAAACCTACCTAACCTCCTAGGTAGCCCAGGTGGGTTTTGATGGGGTCATATCTAGACATGTGCATTCGTTTTCGGACGAATGCATTTTCGCACGAAAATAGCATTTTCGTCCATTCGTCCGAAAAACGAATAACGAAAATATTAACTAACAAAATCTGAATGAACGAATGGTTAATAAATGAAAATCATTCGTTCATTCGTCCATTCATGCTATTGGCATTCTAAACCGAAATAGAGTCGGTTTATACAATACCAATAGCATTGTACATTCCATAAACCGACATGAATGACTTTCGGTTTATGAAATGCATGTAATGCTATTGGCTTTCTATAAACCGAAATTGAGTTCCAATTGACCTATTCGTATGAATGGGGACTCTTTCGGTTTATAGAAAGCCAATAGCATTGCATGTATTCTATAAGCCGAAAGTCTTTAAAACGAACGACGTTCGGTTTATAGAATACATGTAATGCTATTGCTGTTCTATAAGCCGAAAGTCTATAGTGGGTCCCTGCCCAAAAATTGCAAGCCCTTCGGACGTCACGCACGATTTAGAGAAATGTTTTTGACTGGGTACTTCCGGCTTCCTCATAAAAGTCCTGGCGGTCGTTCCGGGCGGCAGCAGGGGAGGTCTCGCTCATCGCGCAGACATCCTCCGCTGCCTCGCTAGCCACCAGGGAGAATCGGGCAGCTGGGGGATGTCTGCACGAATCGTGCAGACAACCTCCATGATGCCCGACACTTCCGTCTATTATGTATAGTGCATACATCCCCCGGCTGCCCCCACTAGCCACCAGGGAGCAAGAAACAGGTGAGGGGGGGACAGAATAACAAGGGGGGGGGGCAGAGTAACGAGGGGGGGGAGAGAAACAAGGGGAGGGAGGGGGGAAGAGACAGAAACAAGGGGAGGGGGGCAGAGAGAAACAGGGGGAGGGAAGGGGGAAGAGACAAGGGGAGCGAGGGGGGAGCCAAAGGGAGGGTGAGAGAGAGACAACACTAAGGGGGGGAGAGCGACAAATCTGGGGGCAAGGGAAAGAGAGAGGCAGCATTGTCACATAAAAGGAAATAAAAACAAGAATTTTTTTATTTCATAATTTTTTATTAAAAAAGCAATTTACATGTGAATATATACTAGACATGTGCATTCTTTTTCGGACGAATGCATTTTCGTCCGAAAAATGCATTTTCGTCCATTCGCCCGAAAAACGAAGAACGAAAATGCTAAGCTAACGAAAGCCGAATGAACGAATGGTTAATAAACGAAAATCATTAGTTCATTCGTCCATTCGTAGTACTATTGCATTCTATAAGCCGAAATAGAGTCGGTTTATAGAATACAATAGCATTTAACTATACGGAGACAGAGTCTCCATTCATAAAATTATGAATGGAGACAAACGTATAGTTAAAAGCCGACAGCCTATAAACCGAACGTTCGGTTTATAGGCTGTGGGCATTTTACTACACGGAGACAAAGTCTCCATTCATAATTTTATGAATGGAGACTCTGTCTCCGTATAGTTAAATGCCGGCTTTTAACTATACGGAGACAAAGTCTCCATTCATAATTTTATGAATGGAGACTCTGTCTCCGTATAGTTAAATGCCGGCTTTTAACTATACGGAGACAAAGTCTCCATTTATAATTTTATGAATGGAGACTTTGTCTCCGTGTAGTAAAATGCCCACAGCCTATAAACCGAACGTTCGGTTTATAGGCTGTGGGCATTTAACTATACGGAGACAGAGTCTCCATTCATATTAATGGAGACTTTGTCTCTGTATAGTTAAAAGCCGACAGCCTATAAACCGAACATTCCGTTTATAGGCTGTGGGCATTTAACTATACGGAGACAGAGTCTCCATTCATAAAATTATGTAGTAAAATGCCCACAGCCTATAAACCGAACGTTCGGTTTATAGGCTGTCGGCTTATGGAATACATGTATTCCTATTGCTATTCTATAAACCGAACGTTCGGTTTATAGAATAGCCATAGGATTACATGTATTACATAAGCCGAAAGTCTATAAACCGATCGTTCGGTTTATAGGCTTTCGGCATTTTACTACACGGAGACAAAGTCTCCATTCATAATTTTATGAATGGAGACTATGTCTCTGTGTAGTTAAATGCCGACAGCCTATAAACCGAACGACTTTCGGTTTATACACTTTCGGCTTATGTAATACATGTAATCCTATGGCTATTCTATAAACCGAACGTTCGATTTATAGAATAGCAATAGGAATACATGTATTCCATAAGTCGACAGCCTATAAACCGAACGTTCGGTTTATAGGCTGTCGGCATTTTACTACACGGAGACAGAGTCTCCATTCATAATTTTATGAATGGAGACTCTGTCTCTGTATAGTTAAATGCCGACAGCCCATAAACCGAACGACTTTCGGTTTATAGACTTTCGGCTTATGTAATACATGTAAACCTATGGCTATTCTATAAACCGAAAGTCGTTCGGTTTATAGAATAGCAATAGGATTACATGTATTCCATAAGCCGAAAGTCTATAAACCGAAAGTCGTTCGGTTTATAGACTTTCGGCTTATAGAATACAAGTAATACTATTGCCTTTCTATGAACCGAACGAGATCCCCATTCATAAGAATTTCATATGAATGGGGCTCTCGTTCGGTTTATAGAAAGCCAATAGTATTACATTGTATTCTATAAAACGAACGAATAATAATGAACGAAACGAAAATAATGAACGAATTTCGTCTGAAACGAATGCATTAATGAACGAAATTCGTTTTAGACGAAATAAATAACATTTTCGTCCGAATGGACGAAAACAAAACGAAAATTTTAGTTTTGCACATGTCTAGTCATATCTTTAAAAAAGTGCCCTTCAAAAATCAATGCCCACACACCAAGGGTCCACAATGTGGAAAAGGTTTGATCTCAAGGCCCTGGTAACCATATTTGACCTCAGGACTTGCCCGCAGGAGCCAGATTTGCCCTCCGAACTTATCTTAGCAACCAGATTTGCTTTCAGGATGTACCCTAGTGGTAAGATTTGCCATTAGGTCTTGTCTTAGCAGACATATTTGCCCTCAGGACTTGCCCTAGCAGACAGATTTGCCCTCAGGACTTGCCCCAGTGGCCAGATTTTCCCTCAGGACTTGCCCCAGGGATCTAATTTCACCTCAGAACTTGCCTCAGCTGACAGATTTGCCCACAGGACTTGCCCCAGTGACACAATGTCAGTACACAGACACAAATACAAACACAGTCACACTTACACAATACATAGACACAGAAATGCACACACTTAGACACATACATTTAGACACACGTACACACAACCTTACACACAAATATACATTCACACTTCAAACATGCACACATAAAGAGTGAATTGGGGTCCAGGAATTTGATGGTGGGAGATGGAGGCCAGCGTGAAACTATCCCGCAGCTCTATCATACAAATGGGATTATGGGGCCAGTGGAAAAATCTCAAGTCCCAATATATAAAGTGGGGTTTGGAGGCATTTGCCTAGCCCCTGGTTCAGATCATATTTAGGAAGCTTGGAGCTATTTGCCCAGCCATCGGCCCCAATCACATATATTTTTTAATGTGTGTAGGGTTAATTGCTTGTGTTACCCATAACACTTCTTTGCACAATTTAGATGTATTTAATTTGGCTGTTAACTTAACGGGCAAAAGAAAGATCAATTTTTGCCTATTAAGGTTTTACACACCTCGTTGAATCGCTGTTGTGCTGTAATTACCGCACAATTTCATGTTGAAGATAGAGCTTTATTACCGGGTGCGGTAATGATTTTAATGGAAGGCATTCACTAACTTTTGCCTGTTAATTTACCACAAATCCTTTTTTTTTCACTTAACACACTTCATTGAATATACCCTATTAATCTTGTGATTCATAAATACATTAAAAAGAGTTTTTCATAACATTGTACAAATAGCACACTGTTTGTCCAATGCAGATATTGGATATTTATTAGAGTACTACAAACAAGGGGAAAATGGTTTAAATAATTGGTGAAGAAACCTCTTATGATAACAGCATTATGTTTAAATTATGTTGAATTACTTGTGTTTAATGTGATAATGCATCATGATAAGCCTCTCTCCACCACAATCCCACAGTGAAGAGAAGATATTATGCTTTAGCCCCCTAGACTTTAAACTACAGACTTAAAATCAATAGTTTCCAAATTGCACTTTGCAACTTTTACTGCTGGGTTTTTGCTTCTGTATGTCTATACACTCAGGAAGATAAATGTGCTTTGCTTTAGGTGAATATAAGGTTGTGATTTTCAGTCAGTAAAATGGTACAAATACTCACAGGCTCTAGTACCTAAACATTATTTTTTAGGCTATTTATGAGATATTATTTTGCTTTTGATATATAGCGTAAATTTTAAATGTTCAAACATTATGGTATGCAGTATATTTTAACTATACAGTTTATTGTAAGTTTGTATGCACAGAATTAAAATGTTAATCAGGTCATGCATGTGGTAACGTGTGTAGAGCATGTTATATAGCATAACACTTCAAAATGGTAATTTGTATTACTTTTTTATCATGTAATACATATCCATATGGCTTAGGTGATGTCATTGCTGATAGTACTGAACAACCAACAACATCATATTCAATGAGCCAGTGGAACAGTGCTATTCTATAGAGAAGTGTTGTCTGTTATAGGCAATAAAACATATTTATATAACAGGTGTTTTAACCCCCTGCACAGTTTAATGGATGTCCTGGGTTCTAAAGCCAATTCTGATTCTTTCTGAGCGATGAGGCATCAAACATTGAAGCACAGCAGATGATTAGTTTAACTTTTGATAACTGCTGTGATTCAGTGTTTGGATGCCTGAAAGAACCAGGATTCCCTTTTGAACCTAGGACATCCATTACGCTGTATACGTGTTTAAAAGCAAAAGTAGAAATCTTCTACAGATACAAGATAGATTCTATGAATTGGATACTAAGAATATTCCGTGTTGCCATAAGATCTATTTTTGTAAAGGCTGGTTATAGGTGGGTGCAGAGTATTTCTATGTGACTTAATTGTTGTAGTATTGTGCTTTAATTAATGTGGTTTTATAATTAGCAATGCCTTAATACTTCAAAAAATATGTTTTCCTTTCTCTTAATATACAGCTGGTGTCAAATAATTGGAACAAATTTTGTCAACTGAGTTTTTTCTAATTCCGATGGGTAATCTCAATAAGTAGATTTATTTTATTTTATTATTAGTCACAGACACTTAAGCCCACATTTCATTTTCTGTGGTTATTTTGCACTGTCTATTTTATGGAGATTGTTTGATGGCTTTAATGGGGCCTATGATTTAGCAATGATGGTGTTTTGATAGTGGAAATCTATGCTGCTTGCACTTTCTTTTTATAGTATTTTTAAACTAACGTGTGCCTGCCAAAAGTCAGGTTTAAAATGCTTCCAGAACACATTGATTGAAGGGTTTTGCAGAAGTCTTGGCCTTGATTATATAATAAAAAAAAGCTCTTAACACTGTAACAAGTTGTACCCTCTTCATTGAAAACAGAAAATCCAACACGAATATAAATCTTCAGATCTAACAAATGTAAGAAAATACAATGTATACAACGTGAAAACTCATTGTTCATGCTTGTGAAGAAGGCCACCTTCATTTATCACTTTTTTTGCATGCTAAAACATGTATGTTTTTTGCATACACAATAAAAGAGATTTGTATCTTAACTTCACTCCTCATAGTTTTACATACTTAACCCTTTAAGGACCAGAGATTTTCCTAGGCCAAAGACCAGAGCGTTTTTCAATTTTTAATATGAGTTTTTTTAAACATAATTTTCCTCTCTCTCATTTAACGCAAACATACAAGTTATATGTTATTTTTTAAAGGACAGTTAGAGCTTTCTTTTGATACCCTATACATAAAAATGTTTACATTTTAGTATTAAAAATACATATAAAATAGGAAATTTTGGGGGAAAAAAAGTTTTTCCCCATTATTTTCCCAATAATAAGCTACACAACTAGTGCAACAATAACCCACTTATCCCACCTAATTAACTAACTAATAAAAAAGAAAAATATTGGTACCCAAACCCCACTAAACAAAAAAGAGAGAAAAAAAAAAACTCTGAAGAGTGCGATGCACAGATCCATAAAAATCATGCGACAGGCATGCAGGGGTTAAATTGTATTAAATAAATATATTACAATTACATTTATTTATTAAAAAACTTTATAAATTGCAAAAATGAAAAAAAAATTGTTGAAAAAAAAAACCTAAATGAGGGCCATGAAGTGCAAGGAAACTGATCACAGTGTTCAGTGAACTGTGATCAGCAATAAAAGAGTTAATTTTTTTTCCCTTTTTTTCTCAGGCAACGTTCTTTCTTTCTTTATTTATACTTGCAGGTCACTCTCTGTTCTTCACTATAAGAACGTGAAGTACAGAGAGTGAATTAGAGACAAAGTCAGTGTGTGAACACATTGAGTTTGTATCTAATTTGCATGTTATCACCGCGATCACATGCCTGGAAATCCACCGATCGGGTCCAGGAGCTTTGCCGAGGCTTAGTCCTGGACCCGTTGCAGACTGTCTGGCAGTGCGCATGGCTCTTATGATGAGTTAACTCGTCATAAGGTCGCGAAGGGGTTAAATCTTTCCATAATAAAAATATGTGGGTAAGCCCTCAGGGTATGTGTTTACCACGGCATGAACATATTAGGTTTTTACACTTCCGTACTTCCATACACAATATTAGGTCTTCATAAACAGTAAAGTCTGTGTTGACACAGTAGTTAGTTTTGTATGTTTGCCTGATCTTCAATTTTTTTTTTTATGGATTTCGGTTTCCCACATTGAAAATGAGAGACATTAAGTATTTTTGGGGGAGCGAATATAGCCTAACGTACAAAAAAAATAACTTATATTAACCAACTTCCTCCAAACTTTACAAACAATACAAATGTCCAACTATACAAACATATCCAGACAATGTCAGGACTTTTGAGGGTCTAGTCAATAAATAGATAAATGCAGGCAATTGAGACTGGAATTTCAAACTTTAGGCCAAAATCTTTACCCTAATACTAAAATGTCATTTTTTTCTGCCGAGGGCAGCACAAAACCAAGATACACCACTGATACTGAGTGACAATATACTGGCACATTGAGTGACAAGATACAGGCATATTGAGTAGCAAAATACTGGCATATTAAGTAGCAAAATATTACTGGCACATTAAGTGACAAAATACTGGAATATTGAATGGCAAAATATTACTGGCATACTGTGTGGCTAAATATTGGCATATTGAGTGACAAAATACTGGAATATTGAATGGCTAAATACTGGCATAACAAATGGCTAAATACTGGCATATTGAGTGACAAAATACTGACTTATTGAATGGCCAAATACTGGCATATTGAGTGGAAAAATATTGGCATATTGAATCGCTTAATACTGGCATATTGAGTGGCAAAATAATGGCATATTAAGTGGCAAAATACTGGCATATTAAATGGCTAAATACTGGCATATTGAGTGGCAAAATACTGGCATATTGACCAACTGTTCCCCACCACCCTCCACATTACACTAGACCTTGATAACATACTACTGAGGGTAGGTGGGGATTCCAGAAAATTTGTTCAGTAAAGGGCCTTGAAATTCCTGCTGGTAACCCTGGTCTAAACATCCCGTGTGTAAAACTGGTAACAAAACCAGGTTGATAACAGAAAAGGACACAGGTTAAGAAACAAAACTTAGGCTAGCTAAGGCACAGAGGCACTATCACAGGCAAGGGTAAGGTTCAAAATGAAAGTTTAAATACCCTCCAATGAGATCTGACCCAATATCATTGATGGAGAGAAAAACAGAAATTATAAGTATGTCCCTTTAAATTTTTTAGAAGTAAAACTAGTGATCACACACGCAAAAACATAGAACTATGCTTGCTCTGTTCAACTAGAGAAAAGCTAATGGAGGTGTGAAATGGCCAGTTAATCGAGCAAGAGGTCATAGCAGACAGTTCATCGCTGAAGGTGAGTATGATTAATAGGGGTTCATTTTAGTATTAGGGTTAGTGGGGGGTTAGATAGGGTTCGGAGCTAGCATTAGTATTAGGGTTAATTTAAGTATTATGGTTTGGGGGGTTAATTTTATAATTAGAGTTCAGGAGGGTTCATTTTAGTATTAGGGTACATGGGGTTTCATTTTAGTATTCGATTTCAGGGGGGTTCATTTTAGTATTAGGGTTTGTGGGTGGTTAACTTTAGTATTAACATGCCCCTCTTATACTTACTTGCAATCCCAGTGCTCCCAAATCTCCATCCAGTGTTACAGTTCCTCCACGATCGCGGTGTAGGCTGACACCAGGGCCTGTAGTAATACCTTCTATCCATGGTAGGCCGAAACCAGGGGCGCCCTAATGTTTGTTAAAACGGCCGCTGGGCCAGTGTTAAAAAAAAAAAAAAAAAAACCGCGCTTGCAGGCAGAGACTGAGGTGAGAGGGGATCGGAAGATCCCCTCTCACCTCCGCTCTGCCTGCAAAACTGCACGGGGAGCCGAACAGGCAGCACAGAGAAACCTCCATGCTGCCTGTTCGGCTCCCCGTGCAGTGTGACACGGAAGTGCCGACAGTCACGTGATCGGCGCTCTGACGTCAGACGCGCGCCGATCACGTGACCTGTCGGCACAACCGCCGGGAGGCCGAACAGGCAGCATGGAGGGACCATGCTGCCTGCCACTAGCCACCAGGGAAGTCCTCCTGCCACTAGCCACCAGGGAAGTCCTGCCACTAGCCACCAGGGAAAAAGGTAAGAGATGGGGGGGGCATATTATTGGGCAAATACTGGCATATTATTGGGCACATTGGCTGGGGAATATTACATGGCAAATAACACTGGAATATTATTGGGCAAATTTACTGGGGCATATTAAATGGCAGAATAACACTGGCATATTAATGGACAAATCGTCTGGGGAATATTAAATGGCAGAATAAGACTGGCATATTATTGGGCAAAATGGCTGGGGAATATTAAATGGCAATTAACACTGGCATATTGGGCAAATTAGCAGGGGCATATTAAATGGCAGATAACCTAGGAATATTATTGGGCAAATTTACTGAGTCATATTAAATTGCAGAATAACACTGGCATATTATGGGACAAATTGGCTGGGGAATATTAATGGCAAATAATATTGTAAATGTGTATGTAATGGGGTGATGGAGGCATGTAAATATGGTGAAGGGGCATGTCCTGGTGTGCAACGTGGGTTATCGGTCATGTCGTAGGTGTGCAACGTGGGTAGGGGGGGTGCCCAAATTTTGTCTGCCTAGGGCAGCACAAAACCAAGATACACCACTGGGTGACTGCCTCCCCACTTTCCCAGTACTTACCTCCTTGCTGCTGTCCACCGGTGCTGCAGGTCCGTGGCTGTAAGGGAAGCGTTCTGCGCTCCCCTTGAGCCAATGCACATTCATTAAAGTTTGTTGAAAAAAAAAGTTTAAACAAACTTTATTGAAGACGCTTGGCTGGAAGGGAGCGCACAACGCTTCCCTTACAGCCACAGATGGGCAGATGAGAGCACCAGGAGACGGAGACAGAGGAGCAACAAGGAGGTAAGTAGTCAATATTCTGGCAAAATCCTTGCATATTGAGGGGCAAAATCCTGGTATATTGAGGGGCATAATCCTGGCATCGTGGGGGGGGGAAATCCGGGGATATTGAGGGGGCATAATCCTGGCATATTGTGGGGGAAAATCCTGGCATATTGAGGGGGAATCATCTTGGCATATTGAGATGAAAATCCTGGCATATTGAGGGGCATAATCCTGGCATATTTAGGGGAAAATCCTGGCATATTGAGGGGGCATCATCTTGGCATATTGAGGGGAAAATCCTGGCATATTGGGTGTCTAAATCCTGGCATATTGAGGGGCATAATCCTGGCATATTTAGGGGAAAATCCTGGCATATTGAGGGGGCATCATCTTGGCATATTGAGGGGAAAATCCTGGCATATTGGGTGTCTAAATCCTGGCATATTGAGGGGCATAATCCTGGCATATTGAGGGGCATAATCCTGGCATTTTGTAAGGGAAAATTCTAGCATATTAAATGGCAAATCCTGGCATATTGTGGGGGAAAATCCTGGCAGTATTCGTTATAAAACAAGGAAAAGATGGCCGTGGATGGGGAGGCGATTTGATGGTGCAATGGGCCACTTGACTGGATTTGCCCCCCAGGCCTAAGGCTGCCAGCCCTCCCCTGGCCGAAACCAAGGCCTAAAGTTTCCACAAACCAAAGATACATCATCCAGAGTTTACCCCAATCAAGGTGGATCGATTTGCAATTGTATGGGGGAGGTACACTCTGTCTCCTCTATCACCAAAGCTCCTATAGTCTTCAGGCAAATAGACAGAGAGGTATGTGCTGTAGAAGCAAATCCCTCTGTCATCCAATCCAGTAAGAGGCATGTCCAAAAGAGGGGAGGATTGGAGACCCACAGCACTATAAAAACCCCTCAAACTGTTACCACAGTTCTCTAGTGTTCCAGAGCTTTGGTTCCTGTTTGTCCTTGGACTTCAGTTTCCAGTGATTCAATATTTGCTGTGCTGCTGTATATCTTTTGGATTTCCTGCTACCTGACCTTTGGCTTGTCTCCTGGATTACTCTGTTTGCCTGAACCCTGACCCCTGCTTTGATTATTCTACTACTCTTGACCTCTGCCTACCCTGATCTATTGGACTGTTCCTGACTTCCCTTTTTGTATTTACCTTTTATTATTTTGTGCTTGGTTTATGGCAAGGATTTGGCTTTGTTTTTCATGTACTTCTATTTGGAATAGAAATAGACTCTACCAAAAAGATGGCTTGCTCTCAGTGAGCAATTCAGAAGTTTTGCTAGTAAGTATTTAAACTAGGAGAGAGTGGTGAGGGGGACAAAAGGATGTAAAAATAGCAATCCAGTTGTCCCCAAAAGCAAGGACAAAAGGTGCTTGTAGCAACTATGTTGAAAAAAAAGACAAACTTAGAGTCATGTTTACAAATGCTTGTAGTTTAGACAATAAGATCCATGAACTTGTGGCAATAATGGCAAATGAGAATGTATATCGCCCCTGTACAAACAAATGAGTTACATAATTTACTAGTGGTTGAAATAGCAAAAATGACATTGAAGGGGAATGTTGGGGTACTACCCTGACCCAGAGGTGTCACTAGGGTTGGTGTTGCCCGGTGCTGTAACTAAGGGTGTCAGCCCCCTGGATTTCCTCCAATACCATGCCAAAGAGATTTCTTAGTAATGCCAGTTAGTTGGCCCATTAAATATGACAGAAGCCCAATAAATAGTGTCACATACAGGAGCCGCCAAAAATATGCCACATACAGGAGCCCCACAAAATATTTCACAGACAGGAGCCCAGAAGTATGCCTCACGCAGGAGTCCCATTAATTAGGCCTCACACAGGAGCCCCTTAATTATACCACACACAGAAGAGCACCGCTAGGTGACAGTTGTACAATTCTAAAACAATAAATATCTATATACATCTCTCTCTCACTAGCTACATTTATACTTATATGACCATTTTAATATTATATTCAATTATCTTCATATGTAATAAAAATTGTATTGAAAAATTGCATTTCTCATTTTTGTTCCCTTCCACTGCACCTACATTACACCTAAAGAACTTAACACAGTACCCACAGCACTTGCCATGCACCTATATGGCACCCACAACACTCGGCTTGCACTCACATTGCACCCACACAATTTTACATGCCACAGTGTCAAATTTCTCCATAGAACATACAACAGTGCCACTTTATCCCACAGAACATGCCACATCATCCCTTTGCCAATTAAAAGAAGCCACTTTGTCATTAACATATGGAATAGCCAGTTTGACGTTTAAAATATGACACCATCTCCCCATTAAAAATGCCATAGCCTCAAAACACGGGAGTGTGATGACGTAGGACGCAAGTAGGGCGTGTTGCGTGTGTGGCCACACAGGGGGATGTTTGTAACGAGGCCTCTACGATATTGATTGAAGAGATTATTACTCTGACCGAGACCGTGGAAGCTGTCCAACTAAGCTGAATCCGAAATCGGAAAACCTGCTACTGGAGATTTTCGTCCTCCTGACGTTGATGAGCATACACTCGACCCACAGAGTATCCCGCGGTATCGCTAGAAACGGCTACGGAGCTCTCCTCCGACGGGAGGTTTGCACGTGGCAATCAGAAGCGGTTTGCGGAGCTCCCTGGAAAATACTTATCGAAAACTTACCTGAAGGCGAGGTTCTCTCCTTTGGCGGGCCCGACGAAACCTCTCCTCTGCCGGGAAACCTTTAAGAGGCATTGGGAAGCGCTTGAGCTTGAGCGCGAGATTTATCCCCGTCGAGGAACAACCTAATTGATTGCTATTTATTAAAACGTTCTATCTATCTGCCTAAATCTGTCGGAGGGCAGTCTCGAGGATCTGGGGCCACTACCCTTTGCCAGAGGCTTGCAGAGCCAAGTGTGACCAACGTGAGGATTAGAAGGCACCTTCAAATGGACACTAAGACTCTCTTCTATCGGACAGGGGACTCAACCTGCTGTTTAGGAGGAAGAAACCTGGAAGCTCTCTAGAAGTATTGAATAAGGCCTATTTGGATCATATCAGCAAGTACCATACTACAATTTTGAACTATTTGGGCTTGTTTGACTCATTTCACTCAGAATATTCTAGAAACAAGTACCCCACTGGATGTGAGACCCAACCTGCTGCCTGAGAGAAAGAAACCCAGAGCTTTTTTCGAAGTATCGAACAGACCTACTTTGATCATATCCGCAAGTACCATATTACAATTGTGAACTAGTTGGGTTTGCTTGACTTTTTTTTCAGAACATCCTGAGGGAGAGGGGAGGGAGGAAGGAGGGAAAAGGGAAAACAAGCGTCTTTCCCCTTTGAATAGAAATAGAAGATATAAATACCTGTTGGTGGTTTTTAGTTTAATATTGTATCTATAATAGTGCAAAGAGTAGCATATCTTTTTTGTAACAGCTAACATTGATACATACTAAATGGAGGGTGGACCAGGGGAGGAGAGCCTAAATATACAATCATATTAGACAATATAATAAATCTTTTACAAAGGCTCTGTCATATGACATATAACCCTCTCTGTAGGGACCCATGAATACTTCGGTTCTGAAGTTTAATAAGAAGGACTCTTAATATTTGCAATCCCTAAAGCCTATCTCTTGTAACAACTATATGGAGATTTAAGCTGTCCTTTCTTGAAACAAAGGGGCTCTCTTCTCCTGTCTATACCTTGTTTTTCTACTATTGTACGGTACTGTGTATCATATTGTTATTTTGTAAACTGAAGTGGAGATACAGAAGCACATTTCTGCTGATACTAATTTATGCACCCTATATCTTGTTTTTTATATCTATATTAGGGAATAGGGGTTTATTGTACTGAAGGGTAAAGTCTGCTGTGTTCTGCTTAATTCCCTTATTATTGTTTTTCGGAGAATTTAAACTGACCTGATCAGTAATATTCAAGCACATCAAATTTACAGGGCCCTGTTCCTGATATACTCTGTTTGAGATGCCTCCCAAGAAAAACCACCCTCCTGAAAAGCAGGAAAAAATTAAATCACTAAATGCATACTATTCACCAAAGTCAGATTCAGGGAAACCTCAAACACATAGGAGATCTTTATCACCACCCCCTCCTGAATCTTCCTCTATTAGAACCGCTGTAGAGAGATTAGATATCACCCTGTCGGAAGGAGTGACAAATTACACTATGACTAAATTGATGGACGAATTATATGAAAAAATAAAGGGCGATTTCAGAGTGTATCAGAGCTAACCCAGGAAATATCCTCTTTAAGCACAAAAGTGCTTGACCAAAGCAAAGAAATGGTGGAAATAAGAGAGGAGGTCTCCCTCCTTCGAACTCAAAACGAGATCTTAAAGGTCCAACTTAAAGATAACACTAATAAAATAATCACTTTGGAGGATAGATCCCGCCGAAACAACCTAAGATTGAAGGGTATACCCGAAAGTATTACTCACGAACATATGGAGAAATTTTTGATAGAATTTTTGTCCCAATACTTGGATCCGATAAACTTAAACAATTCTCCGTTTGAAAGGTTTCATAGAATCTTTAGATCAAAGGCCTCAGATGATCTATCACCTAGAGATGTTATAGTTAGATTTTTAAATTGCTCACTCAAAGAGGCTTTGTTAAAACAAACGAGAACAAACCCCGACCTTAAAGACGAGAAATTTAAGGGAATCCTGGTCTTCCCAGATTTATCCCCAGCTACAAAGCTAAACAGGAACCGTTTTAGAAATATCACCCAACATTTGAGATCAAAAAATATCCCGTACAAATGGGGTTTTCCCACAAAACTTTTGATATTCCAAAATGGGAAAACAATTTCTATGAACGATCCTATAGAAGATCTCTCAAAACTTAAAGATCTCGAAACTCTACATCAAACTAGTTAAACAAACTTAAGCTATTTGATACTCAAGGTATAACATTTCGGGGCAAATTTCTAATACTTTTTATAAAATAATTTGATTGAATAAAATAGACGTAAAAAGAGGATTTAAGAGATAAAGATAAAGGATGGAGGGAACATAAAGGGATTAAAGTGGAATGTATGGATGGGAAGGATAATTGAAGGAAAGAATATTGACTACATAATCAGCATATGCAAATCTTAAATAATAGGATGTAATACTCTATATTCATTTATTATTAAAAGGGGAAAGGGAAATGGGGGAAAAGGAAGTAGGAAGGGAAAAGGAAGGAAGAAGAAGAGGAGAGGGAGAAGGAAGAGGGAGGAAGGGAAAGGAGGGAAGGGAAGAAGGGGAAGAAAGGAAGGCTTCCTCACAATGTAACACACCTAAAGATACAAACACTTAGTACCAATGTACACAAATTCTTAATATTAAGATGCAACTTTTTACACCCTTTTCTATTTTACTAAATATGCACTATAAACACTTAAAGGAATAGAACACTTGGACCTAATGTATATAAATGTTAAACAACACGATGAAACACTTGGCACTTTTTTTTTTTTTTTTCCTTCTCTTTGCTGTACTTTGTAACACAAGCACCTAAAGTCACAGAACACTTAGAATAATTATCTATAAAAGAAAATTGATACCAGAATAGATCTATTTGATGATAATTTATTTTTTATTCTGTATATTTACAATACACTTAATAAAATCTTAGATCCACATCTTATGGAGTATTTACATTAAGAACATGATTATACATAATATAGGATAGAATTTTTAAGGTTTGACAAGCTTCTGATAAGGTGGCGAGAGCCAGAAGATCCCTTATTCCCTTTCCATTATAATTGAACTATAGAGAAACTCTTGAATAAAACTGAACTTTGTTATTAATAAAGATTTAAGTTTGAATTCAATAGAATCTCTTTCCCAAATCCTTTTGAAACGCGTAATTTAAAGTCTACCTTTTTTGGTTATTTTGCCCCATTATATACATAAATATAAAGAAAATATGTGCT
Source organism: Pelodytes ibericus (assembly GCA_036172795.1). Taxonomy (NCBI): domain Eukaryota; kingdom Metazoa; phylum Chordata; class Amphibia; order Anura; family Pelodytidae; genus Pelodytes; species Pelodytes ibericus. The sequence goes on along the minus strand of CM069857.1, from coordinate 225,990,007 downwards.
AAAGCGGCCTAGAAACCTAATGAATAAACCTTGTTCTGTAATACTGGTTAAAGCGGCCTAGAAACTTAATGAAACTTAATGATAAAATCCTGTTTGTACTATTGGTCAAACTAGACAATAATAGGTTGTTTTTTCTTTTTTCTTTCTTCCCCCGTGCTGTGCCACCAGCAACTGTATTCCCTGAGATTATTTCAGGGTAGCCACTAATAGGATTTCCTATAAATGGCGTGTGAAACTTATGTATATGTGATTGTTTGTGTTTGTATATCTGGTGGTGTGGGGGGGGCTGTGGGACGACCTGGTTCTACCTCGCGGGGATTCTGGAGGGGAGAGAGACAATGGGAGGCAATGAACGATCATGTCCCTTAAGTTTATGTCCATCAACGTCCAGGGACTAAATTCACCTCTAAAGAGAGGCCTCCTATACAAGACTCTATTAAAAGAGAATGTAGATGTATGTTTTGTTCAGGAGACCCATTGGTTACCAATGAGCTCCGATTTATGGAAATATTCAAAATACTCAGTTATCTCCTGCTCGGACCTGACTGACAAGAAAGCAAGAGGGGTAGCGATAATTTGTTCAACAAAAGTTAAATACGAACCAATATTGGTAGAGAAAGACGATTCTGGTAGATTCGTGCTGACCATATGCAAACTGAATGATATTACCTATACTTTAGCGAACATATACGCTCCTAATGAATATTCCCAGATGATTTTTAAAACAATGTTCAAAAGGATAGATCAACTTAAGAAGGGAGTTTTAATTATAGGAGGAGATTTAAATACTATATTCGATGAGAAACTAGATAGAAGTGGGACTATATCCCAAAAAGGTATGCACCTATACAGAAATAGATGTAAACAACTACAAAAGCTCCTATATGAACACAAACTATTTGACATATGGAGGGTCCACCACCCGTCAGAGAGAGACTTTACCTACTTCTCTAAGATCCATAAAAGTTACTCCAGAATTGATCACTTTTTGACAGACCACAGAAATATAGACAGATTTGAAAGATCAAATATTGGACCAATCATATGGTCGGACCATGCCCCAATTGAAATCGTTGTAACAAACAATCTAGAATACAAACATGTCCATCAATGGAGACTTGATGAATCTTGTTTCTCTTCAGATATTACTAAAAACTTACTATTAGATCATGCTAGAGAATACGTGAGTATTAATGATAATGGGGACACCACCCCAGAAAACGTATGGTCTGCTTTCAAATGTGTCATGAGAGGTCACCTGATTAAAATGGAAGCACGTAGAAGAAAGGGTAGGGGGGCAGCCCTGTCTGATCTCTATATACAACTAGCCCACTTAACGGCCCAAAATAAAATTAATCCCAACTCATTGCAGACTGATAACATCTCTTTAATCCAGTCCCAGATAAAACAAAAACTTGAGGGGAAAGTAAAATATATGATTACATCATTAAAACAAAAGTGGTATAATAGTAACAACAAAGTAGGTAAGCCTCTCTCTAGTAAACTTAAATCAGAATCTGCAAAAAAATCAATTAAAAAGATCGTAGTAGGTGACACAACACACCTGTCCCCTTCTCAAATAAGCAAAGCTTTTGCTAAATATTTTTTTTTGCTAATATTACTCCTCTTTATATAATCTTGAGAGATCTAAAGCCTCGGATCAGGATATAGAGGCGTTTCTCTCTAGAATGAACCTCCCACAGTTGGACCCCACGAAACTGGACTCTTTAAACCAACCTATAGGAAATGAAGAAATATCTCTAACAATAAAAAATCTAAAGAATGGAAAGGCCCCAGGCCCTGATGGTTATACTACTAAATTCTATAAATCTCTTGAACCTATAATAACTCCCTTACTACACAAATTTTTTTTGGGAGATTGGAAATGTTAAGAAAATTTCTTCAGACCTATTGGGCGCTACGATTTCCCCCATTCCGAAGCCAGATAAGGATCCCCACTTTATAAGCAACTATCGCCCGATCTCACTCATAAATCTAGATATAAAGATCTTTTCTAAGATTCTAGCCGATAGGCTTAGCCTGGTTATTTCAGATTTAATTCACCCGGACCAATCTGGATTTGTGAAATCGAGATCTGGAACCGATAATGTTCGTAAATTATTAAACATTATACAAGTTGCGAATAAGAAGCTTCTCCCTACGGTATTTATCTCCGTCGACGAGGAAAAAGCGTTCGACAGAGTAAGTTGGAACTTTTTGTCTGCTTCGTTGGATGGCTTCAGAATGGGGGGACTCTTTAGGGATATGACCTTGGCCCTGTACTCTTCTCCCAAAGCAAAAATCTATGGTAATGGTTTAGACTCAGAATGGTTCTCTGTGGGAAATGGTACGAGACAGGGGTGTCCTTTAGCCCCGCTCCTCTATATCCTCACAATTGAACCTTTGGCAATATACATCAGACAGCTGAACGATATTACAGGGATATATCTGGGAGAAATGCAACAAAAAATAACACTCTTTGCAGACGATATAATATTGACATTATCAAACCCCGATCAATCAATACCAGTTACTCTTAAATGTATAGAGGAATATAGCAAGCTATCTAATTACAAGATAAATATGACAAAAACACAAGTAATAAGTTGCCACCTTCCATACGACCTTAAACAAACCTGAAATCAAGATATAACTTTATTTGGTCCAACGACTATATCTCATATTTGGGAATAAAGGTGAACTTTAAGGTCGAAACATGGACCCAAAATAATTATATGACTCTGTATCATGAACTGTCCTTAACGCTTATGAAATGGAACAAAATGTACGCTTCTTGGTTAGGAAGACTCAACATACTTAATGCCTACATTATACCAAAATTTGTTTATTACCTACGAACCATCCCATTACGTGTCCCAAGAGATATTTTAAATCTTTTCCAGAAACTCTTTAGTTCATATATCTGGAATGGTAAAAAAAGTAGAATCGCGATGAGAACTATGACCACTAAACTATCTAAAGGCGGTTTATCCTTTCCTGATGTACATTTTATACATGATACAACAATGTTTTCGCACTTTATGCAGTGGGGAAACCCTAACTCAAAAAACAAGAACTGGTATATCTACGAAAGGTTAAACTGTAGACAAATCGACCCCATATCTCTTTTCTGGCTTAATAAAACTAATTTTAAGAACCTAAATATTGACAACACGATTGTACAACAAGTCTTTCTTTCTATCGCCCCAATTAAAGATAGACTATATCCAAAAGACTGCATCTCTAGTGAGGCCCAGTTGGCGATTTGTACTCTAATGACCCAAGATCTCAGCTTGAAACACTGGCTCGAGCTGGGAATCTCAAAGATTTCAGATATTGTTAACGAACTAGGGTTTTGTTCCTTTTCTCAACTCCAAACTAAATTCGCTCTTCGTACATCTGAATTTCTTACTTATAATAGAGTAATTGGACTATTGAGTAGATTAACTATCATTAAGGAAGGACCACTCGAAAAACTTTCCCATACCTCTCTCCCCAAAATAACATCAAAAATTCGACACTTAATAGCAACTAAACCTGTAGTAGTAAAATTAAGTAATATTAACAAATGGGAGACAGATATGGGTAAAACTTTTCCAATTCAAGAATGGTCGAGATCCTTCGAAATTGTTAGGAAAAATATTCATTGTATCAATATTCAGGAAAACTATGTAAAAATCTTGCATAGATGGTATATGGTCCCAACAAGGTTATGTAAATTCCAAAACTCTGCTTCAAATCTCTGTTGGCGTTGCGGTCTATCTCCAGGTTCATTATTACATATATGGTGGGGCTGCAAACTATTAGACAACCTTAAAAAGAATGTTTTGTGCCTTATCTCAAGGATTGGGTTGGTTATTGGATCTCTCTCTCCACCCATATTCCTATTCCATCTCGATCTCCCAAGGATTTCCAAACCACAATTGATACTATTAATACATATCCTTGTGGCAGCAAAGCTGTGCCTATCAAGGCACTGGAGAACGACCTCAACTCCAACTTTAAATGATATCACGACACAGATAAATTACCAAGCTACCATGGAAAAAGCAATCTTTTACGACAACATGAGATTGTCCGATTATAACAACATTTGGGGTAAATGGTTGTCTTTTTTCCCACCCTCCTATTTGTCCCTGGACATATAACTTGGTTGCGAAATTTGGTCCTCTGAGCCTTTCATACCTCTCTCTACCTATATCTCCATTTTTACCCTGCGAGGAGAGTCGGGCGACCCTCGCCTGCCCCTGCGCCACGGATGTATAAATGTAATGTGATATGTTTGTTTTAATTGATACTGCGTGTTTGATATTATGTACCACTTATTCATGACTTTTGTACACGTTGGAACACGAAGATGACTGTTCATTAATGATAAGATTATGCTAAATGTTTATAGGATTGTTTTTTTTTTTTTTTTTTTGCTATGTGACTCAGCTGGAAATTTTGTTAAATTTTTGGACTTTCTTCTTACGATAATTCAAAATTAACCCTACGTGTACTATGTATGTTATATATATGACTGTCCTTTTTTATGTTTATAAAATAAAAAAAAAATAATAAAAAAAAAAAAAAAATGCCATAGCCAGCTTGCCAATTAATATGCCACAGGCAATTTGCCTATTAATATTCCAGTATTATCTTGCACTAATAAGCCATAGCCAATTTTCCCAATAATATGCCAGTGTAATTTTGCCATTAATATGCCAGTGTTATCTTGCCATTAATATGCCACAGCCATTTTGCCCATTAATATGCCTGTATTATTTTGCCATTAATATGCCAGTATTATTTCGTTATTAATAAGCCACAGCCAATTTGCCAAATAATATGCCAGTATTATTTTGCCATTAATAAGCCCCAACAAACTTGCCCATTAATATGCCAGTATTATTTTTCCATTAATATGCCACAGCAAATTTGCCCATTAATATGCCAGAATTATTTTGCCATTAATATTCCAGTGTTTTGCCATTAATACACCACAGCCAATTTGCCCATTAATGTTCAAGTATTATTTTGCCATTAATAAGCCACAACAAACTTGCCCATTAGAATGCCAGCATTATTTTTCCATTAATATGCCCCCTGCAGCCAGATTGCAAACTGCACCCAGATTGCATCCACAGGTCTTTCCAAAACATCCAGATTACACCCATTGGTCTTGTCAGAGCACCTATATTGTGACTATCCTAATTGTGTCCCTGCATCAACAGATAATTGGCAATAGTTATCTAGCCTTCACCCCTACTGAGAGACATTACAAGTAGGGGTGGGTGCCTATGGACCCTAATATAGCACTCAAACATAAAAAGTTTGAGAACTAGACAGACTTGTGCAAAAATAGAAAATATAATAATTTATTAAGAACCATAATAGAAAGGCCTTGAACGCATCTGTTATAAGTATCCAAAATACACATTAATATCAAAGAATAGCCATACACAATGAATGCAGACTAAAACACAAATACATAAATAAAAAAGAGCACATACACCTGTGGTAAGGGAAATACACAGAACATCAGGGAGAAAAATAACTCAACCAAAATATCGATACATTTCACAGGATGGCCCGTATAATCCCCCACACACCCAAATGTCTGTGCGTCTACAGTAAAGACCCAAAAAGAAAAGAAATATAAGACACATGTACAAATAAACACACATGCATGGCCAGCCAAAAGTATGAAAATAAAAAAAATAATGAAATAACATGTAAAAAATTATAATAATACCATCCATATAAGCAGGAGTGCACCCCTGTAAAATGCAAAAAAAAAGCCAAGCAATAAGGGGAATTGAAAAGTAACTGAAATAATAAAGTAATCAAAGAAAAATTAATGCTGGGACATACACTGTAGTCGAGATAAGTAAACCTTCAGTGGTGGTGTGGGGAATTAGCTGTATGGTGCTTAATAAATTATTCTATTTTCTATTTTTGTACAAATCTGTGTAGTTCTCAAACTTTTTATGTCACTATCTTTCTTTAAGATGCTCTATGGAGAGCACCTATATTGCACCCACAAGTGTTGCCAGAGCATCTAGATTGCACCCAGCACCCAATTTGCATTCATTGGTCTTGCCAGAGCACCCAAATTAGACCCAACACACATATTTCACCACACAGGTTTTGATATAGATCCAAGATTGCACCCATAGGTCTTTCCAGAAAATCCATATAGAATCCACATGTCTTGTCAGAGCACCTAGATTGTATCCAGCACCACATTTTCACTCAAATGTCTTGCTAGAGCATACAGTTTATACATCTAGGTCTTGCCAGAGCACCTACAACACACCCACAGATCTTGCTATAAAATTGCATTTCATTTTCTCCCCTTGATATACCAATTACAAAGGATATTAATTATTCATTCAAAGAAATACAGAAACTGTATCAAAAACAGATCAAAACTTGGTGGGAGGTTTCTAGCCTTCAATCATATTTGCAGAATAAACTGGTACCTAGAAGACCAAGGGCAAATAACGTGTTGACTCAAAATGTTGATAATGAGGACCTCATTTATAAATGGCAGAGTGGCCACATTCTATTGTTTACCTAAAGTGCATAAAGATATTATGAACCCACCTGGGAGACCCATAATATCGGGAAATATGAGTATTTTTCTTGATAAAATTATGAGGCCCATTGTGCAAAAAACTGAATCATATGTACAAGATACAACTGACACAATTAAACAATCATGGAATTCACCAGTCCTTGATGGTGCTTTCCTTACCAGTTTGCATGTCTTTGTACTATATAATAACATCCCACATGAGAAAGGTCTACGAGCATGTTACCATTGGTTTTTGATTAATTTCTCTGAGAAACAGAGGGACACCTTCTTATCTTTCCTTCAATTTGTTCTGACTCATAATTATTTCCTTTTCAATGGTAAATATTATAAATATATCAGAGGTACAGCCATCGGCACATGTTGTGCACCAAGCTATGCCAATCTTTTTCTGGCATGGGGGAAATTTTTTTATTTATTTACTGACATCATGTCCAAATACACTACATACATAGCTAACTGGATGCACTATATAGAAGACATCTTTCTAATTTGGACAGGATCCATATCTCTATTTTCAGAATTCGCTGAGCATCTTAACACAAATGATGTTGGTTTAGAACTGACAAAAGTTATTCATCAATCAGAATTGGTCTTCCTTGATTTCAATATTTTTATTATCATGACTACATTATTAAAACTGACCTCTTCCGTAAACCCACAGCTAGTGTTGAGCGAACCCGAACCGCACAGTTTTTGGACCCCGGACCCGAACACGGACATTTCACTGAATGTTCGGGTTGGAGTTCGGTATTCGGGGATTTAATGGCGCGTTTTGAAAGGCTGCAGGGCATCCAATCAACAAGCGTTTGACTTGTTTGCCCTTAGAAGCCATTACAGCCATGCCTACTAATGGCATGGCTGTGATTGGCCAGTGCAGCATGTGACCCAGCCTCTATATATATATGCTGGAGTCACATACACCCACATCACATGAGCTCTTCTTAGTGTACGGAGAGGATGCTGCAGCTGTGAGGGACAGATTTAAAAAAAATTCTGGTGTTGAATCTGCAAACTACAGCGATTATTCAAACTACAGCGATTATTCAAATTACAGTGATTATTTTAGTGGGTGCTATACTATATATTTGTACCCTGCCCTGAGCCCAGTGCAACAGAGAGTGCAGTGCACTTGAAACTGCATGTGTGCCAGGCACATGACTTTAATTCTGTTCTGTTAGCTTAGTGGGCAACATCTAGGCATTTTTAAATACTGCAATTTGTTGGTGTTAAATATTACATTTGCGTCCTGCACTTCATATCTAAGAGTCAAATAGAACCATCAAATACTGTGCTTACAGCGCACTTTGAAAAATTCTAATCGTTTTGGGTGGTAAATAGTACATTTGCGTCTTGCGGTGCTCTTCATATCTGAGAGTCAAATAGAACCATCAAATACTGTGCTTACAGCGCACTTTGAAAAATTCTAATAGTTTTGGGTGGTAAATAGTACATTTGCGTCTTGCGGTGCTCTTCATATCTGAGAGTCAAATAGAACCATTAAATACTGTGCTTACAGCGCACTTTGAAAAATTCTAATTGTGTTGGGTGGTAAATAGTACATTTGCATCTTGCAGTGCACTTCATATCTGAGAGTCAAATAGAACAGTCCAATACTGTGATTACAGAGCACTTTGAAAAATTCTAATTGTTTTGGGTGCTAAATAGTACATTTGCGTCTTGCGGTGCACTTCATATCTGAGAGTCAAATAGAACAGTGAAATACTGTGGTTACAGTGCACTTTTAAAAATGTTAGTTGTTTTGGGTGCTAAATAGTACATTTGCGTTTTGCGGTGCACTTAATATCTGAGAGTCAAATAGAACAGTGAAATACTGTGCTTACAGTGCACTTTGAAAAATTCTAATAGTTTTGGGTGCTAAATAGTACATTTGCGTCTTGCGGTTCACTTCATATCTTAGAGTCAAATAGAACCGTCAAATACTGTGCTTACAGCGCACTTTGAAAAATTCTAATAGTTTTGGGTGGTAAATAGTACATTTGCATCTTGCGGTGCACTTCATATCTGAGAGTCAAATAGAACCATCAAATACTGTGCTTACAGCGCACTTTGAAAAATTCTAATTGTGTTGGGTGGTAAATAGTACATTTGCATCTTGCAGTGCACTTCATATCTGAGAGTCAAATAGAACAGTCCAATACTGTGCTTACAGCGCACTTTGAAAAATTCTAATTGTGTTGGGTGGTAAATAGTACATTTGCATCTTGCGGTGCACTTCATATCTGAGAGTCAAATAGAACAGTCCAATACTGTGCTTACAGCGCACTTTGAAAAATTCGAATTGTTTTGGGTGCTAAATAGTACATTTGTGTCTTGCCGTCCACTTCAAATCTGAGAGTCAAATAGAACAGTCCAATACTGTGCTTACAGTGCACTTTGAAACATTCTAATGGTTTTGGGTGCTAAATAGTACATTTACGTCTTTTGCATTTCTTTCAGTCCAATAAACAAAAAAAAAAACAGAAAAAATTGCCCTTTATGCCTTGGAGGTGCTGGCCTGCCCTGCAGCCAGTGTATTGTCTGAACGTGTGTTTAGCACGGCAGGGGGCATTATCACAGACAAACGCAGCCGCCTATCCACAGCCAACGTGGACAAGCTCACGTTTATTAAGATGAACCAGGCATGGATCCCACCAGACTTCTCTGTACCTTGTGCAGAATAGACATTTATACCGGCCTCACCCAGTCATTGTTATACTCAAGTGCACTTATTCTTTGTTTTCTGTTGCCATATGTCCCAATATTTTGGGGGCTACCCCAATTTAAAAAAAAAACAGTGTTGGCTACCTTCTCCTCCTCCTCCCCCTCCAGCGCCGCTTCCACCTACACCGCCACGGTCACCACCTCCTCAAACTATGGGTCACTTAGTATAAACTGAAAGAGAATACCCTGAACTGCAACCCTCTCTCAAATGGATAATTCTGTTGATCCTCCTGGCAGCCATGCTTTAGATTTAGATTAATGTTCTTCCAAAGCTAAAATCAAAGATTCCATCTAGTGCTATTTTATGGCTCAGCTGGATTTGTAATTTGTATGTATTTTATGTTATTTTAAGTTATTTCCCTATCCACATTTGCTTGCAGGGCACTTGTCCTACTCTTACCCACATTTTACTTCATTTTGCAGCCCTCTAGCCCTTTCCAGGACTTTTTTAGAGGCATTTTAGTGGCCAAAAGTTTGTGTCCCCATTGACTTCAATGGGGTTCGGGGTCAAGTTCGAGCAAAGAACCGGACATTTTTTCAAAGTTTGGCCGAACCTGTCGAACCCGATCATCCAGGTGTCCGCACAACTCTACCCACAGAAACTAACAGCCTCTAATCATGGTTGAGTTACCATCCTGAACCTTTCAGACGTAGTATCCTAATAGTGCAGTATCTTAGAGCCCGACAAAATTGTTCATCCCTACTCTTGTTCCAACAAGAAGCTAACAAATTATGTCACATGTTTAAATCATGGGGATATCCTTCAAGATGGCTTAAAAAGGCATACTAGCAAGCCTTAACACAAGAGAGAGATCTCCTAATTCTGGAGAATAACCAGAAAAACAAAAAAAAGTCTCAGCTATCAGATGTTTCGCCACTTTTTATTATGGCTGGAATATGGTGAAATCTATACTACAACACTACTGGCCCCTGTTTAAGGCAGAACCTCTGCTTCAGGTGCTATTTCTGACTATGCCAGTGTAACGGCTAGGAGAGGACCCAATCTAAAAGATCTGTTGGTTCACAGCATGTACTCCACCGTCTCCCCTAAAACATGGTTACAACCAATTAAGGGATGTTATCGGTACAGGACTTGCAAAACCTGCCAATTTATTACTCCATCTAAGACCTTCCATAGTCACCGTAAGGGAAATATATATACCATATACACATTTCTCAACTGTAAAAGCTCCCATGTAGTATATCAGATTGATTGTGAATGTTTCATTCAATACGTTGGAAAAACCATCCGAGAATTTCGGAGAAGAGTCCTGGAACATATCAACTGTATTTCCAGTCACATAGATACTCCTATCTCACGCCACGTAAAGCCTACCATAACTCCAACACTAACTGTCTACGCTTTCGACCCATTGACCAACTAAAAAGAACCCTACGGAAAGGGTGCAAAAATAGATCTCTACTACAAATGGAATCAAAAAGGATTTACAAACTCCAGTCACTAAGTCCGGGTGGAATCAATGAGGGAGTTAACTATACCTCGTTTATATAAGTGGTGGCTGTGGCCCCCACATAGTTCTTTCATATAGCTCTTTCTTGTTATGTGCCTGAAATGTCATTAAGTACTTTATTAAGCCTTTTAATACTCTGGTTTTTGTTTTACCAGTTTTACCCTATACCGCTATACACTGTACCTGATGATTCACTTATAGACATTTGTCTATGTTTTTCTTTAAATTTATATAAGTGAAGGCATCCCTCTATGGCTACTATCACCTACTACTATTATTATTACTATTTCCAGTTTGAACCTACCTGACAGGGTCTGTAGACATTCTGATACAACGACTGAAACCATTTTGGTTTGGAATGTATACACATTTTTATGGAAAGTATTGTTGGAGTAATATTAACAGGGTGCAAAGAGAAAGATTGTGCACTCCACTCTCCAATTGTAACAAATGAAAGTGCTTTATTATGTGCATACTCAGACAAGGTAAAAATAATAATAAACGGACTGTGCACTGGAGTAAGGGAAGACCACGTTACGAGTTTCACGTGTTCCCATGCTCAATCATAGGGGGTTAAATGGGTAATAGTAACTGGGTGTCTAATTACATAGCCTTGGGTATTTATTGGCTTATTCACTTATTTCATTCATACCATATTGATATCAGTCTACAAGTGTAAATAATATGGTATGTTGTATTATTCTAATATGTGTTCCACTTATCATGTGTACAAGGCACTGGTAACTTTTCGCCTAATGATATTATATTGCATTGAGAGCGCACATCCCTCTGTTTCGTCTCTATCTATTGATTTACAGCACATACCAAATACAAGCGTGTTCACATACACACTTCGAAGTGAGAGACTCCGCCCCTCCATGCTACCTATTGGTGCGCAAGGCACACACCTATTCTCTGCACAGTGATGTACGTACCACCCCACCCACTACAGTCCCATTGGTCCACATGGCATGTCAGCCTGTTAGCGAAGTTACTTAAACTCTCTTTCAGTCACTCTCAAATCTGCCCCTGACGAAGCTGCCACTGCGAAATGCGCATCGGGCATTTTTTTGTGCCCTTCCTCTTGGCTTCACTTGCCTACCTGTCTGGTCTTACTCAGCCTGAAATTCGGCTCCATAGCCCTCTCCTTATCTCCCCCCACAGCCAATGCCCATTAGTTTGCCAGCATCATTTTGCTATTAATATGCACCCTGCTCCCAGATTGTAAACTGCACCCACAAGTACAGAAAGCACACCCAGATTACATTCAGCACCCAGATTGCATCCACAGGTCTTTTCAGAACATCCAGATTGCACCCATTGGTCTTGTCAGAGCACCTATATTGCACCCACAAGTGTTGCCAGAGCATCTAGATTGCACCCAAATTATACCCAACTCACATATTTCACCCCACAGGTTTTGACACAGATCCCAGATTGCACCCACAGGTCTTTCCAGAAAATCCAGATAGCATCCACATGTCTTGTCAGAGTACCTAGATTGCACCCAGCACCAAGGTTTCACCCACATTTCTTGCCAGAGCATTTCGTTTGCACATCTAGGTCTTGCCAGAGCACCTACACCACACCCACAGGTCTTGTCAGAGCACCCAGCTTGTACCCATGGGTCTTGCCAAATAACCTGCATTGCAACCACAGGTCTTGTCAGAACACCTAGCACAAAGTTTTCACCCACAGGTCTTGAGTAAGCATGTAGTTTGCACACACAGGTCTTTCCATAGTAACTACATTGTACCAACAGGTCTTTCCAAAGCATCCAGCTTGCATTTTCAGGTCTTGCCAGAGCACCCATATTGCATTGAATGGTCTTGTCAGGGCATTCAGATTAAAACCAGATTGCATCCATAGGTCTTTCCAAAGCACCAGATTGCACCCACAGATCTAGCCACATCACCTAGATTACACACAGTTGCGAACAATGCACCACAAGCAAATCAATGAATATTTGAAACCACAATATTCCCCCAAACAATGAGCTACATGTCAGTCATTTGCAATGTGGGGAACTACAATATATTAAACATCGAGGATAGGTTTGGGAAGTTAAAAACATATTTTGTGCAAATATATAAATCTTTAATTTAAAAAAAAATTAGGTTGTGCAAAGCTTCTACATTAAGCTGTTCACACTAATGTTTTAATCAAAATGTTAAATGTGAATAACTTTTGGTATGCATTTCCAAAAGTCTGAACATTTTCAGGATATGTTTGACTAGACAGTGTCTTGCAATGCGCAAAAATTAAGGCAGTTGGTTACTATTTGAATTCATTTCTGTATGTAAAGCCACATTAATCTCCCCAAAAATTATCTTAATGTCATTCATTTCCAGTTCAGGGGAATGAAAATCAATGAAACTTATAGGATAGGTTTGAGAAGTTAAATACTTGTGCAATGTGTCAAGGAAATTGATTGACCTTTGTGCACCTTATTGTAAGTTAAGCTCTTTTATCATAAAGCTGCAAACACTAAGGTTTTTTAAAAAGTGTTACATTTTTGGTATGTTTTACTAAAAGGCCTGACATTTTCAGGATATGTCTGAATAGATGGACTCTTATATTGTCTAAAATTTGTTCAATGTAAATAACTTTCGGTATGGTTTACCAAAAGACCTGATAACTTGTTTATCATTTAATTTACAAGCTTATTGTCTCAAGGTTGCTAGATTTTTATCTATTTTATTTTATTTCGAAGTGTTTTACTATGAAGAATACATTGAGAATTCTCTAATGTTCAAGTATATCCCGGGGTAAAAGTCCAGAATGGAATTACACAGAGTTACACATTTAACAACAGATTTAAAATACATACATACATACATAATTTATTTATACAAGTTGGAAAGAGAACATACAGAGTAAACCAAAATAATATATGTGTAATACAAAAAATAACAACATGTACAGTAGATATAGTAGTTTATAAACTAATATAAGGTACATTCTGTTTTGAGGATTTGGGAGCCTCTTATTTTCAGGGAATTTAGACAAGAGGATCACTTGGAAGAATCAGGGAGGCTTCAGTGACCTTTTGACCCCAACCCAAACCCTAAATTTAACCTAACCCCTATGCTAACCCTAATTTAAATGTAACCCTATCCCTAGATTTTTATCTAATTAAGTTTTATTTTTTTACATTGTAATGTTGCTGACCTCTAGAAGCATTCTATCCTTGCATGCTGCTCACCAATATGACACAGGCAAATCTCTCCCTAGGCACCAGATTTTGGGAATGCTTAATGCCTGGACCTCGAGGCATTAAACCATCACTGTTTTAGAGGTGTTTGTGATCTTAGATCGCAAACAATGTTTGGTTAACCACAGGACGGACTAGGTTCGTCCAATGCCGGCAAAACATTGGCAAGCAGGAAGGACCTAGTCTGTCCAATTTTGGCAAGGGGTTAAGCAAAAAATCTAGTTGCCATTTTATGTTCTGTTATTAGTAATATAGGGCTTCATTTGAATCAAAATTGTTAACTGATTTAATGTTTTTGCCTTCTTTTGCATCAGTGATGTCTGAAGAGATGAGTATGTTATCAACTTAAATTAATATGTTAGTATAGTAATATGTTAATATAAATGAATCTATGGCTATTTGCCACTATATTTCTTCTTATTTGACAATATAAAAACATATTTTCTAAACACTGTAGCACAAAAAAAAAATCATTATGCAGAATTTTTTTAAATTTTACATAAAGCAGATAAGCCCTATTTAGTAGTTAAGGGACATTTTATACAGAGCTCACTTAATTTGAAATTTAGAAAGAAACAGAAAAAATGTAAGCAACTCGTTTTCACCTTTTGACTGTTTTACTTCTGAGATGCATGTTTTGTAGTGTAGGATACTAATAAATATTTTACCAATTCTAATATAATTAACCAATTTGTATACCCTCTTTATCTTATTTGTGGGGGAAGTTACTATGCTATGACAGGAATCCAGTTTTGGTTCCTCTGTCTGTGGTGACATTCTGTCATCACACTAATATAGTGAGCAGAGGTCATTTGACCAAGCCTATGTATACTTCTCTTACAGTGGGGTAAGGTTTATGTAATTCAATACCTTTACATGTCAGGAAGTGTTTACCACTCCCCCTATCTTTCATTTTTCACTCTTCTTCCCTTGCTGTGGTTGTGAGCAAACATGGGTTGGGTTATCATGGTGAATGGTGGGTAAGATCTGATGACTTTTACTTAGTTAAAAGGGTTAGTTATTATTTTTGTTGTTCTAGTTAGTTATAATGTGTGTCAGGATTTGTATGTTGATGTTGTTTTGTTAAAGTAGGTGGACCAGAGTTTAAATGTGTATGCAGAGATAATTCATACAGTTTGGATATTCACCACACTGTCTTGATTTGTGGAGTTATCTTTTTCACCTTTGCCTAAAATAATTTGACCACAAAAAAGAAATCTACCATAATATAATTTAATTACCCTGCTTTTCAATAAAAAAAGACAGATATGGCTAAAATAGCCTGAACTATGGGAGGGTTCCTACTCAAGAGAGAACTCAATGTTTTTTTGCTCATTTTCTCTATTACAGAAACCTCTTCATTACCATATTAGGGCACTCCAGAGCCAAAATGCCTGGAAAGCCTCCTCTTTATAAGGAACACAGCAACCACAGACGTACATGTTATCCTATTATAGGCCTTGTTAGTGTGGTATGGCTGGTGTCCCTCTAGGTGCAGTGAGCCAGGGACCCACGCCTGAACATACCCTGATAACCCAAGGTGAGATAAAACAAACAATTGGGCACCACATCTGATCGAGAAAAGACAGTGCAAAAATATCCTGCATAGAATAATAGAATAAAAAAAACCTAGATTAGAAAGGAGAGGGGCAAAGAAAAATATGACTTCGTTGAGGAAAAATAGAATAATGGTCTCACATTAGCATGATAAAAAAAAGTCCTATGTTCACCCCTATTCATAATTGCTATTATTTATAACATACAATATACTGCATTTTATAATGCTATTAACTATTCATATTTTATTATAAAGTTATGTATTTATTAATTATCTGTAAGCATATACAATCGTAAGATCTTTAAATTCTCTATTTCAAATAAAATGTCATTAAATCAGGATATTAGAATAAACACCCATGTCACTTTTGTGGAGTTGATTATATAATCAGTATAATGTGCTTTTACATGCTATCCATCAAAGTAACTTACTTGTCTTTTTTCCATAAAAAAGCTATGCATTTTGTGTATATGCTAAGTGCTTGCAGAGATTACCAATGTCATTTTGATAAATCGTTTGCCAGTTTTTCCTAAAAGTTAGGCTAATGTTATCAGCATAGAAAAGATTACAGAAAGCCATAAAGAATTTCAGATAAGTAATATCAAGTATGCAGAATCAAGAACAATGTAAAAATATAATTAATACACCCTTTTGTCTTTACTGCATGATTAATTCAGTACTAGCAAAATATGATTTGACTTTAAATAGGAGATGAAAACCAAAAGATTACTGAGCTGCTGCTATCATTCAAACCACAGCACTGCCTCCCATATTCCACTTAAAGTGTTGTACAGCTTTGTGATACTCAGCGGCACAGCAGTCTTTCAGATATTCACAGCCTGGTTAGATCCGCTCTAGTGTATTATGCTTTATTTTATTTGACATCTCTGCTACTCAACAAGGGAACAACGTTGTTTACAAAATTTCCAAAAATCTTTGTGCCTCATTGGAATAATGTTGTTTTTTTCTTTCTTATTTATATCTGGCACTATGCCAAATTGTTGTTGTTCACTGTTGCTAATATAGCACTCATTTGCAAAATACACAATATAGACAAACGTTCTGGGACACACCTCTTAAGTATTGAATTCAGGTGTTTGAATCAAACCCATTGTCCCAGGTATAGAAAATCAAGCACCAAGCCATGCATTTACAAACATTTGTGAAAAAATGTGTTGTTCTGAAAATATCAAAGCATTCCAATGTGGTACTGTGATAGGATGCTGCCTTTGCAATTAGTCAGTTTGTGAAATTTCATCCCTGCTTGATATTCCACAGTCAACTGTCAACTATTAGAAAGTGGAAGAACATAGGAACAGCAGAAAATCAGCTATGAAGCAGAAGACCACATAAAGTCACAGAGCAAGGTCATCGAGTGCTGAGGCACAAGGTGGGTAAAAGTCATCAATGCTCTGCTGATTCCACAGCTGAAGAGTTCCAAACTTCTGCTGACATTAATATCAGCACAAAAACTGTGCGTCAGGAAATTCATGGAATGGGTTTACATGGCCGAGCAGCTTAATCCAAGCCTTGCATCAACAAATACAATGCCAAGCTTTAGATCGAGTGGTGGAAATTAGTTCTGTGGAGTGACATATCAGGCTTCACTGTATCGCATTTTACACAATGCTATGTTTCTAACTTTGGGGGAGGGCATTTTCTATTCCAGCATAACGGTGCCACAGTGCTGGAAGCAATATAAAGACATGATTGGATGAGTTTGGTGTGGAAGAACTTGACTGGCCCACACAGATCCCTGACCTTTAACCCCTTTGAAAAAACCTTGCGCTGCTATGGAATGGCGACTGCTATCCATTACTTCTCATCTAGCTTTGATGCCTTAACTCACAAATGCTCTACTGCATGAATGGACAAACATTCCCTCAAAAACACTTCTTGTGGAAACCCTACCCTGCAGAGTGGAAGCTGTTATACTTGCAAAGGTGAGCCCAAATACATATTAATGGCTATGTATTTAGAATGCAATGTCATAAATTCCCTGTTGGTATAATGGTCAGGTGTTACAATACTGGTTTTGGTTATAGCTTATGTGATGCTGGCACAAAACTTTGTGTAAAACAAAAAACAACAACAAACAAAAATTATAGATTTCAACTGCCCAATATGCAAACAACTATAATTAGAACATGTGTTAAAAAATTGATATTTGGACATACATGGAACAACGTCCATGTAATAAAGAAGTGTTATACAGGAAACACATGTGCAGCACATATGCCAATGTTTAACCACAATGGAAAAAACAAATAATATATATATATATATATATATATATATATATATATATATATATATATATATATATATATATATGTTGATCAGAGGGGTCCCGAGATTAGCATGATAAACAATCACATCAATAAAAGTAGAACACCCATAACTAACCATGTACCATGTACACAAAATGTCTAGCTACAAAATAAATATCTATAGTGTATGTCATGCACACATGTCTGCCTTGTTGTTCTTGGGAAAGCTGAATTCACTGGTTGTCACTGGTTTGTGAGTTTCCCATTTTTCAAGTCTTCAATCTTCTTGTGTTCACATCTTCACTCTTCTTGTGTTGATGTCTTCACTCTTCCTATTATTAATGCTAATAGTGTACTTACCCCTAAAAGAACCATTTCTGTACCTTCCACATATACTTATGGAGCCCCTGCTAATGTGATTGCAATAACAGCTGTAAATAAAAAAAAAAACAATATCAGCGAGTCAGGGTTCTACCCTGACCTCCTGACTCCTGTATTTCATAGTCCTAAATGTTGTGCTTATATACCTCCTTCCTCCTCTAGAGGCCTCCCTTTGATTGTTTTCATGTATTATTTCCCTCTCTGTTGGTGTCATGTGGGCTCGTTAACTACTGTAACATACCCTTGTTAAATAGATGCAGTTGAATGCAAATGGGGCTTTTGCACTGAAGTTTGATCCCTGACTTCTGAGAGCCACTTTGTCTGTTCCTGATGCTCTGCTTAAAGCTCATTCTGAATTTCTCCCCTGTCCAGGAACTGGGAAACTGAACCTGGATGGCTTAACCAGCCTGGGGCATGTTTTTCAGCATCTCCTGAGACCTCTTGGCTACAGCAGGATTTATTCAGCTAATTTGCTCCCTTAAAGTCACTCCTGTTTAGTCACCCTCTCTCACGTGTTCCTGCTTAGTCACCCTCTCTAGGGTGTTTATCCTGCTTAGTCACCCTCTCTATGGTGTTTCTCCTGTTTAGTTGCCCTTCTCAGACCTCACCCTCTTTAGTGTGTTGCTGCTTAGTTACCCATTACCCTCACCCATTGTTTAACTCTCTCTACTCCTACCTCTGCTTTGCCTACAGTCCCTGCTACATATTTTTGTTTATACTGCAGTTCCTAATCAAACCCTTTTCCTATTATGCAGTTCTTTGTTAAAGTTCCTTTTTTGTCTCTCCTTCAGTCCTTATTCTAATCCCTGTCTCTTTGTTTCTATATCTGTTCTCACTTTGCACCATAAATAACATACAACCAGACACCTCTTCTATCCCTGCATTGAAACTCCTACCTGATCTGGTAAAGGCACTGACAGTGATGTCATCTCAGCTCTATGCTGGCATCACATCACTGTTTATTTTTTTTCAGCAACTATTATGATAATGTGTATTCATGAAACAGTTCACTTCCAAAGTGTAGATGCTAGCAATGATGTATAATGCAACATATCACACTGCTGAAATAAAAGTGCACCATTACCTGTGTAAGCATGTGAGGTGTGGATTGAACTATACACAATACAGACACAAAGATGTATGTTTAAATTAATATATTTTATATTCATATATTTATTTTGCTTATTTTACTTTTTTAATTCTATATATTCTTAAATAATTGTGTTTTTTTAACCAAGGCCAAGAGGGCAGTGATAGGGAGAGATAGTTTTTCGGTGGAGAAGTATAACTGTGTGATAGGAATGGTAAGTAACCAAGTGTTAGCCAAGGGGTAACAGTGTGATTTACTCATCATCATCTGATGAGGAGGAGGAGCCTGATGTACAAGGGAACCATCTTGCAATGTCAGTATCATTGTCCTTCTCACCAGACTGACTCCCAACCACCTGTGCTTAAGGAGGGAGACTAGATGTGGTAGTAGCTTCCGGAGTAGTGGTATACTCTAACTTAGCACACTTAAGGGACAATTTTGTGTGACTGTGTAGGGCTGGAGCATAGGGAGCGTATAGCAGGGAGTGGAAGAAACGTGAAGTTGGTCACAATATCCAAAGGTCACAACAGGAGGGAAATTACAAAGAATGGTAGTATAGGCAAATCCAAGTCAGGGTAACAGAAATATGGAAGGTCAGAATGAAGCCAAAATTCATAGAGTAACAAGCACAAACTGCAACAAGGAAGCAATGGGACTGAGAACAGACACCACAGCTCAACAAGTAAGCATGGTCAAGAGAGCTATAGAATGAGGGATACCATGGAGACGAACAATAGATTGCAGGAACACAGTTTTTGTAGTGGTTTTGGCTGCAAAGTGAGTGATGGGGCGAAGTGTGTCCGTTTTGTAAGGCAGTCGACTACCACCATAATGGTATTATGTTTTTTGGAGAGTGGCAAGTCCACTATAAAATCCATGGTTACGTAATCCCATAGTTGGTCGGGAGCTGTAAGGGGTTGTAGAACACAACAAAGGATATAGCTTACAATGTCTCTTCTCCACCCCGGCCATCAGAAGGACCTCTGTGCTACGTCCATGATCTGTTTCAGGCCACCATGTCCAGCTAATGGGTGGTTTTGTACTGAATGGACCACAGTGGTTCTGGCTTTTGTGGGAGCAAACAGCAGGTTGTCCTCATACCATAATCCTTGCTTTTGAATTAAGGAGAAAGTCTCAGGATTGGGTGTGGGAGTGTAACTATGTTTTTTAATCTTCCTGGTCACCGAAGTGTGGTTTGCCAAAAAATAGCTGGGCTGTAAAATGGTATCTTCTGGGGAGCACTTGGTATTGGGATCTTCATAGATTCGTGATAGTGCATCCGCCTTAGAAACCAAACAAGATGTGTCTTCTTCTGGGTTAATTGAGTTATTGGTTGTATGATTTGGGAAATACTGTTGATGAATTTCTGATAGAAGTTAGCGAATCCCACAAATCTTTGTACCTCCTTTACTGAAGTGGGAATTGGACACTGAACGAAGGAATTCACCTTCTTGGGATCAAGAAGGTGAAATTTCACCAGGTGAAATGATATATCCCAAAAAGTCCACCTGCGTCATTTCGAAAGTGCATTTCTCTAATTTGGTGTATAAATGATGGGTTTGCAGGCATGCCAAAACTTGTAGCATATGTTTATGATGCACCTCTAAGGAAGGGGAATACACAGAGAAGACATCCAGGTAGACAATTACACACGTATCCAACAGGTCCCTGAAGATATCATTAAGGAAGTGCTGGAAAGTAGCTGGAGAGTTGCACAGGCCAAATGGCATAAAGCAGTATTCGAAGTGTCTGTAACGGGTAAGGAAGGTTGTCTTCCATTCATCTCCTTTGCAGCCACGTACTAAATTTTAGGCCCCTATGAGATCTAGCTTTGAATAGATCTGTGCCCCACTAAGACGATCCATGAGCTCGGGATTAAGAGGTAGGGGATACTTGTTCTTGGTGGTTATATTGTTTAGTTCTGTATAATCAATGCAAGGTCTTAATCCTGTTCTTCTTTACAATGAAAAAGATCCCGGCTCCTGCTGGGGAAGTGGATTTTAAGCACCCCTAACTTAGGTTCAGAGAGAGGGAAGATCCTGCTGAATGGAATGGCTGTGCCGGGCAGTAAATCAAAGGAACAGTCATTTGGCCGGCGAGGTGGTAGACGTTCTGCCTCTTTTATTGAACACTTGATGGTACCGTTCATAAACATGTGGTAGTTCAGGTACCTTGATGGATACGGGGGGGGGGGGATTGTGGAGGAGAGGTATGTTAGCTTAATGGAAACAGTGATGATGACAAAAGGAAGTGTAGAATGATACTACAGTTCTAGGATGAGAGGGAACAGAGGAGATTGGACCAGATTGAAGGTGATGCTCTCTCTATGTTTGATGCAAATGGTGAATTATAGGGATATGGTCTCACTGGTAACTGGTTTAGAGAGGATTGGACTTCTCTCCACCAGCTATACAGCTGGCTCTGGAGTCGATGATGGTCTCTTTAAGGATAACTTTATTGCCCCACTGTAGGGAAACAGGAAGAGACAAATGAAGGGTGGCACCTCCTAGCAGCAAAGGAATGGGATAGGTAATATTCTTACCTCGAGCATCCAGTTTCTGGAAATTGCCAACAAGGTGACCCAAGCTTCTGCAATATAGGCATAGATTTGCTTGTCTTTGATGGTTCTTCTCTGCCTCAGAGAGAGGGCCTCTAGTCATTCCAATCTGCATGGGTTCATCAGACTCTGAGGAGGAAGGAAGCAGTTGGTGTAGCTGTGACTCAAGATGCATGGGACTGGAGACTGAGGCGAGATGACTAGTAGAGATGAATGGGTTTATTTGGGTGAGGTGGTGCACTAAGTCTTCTAGAGTTCCCAGGGGGTCTACTTGGCCAATTCGTCTTTCAGGGTCTCAGACAACCTGAAGAAGAATTGGTGGATCAGAGAGGGCTCATTCCATTCGGTCTCAATGGCCACTCTATGGAACCTGAAGATGTAGTTGTCGGAGGGATGTCATAGTGGATTCTGCTGAAGATCACCTGTGCGGGTCATCATATATAATGTCAATCTCCTGTTTCAATTGGGGCAAAACTCCCAATGAGGGATGTTGGTTTTATAGAAGATGGTGAGCACAGGTCATGGGTCCCCCTGACAGGAGGGAAATGGCTGTTCAGACCTTCACAAAATTGGTGGCATAGGTTTTTTTCTTTAAGGCGAACAACAGCTCACAAGAAGTAATGAAGGCAATATTTTGTGCGGTCCCTGTCAAATCACTTGGAAAGTTTGACTTGAGTTTCTGGGGTGGCCCCAACTTTTTCTGCTATAGGCTCAGCTGCCACAAATGGAGGGAGAACTGCAGGATGAAGAAGAAGAGGAGGCCCGGTTTGAATGGCTTGCACCTTGAATTGGAGGTGGGCTTGTTGTTCTTGGACCCCTTTACTGTATGGGCCAATGCTATGATCTGTGGGGTGAGGGCTTTTAAATCTTCAGCCATCCTTGCAAGCTCCATATGTGGCTTACTTGTTTTGTACAGAGGGAGCAGAGAGCAGGAAGCAGAAGATATTCGAAGTTAGTGAAAATGTCCAAAGGCGTCACAACAGGAGGGTAACAGAAATGGGAGGCCAAAGGTCGGTACACAGGGAATCAGTATAATAGGCCCAAACTGCAAAAAGGAAGGAATGGGACTGAGAACAGACACTACAGCTCATCAAGTAAGCATGGTCTAGAGGGCTTGCAAGGGTTTTATGGAGCCATCAATCAGGAACCCCTCCCCTGTGCACCTGGCATCTGTAGATTCCACCACCCTCTCTACCCACTGAGACTTTACCAATCACGCAGCCTGATCCAAGAGAAGGACATGCTCCCTGATCCTTGCATGGACCACCGCATTACCCACAATCCGATTTCCTGCTACCTGAGGCCGGGGATGCGGCCTAGACCGTGGTCACACAGTGTGATGACGGCGCCTGCTGGTGGGAGCTGCACCCTGTGATGGGGTCCCCCTGGGCAAGAGAACCTGAAGCCTGACAGCTTGCACCTCAAGACTTGTATATCTCTCAAATATAAATGTCAACATGTAAGTCTGTCTTGTCTGTTATATATCCCCGATATAGTTTAACTGTAGATGACTTGGATGGTCCAAATACAAGAGACCATCTAGCCACCTGTAATATTTGAGAATTCAATTCAACTAAATTATATGGCGGAATTTATGTTGTCAATGTAATTTATAAATAATAAAATATTAAATGTATAAAGGAAAAATCAGAGGACTGATTAATGTAATTATACTAAAACCAAGAAAGAACATGACACAGGGATGAACTGAGATATCACAAGGAATTTTCTAGGCTAACTCCTGTGAATTACAGTGAGTGTTAAGATAAAAAAAAAAAAAGACTTGTATATCTCTAATCTGACACTCATGCTGGTTCTTCAGTATCTGCTCCAGATGCACATCTCTGACATCTAAACAGTTAAGGAACTTATCCTGCTTCTCCATAATCTGGACATGGAACTGATTATGATCATGGTCAGTTCATGGTTCATCCTGGCGATGTCCTACTGGATCCCAGCAACAAAAGCATGGACATCAGTCTTGAATGCCATCATCAGAGGGAGGTTAGGATGTTGTGTATGTTCCCCTGATGTGGCATTCTGCTAACACTAATAAAAATCATTTTTAATATAACATTGCCTTTGCATTTATTATTCCTGGGGCTTGCACATCAGGAACCAGAAGTTGGTGGGGAAAATCTTGTCCTGATGGTGGGGAAAATACCTCTGTTAGAGAGGAAGAAGAATGCGTTGTTAATGTTGAGTTCATAAAGTTGATTGCAGACCATATCAAATAAACATTTGTATTGGGATAATGTTTTGGTGACAAAATATACTGGTGTGCAATCGCCTATGATTTACAAATTTATGACATATTTGGAGGCACACCAGAGTTACCTAAGTAGCTCAAAAATTGGATGTTTTCTTTTCTTGAAATTAATGCGAATACCTCCAGACTTCAAGGGCATGATTTTGGAACAAAAAATTAGAGCTACTAGAGTAGATGTTTTTCACAGTTTGTGTTGAGTAGCTCAGAAGTAAAAAAAAAAATAGCAATTAAAGAGGGACTTGTAGCCTAAATAGCTCACATGGCTCCATTAATATTAGAAGTGGCAATTTATTTTGAATGGTGGACAATTAATGCACCATTCAAAAGTTTTAATAGATTTAATTATGCTAGCTGAAAACTATTTTGGGAGTTTATTCCCTCTTTACTACACTCTGGACATGCAATTTGGCACAACACTGAATCAAATTTGTATATTTATTGACACTTTCCAACTCAGTAAATCATGTTATCTAACACAAATAGTAAACAATGATTGTTCACTTTTTTAGAGAGATAACATATGAAACAGCTTATGACATGTTTAGTAGAAAACAATGCAAGTACATCATGTTGAAAAATTGTATCTGCCTCTCCAACCACAAACAACATTTTTTGGCATTAAGTATTGAATAAATATAGAGAACAAATTATTGTCACAAACTGCTGTGTCGTTTGGACTGTCACTATAGTCGCCATGACCTTTTAACATCCCTGAACAAATATACTTATGATCAGTTTGAAATGTTACATTTTCCTCTGTATGTACACACAAAAGAGCTGTGGTCAGTTATCAGTTGTATTCAATGTTAAATGTAATCCCCTTGAGTCCCTGTCACGCCCCTGACTATAGCCTATAGCCATATGTCATGGACGGATCCTGGATGTTATTTTACCCTGAGCGCAGATGTAGGAGTTCAATGTGCTGGAATTGGAGACACAGTGCCTGGTGCTGGGTAACTGCAATCCCTTGGTGGTTTGAGACCCCAAGTTTATGCAGCCTTATTCCCAGGCTGTGTAAAGCAGCCATGGAATCCAGTGAAGCCTAGAGGATAACTGAAGTGATCCTGAAAACTTCTTGGAGCAGGCTTGGAGTATAACTAGAACAAGTTATCAGGATATAGCAGGCTAAAGCAAAAAGATGAGCCAAGAAGAACAAATTGTGCACAAAGGGATTCAGGCAGAGCAGAGAAGAAATACAGAGTGCAGGGCTGCAGGACAGAGAAAGGTTCAAAGGAAGAACTAAAGCATTCAAGGAAGGGCAAAGCATAAGACATAACTACATAACTAAGGAGACCTACAGAGATACATATGTAACAGAACAACATACAGAGGATAGGGTAAGGGCTAAAGGAACACAAGGGATGGAGTGAGAAGACAAGATCCTTAGATGCTTCATAAGAGGTGCCAAGCTGGACATGGGGATAGGTGGGAGGATATCCTCAGGTGCTTCAGGGAGGAAGGATAAGGGAATATATATATATATATATATATATATATATATATATATATATATATATATAGTGAGGATTTGGTTAATTATGGCCATAAGATGACTCTTGCCAACCACATCAAGGTACCTCACAATTAGGCAAGTCTGTACGCAAAAATTGAATAGCAAACTAATAAAAAAAAACACAGACATATAAACAGAGAAAATACCTGCAGAGCTGAAGAAACAAACAGAGGAAATGGGTGTGGTTGCATTTATAGAGGAACTAAGCAAGAGGAAACTAAGAAAACCTGGAACGGAGCAATAGAATAACAGAGAGCAATGAAACCAGAAATAGATCAGAGTAGAGACTAAAGTATCAGAAACATGAGAGTATAACAGAGTTCTGAGGCAGGTCTGAGATAATAGAAATACAGGGAATCAGAATACATGGCATAAGAGCAGATATAGCTACAATTACATGAGCAATATTCGGAGGTGACTAGCACTACTGCTTTGCTGGGTAACTTATTTAAGGGAACAGAAGTGATCACATGTATAGATTCTCTGGTCAAATATCATGGAGTGCTCCCAGGTGGGGGCTACTCGTAAACAGGGCAGGATCCAGACTGTAGACGGATTGTGTAGGTGCCACTCTGGGGGAGTACCAGTCTGTGGCCGAACAAGGGAAGGGTTGCCACTCTGTGGGGGATACCACTATGTGGCTGAGCTAAAGAGGGAATAGGTTACAAGTGTGCAGAGCAAAGGCAAGAAGTCGGCATATGTAATAAACAAGAATAAACTGGAAAGCAGGAGTGAGCAAAAGGATACTGAAATCACTGAAACAGATAGGATGAGTCTTCAAACTGGGTGAGGCTTCACAGTCCCTTATCCTTCTGTACTGTATGTTAAATCTAATCATTTCCATTGTTTCATCTGTGTATCAAGATGCAAAACTGTATATATTCTATGTGTTATGACTAAATAAAATGTTAACCTTTTGGATCTTGAAGTCTGAAGCTGTGTCTACTCTTCTTTACAAAAGAATATATTGCTTGGTTTGGAAAATTGGAGTGTAAAATCTGGCTGTGGAGGCACAGAATCCCTAAACGAGAATGAAAACATTTGGATTATCATCCGTTCTCGTTACAATGATGAATATGTTTTAGTTAATACAAAGAATTAGTGGCATTAACCTCAGATCAGTTTTGACAAAACTTTGCATGAAATGCAAAATTTTACCAATAAGCAACCTTTAGATTCAAGTGAAGTTAGACATATCTCTCTCTCTCTCTCTCTCCCTCTGTCATCTCTTCAGGTTCCATATCAATCAATTAAAATTGGTCATCCGATTGCTAAACTTAACCTAATTATTTGTACTAGGTCATGGGTTCACAAGAATTGCATTGTTACAATAGTGTACAATAAAATATTAAAAATAAAAAAAACATTCAAATATACATATACAAAACACAGAACATGATTGAGGTAAGAAATATAATCAGTCATGATTACAAGTGCATTTCATATTGAGTTTTATTGACAAAGCTCTATTAAGGGATTGGAGACTGGGGGGAACATTTAATGACGTCTGTGAGGTTATTCCATAATTGCAGTGGTCTTTAAAAAAAAATGAGGATCAAGCCACTTTATTTGAGCTGGTACTTTCTCAGAGGTTTTAAGAGGTTGCAATAGCTGTGTAGAGCAGTCTACTCTGGTACATAAAAGCTCTTAAACACAGAGTTAAAAAGGTGAAGGATGCATCTATATTGGGGTTTGGAGTGTAGAGCAGGGGATGCTATCTCTTGCCGGGCACCCTTACCAGGTGGTAGACAGATGTAGATTGCAGAGTGCCCTGGTAACTTTGAGAGCGCAAGAGTGCCACATAAAGAAAGGGTAATCCAAAGGCAAAGTAAGGAAAAGTTCAGTAGATAAGGGAAGGCAGTGGTCAAAAATAGAAGAGAATCCAAGCAAGGGTCAGGGTTCAGTCAAATGAGGTAATTCAGGAGACAAGTTAATGGTCATCTAATGGGAAATCTAACAGAGAGACTGTAGCATAACAAAAATTGAGTCCTAGGAAACTGGACTCCAAAGACAAACAGGAACCAAATCTAGGGGACATTGGAGCACTGTGGTCACAGTCTGATGGGGTTTTTTAAGTGCTGTAGGTCTCCAATCCTCCCCTCTGTTGGACAAGCCTGTATTGTATTGGATGTCAGAGGGGTGTGCTTCTATAGCACATACCTCTCTGTTTCTTTGCAAGGAAACCATTGGTGCATTTGTGATTTAAAAGGCATATCTTATTTCCCCTCTACAGGTGCAAATAGCCACCCTTTGATCGGGGTGAGCTATAGATGTAGTTCTCTTTACCAACTTTAGGCCATGGTTTTCACCTACAGCACTACTTCAACTGCAATTGTGGTAAATGGCGCTATTACAGGCAGAGGCTTCAGCCTACTTGGTGGTCTCAGAGTTGACAAAGTTGACAAAGCAATACAATGTAGTAAGTTTATGAAGGTGAGTGTGCGGTGCAGGTGCATACATTGTATCTTCATATGACTGTCATTAGTATTTGTTGTACAGTTGTTTTCCTTGTTGTGGGGCTTAGGCAGGATTTGTTTCTGTGCAGGCACCTAGTTTTGGATAACATTTTGGTGAGAGTTTTTCAGTGTGTGATACAATAGGGATGCACTCTTCTCTCTTGAGCTCCCCCATGTTATCCACATTTATCACTCAATGAACTCAGCTGCAAAATCATCTTTTAGCTATCGTCGCTGGAATAAGTTCTTATGTTATTTGAATAGGTTAAAATGGTTCAGCTACATACTGTTATTTTCTAATCTAAACAAATCATGTTTACTTTTTTCTCTCTGGATGTTATCTATCATTATTAATGTCTTCTAATCTGACACCAAATCAATAAAGATTTTATTTAAATGATTTCTAATTGCATACCCTATTATTTTAGTAATGTATAATTAATAATGTTGTGGATGTATCCTAGGGTTATTCAAAATTAATATGTCCCTATTCTATGTACAATGTGCCTTGTATATGTTTGTATGTATATCTATATATAACAAGTATCATTCTGTCCAGGTTATTGCAATTATCTCAATGCACAGTCACCTTAGCTATCCATTAATGAGACATATTTATTTCAAGCACTGTTGTGCCAGACAAACTACACATAATTTGTGAAATGGGTGAATAACCATAATTGAAAATTGCGTATTAGCTAGATATGTTATTTTATGCATCCAGTCATTACAATGAATATTGAAGTTAGACATTAGAATGGAAACATAACTAACAATACATTGCTGGATTGTACACTGAAAAATGCTTAAAGAACACAGATTCTTATTTCTGCTATTTTGTTGAGTTTGGTTATATTTTGACTTCTGAAAATGGATGACAGGGTTTAATTTACATAGGCAGGTTACGTATTTGGTAAATGTATTACATATAAAGTTGAGCGGACACCTGGATGTTCGGGTTCAGCTATTGGCTTTCTATGAACCGAAATAGAGTCCCCATTCAGAAGAATAGGTCAATTGACCTATTATTATTAATGGGAACTCTATTTCGGTTTATAGAATAGCAATAGCATTACATGTATTCCATAAACCGAAAGTCTATAAACCGAAAGACATTCGTTTTATGGACTTTCGTTTTATACAATACATGTAATGCTATTGCTATTCTATAAAAAAAAAGTCTATAAACAGAATGTCTTTCGGTTTAACAATAGCATTTATGGAATACATGTATTACATGTATTCCATAAGTCGAAAGTCTATAAACCGAACGACATTCGGTTTATAGACTTTCGGTTTATAGAATACATGTAATGCTATTGCTATTCTATAAACCGAAAGTCTATAAACCGAATGTCGTTCGGTTTATAGACTTTCGGCTTATGGAATACATGTAATGCTATTGGCTTTCTATAAACCGAAATAGAGTCCCCTTTCATAAGAATTTTATATCACTAATACTGATTTGTCTCTTTCCCTCACAAAAAATGTAAGTGAGGAGAGGGAGGCTGATCAAAATTATTCGGATCAATATTCACAAATATTGATCTGACCAGGCGAATGGTGATGCTCATCTGAGCAATTGCCAAACCGTCTTTGCCACTAATTCACTGTTACTGATCACAGTAGACAGCTTAAATATATAAATATTTGTACTTTATATCATTGCGTAAGCATATGGAAGGGGTTAATAACTCTTAGGAGAGCCGTTGTAGTACTGAAATAAATTACAGTACAAAAAAATTAACCCCCCAAAAATGCACAAACAAAAATGTGCTGATGTGCAAGATCACTGCTTATGCGAGACCAATGGCAGGGAATTGCTTTTATAAATTTTGTTTATTGTTTTATTAGTGTATTGTTTTTTTATTATTTTCTTGTACTTTAACTTACTTTTATTACTTTGATCTGTCTCCCTCCTTCACTAAAATAATGTGAGGAGAGGGTGGCAGATCCTAAGTGGTCAGATCAATATTGGGTTAATATTGATCTGACCAGGCAGTGGGGATGCTCATCAGAGCAACACTTACAGAGCATAGGAAGCATACATTTGCTTCCTTTGCTCTTTTTACATGCCCGTGGTTTTAAAGGCACTGCCTTTAAAACAGGCATTTCAATCGCTCTCCGGAGCAATTGAAATGCCGACAGGCATTTTTTCAGTATTTCACAATGCTTTCACATGGAAGAATAGCTGCAATGCCATTTCCCACTGAAAAAGGAAAAAATACTCTTTCAGTGCTCGTTTTGACACAGGACCTGTGTCACTAACGCCTCGCCACACAGGACGGACCTAGCACGTCCTGTGTTGGCAAGGGGTTAAGCAAAAAATAAAGTTTGGCTGAGAGATAGAAACATGTAAACATAGAATGTGTTAGCAGATAAGATCCATTCAGTCATCTAGTCTGCAAAAATGTTCTGCCCAATACTTTCATTTGTGCCTTATCTTGTATCTAGGAAAGCGGTTTGCCTATCCCATGCATTCTTAAACCCCTTCACTGTGTTAATTTGTGCCACTTTTGCTGGAAAAAATATTCCATGCATCCACTCAGTAAAGTAATACTTTGATATTACCTCTAAATGTTCCCCCTTCTAATTTAAGACTGTCCACTTGTTGTGTGTGTTTTTCATCTTTTAAATTATACAATCATCCTTTACAGCATTGAAGTCCTTTTATGTATTTAAATGTTTTTTATCACACAAAAGTAGGAAACCAGTTTTGGAAAAGATTCTGAAATCATTCTTTACTTTTAGGCCTGAAATATTAAACATGTTAAACTAATCTGGAGGTATTTAAAGAATATATTAAATGCAATACAAAAATAATACTTTAGAACGGGATCAGACTGTTCATCTTTGAACTAAAACCTGGGAATTATTTTCATTTTATAATTTTTTTGTATTTAAGACGTTGATTTGGCTGGCAAATTGGATGAACAAGTTTTAATATGTTAAAACGTACATGATTCCATGTTTATAGGAACCTATTTTCATTCATATCAATGGTGTGTATTTCTGCTGATTATAATTTATAACATTGGTTCTTGAATTTCAGTCAATTACTCATAATCCTTATTAATCCTAATGATACTTTTATTGCAGAGATAATCTAAAATCAAATTGTACAACCTTTCTTTGAAGTATTTCAAAGGACAAACTATTTCTAAATATGATGAAAATGTCCCTGCTTAAAGAATAAAAATGACTGATCATACTAAGCAAATGAAGAAACCTGTATTTCGTCTTATTAATTATGGCTGCAATAAAAGTGATCAGTACATCTTTTTGTGAAATCACATTTTACTTTCTTCTGTATGTTGGAAATCCACATATAACTGTAAATTATCAAATTACCTGAACTGAGATATGACTTAAGGATGATTAACCACTTTTAAATGATGTTTGGATGCAATTTCTATTGTTGAATACTTGGATTTATAACAGAACATGATATCCTATTTCCCTGTGCACATATTATATAATATTGGTTCTGACAGATCACTTTTAATTTCCCTTAGGTTCAGAATAATATCTGAGCTAAATTTTGGCACATCAATTACAGCACATATCAGGACACTCAAAAGTTTATTGTATGCAACAAACCAGAGATGTGAGCAAAAACACAATTCTAATTCACTACAATATAAAGAGAAACTTGAGTAACCATATTGTTTACATAAAGATTTCTGTTTTCCAAATGTTGAAGGAGTCTTTCATTATAATAAAATTTATGTGTGTTTGGGAAAATAATCCTTACAAGTGTTCTGCTGGAAAGTCATACTTTTACAAACAATTTAATTTTTATATCATTATGCAAGTAATTTTAAAAAGGAGAAATAACAATGTTAACTATCATTAATTGCAGTATCCATAAATACATGAACATTTCAAAGCAGTTCTTGTATTACTAAAATGTCCATTGCAAGCAAAGAAAATCATAAGGGGAACATGCTGCATTAAGAATACAAATTTTTTCCAGTTCCAACATGAATACTCTTTGCATATTCTGATCTTTCACATAAATCAGTTGTCTTGTTGATCCTGTTTGTTTTGTTTTTCTGTGGATACTGTGTCTGTGTTGTTCCTGCATCTGTATCCACCACTGGCTCTTGAGTTTGCCTCCACTCCTTGTCCTGATCTCCATCCCAGAAGTGTTGTTTCAGCAATGATAATCATTTACCTTTTCAGTGTGTATGAGTACATGAAGCTGTTGGTAGCCTGGTGTTAACAATATAAACACAGACATTCACACATCATGAGTCTATTCACTGAAAGGTCAGTTGAGGTGAGATTTAAACCTGATTAGTTTTCCTCACTAAGCAAACTTACACTTTTGTGTCCCTGCACAATGTATAGATAAAACTGGAAAAATATCCCAATGTACAGGAACTGATGAAATACGCCAGATCCTTAAAACATAGCTTTTATTGAATAATAATAAACAGTACACAGAAGCCCATACTCGATGGAACTGCCTACTGGTTATTATTATTGTATCCATGTTTAGGGGCTGTGCATAATCAGTGTTGGTTTTAACTCTACAGCCTCTTTTCTCTTTGGTATATATGTGCTTGCTTTTGTTTATAGTGATTTTAATTACATTTTGTATGCAATTGCCTCTCATTTAGAATATTTAACTCTCTAATGAGTCAGGTGCCTCATGCAGGCTAATCAGTGGGTGAAGTACATAAGTTTGTGAAGTAGACCTGTGAAGAAGTCCTGGCAGGATGCAATGTGTAAGGTGGTTCCATTGGGTATGGTCTTCTGTGTACTGCTTTTTATTATTTTGATTAAAAAAATGCTACTTTTTAATTAGCTGGTGTATTTCATCATTTCCTGCACATTAGGCTATTGTTACAGTTTTGTGTATTTAATAATACACGGTCTGGTTGGGGACCCACAGCCCAGCAGGCAAGGAACACCTTTTGGAGGTTTATCATCTGTTCCAGTAGCCTTCTGCACCCCATGCTGTTTTTTGTTATAATGGAACAATTTTGTTCGGTCTTATAACAGTCTCCTTCATTCACTGAATGTGGAAAATGTTACCTTATACAAATGCCTTTCTGATCCCGTATACAATGGAAGCCTATTCATTCTTGGATACTGACCGTTGCATATGGACTTTGAAAGTTTTTCTAACTGCAGCACCTGTGACCCCAAATGAACTGGGCTCTATACTTACTTCCTTGAATAAATCGTTAACAAAGGAATCCCATCTGTGGTGGGACATACAGACCTTTGAGTTTTATCTTTCCAAAAGCTGGATACCAAGAGGTCTTTGTGTAAAGAAATTCCCAGCTACAAACGCACTCAACACCAAATTTATGGATACCTATAATCAAACACTTACAGATTGCACTCTTACTTTGATGAAGCAACTGTTACTGTCCAGAGAGGAACAACGAGTTTCTGTAAAGGAAGAAATAAAAGAACTCCAGCAAAAGCTATTGGACAAAGCTGATGATGCCAAGTGTAAAGAACTGGATGACAAACTCAGCAAATATAAATATTAAACAAAAAAACTCCCACAGGGAAAGAGAAACAAAATACAGTGTAACAAACGGGACTATGAATTGAACATTTCCCATGTCCTTAGCAACAAAACCGTTCCCGCAAATCACAACGAGGCTGTACCTCTAAAAAGTCCTCTTTTGTGGTACTTACTATTCCAATGCTGACCGTGACTAAGATGATACTGTTGAACAAATCTCTACTCCCCTTTCACTCCAGGCATCTGGGGAGCAAGCCAGCAATGGTGCCTATTGTTCTGGACTGACAAACAGAGTGACCCCAAAAAATTAAGAGAAGACCACAGAAAAGGGGAACAGAGGAGGACAACCTTCAAAAAACACGAAAGGTCTGCAAAAAGACCACATGTGGGGTTGACATCCGATTCATGTCTAACAACCATTAACCTCTAGTCTTATACAAGGGGTGAGGAGAAAAGGTTTGGGGTTTTCACCCACATGTCCTTTCAACTTGTTTTCCACTATTTTGGACCTTAATCATTTTGTTTACAACTATAACGCTGAAGACATTTCTACGATCATCTGTCTGATTTATGAAATTGAATTTGAAGTTGCTGATTCAGTGGTCTGTAATATGAGGGAGGGTGCTGGTAGAAGTAACTTTGAACAATTCCTGGACTTTTCTACCCATTCAAATAAAGCCTCTAACTATGCATTGAGTAACGCACCAGAATCTATGGATCAAAAGGGTATTTTTGTCTTGAGTGGTCCCGTGTCCTCTTGGACTCCTTCCTGCTGTGGGGGGTTTGCAGTCTTGGATGACACAGCTCCATCTGCTATGTTCAATTTAAACTCACATTTGTTTCCCTCTTTGTACCACCAGTGAATCAGCCTGTTATTATCTATCCACATCCAGGGGACAGGGAGCATAATAATAAAATTAAGCATTTGCCTCGGCACTCAGATGATCTAAATAATATCCCTCCCTCCCTGCTCAAGTAGTTTAATTAGTACTAGTCAGGACCATTCAGATATACATTTTGTATTTGAAAATGTTTGTACTCTTAAGACCCTGAATGATCTGTACTTGGAGTCCGGTGAGAGTGACCATAAACATGATATTACAATCCTCGTAATTATGCCCCAAAGTCCTCTTTTTATCCCATGAATTCTAGAGGTCCAGCATTAGATGCAAAAAACATGCAATGAGATAAGTATAGAAGCGGCGTCCCGCTCGGTTCTCAGGGCTTCTCTCTCTAGAAGTAAGCAGCTTGTGTGTTTTCAGATACCCCCCCTCTCACAACTGCACAGACGCATTTCATCGAAAAGTGAGTTCCTTATTTGTTTTGCGACAAAACGTGCCTGCACAGTTGTGAGAGGGGGCTTATGATCAGGATAATTTAAACCCAGATAAGAGGCCCTTAAATCACTTAAGAAAATGGGGAAATTGCCATTAAACACTGAGATAAGGGTGGAGCAATAGTGGTTTTGGATACCAGCCGATATAAAGTGGATGCTCTAAGACAGCTTTACGATCAAAACATATTGCAGACTGAAGGCTAATCCCACTAGGATCTTTTGTGCAGAGCTGAGGTCCTTAGTAGATGATGGCCTGGCAGGGGATCTTATCACAAAAAAGCTGTCAGACTTTCGTGTTGTGGAGTATCCCATTGTACCAGATTTTTACTATCTGCCTTTGGTGCACTAAACTTTGGATCAAAACCCCTGGCAGGCTGGCAATTATCGCTGGGATTGGCTTTTAGTGAGAACCTTTCCCTATGGGCGGATATATTTCTATAGGACTTGGTCTCCACCTTTCCAGGTTAGTTGAGATCTACCAAACATCTACTAAAAATTATGGATAAGATGGAATGGAATGGGAATTATATGTGGTTAACTATTGATGCAGTATCTTTATACTCCTCTATACCTCATGCTTTGGGTTTATCCGCCATTGAGTTTTTTCTAACATATGAGTCCCAGTTTCCCAGGGAGTTGGTTGATTTCCTTCTATGGCTTGTAGAATTTATACTAACACATGACTTCTTTACATTTGATATATTTTTCCTCCAACTTTGTGGTACAGTGATGGGGGCGAAAATCACCTCTTCACTCGCCAACCTCTTTTTGGGTTACTGGGAGCACCTCTATATGTTTGATTTTAAAAATAAGTTTCACATAGTCACATATTTCAGGTACATTGATGATTGTCATATGGAAGGGAGAAGCAGCTCAGGCTTTGGAGTTTGTGGCATATTTAAACAACAATAATTTAAATCTGAATTTTTACCCATGAGAGCCACAAACACCAGATTTGTTACTTGGATGTGCTACTCCAATGAGAAGATCTCTTTAAGGTACCAGATAGGACAAGGGAAGATAGTTGTCTAAACCTTCCTTTTTCACTCCCTTCAGTCTGGAGTTTGATAGCATTTGTAAGATCATTCATTCACATCTACCAATTTTATATACTGACTGCAGGCTGGAGGACTGACAAGGCATGGGGTTAACTGTTCAGTTATTAAGATGTGTCCAACAAGGATGTTTGAAGGGAATTGTAGTTTAGTTTTGGTGACATGGAGTGCCAGCTCTGGTGTTTTGGGTTGGATAATACTAGTGGCTTCCTTTATGACGACAAAGACTGTTTCCCAGGATTGCTGTACAAGGGGGAAGGGCCTTCTGACATGTCCTCCAGCACAGATGTGATGCGGAGTGGTACATTTTTGCTAGTCAACTTGAGACCAGGTACCAGCAGTATACTATCTTACTACTTAACTCTCTGTGGTTAACACAATGGGAGATCCCTTTGAGTTTGTTGATAGCTTGTTTCCATTGAGTTGGGGTTAGTTGGAGTTGGAAGTATTTTTCCCATTCAATCATGCATGGATATTTGGTTGGCAATTGTATGGGTTGGCTCATTCTGTAACAGATGGACAATATCTGTGAAACTGTTTGGATATTTTTGCAGCACTTAGTAATTTTGTGGGGAGTATAAAACTGATGAGTTAGGATATTAGGAGTGGAGGCTAGGGCATGTCGCAATTGGAGATATATATTAAAATCTTTAGAGGGCAACGAGTATTGACTTTGCAGGGTGTCGAAGGATTTTAATTGGTGATCGGAGTAGAAGTGTTCTACATGGGTAATTTCCCTCCTTGGTTAGGAATCAAGAATTCCATAGTTTTTAAAGGGGTGATTGGAGATAGTTGCAATAGTTCAATACAGTGGCTTGCCTACTGCTTCCAAATTTTCAGTGATGTGGTTGTGCTCTGAAATAGCATGGTTCTGGACTTTGGGGTCTGGGAGCCAAAGCAGGTCACAAATTCTATGGGGCAAAAATTGTGTATCTTCCATATCGACCAAGACAACTGTGCCTCTAGGTGAAGGAAACGGCAGGGTTTGGGCCATGCAGGTTGGTTTGTAGTAACGTGATTTAAAGGGAACGCTTGGGGTTTGAGAGGTAGCCTGCATAGGAAACCTTTGGATTGGAGTAGAGTGCTAGAATAGCTGTGATATAGTCCTGAGGGAAGATAAATATGTGTAGGGTTGATTCAAGGTATTTCCAATGAAGTCTCTCAAATGCCTTTGGCGTAGAGGGCTAGTATGAGGCTTGGGATCTTAATTTTTTTGTGCTAGAGTGGTGATATTCAGTGTTTTTTGTGTTTTTTTCCGATGCTTGTCGCCCCTTGACAAATCCTACTTGGTCGTAATGTAGTAGTGAGGGAGTATAGATTTCAGTCTTTTTGCGTATAATTTAGTATTGAAGAGGGAGATAAGTCTAAAATTTGGGTAGGCCGTTTTCCAGGTTTAGGTATAGTGGTGATGTGGGCCGTTGGCATTTGGGAGGGGAAGGAGCCTTTCTGGTTGCAACAGTTAAACGTCCTGGATAAGTATGGTGACAGTTTGGAAGAGAAGGATTTGTAGTAAAGGTTGGAGAATCCATCAGGTCCAGGTGCTTTTTTTCGGAAAGTTGGTGAATACAGTCAGTTATTTTTTGATCAGTAATAGGTTCTTTAAGGAGTTCCTGTTGGGCATTGGATAATCATGGAAGACTTAAATTCACAAGAAAACTATCACTTTGGGTTTGGTTTGGTTGGTGGGTAGTTTGGTCATCTTGTAAATTGTAAAGGTTCGAATAGTACTCAGCAAAGGTATTTGGTATTTTTGCAGTGGGTTTAATATTTTTTGTTCCTGTAGTTGAGTATAAAAGGTATCACTTTTTTGAAGTCTTGTTTTCTAAGACATTTTGCAAGAAGGGAACCAGCCTTGTTGCTAGTCGTATATAATATTTGTTTTAGCCTTTGTAACATAAACGTTGTCTGGTGTAATTGCATGACAGAAGTTTTATTTGCTTGATTTGTGAAACTTGATATTTAATAGGTCTTTTGTTCAAGGTTTCCAGTGTTTGTAGTTTGGGCTGAAGAGATTTCAATCTCTTTTCCCTATTCTTTTTTTCATAGGAGGAGATGGAAATGAGAAGTCCCCGCCTTGTGGGCTTCCCAAAGGGTGGCAGGAGAAATGTCTGTTGAGTTACTTAGGGCAAAGTAATCCACAATGTTATCTCTGATTTTGTTATGGTATTCAGGGTGAGAGAGGATGTAGTTGTTGATTCTCCAGGAACCATATCCTCGAAATGTAAATTGTTCGCTAACAGTCAGTAGGCCAGGAGCATGATCAGACCACATGATAGTTCCAATTTTACACATCGAACAGCATTTAGGATAATTTTATCTACAAATATTTTCTGGAATATTTGGCTTTGTTGTTTTAGAGCTCATGAGTATTTAGGAGATGGGCTTGCAATAGAATCGAGGCAGATGTTTGTGACTGCATTTAGGTATACACATATTATTAAGTATCCCTGTTTGATGGAGTCTGCTAAAGAAATAACTTTTTTAATAAATTGTGTTGAGTTTGGTGCACATAAATTTGCAAAGGTGTAAGGTATGTTAACATTCGCCAGAATTATCAGGTATCTACCTGTAAGGTTGATGCGGAGCTGGAACCACTGTGCAGAAGTAGGTATGGTATACGTAACAAACCCAGGCAAGTGAACAGAATTCTTCTGCCTGAAGGAATTCCACCCTACGGTTGAGCCTCAGGTTTCTTTCCTCCAGGACTTTGGCACTCTGACACTTACTAGAGTAATGAAACGTAACCAGAATAAAACTGACACGGGAGCAATTACCAAAAACGAAGGTACAGGAGGGCTAGGCAAGAGAATGGTCAACAAGCAGGGATCAGGGCTGGCAGCAAACGATATGAGTCAGGAGGCAGACAAAGAGTCAAGACAGGCGGCAAACAGGCAGAGTCAAAAACAGGCAAAATCAGCAACAGGAGTCAAAGGTAGTCAGTGAACGCTAGAAAAGGCTTGGAGCACTATTTCAGGCAAGGAGCAAGTGCACAAATGAGGTTTAAATAGCCTCCTACCAAACAATCAACCAATGTGAAGCACAGGAAAAGTAATGTTTAAACCTGGCCCTTTAAGGATGAGTAAGGGCAGGAAGCCAAACACAGAACTGCACATGTGCAGAACAGTAACCTAGGATTACTCATGAAAGACCTGTTAATGGAGACCAGATTGCAGTGAGACAGATCTCCGGGGAGTTCTGAGCAGGTAAGGAGGTTGGTGAGGAGGGAGTGATAGGCATTGTGACAGTGCTGTCGTGACACTACCCTTGGGGTCTTTCTTTGTTTTTATTAAGTTAACTGCTAGAGAATGATGAAACTATATAGATACTCCTGATTTCTTAGTTGTGAGGATTGGAAGTAGGAGGTCAGTTTGCAGGCTACAGGTATAAAAACAAAGAACAGTACTCGCCGGGTTAAAGTAGTGGATGAGTGTTCTGAAGAGTACACTTGGATAGGTATAACTGGGTACAGTTCAGTTTGATGATAGTAGTTCACAGGGAAAATGCAGCGTAAGCCAGTAAGCATATAGTTATACGCATATAAGTTATATAGTTATTTATATGTTTCCTTATCCTCTCTCCTGGATGCATCTTAGGATCTCAGCTCCTCTCACCTATCACCATGTCCAGATTGGTTCTCCTTTTATGAAGCGTCCAATCTCGGCTCCTCGCTCCATCCCTTGCGTTCCTTTAGCCCTTATCCAGTTCTTTGTATGTTGTTCTGTATTGTACATGTATCTTTGTATGTATCCTTAGTTTTGTAGTTATGCCTTATGCATTGCCCTTCCTTGTATGCTTTAGTTCTCCCCTTGCTCCTTGATCTGTCCTGCACCCTGTATTTATGCTCTGCTTTGCTTCAGTTCCTTTGCACTCACGTATCTCCTCTTTGCTTTAGACTGCTACATCCTGCTAACCTGTTCTATTTATACTCCATGCTCGCTCCATTATGTTTGCAGGATCACTTCAGTTATCCCTAGGCTTCACTGGATTGTACAGTTTCTTCACGGGCCCTGGGAACATGGCTGCCTAAACTTGGGATCTTAAACCACCGAGGGATTGCAGTTACCCAGCACTAGGTCACTTGTCACCATTTCCAGCACATTGAACTTCTGCATTGGGCGCTCAGGGTCCCATAACATCCTGGACCCATCCCTGACAAATGGCTCAAGGCTATAGTCAAGGGCCCTGACAAGTACAAAACAAAATCAAAAAGCATTTTATTCATACTCATTTATTTAGAAGGGGATTTTTTTTTTTTTTACTTTACTCCCACTAGAGCTGTATAAAGGATATTGAGCTTGTGTCTACTGAAAACGTATACAATGTACCTAAACAGCTTCCCATTGCCAGCTTAACTGTCTGGAGACACACAGAATTTCATGCACTGTTGCTCTGTGCCTTGTTCCCTGCAGCACATAATGTTGGTGTTGCTTCTGCTTACCATGGCACCATCCAGAAAAATTGAGCAGATGGGCTTAATACTTGGTGAACATGAGGGTGGCTTCTTCAGTGTGAGCGGCAGGTGGTGGCAGCTTTTTACATTTCAGTCTAGGCCAATATACATTGTTGCCTCTACTTTTCCTCTTCAGACTCCTATTTGATACAGCCATGTTCATACAGTCATCTATCAAACAGCTGGACTTCTTGTCACTTAACTGTCTTTGCATTCTATTTGATAAATAAAATAAAGTGTGTGGACCAGACACTAAAAAGTATGTATAGATAGAAAAGGGGTTAATAGGTTTTAATATCAGCCTGTCCTGGTGGATTAATATAGTACTTGTGGACCTTTAGCAACATGTAGGAGACTGGTATTCTGCAATATAGTACATTTTAATAGATTTGTATTCTTTCTTATTTAATAGACTTAAAACACTGCCCCTGAAATCCTTCTTCATTCAGGTGAGGTTACTTTCTAATGGGAAGGTGTTTTTGTCAGTCAGATGCCAAGCACTTCTTGACCTATTGTGGAATTATACAGGATAATTGAAACATTGTTTATTATTTACTTTCGTGCAACAACTTTTGGTTTGTGAATTTAGAGTTGTACTTATGTCTTTATATAGAAACAATTTAAATTTGCTTATAAAGTCATATTCTTCTAATGTTTATAATGATGATCTGCGAAAACAGCCACTTAAATTGCTACACACACTTGGCCCCACTA
Organism: Pelodytes ibericus; assembly: GCA_036172795.1. Classification (NCBI taxonomy): domain Eukaryota; kingdom Metazoa; phylum Chordata; class Amphibia; order Anura; family Pelodytidae; genus Pelodytes; species Pelodytes ibericus. The sequence goes on along the minus strand of CM069857.1, from coordinate 225,948,880 downwards.
ATTATGTGACTCTTATAAATTATATTGAACTTTGAATCCATTTAGCTATGCAAGTAAAATAGCAGGCAATTGTGTTATGCATTTAGACAAAGCAATTTAAATTTTTATTGTAGAAAAAGCACATGATACATGCCAAGAAAGTGGAATAAATACATATTGACCCTGAAAATATTACATTGGAAGGGCCATGTCACCAGAGTAATGAAGCCCACTCTGGGGTTTGAGCAAGGTTTGAGCATGGTTAATGCATTTAAAAAAACCTGTCACTTTCAAATCACTGTGGACAGTTTCATTTAGGACAAAGGTCAGTTAGAAAATATACATACTAATTTATTCATTGCTTTAAATTTCCAGGTCATTGCAGTGGGGGATAAATCTAAAGGAAAATAGGATCATAATAGTACATAGTGCACAATAGAAACAATGTTTTTTTTGCTGGGTAATACTGACTGAAAAATGGAAGAGAGTTCTGTCTTTGTTTTATTAATTCTATATTCTGCTTAGTAATTTTGTATTTCTAGACCAACAACAACTATTACACTTTGTATTCCTACTCAACCTTATGTTACCAAATGAATTATTTATTTTATTACAAAAGTGTCATGCTTACTATAGATATACCTAATTCTAAATGATGCACAAAAAATGAGACTTTGCTTGCTAACTCATGCTTGATGATTTCAGCTCTCCAGCACCTATTTGGCTAAATGGAGGAAAGTTTCAGTCAGATTGGAGGAAACTCAGCAATGCTTGGTTAATAACAAATCTGATTAAGGGCTTTAGCTGAAGATAATAACAATGATGTATTGGATTTGAAGCAAATTTGCTAGATTCAAGTACAATTGTCAAACAGCAGAATCATTTGCCATTCAGCCAAATCCTAAAGCTAATTTTGCTAAATGAACAATGGCCCAGCTCAGTTTTTAATTGATTTTTGAAATTTTCCTGTCAATTGATAACATGAGTTGCAAAACTGCGGATCTGATATTCAAATTAAACATCAATCAAAATATAATCTTTATTAGACGTTCAAACTTCAAAAAGTTATATAATATGTGCAATGTTAAGAAATACCCAACAAAAAGGTGAATAAAATGTGGCATTAAGGAAAAGTCAATCCTACCACTTAAATGACTTAATGGAAGAACTTTTTTTCCACAAATATAATCCTGATAGGAGAGAAGTATATATTGAAGAAGCAGTAGTTATTCAATCACAAGATGCAAAAAAGCTTGGTTAAATAATGGTAAATTGATATTACAAAACAGTGGTTACTTAGATGGATATAGGGAAAAGTATACTGATCATCAAAAGTTTCTCGATATGCTGGTAGCTCACACATAGTGATTTTGTTGCCCTGGGTATACATTCATATTAGTTAGGGCACCTTAGTAGTCCTACCCCTTTCTTCTAATATTTAGAAGGTTTGGTCTGCCTAGAAATGTTTTATCTACATGCGTAGTCATGGTTGGTCAATGTATATTTTATTGGATATTTTGTCCCAGTATATATGCTTACTGCTCCAAAGGTATTGATTTATTACATTTATTTTTTAATTACTTTCAATAAATGTATGTTTTCTTAACAAGAAACAGACATCCCAGATCTGTTAGCGCATGATGCTTTATTTCACATATTGCATATGGGCTGGAGAGTGATATTGTAGTACTCTTTTTCACAATTTTATGCACTCAAACAAGTCAATGCACAGACCACAAACATACAACTCTCAAGGTTGCCTTATGATTTTAAGGTAACATATTTTTCTAATATTTATGATTCTAAATATTAAAAACATTTTTTTAATCATGCATTGTTTGGACATGAAAAGTTTTTTTTCCCCAGTCTTATGCAGCTTTTCTGAAGGACATGATTCCCCCATTTAATTTCTTGAAGGTGAACCTCCTCAAAAACGCCTTTACTATTCACAAACAGTATGTTCTTCAGCGAAAACATGCAACATATGATGGCCTTGTGGCTTTCTTAAAAAAAAGTCTTACTAAAATGATGATGTGAGAACTGTGGAGAATCCTTTTTTCTCTTAAGTTTTCTTTAAAAAATCCAAGGCTCTTCAACAGCTTTGACAATATCTTCACTTGAAGATCCAAGATGAACATTTGTTTTACCCGTGTTCTTTTTATAGTTCTTTATAATATTTTCTTTACAATAAATATTCTATAATTGTAATAAATAAGATAATTATGTAAATAAAAAAATAAAACATTTTTTAATATTTGTTTACAATTTCTCATATTGTAAGAATTTTATGGTGGAGAAAATCCCCTTGTACTGTATAAATAAGTAATCTTATTGTACAAGACTGAAAGAGCAAACAGAAACAGGAAATATCAGTAGTTAGTTGCAAATGCAATATAACAAAGTAGGCCTAATTATAACATAGTATATTTTGAGCTACAGAAGGCAATAACAAAACCAATTAAATCTATTTTAGTCATCCATTCCATGTTAACATGTATTATTTTAGGCAATTTTGAAAACTAACATAATAACATTTTTTCCATTCATGTTTAATTCAAAATGAATACAAGAATATAAATAAAACAATATCATACTGTATTAAAACAGTCATTTGATTTCTCTACAATAATATTATAGTACCCAAAATGAGCATTTCTATCCTACGAAGAAAAGCACATCTGTCTGAGAAATGATTTCCAGTTAACCTGTGTTATTTCCTATGTATTCTTCAAGAGCAAGGATCTTAACCTGTTGTAATGAGATCCCCTCACCAGGGGCTGAGAACACAAAGCAATACCACTTTAGGAAGATAAGAAAAAGAAATCTGTATGAGAGTAGAATTCATAGACTTTACAACATCAACTCCTGATATAGCTAGGATGATCTTCTTTGCCACCTTTGTTAACTCATTGGTCAAAGTTCATAGGTAGTCTTTCAGTCTCTCTCTCACTGTATCTATTTTGTTATCTCTACCTATAATATTTCTAGTTTAATTTTGTATTATATTATTTTTCTTTTTTGGTTATTGTTGTATATTTTTATAATAAAATGTGAATGCAATAACCAGCTTATGCTGACATTTATATATTCAAAAAACTGGTGAAAATGTTTACTTAATTAATGGCAAATAATACTTTAGCAAGGAATTATGTAGATAGATTATCCTTTTATGCCATTTATATGTCACTATTCTATTAATCTTTGAACATCCCTTTTACTTTTATTTAAAATCTGTTTTGCCAACAAGCAATAACAAATACAGACTACAAAACACAAATATGATTAATTGAAATATTTTGTTTTTAAAAATTATATAAATCCTGATATCAGAAAACAAATATGCCAGCTTAATTTGTGTTATCTTTGACAGTATCATATATATCCTAGCCTTAGAACCCTTAGCAATTAACATCAGGAAAAATCATAATATAAGGGGAATCACCCAGAGAACAAAGCAATAAAATGTGTCCCTTTATGCAGACGACGTCTTAAAAACTGACAGATCGATATATATCTTTACACTACCTTATGGACCAAATAGAGACCTATAGCTAGATTAAAATTATAAATGAAATCTGTCTAAAACGGTGGTATTGGCCTTAAATATAGATAATACAATCAAACAGTCTATACAAGTAAAATTCCATCTAGACTGCTCACAGTTGCAGTGTGAATATCTAGGGATTACTATCCCCACTGACATAGACAGATTAATGGAGAATAACTGCATAAAAATTATGAAGTCTATTAATAAAAATATGAAAAACTGGCAAAGCAATAACATTTCATGGTGAGAAAAATCAATATTATAAAATCATATATGATGCCTAACTGAACTTACCTTCTGATGATGATACCATCAAGAGTTCCACCTCCCTGGCTCCAAATACCGTATTCTCGATTATAAGACAAGGTTTTTTTCAGAAAAAGGTCGTCTTATAATCTGATTATAAAACAGGGATCCAGGTCCCCAGCAGAGCTGCAGAGGACCTGGATCCCCCTCTCTAACAGCAGGGGATGTCCCGGCTTCGTTATAGAAGTCCCGGTGGTCGTGCCGGCGGCAGCAGGGGAGGTCTGCACTCATCACGCAGACATCCTCTGCTGCCCCGCTAGCCACCAGGGAGAATCGGGCAGCTGGGGGATGTCTGCACAATACGTGCAGACATCCTCCATGCTGCCCGACACGGCAGTCTATTATGACGGATCAGCTGTCCGTCATAATAGACTGCCGTGTCGGGCAGCATGGAGGATGTATGCACGTATAGTGCAGACATCCCCCGGCTGCCCCCACTAGCCACCAGGAAAACAAGGAAAGAAACAAGGTGAGGGAGGGGGGACCAGAGCAACAAGTGGAGGGAGGGGGGACCAGAGCAACAAGGGCAGGGAGGGGGGGGCAGAGAGAAACAAGGGGAGGGAGGGGGGAAGAGACAAGGGGAGGGAGGGGGGAGTCAAAGGGAGGGGGAGAGAGAGAGACAACACTAATGGGGGGAGAGAGACAAAGCTGGGGGCAAGGGAAAGAGAGAGGCAGCATTGGCACATAAAAGGAAATAAAAACAAGAAACGCATTTTTATATATAATTTTTTTTATTAAAAAAGCAATTTACATGTTAATATATACAAGTTGAACTTTTTTCCTATAGGGTAGTCTTATATTCAGGCTTTTAGTTTTATTCCTAAAGGAATATCGAAAGTTTGGGGAGTCGTCTTATAATCAGGGTCATCTTATAATCGAGCAAATACGGTAATCCAAGCAGGTTTCAAAAACTTTGTGTGGAAGGGTAAACACCCCCGTACAGGTCTAAATCAATTGTCAAAAAGAATAAGAGAAGGAGGGATAGGCTTCCCAGTAATTCAGACTTTTTATACAGCATGTTTAAATTATACAGCATGTTTATAATATGCAGATGGAAGGGGTATAATCACAACCTTGGTATAAAATAGAAAAATAATCCATTAATATGGAAGACCTTTCAATATTGTTATGGAATATAAATAATAAAATATTATCAAACTATATAAAGGGTAAAAATAAAATCTTAGAAAATGTTGTAATATCTTTGGTTGGCATAAAAAGACTAGGTCTGCTGAATAAAATTCCAGAGGGTCAACCACTGAGAATGAGAGAGTTAATATGGAAAATAACAGACTTGATGGATAATCTTACTCTATGTCCTTTCCCAGAACTGGTCAAAAGATTTCAGATACCTTCATCACAGATTTTCACGTATCTACATGTAAAAAGCTTTGTTCAACAACATCTGTACAAAGCTCCTAGAGATTTCAGAATAGCAGGATAAATAGGCCATTCTCTAAATGGATCACCCTGTCAAAGGGGAAGTCCCTGAAAAAATAGGAGAAAGTTCTAAATATTTCCATTGATTTGGATTCACGGAACAAGGCTCTGCTCAATGTGAATAAGATTATCCATGACTTGTCGTTGGTAGAAACATTTTTTAAGGTAACAAAATGATGGTACCTGGTCCCAAAAAGAATGTATCTGATGTATGATTCATTGGTAATAAATGTTGGAGCTGTAGTCAGGATGTTGGTCCGTATCTCCATATGTGGTGTAACTGCGTTAGAGTTAAGAACCTATGTGTTACGGTACACCCCGGTATAAGAGAGGTTAATACCGCTGAGGACATTCCCTTTCCGAATGAAGAAGCAGCTAACAGCAGTTCCAATTAGCCGAACAGGAACCATACGAAATCCTTCACGAACCAAACAGCCACACGAGTAAATCATACGAATCCCAGACCCCCAGGTACGAGGCCAAGCTCCGTGTTGAGGGTTAAACAGAGATCTACTTTATGTGTGTAACAACACAGACTTATAAAAAGACATAAACATGACATTACAGACATTAAAATACAATGGGGGGGGGGGGAATGAAACTAAACATAGTTCTCCAACTAACTGGGGATAGGAACACATTAGACTTTCAAGACAGGGGCATTCACAAGAGCCTGCTTCAGTGCCTGAAATGGGGCTTCACAAGCTGGAGACCACAGGACCTGCTTAGGTAAATTCTTCTTAGTCAGGTCAGTCAGGGGTTTGGCGATAGTACTGTAGTCAGGGACGAAGCATCTGTAGTACCCTGCCGTCCCTAAGAAGGCTAGTACCTGGGTCTTAGTGACTTGACTGGCTCCAGTCTCTGGCTCCCACTTCCCACTCTGTGACCAAAATACTGCATTTCAGCCATGCCTAGATGGCACTTGTCTGGCTTCAAGGTCAGACCAGCGGCCCTAATCTTGTCCAGAACTACCTCTACATGAACCAGGTGTTCCTCCAAAGACTCACTGTAGACTGCAATGTCATCCAGGTAGGCACAAGCAAATTTCTGGAAGCCATTGAGGAGTCTATCCACCATACGCTGGAAAATAGCCGGAGCATTCCTTATCCTGAATGGCATGACTCTAAATTGGTACAGGCCAAATGGGGTGACAAATGCCAACTTGGGGATAGCATCCTCGGCCAGGGGGATCTCCCAATAGCCATCACACAAGTCTATGGTAGTCAGATAGCGCCCCCTAGCGATGCGTCTAGTAACTCGTCCACCCGGGGCATCGGGTAGGCGTCAGTGGTGGTCAGCTCGTTGAACCGCCTGTAGTCCACACAGAACCAGGTGGTCCTGTCTTTCTTAGGCACCAGGACTACAGGCAGGGCCCAAGGACTATCGGATTGTTTGATGACCCCAAGCTGAGTCATCTCCTATATCTCCTTCCGCATTCCTTCTTGGACTGCTTCAGGGATACAGTAGGGGGGCTGTCGCAGGGGATTCCGTCCAGTGGTCTCTACCTTATGTACAGCTAGGGTAGTGTAACCGGGTTCCTGGGAGAACGTTGCCTGCTTCTCCCACAGAAGCTGTTTTGCCTGTAACTTCTCTGCGGGACTTAACCGGTCCCCTAGCTGTACAAGACTAGTAAGGTCAATCTGGGGGTCCCTCCTTAATAAATCGGGAAGGGGTAATTACTCAGGGTCGCCTGCAGCAGGGGCACACACTGCAGCGACATCCACCAGTCTCTCCTGATACTCCTTCAGCATGTTCACATGAAAGGATCGCTGGATCCTTTCATCTGCACAGCTGGCTATAATATAGGTAGTATCACATACCTGGGCTAATATTTCATCCTCTTACCATCAGGGACAGTTTCTCCATGTGGTCCCGGAGTTCCAGAACATATGGCACTATGGGGGTCCACTCCTGCTCTTTCTCTCCCTCCCAGTGTCCTCTAATGAGATCTAGGGGTCCTCGGACCCTTCTCCCATAGAGTAACTCAAAAGGAGAGAAACCAGTAGATTCCTGGGGCACCTCTCTGTAAGCAAATAACAGATGGGGCAGGAATTACTCCCAGTCTCTGCAAGCATCAGTAAAGGTCCTCAGCATCTGTTTGAGGGTCCCGTTAACACGCTCACAGAGGCCGTTAATCTGTGGGGGGTAAGGTGAACAGAGCAGCGGTTTAATGCCGCACACCTTCCACAGCTGCTGGGTGAGCACAGCAGTAAACTGGGTTCCCTGGTTGGAGAGCATCTCCTTAGGGACCCCTACCCTAGTAAAAAATCTTAACCAGGGCATCAGCAGCTGTCTCTGCCTCAATATTAGACATCGCTACTGCCTCTGGGTAACGGGTGGCATAGTCCATCACGGCGAGGATGTATTTCTTCCCGGATGGACTAGCCCTGGCCAGGGGACCCAGAAGGTCAACAGCTATGTGGGAAAAGGGCTCCCCAATGATAGGCATAGACATAAGCCTAGCTTTTAGGTGGTCCCCCCGCTTACCTACCCGTTGACATGTGTCACAAGTACTACAATATATCCGCACATCCTGGTTAAAATTGGGCCAAAAGAAATTTTGGGTGATCCTATGGGCTGTGTGGCGAGACCCTAGATATCCAGCTAATGGCACATCATGCCCAATCCGCAGAATCTCCTGCCAGTATTTCGCAGGCACTACCAGCTGCCAATTCTACGTAGGGGCAGCACTTTTCAGGGAAGGTTTAGGGATCCTATACAACCTGTCCCCCACCCACTTATAACGTTCCCCGTCTACCACCTTTTCCCTAGCATCTGCCCTAGCCCTATATTTCTGGAGGGTCAGATCCTCCCGGGTTTCACTCCCAAACGCCTCCAGGGTATCCCAGCCTAAGGGGGATTGGTACAAGTCGGGGGAGAGGGTCTAACCTGGGTCTCAGCAGCAGACGGGCCTGTCTCGGTGGCACGGGTCTGGGCAAGGGTAGTCACAATGTTAACATCAGCGGGGCTCATTGGAGCGTGGGCAGACACAAGGGGGGCCAAATAATTTCCAAGGAGAACATCAGCTGGCAAATCCCTCATGACTCCCACATGTCTAGCTCCCACTCCCCAATCCAAACTCCCCAATCCAAATGCACCCGGGAAACAGGCAGGCACAACACAGTGGCCCCTGCTACCCTCACTGCCACAGTGTCCCCAGTGTGCTTGTTCTCTGACACCAAGTTCTTTTGAAGTAAGGTCATAGTAGCACTGGTATCTCGCAGACCACTGACCTCTTTCCCATTTACTTTAACGGTTTGTTGGTGCTGCAGTCTGTTGGGCTGCTTGAACGGGGTCTGCTTCGTGCAGGATGCCCCAACATTCCTCCTCCTCTATGCAGTGGGCAAAAGGCTGAGGGTTATGCTGGTTTCCGCCGGCAGGTCTCCTCCAGGACTGTGCTTGGTTTGTGGTGTTTAACGGACACTCGGGGCCTTTTGTTCCCCAGCTGCTTACATCCAAAGCATCGGATGGGCTGGGAGTAGTCCCAGGAATTAAACCGGGATTGCTGGTTATAGCTTGCAGCTGGAGGTGGTGCTTTAGTGCGGTGTGCCGGGGGCTGGTAATCATTAGTGGTCTGGGGCGTTGCTGGTCGGTACTCCACTCTGGCAGGGACTTTGGTTACAGCATGGTCCAGTTTGCAGGCATCGGTGTATTCATATGCCAGGTGGGCAGCTTCAGGCATTGTGGACTCCTGTAGGTAATTTATCAAAGAGATGTTCCAACAGGAACATCTGCAGCACCTCTTCCCAGGAAATGGCTTGGCACCCTGCCATCCAGTGGGTTGCAATGCAGTGCACCCGCATGCCCACTATGTGTAGGAATCTCCAGCCAGCTTGTTTGTCTCTAGGAACCTCCGCCGGTATACCTCTGGGGTATTTCACAGCCGGGTAATTTGTAATCTCCTCATCGAGAATGGCTCGGAAGGCTTCGCTTGCCCAGCCGGATAACTTCCCAGAGAGAATTGCGAACCACTCCTCTGAGGGTACCTGGTGTGGGGCACACTGCCTCTCGAAATCGGCCAGGTACCCATCGATCCCCCTCTCTGCTTCTACAAATTTTTTAAACGCAGCAAAGTGTACCTTCTTTCTTCCATTATTATTAGGTACCTCCGCTGCGTCAGCACCTCCGTTGTTGAAGTGCCTGGTTTGCTATCACGGCTGCTTGGATTCGCTCAATGATGTCCGGTGTAAGGTTGGGGCCAAAGTGTGCCAGCCTTATTTGTACTGCCCGGTTAAAGCATATTTCTTCAGGTGTCAGATCCATGATGCTGGGTAAATTAACCCTCTCGGTTCCTTGCGCTGCATCCATTTCGAGCAGCTCCGCAATAATTTCTCTCTTTTAACGGTTGCTGGCTTGTCGACGTCGGTGTTCCAGTAAGTCCTTAATAGAAGTACGCTTTAGTTTCTCATACAGTGTTTCCATCCATCTGGGTTGTGCAGCTGACCTTCTGGGCTGTGAGAACCATCCCGTCGCTTGCCACCAGTTGTTACGGTACACCCCGGTATAAGAGAGGTTAATACCGCTGAGGACAGTTCCAATTAGCCGAACAGGAACCATACGAAATCCTTCACAATCCAAACAGCCGCACGAGTAAATCATACGAATCCCATACCCCCAGGTACGAGACCAAGCTCCGTGTTGAGGGTTAAACAGAGATCTACTTTATTTGTGTAACAACACAGACTTATAAAAAGACATACACATGACATCACAGACATTAGTATACAATGGGGGGGGGTGGAACTAAACATAGTTCTCCAACTAACTGGGGCTAGGAACACATTAGACTTTCAGACTGCAACCAAATTACCATACAGTGAGTAGACCTAATTGCAAAACACACAGTAAGAGACATAATTAACCCAACACAATCAGTTCATCCAGTTAATACAGAACGATGGATGTTGGAGTAAACTATCCAGGATTGTCACTGACACATTATAAACCATTAGAGTGGTCTACTCACAAAATTAAGACTTACACGTAAAGAAATATGCTCACAGAATGTGACTAACGAACAATATTGATAACTTTCAAAATATGCATCACATTCCCCTAAAACATACCTTTTTAAGAATCAGACAATTCCACCCAGTAGTTTATTCGTTAGTTTGTGAAATAAATGAACGGAGGGTACGGACAGGCAATTAACCGAAAGATAGATGAAAGCAACGGAATAGAAGTATAGTTCCAAGACAGAGGGGTCTGTCACACTATGGATGATGGCTTATCACATATTACAGCAAGCAGATAAAATATATTTGGAAAAATAACAGAAGTAGCTTTGCTCCCCTGTGCAAGCATCTCTCACCACTCATGTTTTTGTAGCGGTTAAAATCTTAATAGCCATAAATTGGAAGCAATGCCTGTTTTTCTCTAAAGATCAGTTAAAGAACCAGATACTAAAACAATTAAAAATGGAGAGAGGGATTAACTGGATAGGGATGCTACATGAAAAAAAGAAATACATATGGGATAAATGTATGGAGAAAATACATCAAACACATTAAACTACAGTTTCTCTTTAATAAGGACAAAATAGTTAAGGATCTCTCCCTAACCCGATCTGTGACTCAAAACTCCTACCTGTTTTATATTAAATGGCTAAATCCTGGCATATTGAATGGCTAAATCCTGGCATATTGAGGGGTTAAATCCGGGCATATTAAATGGCTACATCCTGGCATATTGATGGGTTAAATCCTGGCATATTAAATGGCTAAATCTTGGGATATTAAATGGCTAAATCTTGGGATATTAAATGGCTAAATCCTGGCATATAATGACAGGCATATAATTTCTGCGGATGCTCATGTTTGACAGTGGGAGCTGGTAAACAAAGAGTGAACAATCTACTACAATACCACAAAATTGTTGGACACATTTTCCTGTACCAAATATGTATACTTTAAGTAATCAACAAAAAGTCATTAAAACAATGAAAATTAGAAAATCTGTGATTGTAGTACACCTCTATCTACTTTTACTTTGTAAATGGTTGTTTAGAAAATATATACAAGTTTACATCTAATTTTATTTGTAGTTAAGAATCAAATTAGTATGCATATTACAATGTAGTATGCAAATAAATTGGCTTTGTTGTAAGAAATCCCCATTGCATATACAGTGATTGGTGGTGCTTCTGCTAACTAAAGAACAGAAGATGCACTTAATTATAGACACATTCCAAGTGGCAAGCTGGTTGTATGTCATCATCTTTATTAAACTGAAGTAGACAGATCAAGGAAAGATAAATTAAACAATGACTAACATGTTTAGAGCTTCTTAAGGTTATTACTTATAGATTAATAATGTTGCTTTAATAAATGTTTGTTGAAGATATGGTCAGCTTGCATTTGGAATTTTTCTGTGAAGTGTGGTTAAATGTGAAATACATATTTCTGCACACTGCCATAATCAAACATTTCTTAACATAATTAACCAATACCATTTTCCATAAAGAGAAGCAATAGCACAATGTAGATTTAGAAAGTTCAGCTTTATAATACAAAAGGTTAATTTCCATAAGTCACTTTATGTACCAGTTTTAGGACACCATTTTTTTTCTGATATTGTGATTTTGTGATTTTAATTGTGCCAAGTGCTTTATTTTAATTATTATGTAAGCCTCTGTTAATGTAAAAAGCATTATATTTCCATTTGTATACAATATGTCTACTTTGACTGTTATATTGCTACTATAGTTCTTCATTGTGCTCTACCATTTTTCCATCCATCTGATATTTATGTATATATGTGTGTGTGTGTCAGAGGCATAACTAGAAACCACTGGACCCGGCCCCCCCGAACCCACCATGCAACTCCTATAGTATTAAAAATGGATGGTTTATATATTTATATAATGTAATATAATATATATGTCTGGTTTATATAACACATATTATATAAAATCAGATATAGATATATATAAATATCATATCGCTCAGGTTTATTTATATGTTATATAATTTATGACTGGTTTTATAATATTTATATAACAAAACAAAAAAAAATATATATAGTTGGTTTTATATATACATATATGTTATATAAATATTATAAAACCAGACATATATATTATATAAATATTACATAAACCTGAGCCATATGTTTTATATATATATATATATATATATATATATATATATATATATATATATATATATATATATATATATATATATATATATACACACACACAGCTATATGTATCATATTTTTTATAATATTACAGTTACATACATACACAGTCAGACTTAGTTACATACATTCACACAGTCAGACTTACAATTACATATACACACACAGTAAGACTTACAGTTACATATACACACGCAGTCATGTGCACACTGTACATACATACAGTCAGACTTACACTTACATCCATACATACAGTGAGACTTACATCCATACATACAGTGAGACTTACATCCATACATACAGTTAGACTTACATCCATACATACAGTCAGAATTACATTCATATATTACATTCATATATACAGTGAGACTTACACTTACATCCATACATACAGTCAGACTTACACTTACATCCATACATACAGTCAGACTTACATCCATACATACAGTCAGACTTACACTTACATCCATACATACAGTCAGACTTAAATCCATACATACAGTCAGAATTACATCCATACATACAGTCAGACTTACACTTACATCCATACATACTTACATTACATACATACGTTTCCACAGATTTTTGTTATTTTCCTTGCAGGGAGGGGGGTTGATCCAGCCTCCATTTTGTCGGAGCGTCAGGATGTCATGGACATCCGGCACTCTAGGAAGCTCAGCTCGTGAGGGGGCGGAGCTTTCACCCCCTCGCGCTAGACAATGTCACACGGGCCGCATCTCTCTATGGAGGGCCTGCACTATGCGATCAGTGCAGATCGCATACTACAGGTTTTAATATATTATTATCGCAGGGGTCTACAGAGCAGCCGGGCCCCTGGTGTGATGGGCCTGGTTGCAGCTGCGACCCCTGCGATAATGATAGTTCCGCCACTGGTGTGTGTGTGTGTTTGACACTATTCATGTGGATTAGGAGAAAGCATTCTCCAGTGAATGAGATCAGGACCGTGGAATTGTGGTCCAGAGTCCCGCTGAGCTCAATCTCTGTCCTAAAAAGTGGTACAGAGGTAGAGCCAAGCGGGACAGCAGGACAGACCTCCGAAATCAGAACTGCCTCATGCAAAGGACAGTTGGAAGGTATGTGATATATACAACTGACTTTAATAGAAACTTTAGATTTAGAGAAAAAATTGCTCTAAACATTTTCTATTGTGGTCAGAAGAACTAAGTATAACTGATTAACCTTGTGCTTTCATTTCTATACACTTGAACCTGCAAAAAAGACAAACAATACTATCTTATATGCTCCACTATCAAACTTCTGTGTACTGCTAAATGTATATTTATGTTGTGGTTATGTTGAAGGCTTATTTTATTAAATCAACTCGTTTTCCTTTGTGTTTTTATGTTTTAGAAGTTCAAGGAGGATAGCTGGGAATTTCAATCTTAAAACCAAAGTAGTTGAGTTGGAAACAATCTCCCATTCAGCTGCATTGGATTTTCTTCAGTTGAAAATGTTTCTCCACGTATGGTAAACAATACACATATTACATGAACAATTAATATTCACATATTGTACAATATTCATCACCAAAATACTTTTTTTTTTAAATTTGTACATCAAAAAATGTTTGTATTTCCTAGCGAAGGAATTATTTACCTGGTTTGGGGTTTGAGAAAATAAATGCATTTAAATGAGAGTTATTAAGGAAATTAAATAGCTGACTAAAATGATTAATTTACCTGAGTCAGTGTAAAAATGTAACTGTGTTTAAATAAGGAAACCTGTCACATACAGGTTTACCATTTAGTTAATTGCCAGCTGGTATTCATATTTGCATTTAAAGCTGTGCTACTTAAATCTTGATATTGAAATAAAAAATGGAATTAGTTGCTGTATTTTCTATGCTTAGCTCAGTATCACATTTTTTATCCATATTATATAAATTTACCAACTTTAATAGGATATTGACAATACTAGATTCCTAGATAATTGCCTCACAATATTTTGTCACATTAGATAACATTGTTAACTGTGCATCTGCATGTACTATATGTGAAAGTTACAGCAAGATAATATTTTTAAGAATGTGTAATGGAAGCTCACAACACTGAATTAATTGGATGTATATTTCTAGCATACTCACAATTATCTAGAGGTATACTGGAAACAATTCAAGCATAAAAAGATTTAGCTCGAAATCTGGTTTCTATTCTGTGCATATAGTACTTTGATGCATAGTTGTGTGGTACAATTGGGTCATAAATATACTTTAAAGGAAGTTAACAATTTGCCAACTACACATTGAGTCATCTAATTGTTGTTTATGTTGATGTAATAGCCACATTAAGTACTGGAAACTGTTTTAAGACACATTTTCAAAACTTTAAACCAGTGTCCTCATTAAAATATAAGACCAGCTCTAAATCTAATTGTATTGGCTAATAAAACTCTCACTACCGCTTGTATTACATAAAACTATATTTTTAAACAATAAAAAATAAAACACGGTCCTTTAATGTTTTTTTAATGTTCTAACAAAGAAGTTAGCATTGTATACCAATACTTTGATTATAAATTTTAAGCAGAATACATTTTTTTATCGCAGCAGAGTATGCATATATTTTATTTAATTTAAATTAATTATAACACTATATCACATATGATAAAACACTACCACCTGCTTCCCTTCCACAACCATACACATATTATAATCACCATGCAAATGAGTAATTTTTAAGATTTTACTAGAATGAGAATTTTGAGAACACTTTTATTAAACACCTTAACAACCAAGCTGTGGAAACCTTAAATAAATATATGTTTATCATCTTATATATCATCTTGTCAACCGGGAGAGTCATATTCTTTATTGAAAAAAAAACAGAAACGATAACTACAGAGAAAGGAAAGCATGGAACATGCTTTACATAGTTAATAGATGGTATGTATCTGATGTCCAAATCATTGATGATTAAGAGCCAAAAGGGATCAAAATGCAGAGGGAGCACAATAGTTTTATGAGAATGAAAAAGGGGGTTATTATCTCAAAAGGTTGGGAACACATGCTCTGATGTGAGAAATATTTTACATTGACATGTATATGAAGATATAATATCATACAACCATTAATAAGTTAAAAAAAATGAAATGTATTACTTATACATTGGAAATAAAATAAGTGCATTTCATTTTAATCTACGCCAAGTTATGCACTGACATCATGATAACATACAAAATACATATTCATTTTGTGATGGGGTCTCCTTTAGTATGCAGTTTTCCAGTAGCAAAATAAATTTACTTCACTATAAAATGTTATATCACTGTCTTATTTTCTATTTCTAGTTATGAGCCTGTGATATAGGTTGCTTCTCTACCTCCTTCTTTGCATTACAAAGGAATAAACTAGCAGAGACTTAAACGGACTGTATCATGTAAACACTGTTTAGATGTGAAACAGAATGTAGAAAAATAAATGTACTGTTAATGCAGAGAATAAAACTATGATAAAAAAAATAATCGGATGGTGTTATAAAGATTGTAAAGAAACTAATTTTAAATGTGTCACTGGTGTTTTCTATTTATGACATCACTATATAATAATAAACATAATTGCTTTAACACATGTCCCACTACACACATATCTGTGTGTACAAATATGCTCAATTAAATTACACAGTATGTCAATTAGCGTGTTTATCTGAGACAAAAATACTTACATGTGTGATTTTAAATGCATATATAAGGCATAATGAGATCTGCACACATAACATATCCATATGATTTAGACATTAAGGTCTTGCAACATCATCCCAGAAAAACATTTGACAAAATAGTATAATCAACAACAATTTCAGATTTATTATACATATAAATTAATATTTGAATAAACTGTCAATCTACAACAAGTTTTATATTGTCAATGTTGAATAAAAAAAGACTAAGCAAATGCACGGATAATTAGAAAAAGGTTTTAAATGTGTATATTTGTGATATCCTCCTATTTGTGAAATCACCTATGACAGGTGAGGAGGAACTATTTTTTTTATGGAAAATTTGTAATTTGCTTAGCAAGCAACAAGGTGATATCCTAAACATTGAAAGCTTTTTAAAAAAAACGGTAGTTAACGCTGTTAAATTTGTATATTTGTAATTGTGTAGCAAATCTGTATGTATGTTTAGGTGACTCTTTAAGATTTTCACATTTTTAGAATGTGGACCTCCTCAAGAAGAATTACTTTATATGTGATTAACTATTTTTTTTTTTGCGTTAATAAACCAATTGTTGGTTATCTGAGGTGAGTGTACCAGGATTTTTATATGGAAACTGGAGCCTATCATAATAGGCTTTGTACCATTTGGTCAAGACCCTACTGATGCATACCTGAAGTTTGCACTATATATATATATATATATATATATATATAGTGTAATAGAGAGAACAGGCAGATAAATGGCAGTTGTATTTCAACATACATTAATTCCTTTAAATCAATCAAGTACATTTCAAAACAAATGTTCCTGTCTTTTCAATTTGAATATTGACAGGGTTTCTTTCCATTACAGTTTACAAAACCACCCGTGCATAATACATTGCTATTTTGAAAAAGTTTATTTATTGTTTATAAATTCCTGTTGATTCCCTTAACCCATGCACTCATTTATATTTTGTAACCATTTATTTTGTATTGACTTGCTGACAATGAACTGGGAAAGTGTGCAAAATATCAGGCAGCTGCTACAAAAGCAAGCATGCTTTTATCTATTAATTATTTATGAGTTAAAGAGGGTTAATAATGCACAGAATCAGAATATATTCTGCCTTTTTTATATAAATAATGGGTAATACCTCATAGAGGTAGTGTAAATATTAGGATCCAAGCCAAAAAAAAGATATCATGGAACTTGAACGGATTTATTGATGGGCTACAGAATTAGAGGAATGGAAGACTTATGTCATAAAGAAAGGCTTTCCAAATTTGGCTTTGGCATGTTTTTTTTCTTTTTTTCTTAGTTATATGCTGATAAGACTGCACCATGCATATACAAAAAAGGAAAGAACAGCAGAAACATGAATAAATAGTACTAGAACTGCAGCTAATCTCTTTCAGTTGTATGTAAAGCTGCTGTGTGCGCTAGTTCATAATAAAGAAATGTAGTGTAGATAGATATATAAAATATAATTTTTTTATTAAATCAAAATTTTGTATCGTTTTATGGGTAATAATACACATAAAATGATACTAAAACAATATGACAATAAAACACATGTACATTAATGATAGAATAAAGAGGATGACACCTTCAAGAGTTTTTTGTGTATCGAAATACCTGATGCGTTTTGCCCTGGGGGCTTCTTCAGAGATAAGTTGGATTATAGTGATTCATTAAGACACTTTCCAATTTAAACTGTGGTATCCTAGGTAGAAACTAAGGAAACATGAAGAGAAAAAGGGGGACGGAATAAGAATGACTACAATTAGGTTATTAGTTTTCAAAAACACACTATTCCTATTCCCGAATAGACCTCTGCATAAGAGATATTGGTCTGTCCCGAGAGGTCAAAAAAATGTATATACATGCAATCACCTGGTCAAACCATTATATGGTAGTAATGGAATTAAAAGGACAGTTCCCAAAAAATAGTTCAGATTGGAGATTAAATCCTAATCTGTTAAAGAGAAAAAAAAGATATTGTACACATAAAGGAAAAACAAGAGATTACTTTTGGGAAAATGATACTCAGGGCATGGCATTAGCTATTCTGTTGTGTGCATATAAAGCGGTCATCCGGGGACATCTGATAGAGATGCGGGCAAGGGCGAAAAAGTAAGGAGGTGTAAAATTAATGGATCAATATATCACTCTATACCACTGGGAAGTACTAAATGGACTGGGTCAACAAGATATTACATCATTAAAAATAAACTGGTATTACAAGGGAAAATGGGCAGACAGCGTTCTGAAAAATCTGCTGAAGACCAAAAGGGCAGATAGACTTATTAATAAACGGGTGGTAAATGGTAAAACACTTCTCTCCCCATAGGAGATTGCCCAGGCTTTCAATGCTTTTTGTCAATCACTCTATAATCTGCCAAAGAAAAGTAACTCTAGCAAGATAAGAGAGCACCTTAAGGGGTTGGAGCTACCAAAACCCTCTCCCGAGGCTATAGTCAGATTAGATGGGGAAAGCATGGACCGGATTAAGGCCCAAAAAACAGGGACCCGACGGTTTTGGAGGCATGTTTTACAAGATTTTTAGCACTGAGGTGGCCCCTGTATTAGTCAGGGTATTTAATAACTTCATGACAGCAGGAGTTATGCCAGAGGAGATGTTAAGAGGGTATATTTTTCTGATCTTAAAACAGGGCAAAAATCCAGAGGACCTGACTAGTAATAGGCCCATCTCTCTTTTGAATACGGATACCAAATTATATGTGACGAATCTCGCCGAGAGGCTAAAGACAGTCATCTGTGAATTGATCAACCCGAACCAAGTGGGTTTTCTCACTGGAAGAGCAGTGGCGAGCCACATTGGGAAATCTTGCCTCACTCTTCGAAAGCGCTCTCCGGCGGGGAGTGCCCCAGTTGACCCTGTCGCTGGATGCTGAAAACAAATTCGACAGGATCAGCTGGGGATATATGTGGGAGACTCTGTTGGTTTTTGGTTTGATAGGAAACATTGGTTGAGCGGGGCTGGCTTTATACTCCACACCCACCAGTAGAGTGGCAGGATCTGGAGTGAGGCCACCGTGGTTCCCTCTCCCCTCTACTCTACATACTAACCCTGGAGCCCTTGGCTAGGAAGCTGAGGACATCCTCAATATTGTCTGGGTGCAGTGGAGAGGGGGCACACCTGATCAAGTTATATGCAGATGGCATCTTACTCACAATGGAGGAACCGCTAAACTCATTGAAGGAGGTGATGAGAATCATAGACTTTATCTAATTATAAGCTTAATATTATCAAGTCCACTGTCCTTCAGATTAACATAATCTCTCTAGCAGGAGATAGAGGGATATGTCTTCAGATTGGAGGCTGGCCCACTTGAATGGTTAGGCATTGAAATAGTGGATGCCCTGGATTGAGATAAACATCTTGTCTTTTATAAAAGAGATGAATCTCACTTTTAAAAAGTGAAAAGGGCTATACATTTCCTGGTGGGGAAGACTCTCAGCAGCTAATGCATATGTCTTACCAAATTTTATATATCTAATGAGACTGATCCCTTTTCAAGTTCCAACAAGCTGGTTGGCGGTGATACAATCAGCCTTTAATAAGAACATATGGGCCTCTAAGAGGCCAAGACTTAAACACATCTTCTGATGGAAAAAAGAAGAAGTGGGATTGGCAATCCCAAATAATAGTGAGTATGCTCAGGCAGCATTCCTGACACAAGCTATTATTATGCAGTTCGAGAGATCTAAGGAAGAGGCTTGGTATGTTTCATAAAAAAAGACCATAGGGATTTATAAAGAGCTGGATTCTATTCTCTGGTTGTCTGGGCCTAAGCTGGAGAGTTTGGTTAGGACAAACAGGAATACAGTTCTTGGACAGATCCTGAATTGTTGGATCAAATTTAAGAGGGGCTTGGAAATTAGTAATAAAATTCTTCCATGTCTCCCAATCTTGGTCTTAGAGGCTGAAGTAGACAAATTGGATCTTAAAAAGTGAAAAGAAAATGGGATATTTAGCCTCAAAGACATACTAGAAGGAAGCTGTATTAAGTCATTTTGTAAACTTCAAGAAGAGTTTGGCCTTCCAACTCGGGAATGTTTTAGATATCTTAGAGTAAAACGTTATCTGTTGAGCCAACCCATAGCGGATATGTCCCAAAAAACACTCAGTAACCTTACAGATATATTAGAAAGGCAGAGCAACAAACAGCTGGTGTCTAAAACATTAGACATCATCAGACTAAAGGGGCAGAATATTGTACCGTCTGCAATAAAAAAATGGGAGAAGGATTTGGAGATCATAGTTTCTCTAGATGAATGGAATCAGGCATTAAAGAAGATGTACTAAAAGATACACTGTGTCAGGCTTTCATTTTTACCTTTGTTTTTTTTTCTCACGATAGCGTCATTCGGCCACGCCCCTTCATTAGACCACGCCCCCTTCAATGACGCGGTCTTCCTGTGACTATAAATAACAGTCTGCAACAGACACAAATCGCTGAGTATTGTCTCAAGCAGCTGTTGTTCCTGACTCCTTAGCTCCAAGCTACCTTAGAGTATCTTGCTACTTTCATTTTTGATTACCTGTTGCTGACCTGGATATCCTCGACCATTCTGATTTCTCCAATCCTGACTTTTGGCTTCCTCACTCGAATTGTGTACTTCTCCAATCCTCTGAATACGGACCGTCCCTGTTATCCTGCATTTTTCTCTATCACCTAATCGCAAGTACCTTCCATATCTTCAATCAAGTGTTCCATCATATTTTTTACTTAAAACTTCAATCAAGTTACATATATTTTTCCATATTACGTCAAACCATTTATTTTTTCTCTGCAATCAATATCAGTCAGTTTTTTTCTTTTTACTGCTAACTTTAATACAAGAATTGCTTAAACGTTATACCTTGTGTGGATTGTCATTTATTTCTGCAGTTGAGTTTCCAAATATTCTTAAAGTCACAGCTACTCTGACACACTGTTTAAATCTAAACAAGGTCCAATAAAAAGTTTTCAGGAAGTATTACTTTACTGAGAGGGTAGTGGATGTATGGAATAGCCTTCCAGCAGAAGTGGTAGAGGTAAACACAGTCAAGGATTTTAAGCATGCGTCGGATAGACACAAGGCTATCCTAGCTATAAGACCGGGAACGGGGGACTAAAAAAAAAATTGGGCAGACTAGATGGACCGAATGGTTCTTATCTGCCGACACATTCTATGTTTCTATGTTTCTAAGTAGCAAACGGCTGGTCTCTGGTGCCCTCTGTCTTGGCCAAAATGTATCCATCATTCTCACTGGTGTGCTGGAGATGTGGACAGGGGAAAGGGATATGGTCAATATTTGGTGGGGATGTCCATTGCTAGGTGGAACATGGAGAAACGTGTCTCTTAAACTTGTAGGGAGATACGGGGCCCACTGGACATTAACACCTGAAAGAGCCATACTCCATCTGAATTTACCAAAATATAATAGGCAGAATCTCCCCTTTCTGGTCCATCTGTTGACGACGGTGAGATTGCTTATCGCCAGGAAGTAGAAGTCCTCAGAGGACATTACATGACCAATTATTAAAGTACAAGTGATGGATCAATGTGCTATGGAGAGAGGAATTGGAGCTCAATGCAAATCTTGATGTGAAATTAAGTAGTAATGTAAGCAAGGAGGTGACCAGAAAGTCAGTGAAACTGCCTCAGCTTTGATATTTTTGGATCTATAGGTGATCAGGGAGTTAAAGGGACAGTCTAGTCCCCAAACTCACTTGGGGGCACGATGAAGATTACTGCTTGAATAGTGCACTATAGTGTCTTTTCCAGTGTGATTTAATGCAGGTATTCTGCATTAATCGCCTTTTAATATTTCACCCAAGAATTCCCCCAGTGATTACTCTGCATGTTTACTGCAGGTGCGGCAGCACTGATTATATAGTAACAGAGAATATAAAGTTTAGTTTCATTTTGTCACTTCATGTGCTGCTTGAATTGAATACATTGTGTGGACTGGGATAAACATGCTCTTGTATAGAGTAAAATCTCTTAATAGTTCAACACATTGTCTGATGACATCACTAGAGAGGCAGGAAATTCCATTAATTTGAATGGCATTATTCTCATTGGTTCCTGCAGCACAAAAAAAAAAGGAAATTGACTTTTACTCAGCTAGTGTGGCCAGTCCTGGTTTCTTGCAAACTACTGTATTTTCACAATTGTATCAATCTGTAAGTATTTTATATTGTAAGCAATGTAAAATGTAAAACATCAATTTTAAAGTACTTTGAATGCACATTAATATGCATCAACATTTGGAAGATGCATACTGGGCACCAGACAGTCCCTTTAAACTGAGTGCAAAAGAGAGCCTAGTGAGCTTGTTGATGGTTGAGTCTCTTGATTTTCTCCAAACATAAAAGATTCTTATGATCAGTAATTGTGGTGAAGGAAACCTCAGCCCCTTACAAAAGATGCCTTCAGTCCTTCAGTGCCATTTTTATACCTAATAGTTCCTGGTTACCCAGCTCAAGAGTCAGAAGCATCAACCTCCAGGATGAATGGGCACAAAGGATCTGGTCTATCAAAGACTTTTGCCAACAGGTAGCACCAGACACCAGGGAGCAGTGGATTTTGGCTCTTTAATATAATATATAATAAATATAATTGATTGGACCCTGGGCAAACATTTGCTTGGGCCCCCTAGACCCTGTAGCCCCCTTGGCATGCAATCACACCCTCCATCACAATATTACCCTCCCACGGACAAAAAAAAATAAGCACACACACAAACAGATATCTAACAAATATCTATACACATCTCTGTCTCTGTCTCTCTCTCTCTCACTAGTTGCATTTATACTTATATGAACTTCTTAATATTATATTCAACTATTTTCATATGTAATAAAAATGTTATTGAAGAGTTGCATTTCTTGTTTTTATTCCCTTTGTCTGTACCCACATTGTACCTACGGGACATAACACAGCCTCATAGAGTAGCCACAGCACTTGGCTTGCACTCATATTGCACCCATATTGCACCCACACAATTTGGCATGCTACAGTGTCAATTTGCCCTACAGAACATAACACAGTGTCACTTTGTCAGACTGAACTGCTCAATGCAGTGTCACTTTCCCCCATAGTACATGTTATTTTGCCCCACATCACTTTGCCAATTAAAATAAGCCACTGTCAGGTACCAATTAACATTCCAGAGTCACTTTGTCATTAACATATGCAACATCCAGTTTGCCTATTAAAATATGCCACAGTTTGTCCATTAAATATGCCACAGCTCGCCCATTAATATAATGTTATTTTGTCATAATATGCCTATTAAAATATGCCACCGTTTGTCCATTAAAAATGCCATAGCTCGCCCATTAATATAGTGTTATTTTGCCATAATATGCCACAGACATTTTGCCATTAATATGCCAGTATTATTGTGCCATTAATACACCACAGCTAATTTGCCCATTAGTATGTCAGTATTATTTGCCATATGCCAGTATTACTTTTGCCATTAATATTGATGTTAATGTACTCATTATATATCCCCCTTCACCCCCCCCATTCCTAAGTACTCACCTCCTGGCTGCTCTGGATGTCTCCTCCGTGCAGTCTTCCCTCCTGCATGGAGGAGGGAAATACAGCCACCGGAATGATGTACTGTCATTTCCGGTGGCAATGATCTTTTTTTTCTGGATGCGGCTTCCCGGAAAAAAAAAAGTTCAGCAGCTCGATGCACTGTGATAGGACACTTGAGTGTAGGGGGCCCATGGGGCAACTGCTTTAGGCCTCACAGGAGTGATTAGGCTTGGGGCAGCTGCCCAGTTCGTCCCACATTAAAGACTGCCCTGGCTGGGGTAAGTCCTGGGAGTGTAATGTGGTGTTGGGGCAGGTACTGGGTCTGCAATATGTGACCAGTGGCCTATAACAAAATCCAGATAGATATAGGCAGTGCCAGAGGAGTTAACCTCCCGGTAGCTAGAATGATATAGACAGTTTCAGAGGAGTTAACCCCGGGGTGGATAGACAGATTTAGGCGATGTGACAACACGGAACCCTAGAGCAACCTCTCCTCTAGTTGTATCGTTACTTAAAAAGGTTTGGGTCAAAGTCAACTGTAACATTTCAATGAGGAAATCCATGACAATGTTCAGACTGCCTCAGAAGGTTCTGAACTGCTTCTAAATCTTCCTGATGTGGGATTATCAGGTACAGGCTGATCACTTCAAGAGTCACCAGCCAAACCTGTGTATCAAGTACAATACTATTTTTGATCTTTGAGATCAAGTCTGGAGTGTCTCGAAAGCAAGTATGTAAAGCCAATGTGATGTCTTTCAAGTGACAGTTCAGCCATTTTGCTATTGGTTTCAACAAACTGCTTCATGCAGACACTGTCAGCATTGAAAATCCTTGTGGACCTTGGGAAGTGTACGTAAGGTAAAATAGATGAGGTGATTTGTATGTAAAAATGCATGCACAGTGCTATCTGGCAGTGCAGAATCCGAAATTGCCATGATGCTCCTGTCCACCTCCTTTTGAAATACTTTATGATATGTTACAGAATTAGAAAGTTGATTCAAGATTTCTTCTCGGATCAAAATTCCTCCATCTTTATCCACTGGGCGGATTATAATTTGCGGATAACTTGCTAAAAAATTCAATTCTGCTGTCTTTTCTCTGCAAAAGGGACATGTTGATGTTTTTTTTTAAAAAACATGTTTTATTAGTTTATGCTTTCTTAGTCACTGCAGATCTCAGTCGGGCTGCACTCTGTTGTCTAGTGTACTACATTTGGCCTGTGAGCCACATGTTTGAAATCCCTGTCCAATGGGTTCTGTACTTATTCACCCCAAGACTCACATTCACCAGCAACTTCCAGAACCACCCTCCCCAACTATTGGACTCACAAAAAAAGGGGACTGTGCACAAATTCCTTAAAGAAAACTTATAGTATAGTAAACTTCTATATAACAATGAGGATCAGCCCACCTGGTAATGAATTCACGTATTGGTGAGACTAAAATTCCAGGCTCATGGAAGAAGGCATAGACAGAGTTAACAATGAAAGGGGCATAAACTGTGCACCGCTGGAAACTAAAATTCCAGGCTCATGGAAGCAGGCATAGGCAGGGTTAACAATGAAAGCGGCATGCACTGTGCACCACTGGAGACTTGAGTCCACTCAACTTTCATTCAGATGGAAGCAGGAGAGGAGTCAAAAATGAAGACGGACAGGATATCAAGAAACATAGAAAAACTGCTTTAATCCAAGAGTATGCATCATACATAGTCAGTTCTTGATGTCTGGCATTGGTATCATCTGTGGTCTAGTACCTTTAATGATCCATTGTGTTTTTCTTGATCTGTGTTTTTTTTATTTATTTTTATTTTGATGGTACATTATATTTTTGATGGCTAAAGGGTTATATATCTTTATTAAGGATGAACATAGGAAACATATTTCCATGCTATTTAGTCTTAAACAGTGGTTTCACCCTTCGTTACTTTATTTCTTCATTTATCCCTTTGTTTATGCCCTTAGAAAAAATTGTTGATATTTTGTGATACATTTTTGTACTCAATTTAACTTGATTTAACCCCTTTGTGACATATATCACTAGGTCTGTCCCGGATGGCAAACAGTTGCCAACATAAGGTGGGCCTTGTTCATCCTGCTATGGAATGGACAGTTACATGATCACCGCTCAGGTGGTGTTGCTTTAATGCCTCAATGTTACTTTCTGAGAATGCTGTATTCTCTCCAGCCAGTACCAGTCTTGCTTTCTATATGACAGCTGGTACTTATATATTATACATTGATTTTAAATGGCAACAACAGCTGGGTAAAGTTCACTCTGTAACCAATAAAAAGGATTTCTAGGTTTTTGGGGGATTTTTTTCCTTTCTCGTTTTTCTTCATCTTTCTCTCTTTCCTTTTTTTCCCTTCTATTTTCTCTCACTTTGAATTGCTATATGTATATATATATATATATATATATATATATATATATATATATATATATATATAAATATATATATATATATAGTTCACTTGTATTCCTGTTTAGGAAACAGGCCAAACTGTCATTGCTTCAGTGATTTGGTAAGTGGTAGGTTTGGAGTTTTGCAATATCTATGTTTGCAATATCTCTATGTATTTTTTCACTTTAAATCACACTAAATATCTTGTGATATTTTGTTTCTTTTTAAATATTTTACTTAATTTTATTTGACATGACTAGATACAGTTATGATGCAGACACAGAGATAACTTTTTTCATAAAACTGACATATTGTTAGCATTACAACTATTTTAAGTTCTTGTACAGCTAAAATACATCAAACTAATAAATCCCAAAGAAACCAATAATCTCTTCTTTGTTACCCAATTGTACATGACATATGCCTCACATTTTCATTTTTGGTTCTAAAGTTAAAGTATTTTCATGCTTTGTTGGCCAGATGCAGATTCATGTCCACAAATATTATTTAGCACAACATGGGAATTCTACATAATTCCCAAATTAATTGCTTTTAAATAATTCTGCTTTTACATTTTTAATAGTTTTGAAATGCATGGCAATTTTTGACTGACGACTATCTCACAGTAAATGTGAATCTTTCTTTTAGATTTTATGTAAGACTACAAAGGAATGTTTGTATCCAGAGAATTATTGGTCTTGCCACAAAGATATAAAAATAAGCATAACACTGCAAATACAGCTTAATAAAATCAGCTATAAATGCTGCTTTTACTTCAAGCACTCACAGGTGAATGAAGTGAACAATGATAATACGACAAATATGGGAGTGAAATAACCCTCATGGGGCTATTGTTATAAAATATATTGCTACCTTTCACCATTGTTCAATATTCTGGGATTAAATGACTCATCACCTTGAAATGTTGTGCACTTTATTTGACCAGGGATTTATTCTGGGTAATGTTCGCTTCATTCTCCATTCTACCTTTAACCACAGAGCAATATTGATGTTAATTTCTGAACTATACAGACAACAGAACACACTATTTGCACGTAACAATTTTAACATGGAGATAATAAAAATGATGATGAAGAAAATAATAAATTGAGCAATTTTTAGTTTTATAAATAGAAGTATAGTTGTGCATATATGTATGTATATATATATATATATTTTGCCTTATCAAGCCCCCTGAGTGCGTGTTTTTTCAGTCTTGGATTTTTACAAGTGTGGAGAAGAGCAACACCCAGGCAGAGTTGGGAATTAGAATTTATTTAAACTGAGTGCACTGTACTCAATTTGGTCGATTTTGGCACATTTTGGCAAAAGGCCACAAAATGGCCACAAATTTGGCTAAACAAACATAACATTTATTAACAAATAATATAAGAACCCCACAAAAATAAATAAATATGCCTTGCGACATGCTCGGGGCTTCATAAATAAAAACCCCTGGGGCCAAGGCCCCAACAATAAATGAATACTGCTGCAGGCCCCAAGAAATATAAATAGCAGACTTCCACTGGCTCCATGAATTATAGATTAATGGTCCCCTATATAATAATAAATAAATCACCCTATGGCACTAAGGGCAAGCAACATACCCTGTTTTTAAAAAAATGAATATACCCCATGGGCTGACAAAATTACACACCGAAGCATGGCAGTCACTTACAGGTGAGAAGATTGGCGGCTTACCAATACTGACACTGGGGGACCCTCATGGACCAATAGAATCTGAATGCAATCAGGTGCACTAAGGGACCTTTTACTGTAGCCTCCTATAGGCTGTTTAAATTTTATGGAGCTAGCAGCTGTCTGCTATTTGTTTAAATTTTAGATAGATTTCAGTAGCCAAAAAGAGGCTACCATTTTGGTTGGCTGCGGAAATTTCAGCAAGAAAATTGGCCACAATGGCTAATTTTCATGTTGATTCAGATTTCTTTGTTCATCCATGATTAGCCAAAATTTAGGGGTGATTCGGATCTGAGGCAACCCTTATATATTTTCCATTATATCAGCTATATACAAACAGTTTGAGTATTTAACCCCTTAAGGACAGAGCCTTTGAAACATTTTTGTCCTTTCTGGACAATGCCTATTTTAACATTTCTGTGCTGTTTGTGTTTAGCAGTAATTTTCTTCTTTGTCATTTGCTGTACCCACACATATTATATATTGTTTTTATCGGGACAAGAAGGGCTTTCTATGGATGCCATCTTTTTGATCATATCTTATCATATTATTAAAAAAAATAATAAAATATGGTAAAAAAAAAAAAGATACACAAATTTCTTTGTTTTTATTTGAAACAACTTCTCCTCATCGACAATAGCGAACGAAAAAACATGCTAAATAGATTCTACTATTTCTCCTGAGTACAGGGATACCACCCATGCATAGGTTTGTTGGGTTGTTTGGGGGCTAAAATGCCAAATTTTTGAGGTGCAGTTTTTTGTTTTCCAACTTGAAATTTTTACATGCAGACAGCCTGCACCCATGTCCCATTTGGGACATATTTGAAGCCAGCTAGTGTATTTTACCCCATCAACCCATATATTTTTTAAAAGAAGACACCTTAGGCTATCTCAAATGGTGGTATTTTTACACTTTCCATGCACTAATTCTACCACCAGCCTTTGTCAAACTTTGTGGTAGTAATTTTTTTGTGGGTTTTTTTCACAAACCTTGTACTTCAGACATGAATTCACAGATTATGGTATGTGTCACTGCCAAATAACACCCTAATAAGTGTTCAGCAACATCTCTTGAGTACAGGGATACCACCCATGCATAGGTTTGTTGGGTTGTTTGGGGGGTAAAAGGCCAAATTTGGTAGGTGCAGTTTTTTGTTTTCCAAATTAAAATTTTGACATGCAGACCGCCTGCACCCATGTCCCATTTGGGACATATTTGAAACCAGCCAGTGTATTTTACCCCATCAACCCATATATTTTTTAAAAGAAGACACCTTAGGCTATCTCAAATGGTGGTATTTTTACACTTTCCATGCACTAATTCTACCACCAGCCTTTGTCAAACTTTGTGGTAGTAATTTTTTTGTGGTTTTTTTTCACAAACCTTGTACTTCAGACATGAATTCACAGATTTTGGTATGTGTCACTGCCAAATAACACCCCAATAAGTGTTCAGCAACATCTCTTGAGTACAGGGATACCACCCATGCATAGTTTTGTTGGGTTGTTTGGGGGGTAAAAGGCCAAATTTGGTAGGTGCAGTTTTTTGTTTTCCAAATTAAAATTTTGACATGCAGACCGCCTGCACCCATGTCCCATTTGGGACATATTTGAAACCAGCCAGTGTATTTTACCCCATCAACCCATATATTTTTTAAAAGTAGACACCCTACGCTATTTCAAATGGTGGTATTTTAACACTTTCCATGCACTAATTCTACCACCAGCCTTTGTCAAAGTTTGTGGTAGTAATTTTTGTGTGGTTTTTTTTTCACAAATATTGTATTTTAGACATAAATTCACAGATTTTGGTATGTGTCACTGCCAAACAATAACCCAATATGTGTTCAACAACATATCCTGAGTACAGGGATACCACCCATGCATAGGTTTGTTGGGTTGTTTGGGGGCTAAAGGGCCACATTGTGAAGGTGCGCATTTTCAACTTGGAATATTGACGTGTAGTCAGCCTGAGCCCATCTTTCATTTGGGACTTTTTTTTAAGTAGGACAGTGTATTTTACCCCAAAAAGTATATATTTTGTAAAAGTAGACACCCTAGGCTATTTTAAATGGTGTTATTTTAACACTTTCCATGCACCAATTCTACCACCAGCCTTTGTCAAAGTTTGTGGTAGTCATTTTATTGTGTATTTTTTCCCACATACATTGCACTTTAGACACAAATTCACATATTTCGGTATGTGTCACTGACAAACAATACCACAATATATGTTCAGCAACATCTCCCGAGCACAGGGATACCACCCATGCATAGCTTTGTCAGCTTTGTTAGGGGTTGAAAGGCTACATTTGAGAGGTGCGCTTTTTGATTTTCAAACTTGGAATTTGAACATGTAGAGCAAGGAAGGGGTTAATAGCTCTTATAAGAGCCTTTGTAGTACTGTACAAAAAAATTAACCCCTAAAAATGCACAGACAAGAAAAAATGTTCTGCTGTGCAGTGATCAGTGGCAGGGAAGGGGTTAATACACTACACTATACAAAAGGTATGGCTTTTATAAAAGCCCTTGGAACTCACAATTTATTAACATTTTATTTAATTTATTACAATTTAAAAATTATGTTATACAGATCTGTCTCTTTCCCTCACTAAAACTCAAGTGAGGAGAGGGAGGCAGATCCATATGGGTCAGAACAATATTTACGGACCAGACGAATGGTGATGCTCATCTGAGAAATCACCAAACCACCTTTGCCACTGATCGGCTGTTACTGATCGCTATACACGCGTTCAGACAGCTTCAAAAGGAATACACGTAATCCCCTAGTGGGTATAATTAACCCCTAGTGAGTCTGACAAAAAAAATGCTGATAGCAAAAAAAATCCTTCGGCGACTAGATTGCTCCATATGCGCTGCTTAGGCAGTGACCATATGCACTGCTTAGGCAGTGACCATATGTGCTGCTTAGGAAGTGATATACGGCAAGGAAGGGGTTAATAGCTCTTAAAAGAGCCTTTGATATACTGTAATAAATCAAAGTAAAATAAAATAACCCCTAAAAAAATGCACAGACAGCAAAAAATGTGCTGCTGTGTAAGATCACTGCGTACACAGCGATCAATTGCAGGGAAGGGGTTAAATACTGGAAACGGCTTTTATAAAAGCCTTTGGGTCTCAATTCTATTAAATATATTATAATTAAAAACTTACATTATACAGCTCTGTCTCCCTCCCTCACTAAAACTCAAGTGAGAGGGAGGCAGATCTACACGGGTCAGATCAAATATTTACACATATTGATCTAACCAGACGAATGGTGATGCTCATCTGAGCAAACGCCAACCCGCCATTGTCACTTATCAGCTGTTACTGATCGCTATACATGCGCTCAGACAGCTAAAAAAATTTTTTTACGTTAAACGTAGTCCCCTAGCGGGTATAATTAACACGTGACGGGTGTAATAAAAAAGTTTTAAAAAAATTAAAAATGCTTCTGCAGCAAGATTGCTGCATTTGCGTCAGATCGCTGATTAGGCAGTGATCTACGGCAAGAAAGGGGTTAATCTCTCTTAAAAGAGGTTTTTTTATACTGTAATGAATTACAGTAAAAAAAAATAACCCCTAAAAAATGCACAGACAGCAAAAAATGTGCTGCTGTGTATGATCACTGCGTACACAGCGATCAATGGCAGGGAAGGGGTTAAATGGCTTTTATAAAAGCCCTTGGTGTTTAAAATTTTATTAAATATTTTTTTTATTATTTTATTTTATATTTTTACTTGATCTGATCTGTCTCTCTCCCTTACTATAACTAGTAAGGTGAGGGAGGCAGATCAATACTTGTCAAAGGCAATATTTAGTAATATTGCCTTTGACAGTATGGTAAGTGCTCATCAGAGCACTTACCATACATGCCTGCACACAGATCACATAGATCTGCTGTGCCGGCATCCATTGGCTCCCCCTAGAGCATCGGAAGTGAAATACTTTCACTTCCGATGCTCTTGCCATTAGAAGGGAAACGCTGCCTGTACAGGCAGCGTTCCCTTCTACTGAGCCGATGGGGTCGCTCAGGAGAGCGACCACCATCGGCTCTGGGCAGCCTGGAGGTGTTGTTAAGTGCCTCGCTGGCGAGGCACTTTAACAACACCGCAGATGCTTAGAAAGCGAACGATCGTTCGCTTTCTAAGCACATGTGTGCAGCGGGCGCAGCCATTTTTAAATGGCTGCTACGATCACTCCGTGGAGTGATCGTA
This sequence comes from Pelodytes ibericus, assembly GCA_036172795.1. NCBI lineage: Eukaryota > Metazoa > Chordata > Amphibia > Anura > Pelodytidae > Pelodytes > Pelodytes ibericus. Next base: position 225,916,925 of record CM069857.1, on the reverse strand, counting down.
GCGCGCCCCTGCACATTTGGGGGGTGTTGCACAATGCCTCTACCTAGAGGCATTGTAGCAACACCGTTAGAGTAAAGAAAGCGACCGCTGGTCGCTTTCTTTACTCCATTTAGTGCATGACGTGCCAGGCACGTCAGCTGTCGGCAAGTCCACGATTTGCCGTGACGTGCCTGGCACGTCATCTGTCGTTAAGGGGTTAACTTAGACTAGATTCTAACCAAGTGATATAATGATGCAGTCTTTTGCTTCCCTGTCATCTGTTTGTTTGAAGCATGTTTACAGGTATTCCCAGAGCCATAGCTAGCTATTTATATGCCACAGGCAAGAATAGAAAGTTGCATAACAGTTTCATAGATTTATTTACACATAAAATGAAAGATGGTACATAAATAATTTATGATTAAATAAATAGATCCTTTCAATAAATTGCTGAAAATGAGGGTGACAGAATGACAGGGTGACACCCATGTTAGCCAGATATTGCAGCTTCTATTAGTTTATAGTTTGCCAGGGTGATTTATTAATATATAATTATATAATTGTTACATCATTAGTTGGACAAAGATGGTGGTATAGTGAAGCTCCTATTAGTATATATAGCATATATTATAGGAGACTTTTGGCTGTCTGGGCATCATATAATCTGATGTTCAGAGCCAACACCTTCAACAGATGACTATAATTCCCAAAAGGCTCATCCAGATATCCCAACATAATCCTTTATTACCATGGTGCATACGTTTGAATCAAATTAACTTATTTTAGCAGAAAAATCCCCTAAGAGATGAGCATGATTCTTCTCCTATAAAGTTACCTGCAGAAAACATAAATGGAGAAACAAAACATAACAACATTTTAAATAAGATTAATTAGTAAACATGTTATAGTAAATGTTGTTCAATATTAATATGCAGGAAAATTCCACAATATTCATGCAAAACTGGATTACCTTATCAATCTTGTTTTGACATGCATTTTTATATGACAAACAGTGATTATAATTTTGAAAAATTGTCTCTTATTTAATTTGAATAATATATACAGCACTTGTTGAATGCAATTCAGAAAAAAAGTCATTTTCTTTTCCTCCTTTCCTTGCTTTTTGCACTATATCTAGATAGATGCAGATGAAATAGAGAGAGGTTTTCTGTTTTGATAAATTGTCAGTAGCTGAATACTAGCCTTCGAGGTCAAAAATATTTCATTTACAGCACAAACTGAAAATTACTGATCTGAGATATCATACTGCACCAGCAGATAGTTCAATATGGGAGATCAATGAGAAATGCTTCCGAGAAGTACTTGAAAGTTAATATACCTGTATGAAAATAGAAACTCAAAACATGATTTATTTAGCTACATTTTATGTAATCTGCAAGACACTTTGCATTTCTTACTGTGCTTCTCATCAAATGAAAATTGAATGGGATAGCACAACAGAGATAATTTATTGTTACTCTGTTCATAAGCACTACAGTGATTTTATCATTTGGACTAATATGTGTAACCTGTTCCTGTATCTATCTCCTCACTGGCTACTATAATGCAATATGCATTTAGATTGAAGCTTAACTTGTGCATTTTCATTTTTGATATGTTTCTCCAAGTCACTCAACAGTTTCACAATTTCAGAGAAGGAAATCCTCTGAAGCTGTCCAACTAAAAATGGATGAAGCATGATCAGTGGCTTGCGTTAATTTTGGCAGTTATACTTTGAAAAGAATATTGACCAAAGCTCATCATTAACCATTATTGTAAAAATAAAAGTATAATTCTTCTGCATCAATATTTCTACAAACTGCATTCTTAAAGAATGATAGATCTATGATCAAGTAGTTATGCACATTCAATCTATGGACTTTATTCATGGAAGTTGGAATTGCAGGAAATTGTCAAGGACATTTCAAAAGTGTATCACCTAAACATTTTGTTCACTGTGTCTGTAGATAATTTAAACAGTTCCAAATATATACATTGGCCTAGATTAAATTCCACTAATTAACTTAAACCTCCATTACAAAAATGGGTAAATGTAAATGGGTAAATGTGTGGGGTGGCTATTATTTTAATTTAATTTTGGCTAGGGGCATTTCACCAGCCCCTAGCCCAGGAGCCAGCACACCTTTTTTTATATTGGGCATATGCCGGCATGTTGCCCCAGGAAGCCAATATACTCTTATATTGAGGTCCCATGCACATTCGATCCTGCAGCCCATGGAGCCAGCATATATTATTTTCTTCTCCCAATGTCCCTATTGGCAAGCCAATCATTAGTAATACTATTTAAACCATCATTTGAGATTCAGCCCTTGTCTGTGATAAAGCCTCTGAGCCTTTTACTAGCATTCCTATACTTTCTATTATTTACTTACCATTCCTGCGTGTTATTTACAACTCCTGTTTGCTGCTAGCCTTGACCTTTTTCCAGTCCTACTATCCTTTTGCCTGTTCCTATTGTACTTTTGCTGTGCCAGCCTCGACCTTTTTCCTGTCTGACATTCCTTTTGCCTGATCCTGTTGTACTTTTGCCGCACTAGTTTTGTCCTTGGTTCCTGTTACCCAGTCTCAGTCAGGGTATGCTTCGGTGTATTGGTAATTGACAGAGTGAAAAAGGCCTGGGGGAATAAAGCCTGAAGCTCAACCATAAGGTGAATATCCTTCAGGCAGAAGAATTATGTCCTTTGCTAAATACCCGTCGTAATACCCTGTGCTTACATTGCATTGAGCTTCCACCACCTCTGCACCCTGACACACTATGGGCATTGAGCTATTGAATCAAGAGGAGACACTTTTTTATGTAATTCAGCCAGCGGGAGGCTGTAGGCCTGGGGTGTGCTGGAAATCCCTTTAAATTTTTTAGGGGGTTGCTAAGGGACTAGGGGTGTCATTGTATATCACTGTATACCATAGAATAGCAATGCGTGGTGTTTTATGTCATTGAATCAGGCCCAAGGTATAGTTAATTTATCAACATTTTACATTATAAGCAGTGTTTAGATAATACAGTCCTTTTACTGTCAAAGTTGAAAAAACAATGTAGTACTTTCATTATATTTTATGATGGAATTTTTCTACACAATTTACACAAGCAGCTCTAAAACACCAAAGGTGCATGTCCCCTTTAACACCTCTCAAGTAGACATATAATATATAAAATATGGAGCTCTTTATTGTCACACAGCTATCTTTAACCCAGTGTAACTTAAATTTGGTGGAGAATATGGAGTAAAAACTTCGTTGTAGGTTGATCAGACGTCTCTTTTCATATATTCAAGTGCAGAAAGATAAAACACAACAATAGTGCTCTCTGTGCACACTTATTGACAGTATGTGTAACGGAACACTCGGTACTCTGACTCAGTTCTTCCGTTAAAAGCTCTGCTTCCTTGCTCAGAGCTGCTCTTCCAAGAGCAGCTTATTGTGGCAATAATCCAAACCACTAGACAGAACCAGGCATGTAAATTGGTACAGACATAGAAAAAACATAATTAATAAACAGTAAAACTAATTAACAGATAAAAAGTGGACGAGACACACAGAACTTGTATACCTTTAAACATGACATGAAATATAACAAATACAAGTTTATTTGGAGCACTTTTAGAACTGTAGTCTAGTTACCATGAAAATACTCCCCTGTGGCACACTGTAATCAAAGCAAAGTGCAAACTTGCCCATTGTGCCCACCTCCCCAAATGAAGAAGCCCTTTTTAATGCCAGAGTTCATAATCTATAGGGAGGAGACAAGCCATTAATTATCTCCAAGAACCCCAGTACTGAAGGGTTCTGTCACAGTAGGGTACCCCCAGATTAGTAGCACACTCACTTGTATCGGAACAGAAATGATACTTTAGAAGTATGAATGTAATATCCTGAGGAACTCTGCAGTTTCCAGGTTTCTCTGAATATGGTAGTGTTGTATCACTTTTAGAAACAGTTCAGCTCACATGTAGTAGACAGAAAATATGTTCATAGTGTAAACCCGCTTTAATCAATATAGACAATAGGTTAAAATTGCTTACAGAAATTAATGGTGATGGTGATGAATGTCACAGAAGAGCTTTCAGTTTAAAAGTCAGGAAGTCCTGAAATCATCAGTGGTGGTTCAATCTCTCAATCTCTTTGGAGTAAGTGACATCAGATGCATTTCAACCCGCCTAGTGCTTATTCAAGTGACTTCTAATTGGACCAGTGAATACCTCATGCTTTGTTCCATTGGTGTCATCAATTAGTCAATTACAATCACATTTTGACTGAACTCTTTACAGGTATTTTCAGCAATATACATACATTATTACATACATTCACATGAAAGTTTTTTTTAAATATCCAAATTATTGAACCACAATTACGTGTAGTAGTTAACCGCACTTACATGTAATTTTGCTTCTCACTCTTTCAATGGGTTTCAGGTAGAGATACCCCTTATTTCATTCAATTTGTTCAATTTCACTGTATGTCTTACTGCCATGTATTTTTTTATACTGAGTGGTGCTTCATTCAAGGGCATTCATCTTATTTTGGATGCTTTCATTCAAAATTCTTATTGTTATTAGAAAACTGAATGCCTTTTTTTGCATCTCCCTATTGGCTCTCATTACATTTCAACTCCACCGATTCATTCAACCCCCTTTCATTGAGGTTGGGCTACTCACGTTTAATGTTTACTTGAATGTTTTCAAATATAGAACTTATATGTTCTTTCCAGAATGTACCATTCACCAATTAGCCTAATTAAAAAACGATAGTCACCGTTCTCTGAAAAAGTGTAGATACGTTATTTGTGACTTCTATTGAGTATTTCTAAAGTATCGGTGCCTATCATTGTGCATGGTTCATATTAATTATTAGTGAAATATAAATATAGATATCAATATTAATGACCATTATCATTTTATATTTCTCTGAAAATATTTATAATCAAGCACTTTAAAACATCTGTAGAAACGGAGGCGGGGGGGGGGAGCGATGACGTAGCACGCACCACGTAGCTGCGCTCGCGAGATCGCCATGGAGCGCAAGTAGCAGGACCTGAAGCCGCATTGACCGAAGCCGGGGAGCTGAAACGGGCTGCCTCAAAGAGAGATCGAACAGAGGAGCTCACCGCAGGGTCGAAGATAGGAGCTGCAACCCAAATCCTGAATCAAACTGCCTAAACGGAAGAAAGTTCATAACGGGTTGGCAGTCACGTGAGTGCGGCATACGCCGCTTTCTGTACTCTTTTTTCCTTCTTTGTTTTCCTTATGTCTAAGAGCGATGCTTCATAAGATTAAACTGAGCTCCACTTGGGCAAACATGAGCTAAAAGGAGCTATGGGACAGTTTCTGGCACTCTCCGTCCTAGGGGTGTGTTGACAAACATTTAATGCTATCTCTGTGTGAACTGAGAGAGGTGCACTTCTGGTGGTTCTTGGATCAAGGATAATTTGGTGGAGATTGAACTTTGTTCTGGAGTGCCTTAACAGTGCTTGGGCTAAATATAAAGCAGTAATCTACCGAATCTGAGGTTGGGGTATCTGGACAAAGCAGAAGGGAGCTCAATGCAATTGATTGTCCACATATCCTACTTAAAATAGTTCAATACAGCCGGAGAGAGCTGAATGTAGACAATTACTCACATACTTCATTTGAAATCACCCTAATACAGCTTATCTATATACCTTACTTCAAATTATCCTGACTCGGCTGCATAGAGTTAATTGTCTACATACTTCATCTGAATTCTCTAGCACAGCTAGACAGAGCTGAATGCAAATGATTGTCTATATTCTACCTGAAAGTACCCTACTATAGTTGGATAGAGCTGAACACAATTGCTGGTCTTTATCTCAAACCACTCTAACACAGTTGAAGAGATCTGAAGGCAATTGACTGTCCACATATTTTACTGAAAATGACTCTAATACAACTGGAGAGAGTGGAACACAATCGATTGTTTGCATACCTAACCTATTCTAACATAGCTGGAGAGAGCTGAGGGCAACCGGCCTATTTATATACTCTATTTGAAATTGTCCCAATACAAAGGGGGGAGGAGAGGGGAAGGTGAGGGGGGAAAGAGGGGGAAAAGCTAAAAGTAATGGTCTACACAATTTACTAGAATTTATTTTAACACAGCTGGAACACAATGTAAGCGGTTGTTTATATATCCCACTTAAAGTTATTCTAACACAGCTGAAGGGAGTGGATTGTAACGGATGGTCGACATATCCTACCCGGGGGTGTTATAATATAGCTGGAAAGAATCAAATGTAATTGATCAGCCTAATATATGAAAGGGCCAGGCCAGCTTTGAAATAACGATACTAGGTACCCTATGGGCTAAAGATTCTACTATAAGCATTGAATTTCACTGAAAAGTGAGCTCTAAAACACTAACACTGTGTACTCCTGGGGATCAACAGAAGGTGTTAATCACGGAATTTTATTAGAGAGAGGAGGAGAGTGGAGGGAGGAGAGAGGGGAGAGCGAAGAGAAAAGAGCTAAGACAGTCAGAGGGAAGGAGTTGAAGACAATTAATACTATCCGGTATATCTTGGGCTACCACCCTGCAAGGTTAAGAAGAGAATCAAACCTATTGGCTACCGGTGCAATCACTAATAAAACTACTTGCTTAAACTATAAAATATGGCTGCAAAAAAAGCTACAGAGACAAAAGGGCTCTCCAAGAGGGAAAAGGAGAGGGAAAAGGAGAGGGAAAAGGAGAGGGAGAGAAAACAGGAAAAAGTAGAAAAAACACTCTCTACCTTCTTCTCACCCCAGACGGAAAAATCGATAACCCAAAAGGCACGGGCCGACATAACAGAGACCTGAGATTCAGCAACCGAAATGGATCAGAATAGAGAGCATTCTGATTCATCGTGGTCTGAGCCACAGGCCTTGACCCAAGAATTCTTGACAATGATTCTAGACAAACAATTTCTTAAGATCAAGGAAGAGATGCTGAAAAATTCTTTGGAGCTAAAGGCCGAAATAAAACAAGATCTGGAGTTACTTGGGAATAAAATAAAAAAAATGGAAGATCATATGGAAGATGCGTCCTTCAAAATTAAAACACAAGCGGAAGATCTTCAACAGATAAAACAGAAATAACATAATATGGAAACAAAAATAGTAGATCTGGAGAATCGAACAAGAAGATGTAATTTGAGGATTAGGGGTATCCCTGAGAGTATCCTGCCAGCAATGCTGGAGAAATATCTTCAAGATTTCTTTGCATTTCTGGGCCTGCATATGGAGGGAGATCTAAACTCAATGGAAAGATTCCATAGAACTATCAAAGGGAAAAATTCCCCGGAGCAAGCCCCAAGAGATGTGATAATTTGCTTCCATTCATATCAATTTAAGGCTAAGATAGTTTCGGCTTTCTCTTTCAAAGATAAAAGTGGATCAGATTATCAGCAAATAAACATCTTTCCAGATCTATTGTACCAAACGAGGATGACCCAGTGGCGTAGCGTGGGTTGTCAGCACCCGGGGCAAGGCAAGTAATTTGCGCCCCCTAACCCGTGGATTTTAGCACTCGAGTCTCTTCTACTAGATTAGTTAAAGAAACCCTTACCCCCCAAGCACATGTATTGTTTGTTATGAAAATACTTATGTAATTAAAGTAAAATGCATCTAAATACAAGTTTATTTTCCAACACTTTATTGAGTGCGAACATGCATTACACACATTCTCCACATTTTCAGCAGGTCTATGAATACAAATATACACATGTAGTAACCTAGCATGGGCCATGCTATTATATGTCGTCTCACAACCATCGTAAACGACAAAAAATATCAAGAACAAAAACTAAACATCAAAATGGAACCATACCCTGGAGATGATCCAAGACTGGGCTAGATGGAGCCAACTTCCTCAATCCTGTACCTCTAATGTTACCCCCCCCCCCCACACACACACACACACATATGCCATAATTGTTGTGCCATTCAGATGCCAGTAATATTGTAACTTTCGGATGCCAGTAATATTGTGCCAGTCAGAGCCAAGTAATAATGTGCCAGTCAGAGCCCAGTAATATTGTGCCAGTCAGAGCCTAGTAATATTGTGCCAGTCAGATGCCTGCAATATTGTGCCAGTCAGATGCCTGCAATATTGTGCCAGTCAGAGCCCAGTAATAATGTGCCAGTCAGATACCAGTAATATTGTGCCAGTCAGATACCAATAATATTGTGCCAGTCAGATACCAGGAATATTGTGCCTGTCAGAGCCCAGGAATATTGTGCCTGTCAGAGCCCAGGAATATGGTGCCTGTCAGATGCCTGTAATATTATGCCAGTCAGATGCCTGTAATAGTGTGCAGTCAGAGGCCAGGAATATTGTGCCAGTCAGATGCCTGTAATATTATGCCAGTCAGATGCTTGTAATAGTGTGCCAGTCAGAGGCCAGGAATATTGTGCCAGTCAGAGGCCTGTAATATTGTGCCAGTCAGATGCCTGTAATATTATGCCAGTCAGAGGCCTGTAATATTGTGCCAGTCAGATGCCTGTAATATTATGCCAGTCAGATGCCTGTAATATTGTGCCAATCAGAGCCCAGTAATATAGTGCCAGCCAGATGCCTGTAATATTATGCCAGCCAGATGCCCAGTATTATTGTGCCAGCCAGATGCCCAGTAATATAGTGCCAGTCAGATGCCCAGTATTATTGTGCCAGTCAGATGCCCAGTATTATTGTGCCAGCCAGATGCCCAGTATTATTGTGCCAGTCAGATGCCCAGTATTATTGTGCCAGTCAGATGCCCAGTATTATTGTGCCAGCCAGATGCCCAGTAATATAGTGCCAGTCAGATGCCCAGTAATATAGTGCCAATCAGATGCCAAGTAATATAGTGCCAATCAGATACCCAGTAATATAGTGCCAATCAGATGCCCAGTAATATAGTGCCAATCAGATGCCAAGTAATATAGTGCCAATCAGATACCCAGTAATATAGTGCCAATCAGATTCCCAGTAATATAGTGCCAATCAGATGCCCAGTAATATAGTGCCAGCCAGATGCCCAGTAATATAGTGCCAATCAGATACCCAGTAATATTGTGCCAATCAGATGCCCAGTAATATTGTGCCAATCAGATACCCAGTAATATTGTGCCAATCAGATGCCCAGTAATATTGTGCCAATCAGATACACAGTAATATAGTGCCAGTCAGATACCCAGTAATATAGTGCCAATCAGATACCCAGTAATATAGTGCCAATCAGATACCCAGTAATATTGTGCCAATCAGATGCCCAGTAATATTGTGCCAATCAGATACCCAGTAATATTGTGCCAATCAGATACCCAGTAATATAGTGCCAGTCAGATACCAGGAATATTGTGCCAGCCAACACCCCCCCCCCCCCGTACTTACATGAAGCGGCTCAGTGTCCCCCGCCGGATGTCTCCTCCGTGCAGTCTTCCCTCTTGCACGGAGGAGGGAAACAGACACCGGATGTGACGCGACATCACATCCGGAGTCAGTTTTTTTATTTTTTTTTTTCGGCCGTCGCATCCATCGGATGCGGCTTGCCGGAAAAAAGCGTTCACAAGCGCAATGCGCTGTGAACGCGGCAGCAGGGGCTGGGGGCCCACGGGACAGCTGCCTTGGGGCCCCCCAGGAGTAAATGGGCCCAGGGCAGCTGCCCCGTTTGCCCCGCGTTAAAGGCGGCCACGCGGCCGCATAGGGCTAGTGCGCCCCCCCAGATATTGCGCCCGGTGCGGCCGGCCCCCCCTGCACTCCCCACGCTACGCCACTGGGATGACCAGAAGGACGTTCGCATCCTACACCTCGAAATTAAGGCTGAAAGAAATAAGATATGCCTGGAAATTCCCACAGGGAATCCTAGTGTTTTACAAAGAACAGAAACGACCCTTTGTTTCTGCCGAAGAATTGAACGAATGGATGAAGGCGGAGGGGTTGCTGGAATAGGAGAGGGGCCCAGGGGTATGGGATAGGGGGGGGGGGGGAGCAAGCTATGAATTATATTGGAAGAGGTGATAAGGGGGAAATAATTTTTTTCTTTGTTTTTTTTTTTTTTCTCCTCTCTCCTCATCTCCCCCTCTTTTTACCTTCTGACCTGATATGAATGGACTACATTTTTCAAAACATGAATGATTGGCAGATGGGATTATCTCTTGGAACGAAATAAGGGAGGGGAAGGAGAATAAAGCTAAATCCATCGGATTACCCATCTGCCAATTCAAGCATGACACCATGAGCAGAAAGCTGCTTGGAGTTGGGTTTTTTTTTTTTTTTTTCTTCCCTTAAGTAGATATTACACTAGAGTACATATAAGCACAGTTCACGAAACTCGTTATAGAACTGGAGATTTTACAATAAAGATCACACAAAGCCGCTAAATATAATTTAAGTCATCTCAAAAGGGTGAAAGAGGAGTTATAAACATGGATGTAGGGTAACTGAATGTACACAGTATAATTATAAATAACCTAGCAGGCAAATAAGCTCACTAGTAACAATAAATCACCTCACTCGAATACCCGTTAAAGCACTGTTAACACAATTACTATTAGACCTGTCTCACAACACGGATCGAGAAATAACAGCATACAGTTGTTATAATACAATATAAAATATGTCACCCAATAGGAGCTGTGGTTTTTTTTTTTTTTTTTTCTTGTGTGCATTTATATTTATAGACATAGAAGATAATTTGACTAGAATATTCACCAATACCACATTAATGATTCACATATTGAGATAATTTCGAATGTAATATACCAAATAAATAGGTAAAAGTTTGTCAGTAATATTAAATCACCTCAATTGAGCACTTGTTAAAACATTGCTAACACACTTATAAATAGAACTGTTTCACAATGCGGATTAAGAAATGACAATATATAGCTGTTATAAAATAAGCTATTGGATAGGAGTTGAGTTTTTTTTTTTTTTGTTTGTCTGTTTTGTTTTGTTTTCTTCTTTCTCTTTTTTTTTTCTTTCTTCTCTCACCTTTTTCTTTTTCTTCTCCTCTTTGCCTCCCCCCTCATCTTTGGTTTTCCATTGGCGTGTCGCGGATGGGACCGTGACCAGGACAATTTGGAAGATTGCCAAGGGGGTCCCCTCTAAAAGGGGGGGCTCCCTCGTGGCTCTTCTCTGGGATCCCGGGGTTCCCCCGGACCCACAAAAGGGAGGGACAAGGGGCTCCCGTTCTGGGAGATTAGTGTTCATACGTGGTCTAGGTGCGGACCAACGTACGTTATATGTTTTATGTTGTATGAGTGTGGTCGAGGGGGGGAGACTCCGGGGGGGGGGGGGGCAGAACGAGAGATGTAGGCTATGGATAAAAGACAATTAAAATCGCATCTATTAACGCTCAGGGCATAAATTCACCTTACAAAAGAAGCATCATTTTGAATTTTTTGAGAAAAGAACAAATTCATGTCTGCGGTTTACAGGAGACGCACTGGAGAAGGCAGGACGAGAAAATAATAAAAAATCGAGCATTTCCTCTAATGATCTGTTCCTCATTGGAGGAGAAGAGGCAAAGAGGAGTGGCCATTCTCTTTTCTTCACTTCTGGCGATCAAACTTAAATACCAAGAATCTGATCCCGAGGGTCGATACGTACTTGTGATATGCGAAATAAATAATGTCTTATATACAATCCTCAATATCTATGCTCCCAATCATTCTCCAGTACGGTTTATTGGAAAGACGTTAGATTAGAGAAAATAAAGCAGGGACAGTGTATAGTTATGGGAGATTTTAATTGCCAGCTCGATCCAGCTCTAGACAATATTTCTGACCACGGGGTGACAAAGAACAGAAACACAATCAACGGCGCAAAGAAATTCAGAGAAATTGCGCTGCTGGATGTGTGGCGGGTGTTTCATCCCGAGGAGAAAGATTTTTCCTGTTTTTCTCGTGCCCACTTAGTATACTCCAGAATAGACTTAATACTGACAGGAGCAAGTTTTACCAAATCGGTCAAAAAGATTAACATTGTTATCACCCCATGGTCAGATCACAACATGATATTAATGGAGATACAAGATCAATATAAAAAGACTAGGACGCAATGGAGACTTAACAACTTACTACTGCGTAAAAAAGGAAATGTGGAATATCTAAAAAAGATGTCAGATCTCTTTTTTCAAGAAAACAGGGATAAAGAGGTAAGCCCAGCCATCACCTGGTGCGCATATAAATGCGTAATAAGAGGATACCTCATAAAAATTGGGGCAAAAGAAAAAAGCGCCAGGGAGGCCACCCTCGAGGAATTGTATCTTGAGTTTTATGAATTGGATCAGATAAACAAAATTAAACCCTCGATGGAGATTACTGAGAAAATAACACAAACCCAGAAACGTATAAATGAGGCATTAATAGTCAAAGCAAATAGAAATTTGGAATATCTGAGGAGGAAGTGGTACTACCACGGCAATAAGGCCGAAAAAGAACTCACAAATAAAATTAAAAAAGAAAAAGCCAAAAAAATAATATCTGGCCTTAAGCATGGGGATAAAATGGTACTTCTCCCAGAAAAAATAGCGGATATCTTTAAATTATTCTATAGCGCACTATATAATTCCCCAGAAAAGATAGACTCGACCCAGTTTGAAAAATTCTTTGTAGATCTAAAATTGCCAAAAGTTTCCAAATCACAGTTAGAAAATTTAAATCTTCCTATTTCAAACTTAGAATTGGACAGAGCCATAAAAAAAATGAAAAACAACAAAACTCCGGGCCCAGATGGCTTTAGTAACAAATTCTTTAAGATATTCAAAGAAAATATTAAACGAGATCTGATAAAAGCATTTGAAGAATTCGGGACTCAAAGACCAATCCCAGAAGAACTTTTACGGGCCCATATTGTTCCAATTCCTAAGCCAAATAAAAACTTGGAATTAGTGGTCAATTATAGACCAATTACCCTGTTAAATGTGGATGTAAAGATCTATGCTTCAATATTGGCAGAGAGATTAAAAAAAATTATTCATAAACTAATCCATCCGGATCAAACAGGATTTGTCTCAGGTAGACTTTGTTCCAGTAACATCAGAAGACTGATAGATCTGATGGAACTCGCCCAGCGGAGCGGGACCCCCCAGCTGGCCCTGTCTTTGGATGCCGAGAAGGCCTTCGACAGGGTCAGCTGGTGCTTCCTCAGGGAGACGTTGTTGAGATTCGGATTCTCAGGAAACATTTTTGAAAAAATAATGGCTCTATACACTAACCCTGTAGCTAGAGTTTATAGCAGCGGGTTCACCTCTGAGTGGTTTGAGATATCAAATGGAGTTAGACAGGGTTGCCCGCTATCACCCTTATTGTATATATTGTCAGTTGAACCCCTTGCAGAGAAGATCCGTAATAACCATAAAATCAAGGGCATAAAAACATCGAAAGGGGAAACTAAAATAATTCTATATGCAGATGACGCAGTACTAACTCTACAAAATCCCGGGGATTCAATAAGGGAATTGACCACACAAATTGAGGAATACTCAAAAATCTCAGGGTATAGAGTTAACTGGGGAAAATCCGAAGCTTTGGCAGTCAACCTGGGGGATGAAGAAAAAATCTATCTGGCGAAATTAGGCGGATTTGAATAGGCCGAAAAACAAATAAACCACATAGGAATAAAAATAAAAATGGTTGAAGTAAACTCTCTTCCAATGTTGTTGCAAATGAATAAGAAGCTACAGGAATTAAAGTCAAGTTGTATTTCATGGCGCGGAAGAATAAATGTGATCAGGGCATATATGTTACCCAAACTAACATACCTCTTCAACATGATACCAATGACAGTTCCAAAGCCATGGTTACAACTGGCTCAAACCTCAATGCTAAAATATATATGGCAAGGCAAAAGACCCCGTTTACAAACTGCACTTCTTATGAAGAAAAGCAAAAAAGGAGGCCTTGGCATCCCTAATATAGAGACATATCATCAGGTGTGTATTATATTCCAAGCTCTAAATACAAAAAAAAATGTAATATAAGAGAGGGTTGGTATCATGTTGAACAGGAGTTGGCGGGGGTGGAAGATTTGTTTATTATGTTCTGGAACACTGGAGATAACATTAAACAAAATCTACCTCAGATCCTAAGGGACCTTCGGGCTGTGTGGGGGGTATTTCTAAATAATATGGGCCTTAAAAGAAAGATTATCTCCAGCCTTCCAGTTAAAATAATAGCAGCAAATATAGGAGATTTAAACTTAAGGATATGGTCAGAGTGTGGAATTAATGAGATACATGAACTTATGGAAGGAAACAAGCTGATAGAATTTGATAAACTGTCTCAGCAAAGAAACCTCCCTAGTAGACAAATATTCACTTACCTGAGGATCAAGGGTTATATAGATAAATATTTATACAAAGGACAATCCCAAAGAGTTGAAATACTGGGGGAACTCTTAAAGGCAGAATAAATTAAAAAAACAATCTCTAAATGCTTAAAATTGTTTCATAGCGAACGGGAAAATACGGAAATCCCAGCTAAAATTAAATGGGAAGGAGAACTGAGAATTGCCATAGATATTAAAGACTGGCTGAACTCCATAAACACAGTGGCGCAGGCGGTACACTGCCTAAATTTAACGGAGACACACTATAAGATACTAAACCGCTGGTACATGGTCCCGGTTAGGATAGCAAGGATGTTTCCAGGTACAAGCGACACATGTTGGAGATGTGGGAGTGGCAAAGGAGACATGTTACATACGTGGTGGAGCTGTGGGCCGATCCGAACATACTGGAGTATGGTTCGGAGCAAACTAGATCAAATCTGTGGTACACATTTGGGTCAATCCCCGGAATCATTCTTACTTCATACAGATGTACAGACTTGGCCTGTACAGGACAAAAAATTGATAATACATTGTCTTTTGGCGGCCAAACTATTGATAGCCAGACACTGGAAATCTCCTGTAACCCCGACATGGATACAGGTAAAACAACAATTAATCACGCAGCTTAAAATGGAGGCAGGAATTGCCTTTCAGTTTAACGTTTTGGGTGCTCAAAATGAAAAATGGGAAAAATGGATAGATTTGATTCAAACCATGTAAGCCCGAAAGAGCGTGGAGGTGCAAATATAAATACAAAAATCTTTTTCCTGCATGCGGTTCTGCCATCCCCCCCCCAAGGAGGAGTCAATCCCTTCCCCCCCTCGACAGTGAGACTGGTTGTTAGTCAGGGTGAATGTGATGCATAAATCTAGGTCGTTAAGGAAGGGGGAGAGTAAATCAATATCACAAATAAAAGAAATGCTATTAAATAACATCATATAAACAGAGGAAAATCCGATATATAACTTCTACAATAACAGAGACAATATGCAAGATGAAAGGAAAAGAAAAAAAATGACACAATGATGATATACACAATACTGCACCGGTTTATTTGTGCAAAAATTTCTGAGTGTTAATAAAAAAAAAAAAAAAAAAAAAAATAAAATAAAAAAAAAAAAACATCTGTAGAAAAGTTTACATTCATATTGATCTATATTTATATTTCACTAATAATACCAACCATGCATAATGATAGACACTGGCACTTTAGAAATAATACTCAGTTGAAGCAGTGCTGTATATTGGTTTTGTGCTTCCCTAGGCAGACAAAATTTGGCCACCCCTCTCTATCCACATTGCACACCCACAACATGACCCATAACCCACTTTACATGCCCCCATCATACCATTACATACACATTACATGCCCCTATAACAAGTCCCCATCACATGCCTCCATCACCCCATCACATGCCCCCATCATAGGGCCGCTTTAAGACCCTAGTGAGCCCTGGGCAATGTCTTCAGCAGTGGACCCCCCTCAACCCAATTTTTCAAAAGTCACATTGTAAAAAACTGAATGTAAATGTACATTTTTTAATATTATATGCAACTATTTTCATATCACATTCAACTATTTGTATATGAAATAAAAATGTTATTGAAAAATTGCATTTCTTGTTTTTATTCCCTTTTTATGCCCCCACAATGCACCCAAAGGACTTCACACAGTACCATACAGTACCCACAGCACTTACCATGCACCTATATTGCACCCAGAACACTTATCTGGCACTAATATTACACCCACACAATTTGTCATGCCACAGTGTCAAAGAACATACCACAGTGTCACTTTGTCCCACAGAAATGCCCCTGCAGAACAAGCCACAGTGTCACTTTGCCTCATAGTAAAAAATGTTTGCCCCACAGAACATGCATCACTTTGCCAATTAAAATAATTCACTGTCAGCTACCAATTAACATGCCAGTCACTTTGTCATTAACATATGCAACAGTCAATTTGCCTATTAAACTATGCCACCGTTTGTCCATTAAATAGGCCATAGCTTGCCCATTAATATGCCGGTGTTATTTTGTCATTTACTATGCCCCAGCCAATTTTTCCAACAATATGCCAGTATGATTTTGCCATTAATAAGCACCAGCCAATTTGTCCAATAAAATGCCAGTATTATTTTGCCATTTAATATGCCCCAGCCAATTTGCCCAATAATATGCCAATATTATTTGACATTAATAAGCCCCAGCCAATTTGACCAATAATATGCCAGTATTATTTTGCCATTAATAAGCCACAGATGCTTTGCCCAATAATATGCCAGTATTATTTGCCATTAATAAGCCCCTGCCAATTTGCCCAATACATGTCCCTGGTGGCTAGTGGCAGGCAGCATGGTTTTCCCCTGCGGTGTGTGCAGAGAGATCTCGTGACCCAGCGCATGTCATATGTCAGAGTGCTGGGTCACATGACCTGTCGGCACTTCTGTGCAGCCTGTTTGGGTCCTCGGGCAGCCTGCTTGCAGGCACAGTGGTGATACAGGGAGAACTTACGATCTCCCCTGCCACTGTATCTGCTGGCAAGCAAGGATTTCTTTTTTTAAGGGGCAGCTTTTTTTATTATTTTTTTTGCATTTTGTGCCGCCACTTAAAGTCATAGAAGGCAAGTTCCGCCCTAAGCACTTGCCTTGTTTGCCTTGCGCTAAATACAGTACTGAATAGAAGTCACAAACAATTTGTTTACACTTTGTGCAGTGAACAGTAACTATCAGGTTTTAATTCAACTAATTGGTGAATGGTACATAGGACGTTTTTCTTGAAAGAACATATAAATCCTATATTTGAAAACATTAAATTAGAAGTTGTTAACGTGAGTAGCCCAACCGCACTGAAAGGGAGTTGAACGAATGGGTGGAATTGAAATATAATGAGAGCCAATAGGGAGATGCAAAAAAGGCATTCAGCTTTCTAATAATAATAACAATTATGAATGAAGGCATCCAAAATAACATGAATACCCTTGAATGAAGCATCATTCTTTATAACACTGTCATGTAGAAAAAATACATGACTGTAAGACATACAGTGAAATTGAACTAATTGAATGAAATAAGGATATCTATATCCAAAACCCATTCCCAGAACGAGAAGTAAAATAAAATATAAGTGCGGTTAAGTACTATACGTAACTGTAATTGTGGTTTAATAATTTGGATATGTAAAAAAACTTTCATGTGAATGTATGTAAAAATGTATATCTGTTGGTAAAAATACCTGTAAAGAGTTAAGTTAAAAGGTGATTTTAATTGACTAATTGATGACACCAATGTAACAAAGTATACAAGCATGAGTTTTTTTTGTTCACTGGTCCAATCAGAAGTCACCTGGGTGGGGCGAAACACATCTGATGTCACTTACTCTGGAGAGATTGCAAGATTGAACCGCCACTGATGATCTCAGGACTTCCTGACTTTTAAAATGAAAGCTCTTGTGTGACACTCATAAGAGCCATCTCCATTATTTTATGTAAGTGATTTTAACCTTTATCCTATATTGATTAACACCTTTGTGACAATCCTCCTTGCTCAGTTAACTGTGCTGTTTGTACCCTAAGCATTTGTATCCTGATCCCTTCTGAATTACCTGGCTTGTTTTGACCTCCCTGATATCTGGCTTCCTGACCCATGGCTTCTCTACCTGACTATTCTACTATCTGGCACCCAAAATACCCCTGGCTTGTTCCTGTACTATTCTCCCTCTAAAGGTACCTGTCTCATCAAAACTTACCTTCAAGAAATCCTGTTGCTGTTTCCCACGAGATCGTCACTTTCAGCTTATGCCGGCTGTGTCTGCCTTCTGCTGAAAAACGGAGCTGCTGGTCAAGATCTAGTATTGCAACAAAGACTACTCTGCACAGCCTCAACTGGTGACTTTTTGGTTCTACATCAAGAACCTGATTATTACCCCTCCTATTGACAGAAGTTAGTACTACAACCAAAGACATCCTGTCAGTTCTATTGGGACTCCTCATCAGTACCAGTACCACTACATCATACCTTTTCTGGGCACTCATACCAATGCTATATTCCTGAGGACCTGTACCAATTTGGTCCTACCAGGTATATAGTGTATTGTAAGAATGTTACTCCTGCAACTGGGCTCCACAACAGAACCATGGTACGTGATCCTAACACCAACATTGCAATGAAAAAAAAAAGACTTAATTAGCAGAAATCTAGGATTAGGGTTAGAATAGCTGTTAGGGTTAAAATTAAATTAGGGTTAGCATATGGGTTAGAGTTGGGGTTAAATTAAGGGTTAGGATTAAATTTAGGGTTCGAGTTGGGTTCAAAAGGTCATATGGGAAAAAAATAACTTGCAAAAAACTGCAGAAAAACATGGCAAAAAAGGCTTATTTCTGAACTCGGGACAATATTTTGAAACTATTTAGATTGGGTCTTTTTTAATGATTGTATTTGTGTAAACTATATTTTAGGTCAAATTTAGAAAAAGTGTTTTTTTTCCATCATATTTTATGATGTTTTTTGTAGTAAATTATAAGATATGATGAATATAATGGTATCTAATGAAAGCCCTTCTTATAAAGATAAAAACAACATATAATTTGTGTCGTTACAGTATGTCAGAGAGAAGAAAATTACAGCTAAACACAAACACCCCAGAAATGTAAAAACAGCCCTTGTCACCAAGTGAAAGTCAAGGTCAAAATGTCTTGTCGCTAGGGGGTTAAAGCAGTTTAACACTGTGAGAATATTCTCTGTCTATTACATGTGAGCTGAAGTGTTGTTAAAAGGGATACAACACGACAATACTGGGAGAAACCTGGAAACTGCAGAGTTCCTCAGGAGATTGCATTCATACTTTTAAAGTGAGCAGTACCATTTCTGCTCTGATACAAGTGAGTGTGCTACTAATCTGGGGGGACCCTACTAACAATATGTGTACATAGAGAGCACTATTGTTGTGTTTTATCTTTCTTAGCATGTTTACAGAATATATGAAAAGAGAAGTATGAACAACCTACAAAGGTTTTTACTCCATATAGTCCACCAAATTTAAGAACATTTATGTATAGTTTTTTAACACGGTTAAAGATAGCTGTGTGATCATATGACGCTCCATCTTTTATATACAGTATGTCTACTTGAGAGTTGTTAAAGGGGACACACACCTTTGATGTTTTAGAGCTGCTTGTGTAAATTGTATATAAAAAATTATTTAATTAACCAGATAGCACCTGAAAACACATTTTTTACATAGTGTAGTACTTTGACTCTTCTAAATACTGTGGCTCTTAAGTTACAATAAACATGTACATTGTCAAAAATATATTGTTTATTTAAGAAAATGATGCCATCCCTTTAATATCACAGCCAGGCATCAACTGTAGAGCATCATTAAAATGAGTATATTGTTCTCTATTGCGTTTACTGAATACCGAAAAAGGTCAAACTAAAAATAGTTATTCCAGATCAGTTATGAATGCAGTAACATAAGCCTCATTTAGTAATGTACTCAATTTGCATTGTTACTTGGAAGTGTCATGATTGCTAATTGTGACTATGGTAGGTTATGTATAAAATATCTGAACTGAAGCATGTTTAAACATTTCCTAAAAATGTGTAAGACACAAAATAATTGACATGCAAAGCAAGTATCAGTATTCATTTGCACTGTATTATACTGAATAAAGAACCTTAAAAGCTCAACAACCTCTAGCACTATAGAGAGGTATTGCAAAGGTACTATTTTAAGGTTTGCATGATGGAGTAATGATGTAGACTTTTCACTAAAAAGGTCTGTTGGAAGTGAATTGAGATGAATATTTCTTCTCACCAACTGTGCATGGTACAGGGACAAACCTAATGTAGTGCATTATTAAACAGAATAGATGACACGGGTTCTCTAATTTCCAATGATCTGTAAAGAATATACCTCATGTGTAATCAACAAATTTGCAAGTTGGAATGAAATGGATGTTTACACATATATGTGTATGAAAGGGTACTCAATCTCTAACTATAAGTCATACTTATATATGCAAATGCTGATATATAATTAATAATATAATCTCAATGTCCTAATAATAAAAAAAAGATAATGGGGTCCACACACAACAGTGGAGAACTAGAACCTCTATATTGCAAACTCCCTGTAATTCACATGGACCAGAGGGATACCTAATAGTTTTTTTTTCCATATGTCCAGGAATTTGGACTCTATTTGTTAGAAAAAAACAAATCCAAATGAAAGTAAATAATGGTTTTGCAAAGCAGGTTATCGGCTATGTGAAACAGCAGGTAAACAATTTGTGCATCTCTAATTAGAAATATGTTGCTGGCATACTTGGCTTAGATGTACTATGCATGAGTACTACCTCATAAACAGGTTTCTGAAGGTTGATTGAGGTGAAAAACTTCTGTATCATATCCCATCAGAATTTGTATTTTCAGAATAGAAATCCCACAATTTAAATTATTAATGGCTTTGTAAATAAAAATATATTGTGTTTATATCATTCTAAAGTTACAGACGCTTATGTATTCAGTGAGACTTCTATTAGCAGCATAAATTAAAATTCAGTATTGTTCTTCAAATGTAAGTTTCAAAGATTTTGTGAAGTTAGGACCTTGACTTTTATCTAAGTTAGTTCAAAATAGCTAAAAAAAACTATTTATCTATACTAATATTTACTTACTTTATGTATATTTAAAAATTCATAAAGTCACTGGCTGTGATAAATTTCTTGCTTACACAGTATTTCACTTTCATGATTTTTTTAAAAATACAAGCATCTCATCAAGGTGAAGTGGTGCGTAACCCATTAAAGACAGACCCTTTGAAACATTTTTGGCATTCTGGATAATGGATATTTTAACATTTCCGAGCTGTTTATGTTTAGCTGTAATTTTCTAATTTTTCATTTGCTGTACCTACACAAATTACATATTGTTTTTTATAGAGAGTAGAAGGGCTTTCTTTGGATACCATCATTTTGGTCATATCCTATATTATAATATATAACATTCTATGTTTCTATGTTTTTATAATATAAAAAAAATAATAAGTATAGTGAAAAAAACCCCACACAGGTCTTCTGACTTTTATTTGAAAAATCTTCTCCTCATCTACAAAAGCGAATGAAAAAGAAACTGCTAAATATATTTTACTATTTCTTCTCGGTTTGTTTGGGGGCTAAAAGACCACATTTGGGAGGTGCAGTTTTTGGTTTTCCAGCTTGGAATTTTGACATGCAGGTAACCTTTGCCCATGTCCCATTTGGGACATTTCAAAAGCCAGCTAGTGTATTTTACCCCATCAAAGCATATATTTTTTTAAAGTGGACACCATAGGCTATTTCAAATGGTGGTATTTTAACACTTTCCATGCACACATTCTACCACCAGGCTTTGTCAAAATATTGGGTACTAATTGTTTTGTGTTTATTTTGACATACATTGTACTTCAGACATGAATTCACAGATTTAGGTATGTGTCACTTGAGTGCAGGGACACCACCCATGCATAGGTTTGTCAGCTTGTCTGGGGGTTAAAAGACCACATTTGAGAGGTGCATTTTTTTACTTTCCAACTTGGAATTGTGTCATGTAGAGCAAGAAATGGGTTAATAGCTCTTATAAGAGCCATTGTAGGACTGTACAAAAAAAAATAACCTCTAAAAATACACAGACAAGGAAAATGTGCTGCTGTGCAGTGATCAGAATCAGGGAAAGGGTTAATACACAGGGTACACTATACAAAAGGTATGGCTTGTATAAAAGCCCATGGGTCTCACAATTTTGTAACATTTTATTTAATGTATTACAATTAAAAACCTACATTATACAGATCTGTCTCGCTCCCTCACTAAAACTCAAGTGAGGAGGGAGAGGCATATCCAGATGGGTCATTACCAATATTGATCTGACTAGGCAAATGGTGAAGCAATCACCAAACTGACTTTGCTACTGGTCAGCTGTTACTGATCACTATACATGCGCTCAGACAGCTTCAAAAAAATGTTTATGTTACACATAATCCCCTAGCAGGTATAATTAACCCCTAGCGTGTATAATTAACCCCTTTTGGGTGTAACGATTTTTTTTTAAAGGCAGATAGCAAAAAAAAAAAATGCTTCTGTGGCCACATCGCTGCATTTGCGCTAGATCACTGCTCAGCCAGTAATCTACGGCAAGCAAGGGGTTAATAGCTTTTAAAAGAGCCTTTGTTATAATGTAATAAATTACAGTAAAAAATGAATTCCTAAAAAATGCAGAGACAGCAAATATTTGTAAGGTTCTTGCTCCTTTTAATGGCAAAATGTGTGTTTTGGGTCCCTGGGGTGGAGTATCCGGAAGAGCAGGGTGGGCCGGTTCTCCATCCCACTTTCAGGGAGTGTGAGTATAAAAAGTCCAGGACGGGTTTTGTGTTAGACCTCGCTGCTAGAAGAAGGGTGATTAAGCTCACCTGTGTCAATTAGAGGAAGCTATTTAACTGACAGGAAAATGATGGTCTGGGCCTAGTGTGTTTAAAACCTTGGAAGGAGAGGGATTGTACAGAGTTTGTTCTAAAAAAGTTATGATCTGTGACCTGTTACAACCTTAAATAAACAAAGCTCTGCATTTGGAAAAACCTATCATCGCTTCTGGAGAATACTTTGTATTCCTGAGAAAGACTGTGTGGTATCAAAGATCCCAGATAAACCTATGCCGACAGGAACAGGTTTGTCACATATGGTGGAGGATGCGGGCAAGTTACTACCTTCAGAAGATGGCACCCACAGACGATGTTGAGGCATATCTTCTGGCGTTTGAGCGTACTGCTGAGAGAGAGGGATGGCCACTGGCAGAATGGGCCAGCTTACTAGCACCATTCCTAAGTGGGGAGTCCCCAGAAGGCCTACTATGACTTGTTGCCAGCACAAGCAAGTGTCTACAGAAAATTAAAGGCTGTGATCCAGGCACGCCTGGGCGTGACTGCTGCAGTCCGGGCCCAGCGGTTTCATGCATGGGCTCATTGTCCAGAGAAAGCTGCTCCGTCTCAGATGTTTGACCTGATACACCTTGCTCGGAAGTGGTTACAACCTGAAGCTTATTCTGCAAATTATATTGTGGAACTTTTAGTGATGGAGCACATTATGAGAGGCTTACCTGCTACCCTACGATGATGGGACAGCCAGAGCGACCCCCAAACAGAAGATCAGTTGGTGGCTCTTGTTGAAAGATATGTTGATGCAGGAGAACTGCAGCATCCTTTTCCGCAGGAGCGGTCCCAGAGAATAAGGACCCAGATATCACTGGACCTGGTAAGACTGTTCTAGGGTCAAGGGGAACTATGGAGCAGAATATGTATCCAGAGGACAATCGGGTATCTCCCACTAGAACTGTAATGCCTAAAAGGGGAACCAAGTGGGTGGCAGATTATAGGGTAAAATGTTTTCGTTGCGATGGCATATTGCAAAAGACTGAACCTTTAACAGATGAGCCAATGGAATGCAATATGGGACTATATTCATGTTTGATAAAATGTGTAGATTCTGCGATTGCTAATTCTTGTGATAATCCACACATGTACTATATAAATGTCAATGGGAAAAGGGCTTATGCATTACTAGACTCAGGAAGTATGATTACACTGGTAGCAAAGTCTCTTTTACCAGATATAAAGGCTGACATGTTGGAGAAAGTCAGCATCATTTGTGTTCAAATTAAGCACCTTAGAACCTCAGTTTATCATTCGCAGACTGATGGTTTGGTGGAATGCTTTAACAAAACCCTTAAAAGTATGTTAAGGCGAGTAATTGAAAAGGATTGTAAAAATTGGGACTGTTTGTTACCTTACCTTATGTTTGCCATAAGAGAAGTACCACAAGCCTCAACTGGATTTTTGCCTTTTGAATTGTTATGTGGGCGACATCCTCGGGGGCTTCTTGATATAGCTAAAGAATCTTGGGAACAAGAACCAGCCCCATATCGTAGTGTCATTGAGCATGTTGCTCAGATGCAAGACAGAATGGCAGCCCATTGTAAAAGAGCATATGCAAAAAGCCCAACAGGCACAGAAAAACTGCTATAATAAAAATGCGAGGGTCAGACTTTTTCACCCAGGAGACAGAGTATTGGTTTTGGTCCCTACTGCAGAGAAAAAATTCCTTGCCACCTGGCAGGGGCCATATGAGGTTATTGAACGTGTTGGTAAGGTTAATTATAAAGTGAAGCAGCCAGATAGAAGAAAACCAGAACAGCTATACCATGTTAACTTATTAAAGCCCTGGAAGGACAGGGAGGTTCTAGTTATGTTAAAACCCACAAACATCCCTGTGAGTGAACCTGAAGTCAATATTGCAGTAACTCTATCTGTCCATCAGTAACAGGAGGTCAGGGATTTCATCAGCAGAAATAGAGATGTGTTCTCTGTAATTCCCGGGAGAACTAATGCTATCAAGCATAATATTACTACAGAACCAGGGAAAAGGGTGAATCTTAAACCTTATATAGTCCCTGAAGCTCAGAGAAAAGCCATAAGCACAGAGATTAAAAAAAATGCTAGACCTTGGTGTTATTGAGGAATCGCAGAGTGACTGGAATAGCCCTATTGTATTGGTTCCAAAACCTGATGGCTCAGTATGATTCTGTAATGATTACCGCAAATGAAACAGTATTTCTAAATTTGATACATACCCAATGCCAAGGGTTGATGAGCTAATAGAAAGACTGGGTTTAGCAAGGTACCTTACAACCCTAGATCTAACAAAAGGTTACTGGCAAGTCCCTCTCACTGACCTGGCAAAAGAAAAAACTGCATTTGGAAAAACTTATCATCGCTTCTGGAGATTACTTTGTATTCCTGAGAAAGACTGTGCGGTATCAAAGATCCCAGATAAACCTATGCCGACAGGCACAGGTTTGTCACTAGGGGAACAGAACAGGGTGAAAGAGAAAATTACAGCTAAATACAAACACAGAAGGATGATACAACATGGCCAAAACAGTCCATTCACAAAGGGGATAATTATGTAATGGATTCAAAGTGCATTGTTGATATAAATAATTTTAAATGTGATATAATTTATTGTTTCATATAGTCAATTAAAACATTATCTTAAAGTAAAATAAAATAAAAAATCATAACAACATATCATGTTTGAATATGTTCCAGATTCTCCTTTTTAAATAGTAATGAATATTTCAGTTTCCACAATGGAAAATATCCTCAAGTATCCTCTCTAAAATCAAGAAAAAACGGGTCATGATCTGACCATGCCACTGTCCCAATATTAATCTTTACACAATCCTTCACGTGAGATGCTCTGGTCAAGATCATATTCAATCTCGAGTATGATCTATAAGTGTTTGAGAAGTAAGTAAACTCTATATCTGTTGGCCTAATAGTATGCCAAATGTCATAGAGTTTATATTTACATAGTGATTCCGTGAATGATCTAGCAAGACCTCTCACCGAGGGGGTTATCTTAGCTCCCAGGGCCACCCTTTTATCCAGGACCGCATCTGCTATGCAGTTAAAGTCCCCAAAGCACAAAAAGGTGCCCTGGATAAGACCCCACACCCTATCCAATACGCTGTTCCAAAAATATATCTTCCTCTTATTGGGTGTATATATATTTAACTCAAAAAGATCTTATCATTCAGCCTACATATCACAAAGACGTATCTACCATTTTCATCATTTAGAATATGAATTTGTTCAAACTTATTTCTGCTCGAAATTACAATAGTCACCCATCGGTTCATTTGAGAAGCCAAGGAGGAGTGAAGAACTATAGGATACCTCCTTCCCTGCATTCTCAAGGCATCCTCCCCCCTTCAGTGTGTCTCTTGTAAACAACCCACGTCTACGTTATTCTTACAGAGCCTATTAACTAAGGTTAATCTTTTTTGTGGGGTATTTAAACCTTGGGAGTTTAGGGACATACATTTTATACTACCCATCTGATTTAAACGGGACTTTTAAATTCAGGTTGCCAGGCATCGCATCACCCACACTGATTACAAACACAAAACACATAACCCCTAAACTGGTTCTAAAATAACACCGAAAACATTGTACCTCTCCCCGACCCATTAAGGGGAAAACATCTTCCTCACCTCCATCGCTCCACCGGAAGCGGAGGAGAGAAAGAAAGAATAAACAAGTGGCCTCTCTAAAGAGAACCCTATGTAGGGAGGCAAATGGGCAGGTCTCCTCCACATTAAGCATAACAGTATTAGAGTAGAGGAGGTGAAAAAGAGACAGGGGAAATGGAGAAGCGAGAGGGAGGAGAAATCTATATTGTTGTAGGAGTACATTTAACTTTATGTAAGTAGTTTAAATGCCTTGTTTTGAATAAAATAAACCTACACCTAGGCTTAAGGAAGGAGAAAGAGAAAAAAAAAAAAAGAAAGGACAATCCGTCCACCTATATTAGCCTATTAATACTTATTTCCACTCAAGTACAAGTACTTATTTCAGCTTAGATCTAAGTTTCATTCAATAGTAGAATTGTAACGTGAATTTAGCAGTGTACTATAGTCTATGATATATGAAGTTTGTAAATGGCATAAATGCCCTACTTAAATACAACAAACCACTAACCAAAACCTAGGTAGAGAAGGAAAAACCATCTATTCATATTAAACTATTGATCAGATCCAAACATCGTACTATGTTGTGTTTAATATGAGAATTAAACAATGTGCTTCATTCTGTGATATCTAAAATGTATGAGTGACTTAGGTGCCTTATGTTAAATAAATCATAATAAGGGAGGAGAAATCTATATTGTTGTAGGAGTACATTTAACTTTATGTAAGTAGTTTAAATGCCTTGTTTTGAATAAAATAAACCTACACCTAGGCTTAAGGAAGGAGAAAGAGAAAAAAAAAAAAGAAAGGACAATCCGTCCACCTATATTAGCCTATTAATACTTCTTTCCACTCAAGTACAAGTACTTATTTCAGCTTAGATCTAAGTTTCATTCGATAGTATAATTGTAACGTGAATTTAGCAGTGTACTATAGTCTATGATATATGAAGTTTGTAAATGGCATAAATACCCTACTTAAATACAACAAACCACTAACCAAAACCTAGGTAGAGAAGGAAAAACCATCTATTCATATTAAACTATTGATCAGATCCAAACATCGTACTATGTTGGGTTTAATATGAGAATTAAACAATGTGCTTCATTCTGTGATATCTAAAATGTATGAGTGACTTAGGTGCCTTATGTTAAATAAATCAAGCCATAGCACCAGCACCTAGGTTTAATAGGGAAGAAGAGAAAAAAAAAAGAAGCCACCTATATAAAAAATATAATCTTCCCTCTTCCTCTCCCTTACTATCTCTCCAGTGTGCTGCATTCCGTGATATATATATTGATTACAACTAACTAAAATACCTTATATTTAATAAAT
Source organism: Pelodytes ibericus (assembly GCA_036172795.1). NCBI lineage: Eukaryota > Metazoa > Chordata > Amphibia > Anura > Pelodytidae > Pelodytes > Pelodytes ibericus. Next base: position 225,889,215 of record CM069857.1, on the reverse strand, counting down.
CAAACCCCAAACCAGCAACTAAGTTTAAAGGAGCACTCCTCAACTCATGTTTAACCTGTTAATACGTCTTTCATCATAATCCAAAAGTCATACTATGTTGTGATTATTATGTGAGTTCCACAATGTGCTTCAATCTATGATATCTACAATTTATAAGCGACTTAAGTGCCTTGTTTAAAATAAGTAAATCAACCATGAGCCCATATCCAGGTTTAAAGGAAAATGAGGCAGATGGGGAAAAAAAACCCAACCCAAGCCAACTTCTAAGTATAAGGAGCACCCATATGCTCCTGTTAGCTGTTAATATTTCTTTCCACTCCGGTCATCAAACTATGTTGTGGTTATTTTGTGGGCTCAGAAGTATGCTTCATTCTAGAATATATACAAATTATAAGTGGATAAGTGCCTCATTTAAAATAAATCAATAAATCCCTTAGGTTTAGATGAAAAAAACAACAACCCACCAATATGGCCCATTGCTTAACTTCCAGTGTCCAACTTGATATAAATTTGGCAATGTAAAGAAGGAGAAAGAAGGAGAAAAAGAAAAAAACAACCAACCCTGAAACCTCCTCTGATAATATAGCCTATTGCACAGAGCCAAGCGTCAAACCAAGCGTCAAACTTGATATAAATTAGACAAAAAAAAAAAAATAGTCACCAAAAGGAATATATATTTCCCTCCCTTTCCTCCTTTTTTCCCCTCTCCCCCCCCTTCCTCTCCCCATTAGAGACTTCCTAACTTGGGTGAGAGTCCAACCAATCTTTGGCCTTAATGGCTGAGTCAATTACAAATTAGGATTCCTGATATTTTATATGTAATTTAGTTCGAAATCCCCACGTGTAGGGAATCTTTCTTTCCCTCAAAACGTCTGTGAAAAACCTCAAAGCCCTTCTTTTCTGTATGGTAAATCCTGACAGGTCCCGAAAAAATTGAAGACCCTCATTTGGTCTCTCAAATGTTTGCGTATACCTAATGGTCGTCATTCGCTTTTGGCGAAAGTTAAATGTTACAAATCTCACAATAACTTCCCTAGGTAGATCTTCCCTTAAATTTTTGGGCTTAAATGTTCTATGCACTCGCTGGATTAATTCTGAGGGCTGATCAACCATTAGGCCTAAGGAGTAAAAAAAACTATCAGATACTTTAGCAGTACTAAAGTACTTTACAGTACTTTAGCTTTAAATGGACCACGGACTCTTGCTCTATCCTCAGAGTCAGCTATTTTCTCTTCAAGAATATTTAATTTAACTTCAAGATCCTGTATACTATTTTTTGACTTATCCAGGTCAAATTCTAGTGCCTCCACCCTTTGCGTATTCTGAGTTATCTTCTCATTTAAGCCCCTCAGCTCTACTCCAAACTCCTGAAACTGCAATTTTAATTCATCTTTAAATAGTTTCAGCTGATTGTTTAAGCATGACTGTAGATGAGAGTTTGTGACGTACTGGTCTGTTCCAGGTGACAAACTATCTCGTTGGCCAAGATTCAGATCTAGATCCGTTTCATTCAAAGAAGAAATATCATTATTAGTGTGGGGTTCTTGTTTTTTTGTGGATTGCGGTGAAAATATAAGAGGTATTTTCGTTTCTTTCTTCTCCTCCAGAGTCATTTTCTTGTCCCGCCTCTCCTAATCTTTAAGAGCTGTGGCTTTTTTGCTGGCCATTATTGGGCACCTCCTGGTGTAAACAAGTGAGTGATAGGTAAATAGTTATTTAAAGGGACTGTATACCCCCCAGGCTTAAGAATGGTTCTCAGGGAGCTCGAGCTGGCTTTCCTCCCTCATTCAGAGCTAGATAAATAGGTCAAGGTTCACCAAACAGGGGACACATACATTTACATACTCTGTATTTTAGTTTCCTCTGTTTTAAAACTCTACATCACTCACCCTCACATTCAGCCCTTCGAGGCAGCTCTACTACTCTACAAGCCAGACCCAGGAATCTCACCCCACTCTTCCTCAAAGCTGTTAGCCGAAAAGGAGCTTCGCCCCCATTGTCCAACACCATCACCGGTCCGGTACTTTGCGCTCCCTGGCAGTATCTGCCACAAGGTTAAGCGGCTAACGGGAGCCTCCTGGGAATGCACTCTCCTCCTCCTTAACCAGCCCACTTCTCCTACCTTATCCGGTGTTCTTCACTGACCACTTCATCTCCTCTCTTTACACGGCTGAAGCGCTTTCCTACCTCTCCACTCTCCCTCTCCAGAGCATCGATCGGAGTCTGCCCGCGTACCAAATGCTACGCCCTCCTCAGCGTCCTACCTCATGACCCCTCCCACCAGCTAAAACACAGACCCAACACTTTCCACAAAGAGATTTTTTAAAAGTTAACCTGCATGATTAAATAATGTTGGGTAAATCATGTAAATAACAGCATGTTTGAAAATTATGTATATATGTTTTCACTCAAGGAGATGTGTAGCTAATTCATGTATTCATATACATTTGTCATGGCTTTCTTTCATGGGTTGGTAATAATAAAAATAATCTCAAAATCATCTTTATTTTTTCATATAATGGATTCGTTATGTTGCAGTAATACTATGATCTTAACTCACAGCTGATATGTTGTGCCATACTTAAGGTCTGGCCAATTTGGATTAGAATTTACATAATTACATTTTTTTCATGTGTGACTTTGTTTTTCATAGTTTCAATCTATTTATTTAATTTGCATTAAGCAATAAGGGTTAACATTTGACAATACCAAATTCACTTTTCATTTTTTTTTAACAAATCATTTCCATTCACACATTTTAAATTGCAGAAGTCTGGAGTTCTGAAGGGAATTCAGTTTAGCTGTAGGCATGTGGACCAAAACGGTTCCCTTCTGTAATGATAGACAAGTATACCTACAAACTAATTAGATCCGCAAGCATACTTGTCAAAAGAATCATGTCAGCAAGCAAATTAGGATAATAGAAAATATCAAACTGGCAGATCTTCCCATGGAAAACAAAGAACTGCATGTCCCCAGCAACATTAGTATAGTAATTGATGTGGGTTTAAATGACAAGACAAAAAGAAAACTAATGAGAAGTAACATGTACATTAAAATGGAAGAGTTAAAAGCAGCAGAAATTGCCCTTGAATAATTTTATGAACAACAACAATCCTCTGACTTCTCATAGTAGATGCTATCTCTTGACAATTAGTGACCCACTTGCATCTCCCTGATCATTTACAGAACCAAAATGTGAAATTTCGTTTGTTTACACAAAGTAGTCTCGGGCATAATTAAACAGGACATTGTTTTGCAATGATTTTGAAACTTTTAGGCAAATAAATAAATAAATACAATTACTTTTAGGTTTGCAACTAACTTGTACCTACCAAGGCAATACTTTACTTCTTCTAAAATAGATACTATGCATATTCTGGTTGTGGAAATGTGTAATAAATAATAGAAATAGCATTCGATGTATATATATTCTTTATGGATAATGCACTGGACATAAGTGTCCACCAATGGGAAATGAAAAGGGGTACATACAAATTATGGGACTATTATCTCCAGTAAGATGACACATTTTTAGTTTGTTTTATTAAATGATATGCCAAACAATAAAAAGTCCTTTTTTTTATTTTTTTTTATCATGCGGCTATTTAAAATAACCTTCAATTGATGTTTGCCCCACAGAATCTTATCACCTCAATCCATAAGCAACAATCCATAAGCAACAATTCACTAAAGGGTTGATCCAATATTTACAACTATTTGGCTTCTTAATGGTACCTCCAAAGTCCTGAATGATTCAAGACAAATTGGGGACACATCATTAACCGATTATGAGCATAATTCAGAAATCATAGCTGATTAAACACCAATAATGTCCAAAACTAAATCTAGCCGAAATATGTCAAAAAACAAAGTGGTAACGGCTAAATACCCATTATATCCTATGGGAGGATTCAGACACACAAAAAACAGCCAAAAAGAATCCGAAAGCCTAAATAGAAAATTAACCTCCATAGAAAATAGGCCCAGATTTAAAAGCGCAATGCAAAATATAATAATAAATAATTACAAAATGAAGGCAAGCCAAGGGTCAGGACTGACAGGGACAAGTAAAGAAAAGGACAAACCCTTATGCCCTGAGTATTGCAGGGAATGAGCCTGGCACTAGTCCAAGAGCTGTGCCAGCACTACAATAGGTGATAGGGGCAGCAACCAAGAAGACAAGGTGAAGAGGTGGAGAAGAAAAAGTAAGTACACTCATGGTGTCACCTCCCTGGATTTCCTCAAATACCATGCCAAACAGTTTCCTTAGTAATGCCAGTCAGATGGCTCATTAAGTATGCCACATACAGGAGCCCATTAACAATGCTCACACAGGAGCCCCATAACTATGACATATACAAGCACCCCATAAATTATGCCACACACAGGTGCCCCTTAATTATGCTACACAAAAGAGCCCGTTAATTATGCCACACATGGGGCACAATAAATATTCCACACATGGGACCACCATTAATTAATTGACACACAAGAGCCCCACGAGGTGACAATTGTACAATTCTAAAACAATACATATCTAAAAACACATCTCTCTACCTCTCTCTCTATTGCATTTATACTTATTTATATTTTTTAATATAAATATTAATTACATATATATATATATATATATATATATATATATATATATATATATTCAACTATTTTCATATGTAATAAAAATGTTATTGAAAAATGTAATTCCTTGTTTTTATTCCCTTCCTCTGCACCCACATTGCACCTAAAGGACTTAACACAGCACCATACAGTACCCACAGAACTTGCCATGCACCTATATTGCATCCACAACACTTGGCTTGCACTCATATTGCACCTACACAATTTGGCATACCACAGTTTCAATGCCCCAATGAACATATAACAGTGTCACTTTGGCCCACAGAACTAGCCAGTGTCACTTTCCTCAAAGTACATGTTATTTTTCCCCACAGACCATGCCACAGCATCACTTTGTCAATTAAAATAAACCAGTTTTCACATTAATATGCCAGTGTTTGCCCCCAAATATGGCACAGCCAATTTGGCCAATAATATGCCAGTATTATTTTGTCATTCATAAACCACAATTTGCCCAATAATATGCCAGTATTATTTTGCCATTAAAAAGCCACAGCCAATTTGCACAATAATATGCCAGTAGTTTGCCATTCAATATGCCAGTATTTTGCCACTCAATATGCCAGTATTTAGTCACTCAATATGCACTTATTTTGCCATTCAATATGCCTGTATGTAACCATTCAATATGCCAGTATTTTGCCACTCAATATGTCAGTAGTTTGCTCGTTACATGCTACCTTCCTCCCCCCTTCCCCAGTACTTACCTTTTGGCTTCTCTGGCTCGCAGTCATCACCGCAGTCTCCCTGCACGGAGGAGGGAAACACAGCCACCAGATGTGATGTAACTTTACATCCAGTCGCATTGACTTTTTTTTACTTTTTTTTTCTGGCAGCCGTATCTAGTGGATGCGGCTGCCAGAAAAAAAAAAAAAAGTTCAGCAGCGCGATGCGCTGTGGCGGGATTCCAGCAGCACGGGTGTCACCCCCGCTGCTGGTGTCACCTGGCGCGGTCTGCACCCCCTTAGGACGCCACTGGTTCACACACCTGTAGTTACTGTAACACATGTAAGAGCTGTGTCAAGGATAGCCAGGAATGTACAGATTGGGAATGTGTGTAGCTCTCATTTTATTTTCCAGATGTATTAAAGTTATACTATCAATAATATGAGCTATCTCTGAGAAGCCTTTTATTCATACTCATTTGTGAGTGTATCCTGCATATCTTTTTTTATTGAATTTGGGTTATCAACAACATTGCACTATTGTGTGTATTTTAATAATTTTAAGGTCCCCACGATTCTACGCTTATGTTATTGTTTTTTTGTCTGTTATAAGCATTTTGAGAGTGCTACAGAGGGCTGCGTTTCAGTGTGGTACAGCAGGTATTTATCATTATTTGCACTGTCACATTTGTATCTGTCACTTTATATTTCTGGTAACAAGTATAACAGACAGGGTTTAATTCATGAATAAGGGAATTAATTATGGACCATCCATATCTAACGTAATTCCTTCTTTCATGAATGAAGCCCAATGCAAATGTTTATGTGACTCACCACTAACAATGTATTCTTCTTACCCTTTTATTTCCAAAGTGTGATTTATTGCAGTGTACATAAATGTTGGCATCTACATTTTGGAAGTGAAATGGTTAATCACAACACATTACATGTAGGGAGGGGGCTCAGATATCATAAAAGTTGTTGCTGAAGGTGAATATCCCTACTCCCTCTAGATTGTAAGCTTGTGAGCAGGACTCTCTACCTCATGTATCAGTCTGTTCATGTTTGTCTAACTTAATATGTAGTCCCCTCCATGCTCTGTACCTAGTGCTACGTACATTGTTACCATTTTATTAATACATCTTAATCTAAAATAATGTTTGAGGCACATTGGAAATTATACAATTAGCCTCATCTGCTTTGCATATAAAGATATGCTACATATTTAAAAGCTACACAGCATCAAAATGTGAAATAAAATTGGTATTGCACACTATGAAAGGCTAAATGTGTTTTCTCAAAGGTTATGACTATCTGACCTAGTGTTCTTGTTAGTTTTGTTCATATTAATTAGGATTAGGGTTTAAATATTTAATTGAAAATGAATTAGCAATCTTAAAAAATGACTTATGTGAAGAAAATACTAATATATAAGACAATACCCAATTATTGCATTTACCAAAAATAACTATACAATAAATTCTACTTCAAATGACTGTGAATAATACAGAAATGTCAGCTAAATGTACTTTTCAAAACTGATTAAATGTATGCTTGGTGTATATTGCTCATTAAGAGCTATTTATTTAACTTTATAATTGTTAAAATTTAAGAAATTAAATTTTGAAATGGGGACTGTCGTCTGAATTAATGATCCAATTAAAATAGATCATTGTACCTTCTCATTTTCTATTGACATTAAAAACTTTTAACTATCAAGTTATTAGGATAACAAAAAAGCTAAGCAATTCAATTAGACATGCTGTACATTTTTTATTTTTCGTTTTTGAACTTGGAATCAATTAGACCACAAACAATTATTAATACATTTGAAATTAACATTAGTGTGAAATTGTTTAAGAGGCTATACATCTATTTCCTCATGTGTGAAATAGTATCCAAAACTCAAAATCTGATAAGGATGCAATTGAAATGATGGGGGAAGAAATGTTAAACAGAAATAAAAGGCTGTCAGTCTTAATAGAGACTAATGAAGAATTGCTAATGAAATAAATGAATATTTAGGATTGATTTGGTAGAAGTCCTGTAGGACTAAAAAGGTTGAGAATTAGTTGAATTTTTTTAAAGTTGTTGACAAATGAAAAAAATGTTTTATAATTTGTGTATGCATAAATACAAAAATACAATAAAGTGTCAGTGTTCTATTCACTAAAACTGGAGATTGGTAGTCAAGACTAGAACTAATCTCGACCATCAAACAGACTTGCCCCCCTCTTTAATGCCTCATCTTGACCTCACAAAATGGTATTCATTAACATAGAAAATAAACCTGGTAGTTGTAATTCACCTCCCATTATAGCCTATGGAAGGTGAATTGAAACTAGAGGGTTTATTTTCTAAGTGGACCAGGAACCAGGCACAGACAGAAAGTAAAATGCAAAACACCTTTATTAATAATAAATAGAAAATGGTAAAAATAGTCCATAAGAAAAATCCAAGAGGAAAACCAGGGTAAGAAACTGGAGTGGGTAGCAAAAACAACACAAGGGCAAGAGAGCTACTGAGACCTACTGTTTAAATAGTCTGTACTGAGTAGCAAAGGGGCTGGATAATAGCAACCAGGTGAGTAACCATGGTAACAGTAGCTGATAGGAGATGGTCAGTCATTAACAACAGCTGAAACTCTCGCAGTGAAAAAAAAGTTCCTTTTAAAACAGCAGGGAAACCATGATAGTACCTCCGGCTCAATGACCCCCACATTCCCCAGCATTCAGGGGGAAGCAGGCATGAAAGGAAAACAGGGGGGCTGGACATGAAACATCAGAGGCTGGGAGTGTGTTCTTCTGGACCATAGCATTTCCAGTTTATCAAGTATTGAATATACATGAATCAACAATGCTGTGTATTTCATATTCACTATTGTTATCAAGCAGTTACAGTAAGTTGTTCTGGTGGTCCGAAATATTGCAATGTGGGAACTGTTTAAAGGATTGATTAGCTCATTTCACAGCATTGGATTGCGGGTTGTAGGCCATTAAGAAGGAACGCTGAATTCCCATTTGTGGACAGTAAGCTGGATAACCATGAGAATGACCAAAATGCCACTAGAGACTTGAAGATTCACAAAAAAAACCATGGATAAGTGTTTTTACCTGGACACCCAGAAGCTTTGGAATTGTGATCCATGCCTAATAATTTACTGCAGAGGTGAACTTGTACAAAGCAATGATCACTAGGTTTCTCTGAAGGAGCATTAATTTGTGTGGCCAGAATCTCTTTCTCTAGGGGTGAGGTGAGATTAGTACGAATAGTGGCTAGTATCTGGTCTGGAGGAATCACAGGAGTAGGGGTTATTTCATTTTTTGATCAAGAAGAAAACTGTCGGGACAAGGCAGCACCCCAATTTTTTTTAGTACCTGGCAAATAGGAAACCACATAATAAATGTTAATAGGAAGGGCCCCACTTAGCCTGCCGAGGAGACAGACGTTTAGCCTTGTAAAAGGTCTGTGGTGCCTCCATTCTTTGAGAGCTAAAATTATAGCAAGAAGTTCTCTATCACCAATCTGGTAATTGCATTCAGCCGAGATAAATTTCTTTGAGAAATACCTGCATGGATGAACGGAGCTATCGGGAGTAGGACAGTGAGAAAAGAGGACACAGCAGTAGTCAGATGCATCGGCTTTGAGGATAAATTGTAATGCAGGGTTTAGGTGTGCCAGTTTTGGATCTGCATCAAAGGCAATGTTGAGAGATTCAAACACAAATTATTTAAAAAAAATTAGGGAGCTTTTAGTGAATGGACCCCTCAGTATACAGAAGATACAGAAATTTAAATTAAAAAACACAAACACAGTAAAACATTGTAATAGAATTTGGAATGATTAAAAAAAGCTTACAACTTACTGTAATACATAATAACATATTTGTCAACTGAATATAAACAAAATGTAAAAAAATAGTGCATGTTAGTACTAATGATAATCATTTTTTGAAAGTTGTATGTCAAAAATAAGTTTAGAATAGGAAAAAAATATCCTTTCCAGTAGTTAGGGAGGGGGAATAATTCCTTATCTCAATGCAGCCCAGGTTAGGAATAATATCTATTCCAGTATTTACAGCAACAGTTGTGAAGGTTCATATTACATCATTAAAATGTCCATCACAAGTAAAGTAAATGTCAACCATGAACAATGTTGGTGTCTACCCCTTGTGTACCACCTATTAAACAGAAATCTTGCTGATGATTGTGCAGAATATTGCATATTAAACAATAGTGTGGGCCTACACTTGTTGGAATAAAAAGGAAAAATGATAGGTGTTAATCAAAGATCCATTTTAGACCTTGGACATTCATACTCTTAGAAATAGGTTGTACTCATCATATAACAAATCATGATAGATAAACAGAAGATTAATGCTGAGAAGAAATTCTGTAGAACAGAAATGCTAGTAATTCATAAATAAATTCCCTACCAGGTGTTTCACATGACAGTCAATAAATCAATAGCAACCTAAAAGGCAATTCAAACATTTAGTGTCAGTATTTCATTACTTTTTTTTTTTTTTGCTTCAAGTGTACTTTCCAGCAAAGTACTAAGTGAAGACAGGTTTTTTATTGAGTACTGTGAAAGAGAAAGAAAGGAAACAAAGAAAAAAGATAATCAGTGTTCATATCAAAGGTCAGACTTGTCTACCAGGACACTGGCAGACAGGTGCACCTGGGTCTAGGTAAACACCTGGCTGTGTATGGAAGGTTGGATATGCAAGGTTGACTGAAGGCAAGTGTGGTGACATGACATATAACAGACCTTCACTCAACATCATGCTAATAGTAAGCTACTGAAGACTGTTTCTGCTCCACGACACCTCTGAATAAACATGGTATGTGTCTGTACTGTATGAGTAGAAGAATGTGGTCTTAGTTGCAAAGATGCCTAGAGGTAGTTAGGAAAAATGTTGAAATGGCAGGTGAAGATGGAAGAGTGGGTGTTATGCTAAACAGTGCTGGGGTGCAAAATAAGATTGGAGTGTAGATAATTGGATAACATGACCTGGGACATAAAATCATAAAAGGAACTGGAGGTCATTTGAGACATGGGGAGATGTAAGACTAGGAAGAGATACATCATTTGTGCAGACTCATATCTGTTTTTCTTCCAAGAGGCTATCACTTGGTTTGTCCATGTAGAATTCATAATTAAGCTGGTGAAATTAAATGTTTATGTCAATTGAAACTCACTTTTTAGTGAATGGATGCCAGTGTTTCTTTTATGCAAAGGACGGCATGTCAGATAATATTGATACCTATACCCTGAAAGGCTTAATTGCCTTAACTCTCATAAGCAGATATTTGTGCTTTATTCTCCTGCCACAGTTCTCATGTGTTCCCATTGCATGAACACATATTGTAAGTTAAAAGGTTAGATAGTAAAGGAGATCATCAAAGGAGCTGCAAAACTCAGCTATCAATGACTTATTATTAACACCTTTCGCTTTAGTGGTAATTTGAGCTGACTTCCAGAATACATGTTAACACAACATACTCTGTTAGCAGTGTTTGTTAGTTACTGATAAAGTTCTGGATGTTGTCCACTGCAGTGATGTATGCTACCACAAGCCGGATATAGTCTCCTTTGTCTCTAAATATTGTAATATATATATATTATTTTCTTTGTGGACATCCTTGTTTTATAGTCTACTGCTTGAATAGCAGTATTTTTACCAATTCATGCATTTTGACAACTGACCTTATTTGAATATAAACACTCTACTGATCTCTTATATTGGAATGTCATTGTGGGTTATAGTAACCCCTGGAATCAGTAATTAAAAAGTGGTCTTGTATCATCAGTAATGTGAGGAATAAAGTACACAAAAGAGATCACTTGATGTTTTAAATGCCTTCAGTATCACAATATGTTCCACAACTATGATTTAATTTCACATGAACTAAAATGATATTCTTTAATATCCTGTGAGAGGTATAACATGATTAGAAAGCAGTTTGTCAATAGCCTGACAATGAAACTGACTGTAATTAATCCAACTATTCATCAACTCTTCACTCAGAAATCAATGTATAATCTATAGAAGAGTTGACAATGAAAACATATTTATCTAAATAAATATCTATGAAATACATGCCAGGCAGACCTAACAACATTATAGGCATGCATGTTTTTTATTGTAGTGTGTCCATTCGAGTTTTCAATTTAAAATATATTTTTCATGGCTGTTTTTCATCTCAGCCACTGCTGTAAATATTTCACTATGAAGACTTACTAAAATCAGGCCATATTACATTATTGCCATATGTTACATATGTTATAGCTAAAATGTAAATCTGTCATATGTTTTTATTATAATTTCTCTACAAATCAGTCGAATGCAGTAATAATAAACATACATGCTTCTAACATGTGTCCCACTATTTACATCTGTAAGTGCCTGAATATACTCAATACAAATTATATAGTATATCGCAGTGCAATTATCTATGACAAAAATACCTATCTAGGTGCATAAATTGAATGCGTATTTATTAGCATATGTAGAGGTGTATAAAAAGTCTGCACCTGTAGTGGGAAAACAGTTAGCTGACACACTAATATGGTAAACATTTTTTTCTGCTTTATTACACATAAGCTAATATTTTGAAATAATGTATCCGCTAAGCATTGTTTATATTGTTAGAGAAAATAATATTATTAAAATATGGCCTATACATTTTGTAAGCAGGATTGCAAACAAATGTATTAATTAAGAGAAAAATATGTTTTAACCCTTGACCTTTTGACCATGTCTTTCCCTTGTTGACAAGGGCTGTTATGACATTTTTGGAGTGTTTGGGTTTAGCTGTTATTTATTTTTTTCTCACATACTGTACCCACACAAATTATATGTTGTTTTTATCATCATAAGAAGGACTTTTATTAGATGCCTTTATGTTTAAAATTCATGTTTAAAATTACATTTTTTTAATATTGAATATTAGTTCACTGTTCAGGTTCGTACCGAACTTTACGGTTTTTGGACCCCGGACCCGAACACGGACATTTCCCTGTATGTCCATGTTGGTGTTCGGGGTTCGGCGATTACATTGTATGTAATGCTATTGGCTTTCTATAAACCCGAAATAGAGTCCCCATTCATAAGAAATTCTTATGAATGGGGACTCTATTTCGGTTTATAGAAAGCCTATAGCATTACATGTATTCCATAAGCCGAAAGTCTATAAACCGAAAGACATTCTGTTTATAGACTTTCTTTTTATAGAATAGCAATAGCATTACATGTATTCTATAAAATGAAAGTCTATAAACCGAATGTCTTTCGGTTTATAGACTTTCGGTTTATGGAATACATGTAACGCTATTGCTATTCTATAAACCGAAATAGAGTCCCCATTCATAAGAATAGGTCAATTGAGTTCCCGGAACTTTTTTCCGAAGTTCGGCCGAACCCGCCAAACATCCAGGTGTCTGCTCAACTCTATTGAACATTCAATAACATGCAATTCAATGCAAACACAGTGCTCCAAATTAAATGTATTTCCTTTAAACCACTCATCAAAATAATGCAAGTTTATCAGGGACTCGCAAAGTCCCAAAACCTCCCACCCCCCAAAAACAAATTTGTGGTCAGGAGCTGCACAAATGCGCCAGAGATCCTACCATGTCAAAATCTGGCCAAATGTCCCATGGCCATGATATTGGATCTGGGGTTTGAGGAATTCATCCCTACATAACTGAAAGGGTTAATGTGCAAATATTGGCTGCAGCCTTTGCACAATTCAGGAACATGTTTTTTGTTCCCATTAAGTCTTAACACACTTAATTTAATTGCCTTTGTGTGTTACTTAGCGCCCTTGTTTATGCTATAGATACCACATGAATTAGTGAAGTAGGGATTTTAACACACACATTAATAGCTAGAACGGAGCTCATTTAATCACTTTTACCCATCAATTTCCGACACATTGCACTTTTTACTTAACACACTCCATTGAATCTAACTGAAAGGGTTAAATTGATGTTGGGCAGCCCCCTAACACCTAAGGATGTCTTTTGAGCCATAGCTGTTTGTGGTTGTTTGTGTTAGGATATCCAGACTACAATAAGAGGAACGAATGATGGAGCAAGTTTCAGCTATATTTCTGTTTCGTGACAATAATATAATAATAACAATAATATTTTAGCTATTCCGCCTAGTGACAATATAAGCACATATTGAACAAACCCCCCTCCCACTGTGTAATGTATACACCCCATGTACAATACACTGTTTTTTTTGTATACCTTATAACCAATCAATATTTAAGACAACACCCAGATTTGTGTTTAAATACCGATGTGTAATACATCCCAACTCAGAGTTGAGAACAAAGAATTCTGTGCCTTGTGTATTTGTTTTCTGCCTTCACAACTCTCCAGATAGATATCTGCTAACCTACTGCACATCAACAACCTTAGAAGTTATTGATCAAGGAGCCTAGACTGGCCCGGTCCTTTCAATCTGGTTTTAGAAGTGGAATTCAGATATACAGGGTGAGTACAAATTGCACATGGTTGTTTCTTATACATCTATGTCCATGGTCCCCTGTTTCTATGAATCCCATACCTAAATGTAGTGTTTTAAGTAAGCCTGGGTTGTTGTTAAATGCTTGTCACTGGGACAAGATAATACTGTGTTTCTGGTACACAAATAATAGAATTAAGATGTCACTGGGAAATCACCAAACTCCGTGACACTGGGTCACAGCATATTTTAACAATACCCATTCAGAGATATATGTAAAAATATATACAAGAATTATTGTTTTCTAAGAAATTATTGTCGTTGATACATCAAAGGTTTTTTGTGCATAAGTATAAGATAAGAATTGCATATTAAGTGTCAATGTTACTGGTAAATAATTTAAAGGATAAGATAAGAATTGTATACTAAGTTGTGTGAACTGCATAAAATTATTATTTTGTCATCTCTGTCTAAGTTGCAGATAGCCTAACTGGAGGTCAAGTACTTGGGATTTTTGTTGTCACAAGGGGAAAGATGTTTATCACCTGAACATGTCAATACTTTTTCTACGTTCCCCAAGCCACAAACTAAAGCATCATTGATGTCATTCCTGGGTATGGAGACTTATTGCAGACAATGGATTCCCAACTGTTTATACTGGGATAATATTCTGAGACAGGCAGCACTGCAGGAAGCCCCCAAAGACATTGGATGGAGTCCAGAGAGGGAAGAAGCATTCAAGGAACTTAAAATGGCTTTATGTACTGCCCCACACTGGGACTCCTGAACTATAACCAACAATTTTTTGATATTTTCTGTTTAGAGACAGGGATCACAGTAGTGGGGGTGCTAGCACAGGAACACAGATGCGGCTATAGACCAGTGGGATATTTTTCTAAGAAATTTACTCCCATTGTACAGGGTCTGCCGGCATGTCTGAGGCAAGTAGCTGCAAGTGCCATGATGATGGAGAGCTCCCAGGCCATAGTACTCTCATACCCTTTGATTTTAAACACGTCACCAGGTAATCAAGGTGCTGACAAACCTGACCACACAACACATGACAGCACAGCAAAGGTCAGGTTATGGCCCAGCTGCAACACTTGCTACTTTGCAGAAATATACACCTGAGGAAAAAAATGATAATGACCATAACTGTCTGAATGCCATGCAGCTTCAAACATCAGTGAGGCTTGATTTGCAAAACACACCTTTACAAGGTAGGGTAGAAGCAGTATTTGTGGATGGCTTATGTTTTAATCCAGCAGATGGAGTTTAGCTGACTGGATTTTTTGTTGTCACTGCTGACACATTATTAGCAGTGGGAGCGCTGCCTTTTGTCTCTGCACAAGCTGCAGAACCTGTTGCCCTAACACAAGCATGTAAACTCTTTGCAAATAAGTGTTTTAACATCTACACTGACTCCAGATTGCATTTGGAGTAGTACATGATTTTGGAATGATCTGGTGCAATAGAGGCTTAATTTCAGCCGATGTTAAAGGCAGAGGCATCTCTAGTGTTGGTGTCCCCCGGTGTGGTAACTCATGGTGTCACTCCCTGGATTTCCTCCAATACCATGCCAAACAGTTTCCTTAGTAATGACAGTCAGATGGCCCATTAAATATGCCACATACAGGAGCCCCACAAATAATGTCACACACAGGAGCCCATTAACTATTCCACACACAAGAGCCCAATAAATTATGCCACACCAGAGCCCCATAAATTATGCCACACCAGATTATTTATGCCTCTCCTTAGAGCCCAATTATTTATGCCACACACGCGCCCCTTAATTATGCCACACACAAGCATCCCATAATTATGCCACATAAAAGAGCCCCTTAATTATGCCACACATGGGACCGCCATTAATTATGTGACACAGAAGCCCCACGAGGTGACAATTGTACAATTCTAAAACAATACTGTATTATTTTGTCATTCATAAACCACAATTTGCCTAATAATATGCCAGTATTATTTTGCCTTTATAAACCACAATTTTACTATTCATATGCCAGTATTATTTTGCCGTTTATAAGCCAGACAATTTACCTAATAATATACCAGTATTATTTTGCTGTTAATAAACCAGACAATTTGCCCAATAATATGCAAGTATTATTTTGCCTTTAATAAGCCAGACAATTTGCCTAATAACATGCCAGAATTATTTTGCCATTAAATATGCCACAGCCAATTTGCCCAATAACATGCTAATATTATTTTGCCATTAAATATGCCACAGCCAATATGCCACTGCCCAATTATATGAGAGTACTATTTTGGCATTTAATATGCTCCCGCCAATTTGCCCAATAATATGCCAGTATTATTTTGCCATTTAATATATTCCAGCATTATGTTGCCATTCAATATTCCAGTATTATTTTGCCAGTATTCCACAGCCAATTTACCCAATAATATGCCAGTATTATTTTGTCATTAATAAGCCACAGCCAATTTGCTCAATAATATGCCAGTATTATTCTGTCATTTAATATATGCCAGTATTTTGCCCATCAGTATGCCAGTATTTAGCCACTCAATATGCCAGTATTTAGCCACTCAATATGCCAGTATTTAGCCACAAAATATGCCATTATTTTGCCATTTAATATGCCAGTATTTTGTCACTCAATATGCCAATATTTTGCCACTCAATATGTCAGTATTTTGCCATTAAATATGCCATTCTTTTGCCATTGAATATGCCAGTATTACTTTACCACTAAATATGTCAGTATTTAACCCATCAATCTGCCAGAATTTTGCATTCAGTGTTCCAGCATTTAACCCCTCAATATGACAGAATTTTGCCATTCAATAATCCAGCACTTAACCCCTCAATATTCCAGAATTCCAGCATTTGACCCCTTAATATGCCAGTATTATTTTGCCATTCAATATGTCAGTTTTTAACCCCTCGATATGGCAGAATTTTGCCATTCAATATTCCAGCATTTAACCCCTCAATATGCCAGAATTTTGCCATTCAATATTACAGCATTTAAACCTTCAATATTACAGCATTTAAACCCTCAATATGCCAGTATTATTTTGCCATTCAATATGCCAGTATTTAACCCCTCAATATGGCAGAATTTTTCCATTCAGTATTCCAGCATTTAACCCTTCAATATGCCAGAATTTTGCCATTCAATATTCCAACATTTAACCACTAAATATGCCAGAATTTTGCCATTCAATATTCCAGCATTTAACCCCTCAATATTCCAGAATTTTGCCATTCAATATTCCAGCATTTACCCCTCAATATATTCAAATTTTTCCATTAAATATTCCCACAATTAACCCCTCAGTATTAATTTGCCATTCGACATGCCAGTATTTAACCCCTCAATATGCCAGTATTATTTTGCCATTCAATATGCCAGTATTTAACCCCTCAATATGCCAGAATGTTACCATTCAATATGCCAGCATTTAACCCCTCAATATGCCAGAATGTTGCCATTCAATATATCATCATTTAACCCCTCAATACGCCATAATTCCAGCATTAGACCCCTCAATATGCCATTATTATTTTGCCATTCAATATGCCAGTATTTAACCCCTCAATATGCCAGTATTTTGCCATTCAATACACCAGTATTTAGCCACTCAATATGACAGTATTTTTCCATTCAGTATGCCAGTATTTTGTCACTCATACGCCAATATTTTGCCACTCAATATGTCAGTATTTTGGGATTAAATATGCCATTCTTTTGCCATTTAATATGCCAGTATTTTGTCACTCAATATGCCAGTATTAATGTACCATTCGATATGTCAGTATTTAACACCTCAATATGCTAGAATTTTGCCATTAAATATGACAGTATTTATCCCCTCAATATGCCAGAATGTTGCCATTCAATATACCAGCATTTAACCCCTCAATATGCCAGAATGTTGCCATTCAATATTCCAGCATTTAACCACTCAATATGCCAGAATCCTAGCATTTGACCCCTCAATATGCCAGTATTTTGCCATTAAATACACCAGTATTTAGCCACTCAGTATGCAAATATTTAGCCACTCAATATGCAAGTACTTAGCCACACAATATGCCATTATTTTGCCATTCAATATGCCAGTATTTAACTCAATATGCCAGAATTTTGCCATTCAATATTACAGCATTTAACCCCTCAATATGCCAGAATTTTGTCATTCAATATGCCAGTATTTAACCCCTCAATATGCCAGAATGTTGCCATTCAATATGCCAGTATTTAACCCCTCAATATGCCAGAATTTTGCTATTCAATATTCCAGCATTTAACCCCTCATAATGCCAGAATTTTTGCCATTCAATAGTCCCACAATTAACCCCTCAATATGCCAGTATTATTTTGACATTAAATATGCCAGTATTTAACCCCTCTAGATGCCAGTATTTTGCCACTCCATATGTCAGGATTTAGCCACTCAATATGCCATAATTTTGTCACATAGTATGCCAGTTTTGTGCCACTCAATATGCCAGTATTTTTTCACTCAATATGCCAGTATTTTGCTTGTTTTAATTTGTAATTGCAAATAGATTTAACACATATGCATACAGCTAGAGGTGGATTTAAATATATATTGGTAATAATTGATCAATTCAGTTAATGGATAGAAGCTTCTCCAAGTGTAAATTAAAAAAGCAGGACCGTGATCAAAATCCTTGCAAAAGAGTGACTCCCACGTTGGGGCTTGCCACTCTAAATAAATAGCGAAAATGGCACACATTTTGTGTCACAGTTGACACAAACAATATTAAGTGGAAATTTCATATACCTTACCATCCACATCCAGCAGGTCAAGTTGAGCGAGCAAATCATACAATCAAAGATAAATTAAGGAAAGGAACTAATGGGTCATTCCACAATTGACCAGATAAGAAGGAAATAAGAATGACCCCAAAGAAAACAAAAAAATTGTCCCCTTATGATATTTTAATGGGAAGACCTTTCCAACTCCATGGGCTAATGGTAAGTATTGCCCTGTGAGCAGTGAGAACATAGAATTAGGTACAGGAAGAATGTGTAACCAACTGATAAAAAAAATTGAACAGTACCTATGTTGATGTTTATTTATCTTTACCTCTACCCTCAGAAAAACCAACTCATCCATTCAAGCCAGGACAGCAAGTTCTAATCCAAAAGCTTCAACAGGACAAGCATAAAGACACAGCATATGGAGATCCAACCACCATTCTTCCACTAACTATTATAATTCTTGTATGGGGTATATTATTTGTTTATGAAGGCACCCTAGACTCTAAAACCAATCCCTGACCTCACAATGAGAGCAGAGCGTCTCAGTGTGGGAGTTACAAAACACATTTATCAAAACTGCTAAATTGTTTCATAATGCATCTGGGGTTAATCAGTCATGTTGGATTTGTAGTCAATGTGCAACCAGTATAGCCACAGGGATTCCATATTTAGGAATCACCTTTACTGATGAAATGCCTACCAATATGTCATCTATTTCAAATAAATTAAACAGAAGCAGAAAATTACATTTAGCTAGACAGGTAACCAAGGGCATCATATGTTACCAAAATATGAAAGATAGGAGGCAAACACCATGCTCCCCCCAAGACTGTCCACATTCTAACTAATCTAGAAAACATGCAATTGCCATGAGTTTATTTTCTAAGTATACACTGAAATTGTTCAGCATTCTGTAAGTCAAATGTTTTTAAATACACCAGTCCACATGGTAAGGACACATTGTAACCATGCACACTTGTGCAGGCTTATCCAGGCATTTCTGTATTCTTCTTGCTTTGATTTTTTGTTTATTATTTATGATTAGTTCTGTCCTGTCCTGTCCTTGCCTTGTAGCCCTGTCCTTGCCTTGTAGCCCTGTCCTTGCCTTGTAGTCCTGTCCTTGGCCTGTAGTCCTGTCCTTGCCGTGTAGTCCTGTAATTGCCCTGTAGTCCTGTTATGTTTTTCTTTCTGTCCTTATGTTTCATTCCAGGTTTTCTTCCATTCCCTCTGCCTTGTCAGTTTACTTCTATTTGAACCATACCTGTTTCTGTTCAGTCCTTAGTAGTGCAGTGTACAGGTATTTCCTCTGTGTCTAAATGTCTGTTTCATGTATGTCTTTTATATTTTATTGTTTGTTTTTGCTTTGCTAATATTATGTTTTAGTTAGGGACTTGCCTAATGTGGGGTACCTTGATGTGGTTGGCAAGCTAACAACTAATTGGCCAATTGGTGAACCAAACCCCCACCTTTACCATCTTTAATGTTAGGCTAGTTCCTGTTTTTATGTTTGGTCCTTGGTATGTGTTTATTGTGTTCCTTAGTCCTGTTCCCTGCAGTTCCTTAGTCCTGTTCCCTGCAGTATTCTTATGTTATTATCTGCAACCCTGCGCCTTGCCTTGTTTATCCTTAGTCGGTTCATTTTTTATCTTGCTCATGTCTTGCCTCTGTCCTGCAGCCCTGCACTCTGTATTTATGTTCTGTTCTTCGTCAGTTGCTTTTATGTTTCATTTCTGCTTAGTTGTCATTAGTTAATTTCCTCTTAAGCCCTGGGACCTGGATACAATAGCTGCTTCAGAGGGCCTGGTTGTGACTGCAAAGCTGTCCCAAACCTCCAAGGAATTGCAGTTACCCAGCATCAGGTCCTGTGTCTCCACCCTGCAACGTGGCTCCTGATTGCATGTGCTCAGGGTCTATTTCCATCTGGGACCCCATGCATTATAATACAGAAGGAAACATCCACCCTAATGGCATTAAGTGGTAATGGTTGATCGAAATATACATGTTTATTGTTGCCTTGGTAAGCAAAAATACTAAAGCAACACATGACCCAGATGATTGTCTGTGTGGGAAGACTGTATGGGATCCACTCAATACAGGTCCAGGCCCAGACCACAATTTTGGTTACACCAATTGCACTATACCCATAGCACAACCAATAGGGAATGATAGCTCCAGCAGTGCCCTAACAGCAGGCAGTAATTTGTATTGGCTATGTGACACACGGGCCGTGAAAACTATTCCACCAAAGCACAAAGGGCCATGTTATTTAAGTTATGTATTACCACAATGCATCTCCAATTACCTGAGGGAAATTTACACCACTGTGGAGAAGCAAGTCATGCATATCCTATCCATACTACGAAAAGTGAAAGTTTTGGCCAAGGAATCATCCCAATGGTAGGAGTCCCCATACTACTACATGAAATTAATTATTTGATAGAAAATGTAGATGCCATGGCTAATGCTACCTCCAAAGTCATAGCTTTATAAACTGAAGAAATTACCCAAATGAGAAATGTGTTGCTGCATAATAGACTGGCATTAGACTACCTCCTTGCTGCCAGTGGATTACAATGTGGTGTACATATAATTGACAAATTATTTTGTCCATGAGCTCGAGAAAGTTAGAGAAGTCCAGAAAAGATTAAGAGAACCCAACAAGGAGTTTGACTGAACTTTTTGAATGTGTTCTTGGTTAGGAGAACTAGGATCTAAAATGATTATGTTTTTTGTTTTAGCCATAGGTTGCTTGGGGTGTTTTATATGTTAATTGTATGTGCAAAATGCATCATTGCCAAAGCTGTTAAACAAGCTCCAACACCACATGTATTTTATTAGCTATGCTCGAGCTTCTCAACATCAATATTAAGATTGTTCAACAAGTGAAAAAAAGAGTGGAACTGAAAGGGTTAAATTGATGTTGAGAAGCCCCCTGATTGCGCAAGTTCAGCAAAAGGTCACAACTCATAAGGATGTCTGTTGAGCCATAGCCTTTGTGGTTGTTTATGTTAGGACATCCAGACTACAATAAGAGGAACTAATGATGCAGCAAGTTTCAGCTATTTTTCTGCTTAGTGACAATAATGAGTTTTATTTTATCTATTCAGCCTAGTGACAATAGAAGTACATATTAAATACCCCCCCACCCACCCACTGTGTAATGTATACGCTCCATGTATAATACCCAATGTTTTTGTACATTTTATAACTAATCAACGCCCAGATTTTTGTTTAAATAGCGATGTGTAATAAATCACAACTCAGAGTTGAGAACAAAGACACCTGTGCCTTGTGTCTTCTGCCTTCATGATTCTCCAGATATCTGCTAACCTACCACACATCAACGACCATAGAAGTGATTGTTCATTGTTTCCTTTTTTTTATTTTTATTTTTTCTCTCTCTCTTCTTCTTCTCTTTTTTCTTCTCTTCTTCCGCCCGGATCCCCGCGTCTGCCCCGGTCTCCCCTTGCGCCTCTGAGGTAATCCTAGTAAGTAATACTAGCTATGCCTATTAAACTGTTGTCTATTAACGCCCAGGGCCTTAACTCCCCACAAAAGCGGCCCTATCTTTATGATCTCCTTAGTCAAAATAAGATAGATGTCTGTTTTATTCAGGAGACTCACTGGAAATTGGATAGCTCGAAGCTTTGGAAATTTCGCAGATTCCCTATTGTTTTTGAATCCTCCCTCTCTGATAGGAAGAAAAGGGGGGTGGCAATTATTATTTCGGCAGCTCTTAAATTTGAACTCATCCATAGAGAGTCTGATACTAATGGTAGATTCTGTATAATTATTTGCAGAATCAATGATATTTCTTTTACCCTGGTTAATATCTATGCTCCCTCCGATGGCACGGTGAGCTTCCTGGACAGACTGATTGACCGAGTCGATAATCTCCAGCAGGGTGTGCCTATCTATGGGGGAGATTTTAATACTATAGCGGATTCCATTCTTGAGAGGGGACTACCCGTTGGGGCCAGGCTGGACTCAAGATCTAGGAAAGGTGCAGACTTGTTCGTTAAGTTCCTCTCAATGAATGATCTCTATGACACTTGGCGAGTTAATCAACCAAATGTCTTGAGCACACATGTGAAAAGACCCCAGGGGGGTGAGAGGTGTGTCTTGAGTAGCCTCAGGTCAGAGGGTGGATGGCAAATACTAGACCTGCCAATCACAGATGATCCCATGAAATTGTATGAAAGTGATGGGTATAACTATGGGTAGATCTAGAGTGGTTTTAGAAGAGGCAGAGAAAGTAACAGGAGAGGAGAGAGGAGAAGTTCACCTGGGAGATCTCATACAGGTAGTTATATGTCATGCATGATTCATATTTGTAATTAGAAATTGTGTATATATATATATATATATATATATATATATATATATATGCAAATTGTTATTGTATGGCTTTAAATGTTGGTAAATGTATTGTGTTTTGTTTTATGATCCATAATATTTAATTAAACTAATTTTGTTACAACCATTGCAGCAGCATATCTTGTTTCTGTATTTCAGTATAGTAATATTGCTGAATTTTGGTTTAAGCAGAAGCAATCAGATCGAAACCTCACATAATATAAAGTAATATAGGGTTGTGTACGCTAATACACCATAGACTGTATCTATCAGTGCATATCTTGTTAATGCATGCATAGATTTACTTTCCTGGATAAGGCTAGGTATTGTAGCTAGACGAACAAATAAGCCTTCAGTGAATATATGTAAATACTTATCTAGATTATATTTGATGTGTAATTATATGTATATATTGTGGGATACGTTGTAGTCTCAAGCACATAACACACATTTATAGCTCATACATCATACCATCCATACATCATATCATCCCTAGTTTTAAAACTTAAGATTGACATGAAACTCAATGGAATGCATGAAAAACTGGTATTCACTAAATGTTTTGAGACTTTGATTTGGGAGGTCGAGTTTGACTTACTTAAAAACACTACTTTCAACTCACCTTTTATAATTACTGCACATGTCAATTTAGCAATGTTCCCTGTTTAAAGAGTGGCCATCCACATTGAGTGGCCATCCACATTCATCAGGAAATTACAAATAAATAAAGTAAACAATACCAAATTAGAATAATAAATGTATGTTTTAATTAATATAAATCAAAATATATTAACACAAATAATAAAAATATAAAACAAATCACACATAATACAAAGTAAAATTGAAACAAATGAAAATAAACATTAACACCTTCACGCCGGATGGTGCTTTGGTTCTTAATTCACGCTGGATGGTGCTTTGGTTCTTATCGACCACAGCACCAAACCGGCCTCTTTGTGTTCCTGGCCCCAATCACTTTGTGATCGACTACCAGGAACATACAAGCAGGGACCCAATCAGGGCCTCTTCTCACACTGGGGATCCCGCTGCAAGTAAATGCAGCGGTATCCTCAGCACAGATCATCGAGGGGAGCCACGATGAACTGTTCCTGTCAGGACGTTCTCTGCTGTCCTGCAGGATTTTTCAGTATAATGAAGCCAACGCTCACTTTGAGCGTCAGCTACATTTTCTGTGTCAGAGTGAGGCCACTCAAAGTAGCCCTGATGGGGATCCGCGATGAACTGTTTCATGCAGGATGTTCTATACCATCCTACAAGTCTCTAGTCATTAAAACGTAGGACAGCATATAATGTCCTACAAGTGGAAAGGGGTTAACATATGAAAATATTTCTTAAAAAAATAAAATATTCAAATAATATTTTTTACATTGTATTTTGATATTTTTTATTTCATACAATTATTTTACAATTATTAAAAACTGCACAATTTCCTATAGGAATATTGTACAATTCAACTGCAATTGGGAATGCAGAAATACTGTATCTTAAAGTACTGGTACTGCAGTAAAAGGGCATTTAGCATAAAATGCTGTTATTCCTTATTTCCCCTCTAATAAAATGCTAGAGGACTGGGGGTATATTAGTCACCCCCATACCATTAGCATACCCCCCCAAAAAATATTGTTTTACCCCATCTTGCTGGCTCCATGAAAAGAAAGTTTGTCCATGCGGCAAAAAAAAAGCCCCCCAAGGTCCACCGGCTGGTGCTATGCTCGTGGCCCAAAAAAAACATATTCAAAGGCCCCCAGGTAGTTTGAGACATGCTATGCCCCATGTCCCTAATATTTTTAGTTAAAGGCCCTCAGGCATTTGGGGCTGCACTATGTTCCATAACTGCAGATGTTTAACCACCCATTTCAGATCATGATACTTATAGCTATAACAAAAACTGAGTATACATCATACATAGAAGTTTGCATACCTACATACAAAAAGCATACATGCAACTTAGAAAAGTGCAAATTACTTACCACTAGAGTTGAGCGGACACCTGGATGAAAAAAAGTCCAGGTTCAGGGTCGAACTTGACCCCGAACCCGAACATATTAGTGTTAGGGGGGACCGGCGGATTGCCGGCGGGTGGGGACCCTGAAATAATAATGAGCGGGGGACCTAGTGTCCCCCCCCAGTCCCCACTCATGAGTGGCGGGTGGGGACCCTAAAATAATTATGAGGGGGGTCCTAGTGTCCACCCCAGGTCCCCACCCATGAGCGGCAGGTGGGGACCCTAAAATAATAATGAGGGGGGGACCTAGTGTCCCCCCCCAGTCCCCACCCATGAGTGGCGGGTGGGGACCCTAAAATAATAATGAGGGGGGTCCTAGTGTCCACCCCCTGGTCCCCACCCATGAGTGGCTGGTGGGGACACTATAATAATAAAGAGGGGGGGACCTAGTGTCCCCCCCCGGTCCCCACCCATGAGTGCTGGGTGGGGACCCTAAAATAATAATGAGGGGGGTCCTAGTGTCCCCCCCGGTCCCCACCCATGAGCGGCGGGTGGGGACCCTAATAATAATAATGAGGGGGGACCTAGTGTCCCCCCCGGTCCCCACCCACGAGTGGTGGGTGGGGATCCTAATAATAATAATGAGGGGGGACCTAGTGTGTGTCCCCCCCGGTACCCACCCATGAGCGGTGGGTGGGGACCCTAAAATAATAATGAGGGGGGACCTAGGGTGGGGACCAGGGGGGGCTTATTTTACTAGTGACTGGGCAGCAATAGCTGTCCAGTCACTAGTAATTTTAAATTTAAGGCGATATGAATCGCTGAACCGCGAACTCCAACCCGGACATACAGTGGAATGTTCGGGTTCGCTCAACTCTAATTACCAATACTTGACTGCATTTTCAGACCTTTTGTTCTCACCAACAATGTTCACTGCATCCTGAATCTACAGCCACAGATAATGCGTCTTCATCTATGAAGTTTTCCTGTAATCATAGTAATGAGATAATTTTCTCACCAGCACACAATGTACCTCAATGTACCTCATGAGTGAACCCAGACTTAATCTTCCTTCCCCTAATCTTCCTGGCTGCCTGAGTCCTACTCCTTCCCGCTATAGCCTGCTGAGAGGCTCAACTTGTCACTGGTCTCATGCTCTGTATCCTCACTGCTGCTGCTACTCACCCAAGCCACACCTGCTATTATATCAGATATGAATTTTTTTTTTTTTTTGCTTTGTAAATCCGGCTGTCTCCCTAACTGCTACATCTTGCTGGGCAAGTAACACAATCATAGCTAAAGCCCTACCCATCTAAGTGCTTGTTGATCACGTTTCTTCTCATTGACTATGATGGAGGTGATTTATCAGACTTCCTCCTTGGCACACCATTTCACATGCCTTTGCCACATCTCAAACTCATAAAAATGCTTTTGAATAGCATTTTGTGAGGTCGAAATAGGGCATGTGAGGGGCATCAAATCTGTCCAAATTTGATCATGTTTGATCATTTTTGTTTTCTCTGCAGTCACAGTATACACAATGTTTATGTTTACAGAATCCTTTAAATCTTGCAGATAAACTCACACTCAATAGCAAATCTAATAAACAAGGCATTCACTAGTTAGACAACATTAAATAATATTATTAATGCATAAAATGCTAACTAGAGTGTCATGAAGCACAGCATATATTATTATGAGTCATTTTTTGTTGTGTTGGTCACCATGCATGATCATCTTCATCACTCCTGATGGAGACTGATTGTCACATTGTAAGATCAATTTATCTCAGTCTTTCATTACCTACTTTAGCACTTAACTTAGTGATACAGTTTTTATGCATGTGACTTGCTGAAATAATGATGTTTTTTACAGGCACCACTTCACTACTAGACTAACATAACTTTTCTCTAAGAAGCTTTGTGATTACCTGTTAAACATAGCATTGGCTTTTTTTCACTTTTTAAAATTATTTGATATTTACTGTATGTTTTCAGCATTAAAAAACGCCCATTACTTCAAATAAATAGTATATGTGAATCAAACAAGATTAATAAATTAATCCATAAATGAAGCAAACATTTAATTAAATAGAAGACACGTTTTGTGTTATAGAAATCAAATAAGATTTCCATGAGAAATCCTTAAAGCATATTTTTTTTTTTAAATGCACTCTGTTGCACTAGCATTAACAACTTTGTGATGAGTTTAATTTATTTGGATCTGTGACATATACTCATACACATCTATAATTCTAAGCTCCTAGAAAACATAGACAGCTGAGGGGGAAAGGTGGACTATGGGATTTGGTGCAAATTTAGGGACTGCCCCTTTTAAATAGGGACACTTGCAAGGCAGGTGCATGTTGCTACTGGCCCTAGTAAGTATAGTACTAGTATGTATAGGCTCTAGTATGCTTTTTCTTAAGATACCTTGATATATATACTTTATTGCATATAAGGTTAACATTACAATATGCATGTTTGATTTTTTTTTTATGTAGTAATTATGTAAACACGACAAGACATCGTAAACAGATGTTCAGTGTTTAAAGAAATACTGTAGCTAAAAAAAAGTATATGCAGACACGATTAAAATTTAGATTTTAATGTTTATATACTGCAATGATTTTAGCTATTTGCATTTTTAGAACATATCTTCAAACAGATGTAAAAGATAATGCATTTCTGGTGTTGTCATTTCACTGAATTCATTTCATTTTGGAAATGCTACCAAAGTCAGCCATTATGGAACAGTAGATGAGAACAGTATTCAGCTTCCTTAAAAATGTTTTCAGCTGCAATGAATATCAAACTGATGAAATATTATTCAACTGCCAAGCTTTGCAATACAAATCACTAAGAAATGGACAGATACATGCAAAATGCTTGGCTTCAGTTGATATCAAATTGCAAACCACAAGAATTGTTAGGAATCTTTAAATGAAATCACTTCACACACAATATAATCATTACAAATAAGAGTTAGATAAATGTAATGGGAGTTGCAGAAAGTAATTAAAGACACATTATATAGGACACATTAAATATGAATCCCCTATTCAGTAGACCTTACAATTTAGCCAGTTGATTGGATCGTTGTGAAGATAATTAGTACAAGTATAATTGCATTTAAGCAAACTGCTTCATGTGTTGAAAGATGCACACAAATGTGTTAACAATGTGCTAAAAGGTAACATCTTCATTAGAAAAACAGAAAGACACACATGGGGACACACATTTGTATATTCAGAACAGTATATATTAAGGGCTTTATTCATGAAAGAAGGAATTTTTCAAACTCGGTTACTTTGACCTTAAGTTTGAAATTATCTTCTCAATTCCTTGCATGTGTCTCTTTCATGATTAAAGATAAATGATAAAAAATGGCCACGGATTACAAAATATAATTTTTAGTTTCATTCTAGAAGTGTAAAAATGTAGGTAGCCTTGTATTTGGTAAAAATGCAGCTGATATTTCTTACTTTGTAGACAATGTATGACAGAACTAAAACACTATCACTGAAATGCTCCCAAATGCTGGCCCCAGCAAATCTGTATTCTGGGGGCAGAATGTGCGAGGTTGACTTAGCTCTGCTTCCCTCACCAGCTCCCTGTCAGCAAGCAGGCAGCAAGGAGACATGTTTCCATGCAGCCTATCTCGTGCTCCCCATTGCAATCATCATGAGGCAGGTCACGTGATCGCCATGGTCACATGACCTGCAGGCGATCACATGACCTGCCACAATGAGAGTAATGGGGAGTGGAGGAGATGGCTGGGGAGAGAGAGAGCAGCAGGAAGGTGAGGACTGGGGTAGTTGGTAAAAGTGTTTTGGGACAAACGGTGGTGGCAAATTAGTGGGCAGACTGATAGTGGCATGTTAATGGGCAAATTGGCTGTGGGATATTAATGGGCATACTAGCAGTGGTATATTAATGGGCAGACTAACAGAGGTATATTAATGGGCATATTGGCTGTGGCACATTAATGGACAAACTAACAGTGGCATATTAATGGGCAAATTGACTGTGGCATATTAATGGGAAAACAGTAGCATATTAATTGTCATATTGTCTGTGGCATATGAATAGGCAAACTAACAGTGGCATATTAATAGTCAAATTAGCTGTGGGAATACATTGGCAAGTCTGGGGGTGCATTAACATGTCTGAGGTGCAGATTTACAGGTCTGAGGGGCACATTAGCAAGTTTTGGGATACATCTGTGGGGAAGATTGGCAAATGTGGGGTCAGAATGGCAAGTCTGAGGGGCATATTGGCAAATAAAAGGAAATACAAAAATAAATGCATGTTCTCAATCGTAGGTTTTATTAAATATAAAAAAAACTGTTTACATGTGAATTATTATTTATTAGTAAAAGTTTTTCCTGTAAGGTCTTCTTATACTTACTGTGGGCCTCAAAATACCTGTAGCCCAGGGGCCTACAATGTCTTAATCCAGCCCTAGCACATAAAGGGTTTGGGACTACAGGATTGTGGCAAGAAAAATGGAGAAAACGCATGTGCACTCCAGTGCCTGTGTGAGCCTTCAAATTCTGCCTCTCGGTCCTCCACAGATCAGACTGAAGTAAAAAGAAACAAAGTTCCAGTTTGGGATGAGGCAAGATGAAATGGCGTCACAGCGAATGATGAGACAAACTTCTCGAGGTCTGTGCATAAAACGTTTTATTAAGTAAACGGCACAGACATCTGCTGCAGTGAAAACCAGGTGGGTATGACAAAAAAACTCCTACGCGTTTCGCGCCTGCGTGCTGGCGCTTCGTCAGGGATACAAGTGAGTGAAAAAGGTCCACTTATAAATACAAGAGGTGTGCTACATAGAGTGATTATAAGACAAAACACATGTGAGTGCAATTAATTTAAAGTGGAACTGCATATACAAATTGTTAGCAATATAAATGAACAGGATTAGAGGACTGAACTAGATATTGTAATTATATGTACCCAGATAAAAGAAGCAAGTTAGTTCCAAATGATTAGTATAGTTTATAGATTGTACTTTCTATCAGAGTCATAGGAGAAGAGAAAAAAAAAGGGAACTGCATTTGATTAAAGTGTGCAGTACTAGGTGAGATAATTTCTCCTTGAAAACGTATGATCTTCACTCAGCACCTGGCAGATCTTTTCGTATGGGACGACAGAAGTAGCTGACGAGACTGAAAATCGGCCAAGTCTCAGTCTGAATACCTATTAAACAACTGTTAAGTGCAAATTCACACAGCACATTCACAGCCTGTTAACCACTTGACTGCCCTTTTAAATGAGGACTTAACCCTCTTTATCTGTTGGTGTATCTGAAAATTGAAACAAAAAAGACTTTACAAGTTACTTCTGTCTAAAAAACTGATATGGCCACTTCAGTAACAGACTTTACACATATAAATGCTGATGTTAACACACTGAGTGAGGCCAGTATTAATGGGAACCCAGGTGGGTCTGATTCTCATTTTACTTGGAGGACTGACTCTGAATACAGAGAAAAAGAGTTAAGACACTGTTTAACCCAGAAGGAGAGACTGTGATACTAGATCCAACTTTTGAGCAGCTTTTTAAACAATTAGAGAAAACAACCCACAAGGAGATTAAAGCCTGGTGGGAAATCACAAGTGTGCAGCAAAAAGACATGTTCAGGCAAAAAGAATTCCCAGAGGACTAAGGATGAAATAAAAATCGACTTATTTAATGCAAGAAGAAAAATATACAGACCTGTGGAATACAACTAATGACGAATGCTCTTTAAAATTAATGGATATACTAATTCAATATCATCAGGAGAAACTACAAGAACTTAATCTAAAGATCCAAGAAATTCAACAGCAACTCTCAAACTACACTAGTCAAGCAAAGTTTCATGAATGGGAGACGAAATTATCAAGTAGTAACCATAAATTGGAGGACGAAATCTCTGAGAGGAAACAAAAGAAGTTCATCCGAGATAAACAAGATTATGACTTGAATAAAGTTTATACCTGGCACACAGAGAGAAGAAAAAGAGGGCAAGGCAATCGATCTATCTTAAAGAAAAGACAGAACTGTCTCATTTTCATCAGTGGACCAAACGAGCCTGGATACAACAACAATTTCCTCTTCTTTTCCCCCTATAACCTCAAAAGCATTGAACACTATACTAGGAAGCAACCGCAGAAATAGCAAACAACATAAAAAAACGAGGGGCATCACCAAAAAAGCTCAACAGGAACTACAGGAGAGTCAGGAATCAATTGCAAGACAGAGAGCACGAATGAAAACCCGAAAATACAGGAAGGAATAACGAATGTTTTGAACTTATCTTCCAGATCCCTTACAAATGCAGAATTAACCTTGTTATCCAGAGGACTTTCCTTTTCACCTACAACAGACTTTAACCATTTTGAAGCACTAATAGACATAAACAAGTTTTTGAGAGATAATACTGTAAAAAAGTTTTTCATGTCTCGAGAAAGTAATATGGACATAACTCAACCAGATATTGTAAATGGTGAATCTAATATTATTACCTCCTTAAACAGTGAACGTGAATGTACCCTAAGAGATACTGAAAACAAGTGGTCCTTTCGTGACCAATGTAATCTACAGGTTCTAGAATCCTTCCAAATTGAACAGGGCCCTATCATGGAACCCAGTCCATGAGTAAAATACACTTCCCTGAAGAGGCCATCTGCATTTAACCCACAGATGATTCGTGGGAATGCAGAGCGCATTTTTCAGGAACTTGTAGAAAGAGATCTGGAGAACCTCACAAAAAAATAAAAAAAAAATAATAGAAAAAATGGTAAAATGAATAGGAAGTCTAACCTCAACAAACAAGAACAAAAATCTCTGTCTGTCCTGACTTCTGACCCCAACATTGTCATTAAAAAGTCTGATAAAGGTGGTCAGGTAGTTATAATGGACACTTGCGACTATATACATGAAACATTGAGGCAATTGAAGGACACAGATACCTATACAGCACTGTTGGGTGACCCTATCCACTCTTTTCAGAGATCTTTGGAACAACTTTTGGAATATGGTAGAAGGAATGATCTCATAAATGATGAAGAATTTGAGTTTATTAATAACAAATGTCCAGTGACAGCTACCTTCTACCATCTTCCAAAAATCCATAAATCCCTCCATAATCCACCGGGACGTCCCATCATATCGGGTATTGGTTCTTTGGGGGAAGGTCTCTCTCAATGGGTGGATGCTCATTTTCAACCCCTGGTAAAGAATTTGAGGGGTTATATTAAATTAAATTATCTTAAATTCCATTTAGACTTTCCAACTGACTTGCAAGATTTCTTAATAGACTCCATACAGTTCCTTTTGAATCACACCTTCGATGGACGATATTATCTCCAAAGGCGTGGCACCGCTATGGGTGCAAAATTTGCGCCCTCATATGCTAATCTCTTTATGGGATTTTGGGAAAGATGCCACGTCTTTGGAGATTCCAGTCCGTACCGCCCCTGTATCAGCTGGTATGGCCGATACATTGATGACCTGCTCCTGATCTGGTGAGGTACGGATGATGAATTCCTGTCCTTCAGAGATTTTGTTAATACTAATGACTACAATTTACTGTTTACAGCCACCCAGAACAGAGATAGTATCTCTGGATATTACTTTGAAAGGCGACCCGATTACCAAACACATCACCACAACCTCATATAGAAAACCAACAGCTGGCAATACGATCCTTCATAGTGATAGCTGCCATTCCTCGCATGTTTTCAGGGGCATCCCCATAGGTGAGCACATAAGACTCAGACGTAATTGTTCATCTGAAATTGCTTTTGAGGACCAAGCTGCTGAACTCAGACAAAGATTACTGAAAAGAAACTACTCTAAAAATAATATCGATAGAGGCTATAATATAGCACGGAAAAGAGGTAGAGATACACTATTGAAGGAAGCCAATAAATCTGGTGAGAAGGGCAGATACAGTGAGGAAGGACAAAAACAAAAGAATAATATTTACTTTTCTTTAGAATACAGTGAACAATTTAATAGTATTAAAAATATTATTGAAAAACATATGCCAGTATTAAAACTTGATCCAATTTACGCACAACTAATATCAAATAAAGTTCAATTTGTGACACGTAAAACTAAAACATTGGGATCCTATCTTTCCCCAAGTCACTTTCAACCAAAAAAATGCCCCAAAGGTACCAAGAAAAGCAACTGGTTGTCCCATGTAGGCATGTACAGATGTGGTGGGAAGTGTCTTTGTTGCAGATTTGTCAAACAAGTTCATAACTTTGAATCAACCATTACAGGTGAGAAATTTGAGATGCGAAGTCTTATCAATTGCAATACAGCGTTTGTGGTGTACCTAATCATGTGTAAGAAATGCCACTCTCAATATGTAGGTAGAACCACGGGACCTCTTAAGGAAAGAATGAGATAACATTTGAATGATATTTCTACAAATGACAAGACTTCCACTGTAAACAAACACTTTCAAACATGCTGTGGTGGGAACAAAAAATATTTTGAATTTCAGGCTATAGAAAAAATTCTAAGTCCAGTACGGGGAGGTAATAAACAAAAAGTACTCAATAAGCGGGAGATGTACTGGATCTTCAGGTTGCAGACTAGGTATCCTATGGGCATGAACAAGGAGTGGGACTTAAACCATATTTTTAGCCTGTTGAATGGCCTTGGCTGATATGGCCCCCTTTTGCCCCCCCTCCCTTTGCTGTTTGTGCACTCAAATCATGTTTACAGTGGTAATGTTGCTCTTTTCTCTGGGTGCTTGCATCTACATTAGGTATGCAACACATCTGATTAATTATACAAAACAGGTAGGAGTAATAAATCGTAATTAAATTGCATTAGAATTGTATATTTTTTGCTAATTTGCTTTAACATTCATTTTGTTTTAGAAATACTCCTTCCTGTAATCGGTGTGATGCATACTTCTCTACATTATTGCATTTTAAATTATCTCACCCAGTACTGCACACTTTAATCAAATGCAGTTCCCTTTTTTTTTTTTTTCTCTTCTCCTATCATCTCCAATCATTTGGAACTAACTTGCTTCTTTTATCTGGGTACATATAATTACAATATCTAGTTCAGTCCTCTAATCCTGTTCATTTATATTGCTAACAATTTGTATATGCAGTTCCACTTTAAATTAATTGCACTCACATGTGTTTTGTCTCACTCTATGTAGCACACCTCTTGTATTTATAAGTGGACCTTTTTCACTCACTTGTATCCCTGACGAAGCGCCAGCACGCAGGCGCGAAACGCGTAGGTGTTTTTTGTCATACCCACCAGGTTTTCACTGCAGCAGATGTCTGTGCCGTTTACTTAATAAAACGTTTTATGCACAGACCTCCAGAAGTTTGTCTCATCATTCGCTGTGACGCCATTTCATCTTGCCTCATCCCAAACTGGAACTTTGTTTCTTTTTACTTCACTACAGGATTGTGGTCCAAAAAGAAGGACAGAGTTAGAGCTCACTGGACAGCAGGATAGAGCCTCCAAATCAGGAGCAATGCACTCAGTTGGGAGGCATGCACTCTGGGAGCCATGCATTAAAAGTGAGGTGAGATAAACATGTCATCTCACTGACATAGCAAAAAGGCAAACGGGTGGTGTCTCCCAAAATTCCTAAAAATAGCAACAACACCGGACAACAATACAAAAAAAAAGAAAAGTGTATTTAATCATAGTGGCAAAACAGCAGTATGAATCCCCCTTACTTCCCTGGGGGTTGTTCTGCATTTTTCCTGGAGGAATATGTGGGCCTGTTCTTCCTCCTGTCAATTGACAGCTGCTGTTTTCCTTTGTGGTTCTCTATTTTAGCTCTAGTTATTTATTTGCTGTTTACTTTGCATTTTGACCTGGCTAATCCTTGACATCTCTACAATTTCGAATACTGTACTCAGCTTGTTTCTGGTTCTCCATTGTTTCACTGTCCGTCCAGATCCCAGTGTGTTTTATGATTTCATCCTTTGGTGTTCCTGATTTTTAGTTTCATGTGTTCTCTATTGCATCTTCTTTTTCTCCTCTGTTCGCAGGCTCAACTTCAGGGCCTCTGGCTATTTTGTTCACTCTACTCATTCTTCATACACTGCATTTCCAAACTTCCCATCTACTTCCAAAGTCTACAAAAATAATAAAATATGCACCAATTAGGCACTAAAATTTAGTTTTGATTGGTAGGCCATTGTATATTTTTACAACTAATCCCAGAAAAAAGAAAGAAACTAATTTAGCATATTCTAATATCATTTTTACAAAATATTAATATGCAAGATGAACAGGTATAGACATATGGTACTCTTTTTTTCTACATGAGGAAGATGGGCGTACATGACAACTTGCAATTTGTGAGTAGTACTTAAAGGGACACTTAACGTTTTTTTTTCTATAGTAGAAGCACAAGTGAAAAGTTAGTTGTCCCTAGTATGAGGATGAACTGGCGTGTACTTTTGATAGTACACGCCAGTGTATCCACTGACCGACAGCTGTGATGCTTCCATAGAAAGCAGGCAGGCATCTGGTAATGCTGCTTGTAAAGTTGTGACCATTTTGAATGCAACTTTCAAATAAGACTTTTACAGTAACATGTAGCATTATTTTTACACACTCAGTCTAAGACATAACTGATAAAATATTTTGTATAAGTGATTTACTTGAAACAGCCATAGACATGAATACTCGTCTCACAATCCATTCATGTAATTGCTTGATATATTCTGTTCACAAGTGGAGTAGGAATAGATTTTAGTTTTAAATTGCTGAATAGTTTGAATAGTCATATTTCTTCTTTTGTCAGCTAAATATATAATTCTGTATTACTTTAAAGGCTAATACAAAGCTAATCTAATACTAAGCTAAACTAATATAACATTGGCCCAATATAGTGCTATATATGATATAGTGATGCTAGTCATACAGCTTTCCTTTTCACCTTTATTTATTGCATGCTTTCCTATTCTTAGTCTTCAGATAACTTGAAATCTGTCCCACTGAAGGCATATAAAGTCCTTTTTTTTTTGGCATCAACCACCCACTTTATTGCCCAGAACATTCACATCTTAACACAGAGCATTTTATCAGTGATTAGATCTCTAAACATTTTAATGTTGATTGGCTGGACCCCAAAATATAAAATTATGTTAACTTCCTAAATCAATGAACCAAGTTTATTTCCAGACCAAATACGATGAATATAAAAGGTCTTCATCATCATCTTCACAAAATGTAATCCAACAAACTGTCACATTAAACATTATCCCGTGACCACATAACATGATAAAACTGTCCACTGAATAGTAATGTTTTAATAAATGTGAGATCCAGTCAGATCAAAATGTAAATAAACTGTCTCTTTGCATTTTACTGAAAAGTTGAAATGGGCACTATCCTCTCAAGTCAACTTCTGGAATGCTATTAAAAATATGTACAACTGCACCAGTCTGTTGTCCACCTATACTATAAATATACACAATAAGATGCAGAGCTAATTAAAGCAAATGTATTAAATAACTAATTTGTTGGATGTGGTACCTAATTGATCATAAGGACCAAATAAGATGGCTGTTACATTTAATTTATTACTTACAAGCCAACCACTATCACTTAAAACCATAGACATTACATTATTCAAATTCATATGTTACTATTATAGAAATTTAAATTCTCCATAACTTAAAAATTTACTTATAATCTGGGCTTGACCAACCACCAGCAATGCTACCAAAAGTGTATTTCACAGATAACTGCCTATCACATTGCTTTGTTACTTAATGGTACCTGTATTTACCCATGTTTTAAAATAAACTCAAATACTGTATTGTATTAATAATAAGAAAATCAGTCTCTCAGCTACTCAAATCCATAAGTATGCCACAAATGCAATGTTGTCCTTATTGTTTTGGAAAAGTGTCATGAGTACATATAAAACACCAAAACTCTGGGATGGTGGTTGAATCTTGCTGCTTAGTATTCTGGGTGATATCCAATCTATGTTCCAGGGTTCTGCTCAGTCAGACAAGTGTGACAATTTAAAAGAAGAAGAAAAAAACAATAAAAAGAACACAGTCTTAAATTAAAAGAGCAAAGCTTTCAAGATAATATCAGGAGCTACTACTTTACTGAGAGGGTAGTGGATGTATGGAATAGCTTCCAGCAGAAATGGTAGCGATTAATAAGTTTAAGCATGTATGGGATAGACATAAGGGTATTCAGATATTATTTTTTAGCCAGACTAGATTGGCTGAATGGTTCTTATCTGCTGACATGTTCTCTGTAATAGTTCTCTAGGAGCTATGGGCACTATTACAGAGTTCAGTGTGTCAAAGTCCACACATTGCAGTGTATTTGATTTTTTGATTTTTTTTTTACCACAAACCATTGATTAACCACATGGGCATCTTACAGGTATCCATTGAATGTAAATTTCCCTATGTTTATATCCTTGCTACTGCAAATTGGTGAAATATAAAAACAAATAACATATTTACAGTTAAATGTTGCACCTATGTAAAGCTCTATGTACCTAAATTTGCCCACATACAGCTTACACGACTGGAGTTCTCCAAAAATACAGTACAGAAATAGAATTATTTAAATGCTTCTCAATTTTAGTTATTTTTTTTAAAAGTGTTACAAGTTTTACATGACGAGAAATACATCCAAGTCTCCCCTCAGTCTGCTGCTTATTAGGTACTTTAATAATACACTTGTTTTACATGACCAAGTAAATTTAGAAAAAAAGTTGTTCACAGATGCCTTGAAGTCATAATTTGGAAGAGGAACAGGACATGTGGTAAAATATTAATCTTTAAAATTGCAACTCTGCCCATCCAAGAAAATGTTGGATCAACCATTTGCATAAATTTACATTTTGAATTGTAGTCAGTAAAGGTATAAAATTAGTTTGGAATAGAGTTATCAAATTTGGAGTGATATTAAGTCCATGGTAAACAATTGAGTCCTTGCACCACGGGAAGTGGAGCTAACTCTTAAATATAATCACATTGTGAGTTGGGACATTGATATAAAAAAAATCTCTGATTTTTAGGTATTAATTTTAAAATTTGTGATTTTCCCAAATAGTTGAATTCATATATAATATTTGGTAGGGAGATACTGGAATTTGTTACTAGAAATAACAGACTATCGACATGTGCTTAGAGTTTGTGGTTGACAGAATCTGTGATATGTGGGTTGGCACGGATGGCATTAGTGAGAGTTTCTAGAGACAAAACAGTATTGGTGAAAGAGGACAACCTTGTCTGGTCCTGTTGGATAGGGTGACTGGGTCTTATAGAAATCTGTTAATTCTAATTCTGGCGGCTGCTTTATATTATAATGTTTTTATTCAATATAACATTTGAAAATCTAAGCCCAATTTCCTTCATGTAGCAAATTAAAAGGCCCATCTCACTCATAATAAAAGTGTCGGTGTCTTAGTGGTATTTGCATAATGTATCAGGATCAGTATTACTATACTGTGCCTCATGGCCAGGAATGAAGCCTACCTGATCCACAATCTAGCCCTATGAATTCTATGGATTCAACGCACTCAGTATGGACCGAGATACTCTAAAATAACCCTGAATCAACTAATACAGATGAATTTTGACATTCTAATTCACCAAATATTAACAAGAGAATTGAAGTGAAAATGATTAAAACCTAAAAAAAATAGCTCCCCCTGAGGCCAGTGGAATGCTGCTGGCTCCATAAATACATACAATGCAAGGCCCCTTATTAAAATCATGGGGGGGCCTAACCTTCTTGCAGCCTCTGTAGCACTTTTCTTCATAAAATATATTTTATCGCCAGGGTTCGACCAAGTATCCCTAGACCCATTATAATTGAAATATTAACCCACACTGGAGTTCTGAGACTGGCCAAATGCCTCCAAACCTCATGTATAAAATAATTAGCCCCCCACTGCCACCCCCTGGCTCAAAAAAGGTGACGGTTCATAAACCTCCTCTTTGCCCAAGGGAAAGGGGCCACCCAAAAATAACAATGAATTCATCTAATGCTGGAAAAAGAAAATTGCGCCAGCAAAAAAAAACACCCTTTGTGTACCAAGGGGTAGGCAGTTATTTTACATCCAATAATGGAGTATTTTGATGCAGTGCCCTGTATTAAATACACTGTTTTAAGGTTGTGCTTCCCATTCCCCCAGGTTCTCTACATAGTGTGTTCTAGTGTAGGACCTGTCAATATTTGAGTACTTTTACTCAGTGGTGGTCTAAGCATGCTATGGCCATATGGTGTGACTAAATCTCCTAAAGTAGCCTTATGGGTATGTGGTGATATTTCTATGTATTATGTGTGTATATATGTCTAGTACAGTAAGCATTTGCTCCAGGAGGGGCCATGTATAAAGTGAATATAGAGGCAAATATGTAATCATTGTTAACCTTATTTGTAAATACCTACCCAAAATCTCTTGCATTGGTTGTAGGACTTGTGTTGGAAAAGCAAGTCTTCTGTCTTATGTGTGTAGATTTGTGTTTAATAATGCCTCTTCTACCACCTGATTTTTGAAGTGGAGGGGTTTTCCTGTTAACTTCCCCCCACTGTAACTTTGTTGTGTGTGTTATGTATGTATAAATACACTTTGCAGAGCAAAGGAACGGTCATGCTTCTTCTTGTTTTTGCAAAGATACATTTTGAGGAAAAGAGACAATTATTTTTTCTCAGCTTATCAAAGCAATTATAAGAAGCAGCAGGGCATTCAGTAATGACTTTTTAGTTATGGGAATACACAGATTATTTCCAACAGAGCTAACTTGCAGTACAATTGTAGTGTTAAATTAGTTAACAATGTAAGTACCTTTTTTATATGTCTAATTGTTCATTAACCTAATCATGCTAATAATTTCATTTCACACATAATCACTACTTAAAATGTTGTATTGTATTTTAAGAATACCCTGTAACAATTTTAAGAACACTTATACATTATTTATTTGTATTGCATACCAGTAAATATGTTTTAATATAGAATTGTCCAAGTTCAACTGGTTTTCTGGAGGACAATAGTTTTAAAATGTTTCTAATTAACATTTAAGCAGGTTGCAATGTTTATGATTAGACAATCTTGTCCAGTAAATAATACATTGTTTTGAAAGTTTGTCCTGTTGGGGACCTAAGGTCTAAAATCCATTAGTATGGATTACATTTGAATAGTGAGAAGCGTAATTCTTTACTAAAACATGATTAATGTAATACATACTATTGCAATACTCTAAAAATGGATTTCTGTTCCATGTAGTATGGCTCTATACAGGTAAAAAGCAGAATGGCGCAGGATAGTGGGTTCCTTTAAAAAAAAATAAAACACAAAATAGTGCAATATGTAATAAACACAGGAGGGATCTGGTGATTAAGGTACTATATGCACTCACAAGTGTAGGCAAATAATATTCATATCGGCTGTGTTGTCTTCAAAGTGATATTTAATAACATTAGTCTGAAAAAAAGAACAGAAAACACACATGTGCAGGACCAAAAACAATGTTGGATTAACCCCTGCTGTGCAGAATCAGACTCACAAGATATATAAGTTAAAAGTGCATTAAAATTCCAATGAAGTACAGGTACACAATACGACCGTATTTTCTTGGAGTTGTAGAAATGATCAGGAGGCAGCAGATGTGTACATCAATCAGAGAGGGGACTGCAGCCAAAATTTGTAGTCTCTTAATGTGCATTGTCCCATAACAAAACCCTCCTCTATTTCTCACATCACAGTAATGAGAACTTTTACAACACCTCCCACATGCCCCACATGTCATCCCATGCTAGTGCCCTAGATGTGCAAAGACAGCGATTAATCTAAAAGCTTAATTTTCTGTTCCTCAAATTCTTTGAACAAGTTAAAGGGCAAGAGGATTTAATATGTTTGCAATGCATCTTATTTTTTGGGAAATTGTTAGCATGAGTTGAGATTATGATTTAAGGGACTCTGTTAACCTAAAAATATCTTCTTGTATATGTGGAGAATAAAAATCTGATTAACAATTATCTATAAACTGTCAGCAAAAATGCGAGCAATTGTATAAAGTAATTGAGATATGTGTTTTATTTTTTTTTAAATGCACATTACATACATAAGCATACAGGAAAAACCCATTATAAAAAAATAATTTCAGAAATATATTATAGCATTTTCACTAATATTTCTTACATTGCCACCCTCATCGCACCCCCCTCCCTCCTCACATTAGCTCCCCTTATTCTAGATAATCTATGAGCACATAGATAGATATCTTGTTTTAAATGTATTTGTGGCATCTCCTGGTTATGATATCACTTTGTGGCTTGATGTACAAATAACATGTTTCCCATTGAAAATTAGTTTATTTGCATATCAGTGAGAAACACTAGACTCCACAGACACATTTATGGTTAAAACATGTATAGAGGAGAAGATAACAACATTAAGGGCAAACAAACATGCAACTGGTATAACCCATTAATAATGAAAATCCTTTAAAAATTAAGGTAAATAAAGGGCATTAGTGTTGATGTACAATCCAGACAATTATTTTGATAGAGGTGTTATCATTACTGATTTTTTTTTTTTTTTTTTTTACAACCATACACCTATGACAGCATTATTCTAAAGGCTTTACTCACTTAAGATCAAATCTGCATCTAAATGACTATGTCCATTCAGCTGATATTATTTTAAATTCATAGGTGGTGATTTGTATACAGTAGTTTTGCTCAGATTCATGACATTATACGCAAATTAATTATTTTTTATTTTCATATACTTAAGGAAATTATATTATATAGGAACATTAAGAATGAATTTGTAATAAAAATAATGTATATTATTGATGCAGCAGTATCAATATTTTAAAAAATGAGGTAAGCACTACTATTCTCATTTTCCAATTGTACTATTATCAATTTCCAAATTTGTACATTATTTAACTGATTTGTAATAACATTTATGAAATTGGTAATAAAACCATTGTTTAAATAAACATAATCTAATATTCTTTGTGTGTAAGCAATTTTTTTTTTTTTTTAGATACAGTCTTGCCAAAAATAGGACCTTGTTAATATATGATGCAATGTATATAGAAAGTGACTGGTTGACAATTTTTCATTATTATTATTTTGTTATTTACTTTTCTTCTTAAGCAATTTTATTCATGGGCTGCGTGAAACATTTCAAAATTAATTTGCCACAGGCGCAATGCTTTAATATAAGATAAGATATGAGTTTATTAATTTTTTAACCAACTTTCATATATTTTTATTACAGAAAGAAAGTGTTTATTTTGTAAATGTATACATGTACCCCATTTTTTAACAATATTTATTTCTGATATATGTTATTCATATTATTATAAATCTGTATGAATGTGTACATTAGTGTTGAAAATATGAACATATTTACTTATGCAACCATATGTATTGTTATTTGAAAATAGCTCTTAAAAATAAAATCTTGTATGTTTCATTAAAAGAAAGATGAAATAATAAAAATGCAGAGCTGGTTCACTTCCTCTAAAAGGAGAAGCTCTACCTTTAACTAAAAAAGTATCTAATTTCTTTGTCGTAAAGCACTAAAATTCATAATCCATGTTAACTTAATTGATGGAAATCTAGTCTTTGTGTTGCAATAGATAGAAGCTGGTGTATATAGTTAATATTGATATCTGAGGTTTGATCAATTGATGTTTGAATGAAAAAAACTCTCACAAACCATGCTTAAAGGTGAGGGATTACCTGTTATGAAATCTTTGCAGAGATGGTATTTATAGACAAGGGATAGATTCCCAGGAACTGGCCCTCCACAGCAAGAAAGACAGCCAACTTCCAGTACTTTCTCCCAGGCTGGATTTATATCGAACAACTTTAGACCTTTAAGCAGAGTGCACAATTCCTTGGATTTTGTCTATATCCTGATCCGTGCACTCCAGACACAAAGAGGTTAATGCCCCGGTGCAATCCCGGCAGACTCTGTAATAGTTTGGAGAAAGAAGCACTGAGGGGACTTGATTTCATGAAGAATCAGAGATTTATTTTACAAAGATCAACTTTTTAGTCCCACACAGGGTACTTTTATCAAGATCAAACAGACTTGACCCCAAGACATTAGAGGAACAAATAGTGATACTGCCTAAACAACGTCAAGACACATAGGAGTGTCCAAGTAATCAACCATCTTGATAAAAGTCCCCTGTGCGGGACTGAAATGTTGATCTTTGCAAGATGAATCTCAGTTCACTGAGTGCTCCGTTCTTCAAGCTACTATAACTATATACATGTGTATATATATATTTCCAAAGATGTTTGACTGGATTGAGATCTGGGGACTTTGAAGTCAACATCTTGAACTCATTCTTGTGTTCCTCAAACCAATCCTAAAAATTCCCTTGAACCCCTAAAAATAAATTATCTCCATGATTTTGGGGCTGCCAAAGGCCCCACAAACACCCCCAATAAAAATAAATCCCATCCGCCAGTTTTGGGGGCTACCCAAAGTCCCCAAGACCCCCTCCCAAAAAAATAA
Source organism: Pelodytes ibericus (assembly GCA_036172795.1). Classification (NCBI taxonomy): domain Eukaryota; kingdom Metazoa; phylum Chordata; class Amphibia; order Anura; family Pelodytidae; genus Pelodytes; species Pelodytes ibericus. Next base: position 225,845,799 of record CM069857.1, on the reverse strand, counting down.
ATATATATATATATATATATATATATATATATATATATACCCTGTATGGGATATTTTTTATTTCATTCTTTGGAGTCAGGCAAGTATCCCTGGCCTCATATGTATATAGAATGGGGGGTTGGAGCTATCAGGCTGGCTCCAAGCACTGATTATGGTTAGAAGGGGAAAACAATATATTCTATAGGGGCTAGGAGATATATGGGCCAGCTCCCAGCCCCAGTTATTATTGGAAAAGTCCCTGAGGCTTTGGGTGCTGATTTAGTGGGTTTGAGGGCTTTGCCCAGCCACATGAACACAGGGTTATTTTATTGTATGCATCGGCCATGGTACATATCCCTCTATATACCGTATTTGCTCGAATATAAGACGAGGTTTTTTTCAGAGCAAATGCTCTGAAAAATACCCCTCGTCTTATATTCGAGGTCGTTTTATAATCTGACCTCAAATTGAGGTCAGATTATAAGACATGGATCCAGGTCCACAGCAGAGCTGCAGGGGACCTGGATCCCCCTCTCTAACAGCAGGGGATGTCTGCGCGATGAGCGCAGACTCCCCTGCTTCCTCCCGGCACGACCGCCGGGGCTTCTGTGAAGAAGCCGGGTACTTCCGCTTTCGTCACAGAAGTCCCGGCGAGCGTGCCGGGCGGCAGCAGGGGAGGTCTGCGCTCGTCGCGCAGACATCCTCTGCTGCCCCACTAGCCACCAGGGTAAATCGGGCAGCTGGGGGATGTCTGCACTATACGTGCAGACATCCTCCATGCTGCCCGACACGGCAGACTATTATGACGGACCAGCTGTCCGTCATAATAGACTGCCGTGTCGGGCAGCATGGAGGATGTATGCACGTATCGAGCAGACATCCCCCAGCTGCCCCCACTAGCCACCAGGAGAGAATTAAGGTGAGGGGGAGGGAGGGGGAATTAGACAGACAAGGGGAGGGGGAACAGACAGACAAGGGGAGGGAGGGGGAATTAGACAGACAATGGGAGGGAGGGGGGAATTAGACAGACAAGGGGAGGGAGGGGGGAATAAGACAGACAAGGGGAGGGAGGAGGGAGATAGATAGACAAGGGGAGGGAGGGAGAGGGGAAATAGACAGACAAAGGGAGGGGGGAGATAGACAGACAAGGGGAGGGGGAGAGAGGGGCCGCATTGGCCCATAAAAGGAAATAAAATCAACAAATGCATTTGTATATTATCAATTTTTTATTAAATATTAAAAAGCAATTTACATATATACAAGTTAAACTTTTTTTCCTATAGGGTAGTCTTATATTCAGGCTTTTAGTTTGGGGGGTCGTCTTATAATCAGGGTCGTCTTATAATCGAGCAAATACGGTATTATGGGCACTTGGAGCCAGTCTCCAGTTTTGATTAGAGGGGATTAGGGATAGTAGCCCTGGCCCCACAATGTATTAAATAGGTGACTGAGAGCAATTTCCCATCTCCAACCCTTATTTATTATAGGGGGATCGGGGCTACCTGCCATTACTCCCCAGGTGTATAATGGGGAACTGGGAGCCACTTTTCCTGGCTCCCAGTCCTGTTTTGATAGGGGGGGGGGGATCAGAGCTACATGCCCTGGTCCCCCAATGTATAATGTGGGGCTGAGAAGCATTTTTCCAGCACAATTTATTATCCTGGTGGGCTAGGCCCACCTAGCCCACCCTCTTTTAATTCATTTATTTTAATGTTTAATGCTTTACATGTCAAAACTTATTCTTACAGATGGAGAACTGAAATGTCCAAAATGCATCTTATCTGAATTTGAAGAATGTTTGGGGGTGATCGGGGCATATTGAGTAGCAGAAAAACCTATGTCATGATCCCAAATCCTCCAATACTATGGTTTCTGACTGGCCTGGACTGCCGATTCAGATCCAAATTGAGGGTCTTGAGTAGCAGCATTTCAGGGATTTGTGAATTTCAGGTACCTGATCTAAATCCAGTTTGAGACAAATTGATCTATATTGAGTAGACCCTTAGATGTACAGTATTCTTGAGATTTTCAAATAAAGATTTTCAGAAAACTATGAATTGTAAATTATTTAAACAGCATTGTTTTAATCCAGCAAGCTTACTTGGCATGAGAAAACTTTACAACACAATTTTCATCAAAATGTGTAATTCTACATTTTAATTCTTGAGCTGTTATGTCAGTAAAATCTATGCCCACTACATTGCAAACTAGTATTAACCCTGTCTTGAGGCAAATTATACTTCTATATACATTCAATGACAGAAGAATACATGTCTGCAATGTACATTAACAATTATTTTGACAATAGCCTACTTAGAACAAAATTTAACAACATGAGTTTGCCTGTTTGATTGTTTATGTATGTGAGTGGTGGAATAACAACAAAATAAATCCCCATTATGCATGCCTCTACCCTTTTAAGGCATTTTTTCAGTCGGATCAGTTCTTTCTACATTTCTTTGAACCTTTATTTATTTATTTTATGTAGCTGTGTACAGAAACTTCACAAAGCTGTAAGATCACGGCATAATTTGTCATCTAGTGTTTGTTGTCCAGTGCAGGGACTGTTCTGTTAAACTAGGTTGATCAAAGGGTTATGTAGGTTTTGTCAGAATGCTTCAGGGAAATTGTGATCTTTCAGATAAGTGGCAAGTCTAACAGTGTTGCCTTTTCATAAAGGCTACTGTTCTAATAAAAAGTAACACAAAAAAAAAGGATTTTTCACAAAATGATGTTACCATCTATTATTATATTTTTGTATCAAACATTTATAATAGGTTATAGGTTACAAATATAAATATAGTTTTCACATGTTTATGATTACTTAGTTTAAATAATATAGTAGCTGTTTATTAGGGGAAGATGAAACCATTTAGAATGGCTGTAACTCCATTATGTAAATAAACAAACAAAATATAAACAATCTTTTAGATGTAAATGCTTTTTGGAGCAAAAACCCAGTACAGTGTATTATAGACATACTTTATGTTGTTAATTCTTCCCACCATCTGTTATTTTGTTTTAATAAATGTTTATGTTAATATACCTAAATGTGCCCTGTGATAATCCACATCAAACCTCATATGCAATCTTTATCTTTTCTAAAGCATTAAAAGCTCAATGGGGATTATGTATAAAACAACTTGCACATGAGTGTTGGGAGGCTAACAAAAAGGTGTAATTACCATTTCTTATTTATAGCAAGCGTTACTTATTTTTAATTTAATATTATACATTGGCACATGACAATGGCAATAGAACCACTATGTGATACTATTTAGGCATGTTCCACATATGTACAACCCCAGTGTGTTTTTATTTAATAATGTTTTCAGAATAATTTGTGAAAATCATTTACAAATGTTCCCTTTGGTTTCACATAAATGTTATAAATTTTTTCTACAACCATCCCATTGTAGGTAATGGAGAACGTTATAGTAGTTAACAGTCAGGGATGATGAATTGGAATGTTGAATGCTCACTGCTCCCATTGTTTGTTGTGCACTAGAATGTATTAATAGCAAATAGTAAAGATCATTTGTAACCAGTTCTTCTCATGTAGATCTTTTACTACATAGTTTACTCTCAAAGTATTTCTGGAACACTGCTACACTGCTTGTTGATCACTTAAATTAGAGCTATGAGCCTTACTGCACTACAATGCAGGTGTCTTTTGACTACATCTAGACTTGATCACTCTCATGAGGTGGGAGCTGATCCACATTATTAATATGGAATAACTTACTTTGTTGAGTGACAAACACTACAGAACTTGAAAATGAATGCTTCTTCTTTACTATAGACTCAGAACTCTTGCTGCACATGGAAAGGACTATATACTGAGCTGCTATGACTTTATTATAAATAATGTTATGCTATGAGACAGAGGAGGCTATTCAGTACAATTTGAGTTTGGCTCAAAGTGGATGAGTTGAAAGTTCTAGTTTTACTTAGTCTTAAAATTAACTTGACCTACCAATTCGACCACATTGACCTGTTCACTAAAAAAAAAAAATGACCTCAATTCAAGCCCCTTGTCCATCTTGACCTCCCACTTTGACCTTGACCTCTATAGAATGCATACAAAATTGTTATTCAATAAAAGTGAAGGGATGTCGAGTTGGACTTATTCACTTATTTGCCTTTTATTGGGGATATTCACTTAAAGGTGAGTTGCAGGTAAGTTGAGGTGAGATGAGTTGAGCTGAGGTGAGATGTACATTTCATCTGACCAATTTAGCTATGTATTGTGCAGTGACACACATGGTCAGTTTGCTTATAAAGGGAAGCTCACTAGGTTTGTCCTGGAACAATGTATAGCTAAGTTAGTGGTTATAGCTAATAAGAGATCATGTCAACCCCCCTTATCTTACTTAAACTCACCTACAAATCACCTTTTAGTGAATATTCCCATCTGAGTGTGTCGGATATCATAATTTTCAGTGGGAGAATGAAAATGACAGTAGCAAAGTTGAGATGGGACATGTGGGAGAGGTTGAATCTGTCCGAGTTTGGTTGTCGAGATAAGCTCTCATTTTAAACACAAAACTCTGGGTTTAGGGAAAAAAGAAAGAAATAAAAGAATGCATGTAATCAATAACATCAACTTCAGCATCACTAGCCTGCCATTTATATTACTTAGTTGTTTTTTTTTTTTCAGCTGTGCATTGTGAGAATTGTTTAACAAGCATTCTTCACAATTTATACAAAGATTAACATTTATTTAAATAGCGCCAACAATTTACTCAATGCTTAGGTACAGAGCATAAAAGGGAAGTTGCAAAAAAAAATTAGACAAAAATGTTAAGACTAAAACATGAGGTAGAGGGGCCTTGATCACACGTTTATATTGTAGAGGGGATGTCAAACATGAGATACATAAGGAGAGTGAAAAGGCAGAAAAAATGGGAGAGGTAAAAGTAGAATGTAATAATTGAAGCTGAGCTGAGTGAGTCACACCAGAGATTACTTAATTGGTGATTTAGTTGGGGGCAATTGTAAGCTTACAAACTCCAGCCACATGGAAATAAAAATATTTGAAGACGGCAGGTGAGTAAAGTGTGTGAGATGCCTAACATATTGCTATTAATTATGTACAGTGGGGGAGCATGTCAGGTGGTTGATTAGAGGTCAAGTCAAACCATCTGGTGAACCAGACCTATTATAAAAACTAACCTGGGGGGGAGGGCATTAAACAGGCTGATCTTCTTGCAGAGGGATGATGTGAGTGTATGTGGGTCCAAGAGAAAACTGAGTGAAGAGACAAAAAAAGCCATTAAACACATTCAAGAGTGTGGGAGGAGGTTGAAATCAACTGGAGAGTGATTATAGATAGTTAGGAAGTAATTAAGAGTGAAAAAGATAGATAGATAGATAGATAGATAGATAGATAGATAGATAGATAGATAGATGATATAGGTGATATATTTCAAGTTACATAAACCAGAGGACAAAGTATACAAATATTGTAGAGCTATGAGCAAATGTAGATGTTTTTTGTATGTATACCTCAGGAATATGGATCAGTCTAATCTTTTTGGCTTGGGATGGAGGGATGGTGTGAGTGTTTGTGGGTCCAAGAGAAAACTCAGGAACATGTATGAATCAGTCATACAAACATCTATGATTCTGAAGTCTTAAGCCAATGAGAGACATAGAACATAGTAACTGCATTATAGGTCATTGAATACCATAGACAGCAAAAAAAATGTAAATTCAAAAAACAATGATAAGTGATAACTTGTGTCACTGAACAGAGCCAACAGTGAGATCAATCAGAACTAATCACAGATATACTATCTAAGTTAATAATACTTAAACTATTCATAATGAGCTATAGAAATAGAAAATCTGCAAACTTGCATAAAAAAATAATTCAGTTGTTTATTAAGATAAAAGGTGTGGTTGTATATTATTAAAGACCCACAAGTATAATCATAAATTATGATAGCAACTTTTATAAAAATCTGACAACAAACTTAAAAACTGGAGTAATATAAAATTGGCTACTAGCCAAAGGGACTATGAAAATAAGACTTAATATCTGTAATACCAAATTATGGAAACCAACTGGTTGAAGACCACAACAGAATTCAATTCACAAAGAACTGTGTTAAACCTGCGTATGCGAGATTTGGAAAGTTATGAACTTTCAGTGAAGGGACTGTATTTTGTTAATGTATCTGTTCCTCAGCTGGGTGAAATGACAATTGAGCTACACTAATATACCACATATTATTGCCAAAACATGGTTGGAGAGTCTCTTACCTAATTCGCCTCCTTCAGATTTCCTTAGTTAACTATTGACTTTTGTTCTGTCTAATAATTATTTTAAATTTGGTGACAGATATTTTATACAGACAAGTGGGATAGCTATTACTAATGTTGCTAATTTGGATGTTGGTCATTATAAGTTGTTATCAATCTATGACCCCAAAATTATGTGCATAGATTTATAGACGATGTCATATTATTTTGGAGGGGAAGAGAAGAACAATTCATGGATTTTCATAAATATGTCCATGAAAGGTTTAGTGGCTTGAAGTAGAAATAACATATAAAGCAGATGACTTCTATCCGAAGTATACATTTGGAAAATAAACCCTTTGGTACCTGGGTTCTATAAAGCACCTTTTGGACAGAAGTTTATCATCAAATATTATTTATATGCCCTTGAGTTTTTAGATATGATGACATACATGTACGAAAGTGACTTTTCATCAAGACTTAACCATAAACGCATGGCAGATAATTGATTGGTGAATTTTTTATTAGTGCCACCCACCACTATGCTTCAAAATTGGCAATTAGATGCCTCCTTAGCAAGCAAAGTAATTTCAGTCCCTGGCTCCATAGTACATATATTTATTTGTGTTATTGGGCCGGGGCACTAGGACAGCCCCTGGACCTACAGGCAGAATATATATACATACATATATATATATATATATATATATATATATATATATATGTTCTGCCTGTAGGACCATATATAATATATAAAGGTGAAGTGAAAACACAGTGTAATTAAATCAACTCACCTGCTCCAAAGTACTCCTCCCAGTACTTATTTGTAGCAATAGGTTGAAAGGTTTGGCAGCGCTGGATTACATATGAAACAATACTACTACACATTATTAAATATTATTTTGCATTTTTCTTATTACACTATGATCTTTTTTGTTTTTATATTGTTTCATATGTAATTCAGCGCTGTTAAATATTTCAACCTATTTGTAGGTACATATATAAAATATATATATATATATATATATAGGGCATTTGAACTTTCCATTCTAAATGTGTTTTATATTAGAGGGCCGGGGGATTATCACTGTGTCTTGGCCCCAGCCAAAGAGTGGGGCTGGGGCATTTTGCCAGCCCCTGTGCATAGTATTTTGGGAGGAGGGATCTATTTAGCAAGCCCCTGGCCCCAAAATTTAAAGGGAGGAGGAGTGTGGGTGTGCAGAGGGGGAGACCCAGGGGCTCCTCAAGCACTTTTTTTAAACACAGGGCTAACTCTATTAGTGCTTTAGGGAACACTGTTGGCTAAGGGTTAATTTTCAAATATTGGCTGCATTACATTTAGTCTTGGTTTATAAAATATGGATTCATTTTGCCCAATCATTTTTATCGGTTCTCATTGAATCACTGCTTTGCTGTACTCAAATAGTACAGTACAGTGGTTCTGTAACATTTTGATTTTACCACACCTGTTAATTCCATTAGCGGCATATATACATTAAAACATCTTGATAACAGGAGAATAAATAATGTAAAACTTAAAAAAATTAACTTTACACAATGAAAATGCATAATTGAATTTGTACCAGATCCAGAACACTGTACCAGAAGTGGCAACCAATTGCCTGTGAGTATGAGTGCTCAGGGAACAGAAAATCTGGCACCTGGCTTTGAACTCGGCCCTTTAACTGGGCGATTAATCGGCACATCGCCTAAATAACTCTGACTGAGTAGCCAATCAGTGCTGTGCCTACCAAGTTACATAGAAGAATAGTGTGTTGGCTGCTCTTTAACTCAACAGCCTATCAGCATAGTTGATAGCTGGGCTGCCTTTTAACTAGGCAGTCGATAGGAATAGGATTGACATTTACTCCTGCAAATAAGGCAATGGGCTTGAAATAAGCAACTAATACCTGTCTTGCCAACAATTTAAAGTGTTAGTATGCTCCCAGAAACTGGACTTAACCTTTATTTGACAGTAGTCACTGTGGTGTGATTCTGGAGGAGGAAAATTCATGGTGTTACAGCTCTGGGTTAGTTATGGAATAACAAGAAGGGAGCCTGCATATTACAACACAGTCTTAACAGATCACGGCAGATGACAAAGTCAGCATTTAGATATCTGAAGAAAATTACTCTTAAGAACAGAGAACTAACTCATAGAAAAGGCAATGGACAACTTAACTTAAGCAGCTGTGATTGGGGTTGAGTCCAAGGAGAGGGATGAAAAAATGATCCAAACTAAAAGGGCAGCTCCTATGGAGGTGTGAAACAATGTCCAGAGTACCAGGACATGTTAAAAGACTCTCTTTGGGTCTATTCACTAAAATTCAAGAATATCTTGAGGAACCCGAGTTTGACAGAATAAAAAAACAGGTTTGAATCTTACCCATTGAAAGTAAAGGGATGCAAAATAATCCAAGCTATTTTTGAGACTAAGTCAAATTTATCACCCAAGTTTCTCAAAATGAAAGCCAACCCTTAAAGTTGACCTACTCACTATTCTCAAATTTTAGTGAAAATACCCAAGTAAGTGATCTAATGCTCTAATAACTACAATTGTTATGCTTGAGCTGCAATAGTCATGCAACATTTTGGTATGTGCCAATTACATGTCAATAGGATAACATGCTGTTAGTATATATATTTTTTTCTATTTTAATTATGTTTGTTTACAATATGTTATGCTTGTTACAATTACACTTGGCTGCATAAGCAGGTTAAGACATTGCACTGGTTTAAAATATGATATTATTATAAATACAATTCAATAGTTTCACAACATGCATGAGAAAACATTTAAATGAATGTTATGAATTAACACACATTTACATAGTTTATTGTTGCAAAATACATCTGTAAACTGGAATTGTATAAATAAACTCTTTAGATTCTTGTGCTTCTTCCAGCTTCAAAGGTCAACAAGTCATAGGTGAACTTGAGATGATAAATGCAAAAGCTGTGTGATTTGCCTGACAGTCAAGAATAATTATCCAAAGCACACACTATTGAAGGGCAGAGTCTACTGTACATCTTTTTATTCTGACTAAACCTGATCCATAATTAATCTAATTTTTTGAGAGTGACAACCTTGTGTCCTCATATGTCATCAGAAGAGAGCCTGTTATAATAGTCTTTTGATAGTACTTGTACTAAAAGCTTTTTGTATTCTTTAAATGTATTTGGGGTATTTACAATACTTTTAAAAAAGGAAAAACATTTAAAAAAATATTCTAATATTTGCTACATTGAACATGTTAAACCTCTTTAATTTCTAATAAACATTTAATGTACTTGTTTATTTGTTGCAAAAATAGTCCTCTAAAATTGATTTTTACATACATGGGGCTTTATCAATAAGAGTAGAATCCAACATTGTTTGTGTTGGCTATTTACTGGATGTTGTGAAAGATAAGGATTGACAATGGACAGTTAATGTTGTCAATGGACCTTGGCAGAGCTTGCCACTGACACTGCTTTTCTTGTATGGACACTTTGCCTATCCTTGGTTAACACTTATCATTGTTTTTTTAACTCAACATTGTCTGTTGTTGTTCAAGGTATTCAGGGACCTGAGATAAAGTAACACAGCTTATTGAATAGATACCATTGTGTATATTCAAGAAAAGACCTTTGCCTGTGCTAGTAGCATGTTATAAATTCACCTCCTTTTGTTCACTTCAGATTAGCACTATTCTAGTTAGTGACAATCTGAATTCTGATAAGCAGGATTATGTGTTCAGACCCCCGGTGAGGGCCACCCATGTGGTGCCAAAATGCACGTGAGTGGCCCTTGATAGTCACAGGTGGTGGTAAAGTATAGTTATCAGATAATAACATTGTTTTTGAAAAAATGCATTACTTGATAGTATTTCCTTCCTCTTCTTTTTGCTCCATTTCTCCTGTCATCCTTTCATTATTGCCCCATATCCATTGTCATTGCACCTACAGCACCTGCTTGCACCCATATAACTTGCCACAGCACCACCCATATTGCATTCACAGGTTTTGCTAGAGCCCCAATATTGTACACATAGGACTTACCCCAGCACACATTCCACTAATATGACTTGCCCCAGCACCTACTCCACTCACATAACTTTTCCCAGAACCCACATTGCACTTACAGGACTTGCCCCTAAAAAGTCACTGACATCAGTTATCTTCCTCCTGGTGTCACTTTACAGAGGGTGCATATACCAGCACAACTGTATTGAAGATTGAGCCTGCCTGCTCCATTTTGTTTACGGACCTAGCTCAGCACCCTAGGACATAATCCCTGCACGTTCTGAGGTCAAAGCACAAGATATCATTTTCTCAGACATCAGACTATGCAGGAAGCACGTGAGGCAGCATGGTGGGATGTTTGTGCACATGGGAAGTACACAAAAAAAATATCCTGCCTGCCATTAGACACCAGGGAGCTGTGGGTTCAAGCTGAGGTAAGTCCTGTATGAAATGTGGGTCATTGAGCTTGTCCTAGGATCCTGGGATAAGTCCTGAATGTGCAATATGGGTGTTAAGGCATGTCATCTGATGCCGTGGTAAGTTCTGGTTGTGAAATGAGGGTGCATGTCCTGGAGTTATGGTGCATGTGCTAGGTTTTCAATGTGGTTATGAAGCATGTCCTGAGTGTGCAATGTGTGTGCTGAGGCATGTTTTGGGTATGCAATGTGGGTGATTGGGCATAGTCTAGGTGAGCAATGTTGGTGCTGGGCCATGTCGAGGGTGCTGTGGTAAGTCCCGGGTCTGCAATGTGGCTGCTGGGGCATGTCGTTGGTGTGCAATGTGGGTGATGGGCCATTTTCTGGAGTGCAGAGGCATGTCCTGGATGAGTAAGGCGGTGCTATGGCAAAGGATGTGGGGGCAATATGGAAAGGAGTGCAAAAGAAATGGAGCCTGTATCATTTGTGTTGTAAGAAATCCAACCATTTCTGATGGAGGACATGGGCACAGACACACACAGCATTATCCGTAGTTAGAAAGAACACCCTTACCTAATTATAACCCTCATGTTATATTTTTTCATATGTATGCATACATGTGTTTAGTACAAAGATATCTCATCAATAGCAATTTGATCCTGTCGCATTCCATGCTGTACCATGCCATTCTATGCTGTACCATCCGTTTTCATGATATCGTGTCCCATTCTATGCTTATAATCTCATTCCATGCTATTCTATCCCATTCTACTATACTGTTCCATTCTATGATGTAATGTGCCATTCCATGCTGTACCATCACTTTCTACAATGTACCAAATCATGTCATGCTATACTGTCCCACATGGCTGCCATAAGAAATGTCAGGGCCCATTACTGAAAGAAATACTGCCCCCCCCCCCCACTCGATAGTTTATGCATTAATAGCACACTGATAATTTGTCCATTAATAGCCACTGATAATTTTTCCATTAATAGCCCACTGATAATTTGTCCATTCATTATGTGTCCATTGCTTGTTCTCTCTCTCTCCTCATCCACCCCATATCTGTTCTCTCTTTCTCCCCCTCCTTCCCATATCTGTTCTCTCTCCCCCTCCTCTGTTCTCTTCACCTCTCCTCCCCCCTCCTCTGTTCTCGCCTCCCCTCCTCTCCCCTCCCATTGTTACTTACTTATGCTGCTCCCAGCTCCCAGTGAAGCAGTCGGGGCTCTCCCAGTGCTGCTGAGCAGAGGGCTGGTGAGGGTAGATTTTCTGATCTCCCTAGCCAGTGCCTCTACTGGCAAATTTTATTTTTAAGTGGCTGGTGGGCAGCTGCCCCATTTGTCCAGGTTTTTTTTATAAAAAAAAATTCTTAGTGCCGGGGCCCACCGGGCACGAGGCGGGTGTATTGCCCATCCCCCCTGATGGCAGCCCTGCTGTCCCATTTTGTCCCACCCCATCCCATCTCATTCTATACTATACTATCCCATTCCAAGATGTCACTAGGAAGCTGTGAGTTTAGTCAGGTCTAGGGCAGCACAATACGTAAGCACCTCTTTAATCAGTTACTACCTATGATTTGTAAACCATTGACTAACACCTCTAGCCTAATATGGAGATGGGGATTTGTCACATATTAAACTTAACCATTAATTGTCCATCCGGAAAAAAAATGGATAGGCATAAAGAGTAGGCATTAGCCAGTCCCATGTCCTGTTTCTTTTTTTTTTACCTCTCAACTTTCCATATGGCTAGGGACTTGCCCGACTTGTCCGAGCAGACTAAAGTATGTGTTACTATTCAATCCATTCATAACATATTTGTAACTTTAGAACTCTCTGTGGACATTTAAAGAAACAAAGCTCTTATTTTCAGCAAACAATTCTATTCATTGTCCAATAATTTAACTCAAACTGGTAGTGTTATACTACTTATTCCAGTGTGAGAATTGTATATCAGTGAGATACATTATCCAATGGATTTCAAAACCTTATTCCACTTTAATCCATGTGACATTATCAGATAATTTAAACATTTATCTGATTGTAAGATAATGGTATCTACATTGTTAAGCTATCTAAAAATATCCATCACGTATGCTTCTATTTTAGTTTAGCAAAGAGGGTGATTAAATGCAGCTGCTTTCTCTTAGTGATTGACTATTTCAAATACACAAAAGTGAACTAAAACATTCTATATCTGCTATCAGATAAAGGTGGTATAATACATATTAAAGTTAGATAACTAGTACTTTTTTTTCCAAATACTTTCTAAAATAAATACATTAGTGTACAAAGTCAGTTGACAATAACAATATAATGTTAAAGGTTAAATTAAGGTACATTGAAATATGTGTATTACATTTACATATACAATACTGACTGATCAATGTGAATACACAATTTTATGTTGCTAATAATTTCTTTAACCATTTGTATCATTAAACAAATTCCATTAGATTCATTTAGTTGGATGAGTAACTCCTGATTTTTCTCTAGTAAATGTTGAAATTGATTGTCTTTAATAATCAATTAAGCAGCAAGAATAACTAAAAAAAAAAGGTCATTAAATATTTTTGACAAGCATATATTTTTTTCCTTGCCCAAAAAGCATAATTATGAATTTGCACAATAAGGGTTTGCAAACATATGTTCATGCTTGCTTATCACAGTTTACACTACTGAAGCACCCTCTGACAATACCATAGTGTTCGGTTTAATTCTTTCTCTACATCACTGACTGTTATAAGATGACCAGGGAATGTGAAGCTCACTGATCTTCAAAGCTATTCAAATAAAAATAGACTGAAGGGGGTCAAGTAGAAACCTAGTTATCTGAGGGAGCATCTTTCATCACAAGCAGATACACAAGAGTACCTGTGTATCACCAGCCAGTACAATAGAGAACCAAATCAACAATGTCTGTATTAGCAAGACGTTCAGAAGATCCCTGCAGGATATCAGCATTAAAACATGTCTGGTGGTGGTCATAATGAAGCTGAAATTGAAGAATAACTGTGTAGAAATGTCAAACAGAAGAGCACATACAATGTCAGCTTTCTAAAGGACACAGTACTACAGGAGCTGTTTGAAGAAGACAATGTCCTCAACAGCTGGCAGAAAGCGAAAAAGAGTCTTAGGTCATCATGCCAGGAAATATTTGGAGTCATGAAACACCAGCCAACAGGAAGAGTGTATAGTAGCAAATACCTTGACAGATATAAAGGACAAAAATAAGAAGGTAGTAGTCAACAACAGTAGGACTAAAGCCGAAAAGGTTCAGGCCAACAAATAGTATTCTGAAGCCTATAGAGGAGTGTTGAGAAACATCATGAAGGACAAGAGAGACTATGTGGATGAACTGGCAGCAAAAGCAGAACAAAAAGCATACACAGGCAACATGAAACAGCTGTATGATACCGCCAACCCAGAACAAGCATGAAAAGACCATTATAGGAATAGAACAATAGATGAACAGATGGTTGGAACACATTGATGAACTGCTCAACAGGCCAGCACCACTAAATCAACTGTGAAATGCCAACTTCCTGATCAACTGAAACAAGCCAACCAGAGAGGAGATAAAGAAAGCCATTACCCTGAAGAATATGGTTGGACCTAATGACATTCCAGCAAAGGAACTTTAAAAGATATGGGGAGAAGGAGAGGTTCCAGTAGACTTGAAGAGGAATACATCATTAAGAGTCCCAAGAAAGGTGACCTCAGGAGCTGTACCAACTACACACACTGCTGTCAGTGCTACGGAATGTCTTCAACCTATTCTAGAAAGCTGTCATTGGCAACAAAAATGTGATTTTTCAACTCCAACATAAAGGCAGTCCTACTTTAGGGAGCTGAATTTGAGGCTTCTGTACACATCCCCTTGCCAAAAAATGACAAAAACGGAATTGAGCTAAAGACGCCATTTTTTTCCGGCATTCGGCTTTATAATATTTATCCCAAATTTTCGTCTATGAGATGTGGATTCTTTCTTGCCTGTAATATTATCACTGTGTGTGCTCCATCTTCTTTGTATACTATCAACTTCACAGATTAAAACATGGAACAGTGCATTACATTTTTACTGCTTCTATACTTGCTCCATGTTTGTGTGCAGTGTGATGGCATCACAGACTCAATTAAGGAGTTTCTAATCCAACGTGTATTGCTGTTTTAAGTGGGCATGGAAATGACCTGCAGGACCTATGTGTGTTGTTAGTAAGGTCCTTTGTTGCCTTTTAAACAGACAGGCTTTGGGTTAGTGTCTATGATTAAACCTCACAGCGAAACACATGAGACTGTTCCCATCCAATGATGTTTTTACTTTTCAATCCATTTTTTACCTTTACCTACACTGTTGATCCATGGATTTACTTAAATGGTGTATAGGTGAGCTGCATTTGTTTGCTGATACCTTCAACTTCTATAGCAATCAAACTCACAGTAACATGCAGTATGTGAGAGTATCACATACAGTACAGCAATGCAACAAATACATATACAGCCACATACAAATACACACACAGTCACACAGACAGACACACTTACACACACAGATTTCTGTGATACTTAGACACATACATAAACAGCTACACAGTCACACTTACACACACAGATTCAGACTAACACATAATTATGGATATCATTTATCTGAAGTAATATTTTTTCCTTGAAATAAGAATTTACAATAAATGAAACTTAACTTTTAAATATTGTTTTATCGTAATTTCTTTTTGTTTTCACGTCTCAGTCATTTGTGGATATATTATTGTTTTATTTATGATTTATTATTTTAAATAGCATTCATCAACTTTAATTGTATGTGTGTTTATTATCTGTGTTAATGATACACACACATAGTGTCATACTTACTGTTGGGAACTTTGTTCTCTGATGCTGCTTCCAGTTACACGTGTGGTTGAAGGTACGGTTACAGCTGCAGTTCTCACGCGGGCTGCACCTTGGTGTCCCATGGACCGCATTTGGCCCACGGACCACTATTGGCCACAAAATTTCAATTATCCCCTAGGGAAATATTCAGATATCAAAGATTTAAAATAATTCTGAGGGAACATCTGTTGGAATCTCAGTCAATATTGTCAAGCAAATTAAAAACCATGTTTGGTTTGTGAAAAGTAGATAGGTAATGACAAAGGGTATGGATTTGATTAGACAGTGTAATACAAAAATGTTATCCAGCTATTCCAGTGTGAGAACATGGGTCTACTTGCATAGTAGAGTATACACAATTACAATTGAAGTCTAACCACTCTTTGGGTCTTGGTGATATTATGGATTATTTAGTAACCCAGACTGCGGAAAAGGACAAAAGATAAATTGCATTGTCTAACTTATGTGTAAGATGTTTTGTCTTCAATTATTATTTTTTTCTATTTCAAAAATACAATTAAAGAACATTTTTAAAAAAAAAACACACATATTTCAATGCCATAGATACAGTTTTTTTTATATTTATGATTTTGTAAACAGATTAACAATTGATAAAAAATGATTGCTAACAAGACCATTGTGCACAATATTTAGTTTATATAACCATATAATTTATGAAAAAACATTTCCCAGTGCCCTTGAGTATTTGTGACAGATTATAATGAGAATACATGTAGCCACCTTTAATTTAAACTTTCATAAGTGTGAACCTATATGACACCAGCTGTCCTTTTTTGACAGTATTGTTTTGTAGATACTAAAGAGGAGATTGGCTTTGCCCTAGGAACGGTATTTGCTGATTATTAAATGTTTCAGTCCTGTCAACACTAAAGAACAGAGGTAATGTAAATTTAAGAAAATAAACTATTAATAAGATCACCTGTTCAAGGAAAACATTTGTCACATTTCTTATTACTTAAGATTTATGTATTTTAAAATATGTAATAGTTTGCTGATTAACATTTTTGCGATAAAAACATTTAATTTATCAAGCATACATATCATACTGAGAAGCCAAAGTTAAATTAAGAGACACTATAAAAGTAATTAATATCTAATTAAACCATTTAGTATTTCAGTTTTCTCCCACATTATGGAATAAAAGTATGCCATTTAATAGTGTACATTAAGTGAAAAATATAGATGTAAACTTTTCCTTTATATCAAACATAGGTATTTCATTGCTTTAATGAAAAAAATAAATTAAGTACATTATTGAGCCATTTTTACTCCATAAAGCTCTACCAGGAGACAGCCATTTTGTTTAGAATCTTTGGTCAGATGGGTAAGATCTTTGTCCATCTGAACCACGGTGAGTGAAGATCTGACCCAAGTTTTGAAATAACACACCTGCCCCATGAGAGAACAATGGACACTATATGGAGTAAAGAAGGCTTAACATGGCACTTAATTTATTTTCATTCATTAAAGAATGTATTGATAAATCATCTACACTTGATAAATCTTTCAATTAAACATAAATACATTTTTGCTATAGTTGTCCTTTTAAAGAGACAGCCTAGTCTTTGGTTCAAGATGAAGATTACTGCTTGTATAGTGCACAGGGTTTTTTTTTTCCAGTGTGATTTGATGCAGGCATTCTGCATAAATCACATTTTTAGTATTTAACTCCCCAGTGATTACTCTGCATTTTTACTGCAGGTGCTAAAGCACTGATATAAAGTTTTGTTTCAGTTAGTTACTTCCTGTGCTCCTCAAATTGAATATATTGTGTGGCCTCTGGGTGACCTTGCTCTTGTACACAATAGGATCTCTTAACAATGCAACACATTGTGTGATGACATGACTAGAGAGACAGGAACTTCCATTCATTTAAATGAAATTATTCTCACTGGTTCTTGCAGCAAAAAAAAAAAAAGGAAAATACTTTTACTCAGGTAGTGTGGACAGTACTGGTTTCTTGCAAACTGCTGTAATTTCACAATTTCATCTAGCTGTAAATATGTTATATTTTAAGCAATGCAAAATGTAAAACATGCATTTTAAAGTACTTTGAAAGAATATTAATATGCATTAATATTTGGAAGATGAATTTTGATATATTTATCCATACAAAAACAGTGCTAAAACAGTGTTCCCTTAAGGATTGTAGCCACTTGGCAGCAGCGTATATGCTTTTGCTCACTTGCACTATTAGAAAGGATAGTGGCCCTAGTTAGAAACAGGATCCACATCCTAAATGTATGGCATGTCCCTTCCTCATAAGAAACTAAAAACACATATTTCTAAATTCATTGGAAGGCACCCATGACTAGCATAAAATTAACAGCTAACTTGCACTATATTGGTCATTACACTATGCATGCCATTGTTTCTTTCATACTTACTATATATTTTTTATGTAGTTCATGTTGTCCTGAACATTTCATTCCCAATGTATGGGTCACAACTACAATCATAACAAAACATCTGTGTAGCACTGATTGTAATACATTTTTGCTAAAAGAGTAACAAAGCCTGGAGAAAGAACTTAAGAAACTGGCAATACATACTGCATACAGAAGGGTATTGTTGACGATCGTGTTTTTCAGAAGCATGTAATATATGCATTTACAATTAAAACAAATTACACATTTCATGAATGACACATTAAGTATAAGTGCTTATACTGTTATGGCTAGCAATTGAGTTGAGCAAACCTTGAGTTGTTAATCATTCCAATTGCATCTGATGTAACCCCACAAGTGCTAGAACAGTAATGGATGCCCTCTTGTGGACTGTCATCTTTTGGGTAGAGCATTGGAAGTGAAAAAAAATTAACTTCCCTGGCTCTTATATTGTTGCTAGACTGCCCCTAGAGGCAGTCAGCAATAACAAAAATAAAAATAATTAATTAGCTAAAATAAAGTGTTAGGGTTAGAGTAATGGTTAGGATTTCAATTGAATTAGGGTTAGCACAAGAGGTAGGGTTAAAATTAAATTAAAATTAGACTAAATTAAGGGTAAGCATCAAAGTTAGAGTTAGGGTTAAATTTAGGATTATGGTTAAATTTAGGGTTTGGGTTAAGGTCAAAAGGTCACTGTAGGAGAAAAAAAAACAAACACTATTTTTGGTTTTTGCCCTATAACTCACAAAAAAACTGCAGAAAAACATGGAAACAAGCATATTTGTAAACTTGGGACACAATTTAGAAAATGTGTTTTTTATATTTTTTTCATCAAATTTTATAATATTTTTTGTAGTAAATTATAAAATATGATGAACATAATGTTATGTAATTAAAGCCCTCTTATGGCGATAAAACCAATATATACACAAACACTTCAGAAATGTCAAAAACAGCCCATGTCACCAAGTGAAAGACAAGGTCAAAAAGTAATGTCATTAAAGGGTTAAAGTAAAAATAAGTGAATTTCATACATAATAAAAGACATGATCTAGGCGGAACTGTGTAGACAACAAAAAACAATCTGAAAGCAGCTGGTACCTAATAAAAAGACTACTAGAAACCCAATTCTAGTGAAGACAGGCCAGGAGATGCATGCTTCTCTTTGGGAATACAATACAGTTAGGATGGTGACTGTCCAGGCCTCATCTACCATAAGAAAAAATCACAAATGGCACGGTCTTGTAAGAAATTCTCCTTTATGCTAGCTATTCCATGTTTAACAGTGTTAATTTAGTATGTGAATAAAGGAAGAGTTCTTACAATAAGTTTCCATCTTTGGGATGAAGCTCCACCATCCAAGTTCTCTTGTAATCACGAATATCAGCATGCGGAATGCAGCAGTGTTCTGGGAAAATGGGCTAAGCTTACCTGGTGTATATTTTACTGCACATCCATTTTCTACATGACATTTGCTTCCTTCCTTCTGTTCCCCTACTATAAGTCCACTGCATTGAAGAGTAACATGCCTGTAGGAACCTCAGGATCCCACAATATGTAGGGAAATGACCCATACTTGCCCATCCCTACTATAAATGCACTGCATTATCTCAATTAGCTATGCCCCTATGTTCCTCAATTACTGTGGCCTATTTCAGTTCCTCCATTATAACATTATATAATAGAGTTTGGCAGCCATGTTTGTATGGTAAAAATGAGCAAGGACCTTATCAATCCGATAGTGACTTGAATATCAACAAGTGGTAGATAAGTGCTAAAAATGAAACGACTTAAATAACCAGTCAAAAATATAACATACACCAGAAAAGTATAAAACTAAATGTATGTATAGTCAAATATGAATCTATTGGTATTCACATGAAAGGGATGTACCACTCAGCATTGTCAGTGTGAGATGATTGGAGCCGGATAATGTTTTTTCTCTCCAATGCTTAATATTACATTGCACATGCAATGTATGTTTAGAATTGCTACCATTAAACTGTTTCACAATTTGGGGATCTGCTCCTTTCTTGTAAGTTCATGATTCACTATTAGGAAATATAGCAACAAACAGCTTTGGCTCAGCACACTATTACAGCACTTGAAAATGAAACGTATGGATTTAGCATTTAATTAATTTAATTACACATTAATCTAGATAAAACAAAACTAAATTAAAATTCTTTAATTAACGTTTCATTAATGACTGAATTACATTCTAGTTAAAGAAAGGGTGACATGAACATATAACAGTCCCTCACCAATGCTTTGAAAATACAGTGTTGGAACATAAAAAGCCAATGGTATAAAATAAATGCTGACTATTTTAATACATTAAACCATTATCTCAACTTTGGATTTATTTAAATTGTGATTTAATATTTTTATTCTCAAGAATGATATACAGAAACTTTTAAGTGGGCTAACATATGATAAATATGAATGTAGCAATTACTCTTCATAATAATTCGACCCATGATCAATGCAATCATCAAAGATATTATCACCATAAAACAGTAACATAAAGAAACTGTTTACTAACAAAAAATAAAAATCTAATTTAACTTCCATATTTGCTAGTACAAATCATAACTATGATAATCAGGACTTTTTTTGAGTTCCAATCACTGTATTTTTTATACTTTAGATCCCTTTACCATTATATAACATTTTAAATTAAATTTATTAAATATACTAGTTTGTTTTATTTTTTCTCTCTCTTCCTTTTTCTGACTTTGATAACCTTTCTGATTATAGGATACATGTATTAACTAAATTTTGAATGTTTTAACAAAAGTTATACATATTGTACTCTTACTCTCCTATTGAGTAGCTTTTTTTTTTTTTTTCAGTATATTGCACTAGCAATAATTATAAATATATAAAAACTTCATTAGGATAAATTGTATTTATGGATTATGTAATATTTCTCTTCCTTCTCCTCCACCCGGACCTGACACAATTAAATGCTTGTTTTCTCTGTTTTAGTGTTATCGAGCATAAATGTGTGAAAAGTTTTCCACATTTTGTATGACAGTAAGAGTGAATGTTAGAATGAGTGTTGACCAGGTTCACATGATACTATTTACACTGGAGTGTAGGCTGGGGAGAATCGTGTTTGATCCCTTTTAAATGGGGGGACTAAAGTTGATGTCGCTGAACTGCAGGGGCCTGAATTCCCTACATAAGAGAGCATTCTTATATAACACTTTGATTGAAGAAAAAATTGATATAGCTCTCCTGCAAGAAACTCATTGGGATGATAAGGGGAGTTCATTTTGGAGATATAAGAAATACCAGACAGTATATTCGTCAAATTTATGTGATAAAAAAAAGAGAGGAGTTGCTATAGTTATTTCCAACTTAGTAAAATTTGAATGTATTTATCATGAATCTGACGAGATAGGAAGGTCCGTTATTCTTGTCTGTAGGCTTAATGACATACTATACACACTCCTGAACGTCTATGCACCAAATGACTATCCTGTTAGGTTCTTGAGACATGTGACTGAAAGATGGGATAAATTAATCCAGGGAATCCCTATTCTAGGGGGTGATTTCAACACCCTCCCAGACATCAAGCTTGATAAAAATTTCCACCCAGGTAAATCAATAGATCCAAAATTGAAAAGGGAGGCGCAACTGTTTACGAAATATATTACTAATTATAATCTATATGATGTCTGGCGGGTGATGCACCCCCTAGAGAGGGATTATACATATTATTCAGAAATTCACCAATCTTACTCTAGAATTGACACCTTTTTTACCTATGCTTCTGGTCTAGATATCTGTAAAACAATAACTATTGGTAATATTGTGTGGTCCGACCATGCTCCAGTATTCTTGGAGCTGGATGGAAAAACAAAATACCGTATGAGACCTGAATGGAGATTAAATGAACATCTAGTTTCATCCGATAAAGATAGGGAAACTCTTAAGGCTAAAGTTGAACAATTTCTTGTTGAAAACAATGATAATCTAGTCTCAAGAGGCACTCTATGGTGTACACTAAAATGTTGCATCAGAGGCTATTTTATTAGTAAGCAAGCCTTTTGGCACAAAAACAAAAAAAGAACTTTGTCATCCCTATATATAGCATTAGCGCTGAAAGAGAAAGAAAACAAAGTAAATTATTCTAATAATAATGCCTTGGAAATTAAGATGTTACAACAAGAGATTAAAGAAAAACTAACCCAGAAAGCAGAATACATGTTTCAGAAACATAAACAAAATTGGTATTATAGCAATGGGCAGGTAGGAAAAGTTATGTCAAATAAATTAAAGTTTAATAGAATTAGGAATAGAATAGGGAAAATCGAATACAAAAATCAGACTTGCCTTTCCCCTAACACTATTAGTAAAGCATTTGAGGATTACTATAGTTCTCTCTATAATCTTACTGAATCCAGGAAAGAAGGCCAGGAAATGGTAGACTATCTCCACTCTCTAGGATTGCCCAAGATTTCTGAGGATAAATTAATGGCCTTAAATGTGCCTTTTGGGATACGGGAGGTTAGAGATGTGATTAGAGGCTTAAAAAAAAATAAAGCTCCGGGGCCCGATGGATATATTGCACAATTCTATCAGATCCTGGAGGACCATCTCTCTCCTCTTTTGCTCGAGTTGTTCAACGAGATCGGTCAAAATAAAAAATTTCCCTTGGAGATGCTTAACGCATCTATTAGTCCCATACTTAAACCTGGGAAAGATCCAAGTCTGGTTACAAATTATAGACCGATCTCGTTGATCAATCTCGATGTTAAGATCTTCTCTAAAATCTTGGCGAACAGACTAAGCTTGGTAATAGCGGATTTGATACATGGGGATCAGACGGGTTTCATAATGGGGCGCACGGTAGAGGATAATGTCAGGAAAGTCTTTAACTTAATCTCGGTCGCACAGTCCAGGAAATCTCCAGTAGCCTTTATAGCGCTGGATGCAGAAAAGGCTTTCGACCGAGTTAACTGGCATTTTTTATCCCATACTCTTGAGGTCTTTGGTCTAACAGGACTTTTTAAGGACTGCTCTATGGCACTTTATACTTCTCCCAAAGCTAGAGTTGTGGGCCCCATGCTGAAATCAGAACTCTTTAATATCAAGAACGGAACCAGGCAGGGCTGTCCTTTGGCTCCATTGCTATATGCCTTAACAATCGAACCTTTGGCATCGCAGATAAGATCTAACCGGCATATCAGGGGAATTACTTATGGCCAATCAGAATTTAAAATTACTCTTTATGCCGATGATGTCTTCCTGACATTATCATCACCAGAACTATCTATTCCAGCTGTTCTTGAAGTTATACAGGAATATGCTAATTATTCCAATTATAAGGTGAATCTATCTAAGTCTCAGGTCATTACTTATGAGTTATCTACCGCACAATTGAATGACCTGGGAAAAGATGTCCACTTTAATTGGAGTAATAAAACTATAAGTCATCTCGGCATTAAGATTAAGTTCAATTTGAAACAATGTAAAGAAGACAATTATTCTGCTCTAATTGCCGACCTGAGAGACCATCTTTTCAGATGGAAAGGCTTAGAGCCCTCCTGGATGGGTCGACTGAATATAGTAAAATCATACATTATTCCTAAAATATTATATATATTTAGAACGATTCCACTTCGAGCATCAAACAAAGAAATTAAACAACTTACACAAACAATTTCTAACTATATCTGGAACTTCAAAAAGCCTAGGATTCAGAGTTCGATATTAAAATCGAAATTGAACCAGGATGGCCTGAGCTTCCCTGATCTGCAAAGGCTACATGAAGCTTGTATGCTATCCCACTGTTTATCATGGAATTTGGCGAATATAAACACAGGTTGGCTTAAACTAGAGAAGGAAGCTAGCAAGCTGACCGATCCTTTCCATTTATTTTGGCTTTCCCCAGATATTGCCAATCAATATAGACTAAGTAATAACATCATCGATGATATTTTGACCACTTTGCGTAAAGCAAGGAAAACTTACCATCTCATCCCTCACCTCACTCTTGGGACCCCAATTCGGGTCCTAGGATTGAGTATGACGGATCTTAATTTATCAAACTGGGAGAAAAGGGGCATCACCAAACTGGCAGACTTTAATACACTAAACGGAATTCGATCACTCTCTGAGATACAATCTAAATTTGGTATACACCAGGGTGATTTTTTGTTATATCAAAGATTGAAGTCTTTCCTGAATAAAAATCCAATCAGACAGAACACCCCATTAGATGACCTCATAGAGGGGAAAAAATCTGCTAATACAATCAGGAGAATCATGACCCTCTCAAATAAAGAAACTCGCCTTGACAAATCTCCTTCCATTCTTAAATGGGAGAGAGATCTTGTAAAAATTTACCCTAAGGAAGAATGGTTTGGTAGTTGGAGCCTCACTAGGAAAGTTGTACACTCGGTGAGTCTCCAAGAGACGTGCTTTAAAGTCCTCCATAGGTGGTACATGGTGCCAACAAGATTGAATAAAATAAACACCTCAGTAGCATCAACATGCTGGAGATGCCAGATGCAACCGGGCACCATGCTCCACATTTGGTGGAGCTGTGAAAACCTTGGAAAATTTAAGGATGATTTGGAAACTCTGCTGTTAATCACGTTTGGTAAAACTCTTTCTGTTTCACCTCAAATGTTTTTGTTCCATTTGGATCTTTTGAATCTAAATGGAAATGAAAAATCATTAATTATAAACATTTTCCTAGCCTGTAAAATACTATTAGCCAGATTGTGGCTCAAAACGCACCTACCAACTCTGAGAGAGCTGACTACCCAGATCCATTATCAGTGTACTATGGAAAGGCATTTTTTTGTGATCAATTCCACCCTTCATAAATATAACAAAATTTGGACTAGATGGATAAAAACGTATTCCGACATTGAAGACCATTAGATTGGAGTTTCTTTCCCTGCAGTTCAGCGATCCCGACACGGTCCTACTTATAAATCCCCAGCAAGCAACAAAAATCAATAGATCCACTATTTCCCCCTGTGAACTTTTGGTATGTATGATAGTATGAATATGTATATGTCTATATGTGGATAGAACAGGTATCAAATTTAGAAACGACGAGAGGGAAGAGAATATTAGGCTTTGTATTTTTAAATTCCATGTGCATATGTTAAGTAATCTAGCCCTCTCACCATTTAACTTGTATGTTTTTCGAATTTTTTTTTTCGAAAGTTAGGCCTTTCTGAAAAACTTGTATCTCTCCCGTAATTTTTTGTCACACTGTTTGTGTATGAATTTATTCAATTGTTTTATTTTTGTATAATCCAAATGTAACACTAAGGAAAAAAATAATTAAAAAGATATTTAACCACTAAATATACTAGTTTAAAAATAAAATACAGTGAAGCAGTATAAGCTACATAGCGTCTACATTGATCTCACCATTCAAAAATCATCTAAAACAGGAAGGTCTTTCATATATAGAAACACTTTTTTCACCACTCTAAAAAGGGTATTTCTGAGAGCAATATATCAGCATAAGTAGAAAAAAAACAATTCACTCTTGTCTCTGAGCTATACTGATCTCACTCACTCTTTGCAGGTGCATTGTGTTCCAATCCCAGATCCACTAGTGCCAAAACAAGAACTTAAAGAGTTGCTCCAACACATGTCTGCTCACTTAATATAAAAATTCACTGAGGATGCTGTACCTTTGTGTAAAATGTTACTTTTATTGGGAAGAAGTAAAAACAACATAATCTATTCCAACATGCTTGATATAAGGATAAAGGTTTCCAAGGTACAACCTACCAAGCAATGCTTGTGGCATCTCACTGTCTAATAAAAGTAACATTTCATACAAAGGTCCATCCTCCTTTGTGACTTTATATATGAAGTGAGCAAACATGTATTCCTGAGAACAAGCCATTAAAAAACGGCATAATATGCAATCATTATTTTTAATTATTTTATCTAGGAATTTTACACATTGGTTTATGCTGTTTTGATCATTTTTCTTTGATTGTACAACAAAAGACAGAAACTTTTGCTTAATTGAGCTACTGTGGCCATATTAAATTACAATGAGCTTTGCAAGGTTTACTGGTTAAAATAAATGTTGTACAAATACCAAGTTATTTTTTATTTATCTATTTTTTTGTGCAAATGTCATTCTTATTTAGTTGAAATTTAATGAAATGTACCAGACCATAAAGAATTCCTTAGATGAAATGGCTGGTTTCCAGGCAATGTAACTGTTTTGCTGATTACAATGCATTCTGACATTTATGACAGTTTTATAATTCTTGTATTCTGTACTTTGCTGTGCTCTGAAGTGTCTCTAGACCGCTGAAGGCTTTCTCTTGGGAGATGGCACTAAAGCTTTGTGGGCAGAAAGGACAATAAAGCATTTTAATGGGAAGCCAGCCATGTAGCATTGGTCTTTTGCAAATTCTTACTTCTAACAATATTAGGAAAAAAGAACAAGATAAACATATAAATGCATAGACACCTGTGTTTAATAGATGTATCTACCATTAAAGTATGAATATTTTCTTTGAACTAAAACATTTATATACATCCTAACACTAAACTTATTTATTTAGTGTTTCATATCTGTTATTATGATTGTTATGATCATCACGGTTGTATATTATTAAAGGTTTCAAAGATTTTCTGTATATATATGTAAAGCAATGCTTCAGATAGTAATTCAAATAAATATTATGTAGCTACACCAAGGGCAACACAATTAAGTAAGGAAACACTGAAATATGCTGTGAATGCTGTGTTAGGTAAATACACAGACTGGTAGATCAGCTCACAGTCCTTTAAAGTGGCACTCATGTTTTTGTTAAACCTTTGCTTCATTAGTAACAAACCTGGCGCCGCCTGCTTAGAGTAAACCCAGCATGTATCTTTGCTGATTCACATGGGTTTATTGTGAGCTCTACTTCTCAGCTGAGATAGAGTTAATCTGGATGTTGGGCAAATCAGAATGAGTGCTCATGTTTTACTGTTGGATCCAACAGTCACACACTGCCAGGCCAGAGAGAGGTTTTTGTTTTGACATGCCACCATGAGGTTGATGGACATAGACTCCTGTTTGCTGATCAGATGATAAATTAGAAAGTACCGTATTTTCTCGATTATAAGACGAGGTTTTTTTCAGAAAAAAAATTCTGAAAAATACCCCTCGTCTTATAATCGAGGTCGTCTTATAATCTGACCTCAAATTGAGGTCAGATTATAAAACAGCGATCCAGGTCCCCAGCAGAGCTGCAGGGGACCTGGATCCCCCTCTCTAACAGCAGGGGATGTCTGCGTGATGAGCGCAGACTCCCCTGCTGCCGCCCGTCACGACCGCCGGGTACTTCGGGCTTCGTCACAGAAGTACCGGCGGTCGTGACGGGCGGCAGCAAGGGAGGTCTTTGCTCATCGCGCAGACATCCTCTGCTGCCCCACTAGCCACCAGGGAGAATCGGGCAGCCGGGGGATGTCTGCACGATACGTGCATACATCCTCCATGCTACCCGACACGGCAGTCTATTATGACGGACCAGCTGTCCGTCATAATAGACTGCCGTGTCGGGCAGCATGGAAGATGTATGCACGTATCGTGCAGACATCCCCCGGCTGCCCCCACTGGCCACCAGGGATCGACTTCCAGGTGAGGGGGAGGGAGGGGGCAGAGAGACAGGGGGAGGGGGGGGGCAGAGAGACAGGGGGTAGTGAGGGGGGCAGAGAGACAGGGGAGGGGGGGGACAGAGCGACAAGGGGAGGGAGGGGGGAAGAGACAGAGCTACAAGGGGAGGAAGAGGGGAAGAGACAGAGGGAGGGGGGGTCAGAGAGAAACAAGGGGGGGGGGAAGAGACAGAGGTGAGGGGGGAGTCAAAGGGAGGGGGAGATAGACAAAGCTGGGGGCAAGGGAAAGAGAGAGGCAGCATTGGCACATAAAAGGAAATAAAAACAAGAAATGCATTTTTTGATATAATTTTTTATTAAAAAAGCAATTTACATGTGAATATATACAAGTTTAACTTATAATCAGGGTCGTATTATAATCGAGCAAATACGGTACCTTAAAAAGTACTTGTGAATTATCTAAATACAAGGGAAATAGTATATGCCAATGGTCTTTTTACTTATGCTTCTATAGTAGCTCACTCCAATTCTATAGTAGAAGCAGAAGTGGAAAACAAAGTTTTAGTGACTCATTAACATAAAAAGATAAGGTACACTGGAGTAAGTGATTACCTTTTTAGCATGTTTAGCATTTAGCATAAATACAAGGCCAGCATGACAGGATCTAGTAATAAATCCCCTGGCAAGTTACCAGTTCCTATGGACATTTGATAATTCCCCCCAGGCTTGAAGTGATCCTTAAAAGAGAAAGAGAGCACAGACAGCCTTTTGTGCAGGCCTTAGTGAATACAAAATAAACCTGAGGCAAAATGGAGCTAAGCTGGTCAACTCAAAGTTCCCATCGGGTCAACAGCAAAACTGTATAGCAATTGGTTTAGACCCACCTTGGATCCAAAATCAGACCCAAAACTTAAAGTTTAAGTTGAAAAAAAAAAACTTCCACCAAGTTGCATTTTACAGGGAAAAAAAGCTGCCGTAATTGGACACTTAATCATAGGCTTCATTTTCAAAGTGGATTTCTGCTCTCTATCTATGCCATAATACACCAATTTCTTATTTGGTGTATATAATTAATTATGCAATTATGTATACATAAAAATCACACACACTTAAGGTGCTATATGTTGGGATCATAGTGATATAGAGATAGCATCCTATAGATGTTGGTTGGGGCTTGGTCCAGGGTAGCTATAGAGAGCTTCAGAAAAAAAACCTAAATGGATCAATTTCCTGGTTTGTGACCTATAATAGCAGTCTAGTGGTAAAACACAGAGTTGTAAGGTGCAGACACGTTCTTTTTCAGGCGTCAAGGTGTCCATCTAAATGTGGTGGGCTTGGATTTGTGGGATTTGAACATACAGGTACTTGGAAAAATCTATAGCCATTTGGAGCAACCAATACTGGGCAAGGTGGGGGTCCTGGAAAAATTGCTTCAGTACGAGAGTGATTGTTTGAGGTATGGCCACTCGGGTTTGTGCAGGGTAACTACTGGTTTGGTTTCAAGAAGCTGAGGTCTTATTGGAGTATTATCCTCATTACCATTCAAGGTGTTCATGACAGTAAATCCTTCAGTTGCTGTACTGATAAAGATTATTAACATTTAATAATAGTTATATTTAGCATAAATGCTAAATTACCCTAATTTATTATCAGTATTACCTAAAATATATATATATATATGTTTTAGTGTTTATATGTCAAATAAATGCTTTGACCAGTTTTAAATTCATCATGCCTTGTTTGTCTTTCTTTGTTATTCATATTCTGAGATTTATAAATGACATAGTCAGTGAGTACCGTATATATCTATGAACATTGCATAACCTCTATGATTTTTCCTGTCCCGAATCAACATGATGTAAATCCTAGTCTGCAGAAAGATAGTTGTGTTGCTGGAAACAGTGCAATGGAATTACCGTTTTTTAAAACAGTGCTTAGATGTGCATGTGTATGCGCGATTTTTATTTCTCTTGTGAACTTTAATTATTCATAATTTATAAACACTCTTGCACAGATCAGGACATCTGATGTCTTTGCATTTACCAATTCTTCTTCCTGATTGGAGTAATGGCTCATTGGAATATATACGTACATTTGTGCTATTAGATAATAGCAAAAGGAAACAATTAAGGGGGCACAGTTGCCTCCTTCCTCATTATAAATACCAGGAAATAAAATGTGCTGGCCCTCTATCTGCAGAGCAAGAGGCATTTTTATTACACCAGTTAGTAGTGTCAAGTGTTAGGATATCGTGCTGTTTGAAACAGATGGCATTCATTTGCAGTTATTGCCCATGACCAAGTAAGCATGGGGACAAAATGCCTGTGCTCCACGATTCTTTTTGTGTATATTAGAACAGGACTGCAGCAGCCATACTATATACATATACGAACACATTTAAAACCTAATATGTATAAATATTATATGATATAAATGATTTTCTATGATATACATTCAATTATGTATCTGTCACGGGAGAGGTCGAGGTGGCATGGGACCATGAGCACCCAAATACACGAGTTACTGTGAAGGAAATGGAGGCACATGACCTGGACCAGGGTAACCTCACTCCACTGGAAACTTGAGGCCCCAGGTTATAAACAGGATGCTTCGGCTGGGACAGGCACACCAAGCGGAGTGAAATACCAGTAAGCAAACTGAGGCAGAACAGAATTGAACATAGAAAATAAGGCCAAGAAGGAACTGAACCAAAACTTAAATAAACATGAGCAGGACAAACCAGAAACCAAACCAAGGATGAATTACATTACATTAACATTTATTCATATAGCACCAACAATTTAGGTAGCGCTGGATACAGAGCTTATACCTGAATAATACAGGGCCAAAGACAAACACAAATACAGTGAAGGGACAGACATGGCACAGACAAAGGGACAGAATTTAAAGGCATAGACAATCACGATATAAATATAGAATTAACAAAGAACAGTGCCAACAGTGCTTAGGTAACATAACAGAGATACAGACATAAATATGATATGGTAAGATGGGAAGATTGTCACTTATGCTAGAACTAATAACAAAGTAATAATACAATATAATAACTGAAACTATATGACTGAACTAAACAGACACACAGGAATTACCTGTAGCAGGATTGCACAGACTGGGAGTTAGTAAAAAAATGAACAGATGTGGCAACAGTTAAGGAGCAGAGAAAAGCAGAAAGGAAACCTGGAATGGAACAGAACAGACTAATAAACAGCATGAAAACCAGAAATCGATTAGAAAAATGCAATAAAGTAACAAAGAAGCATAGAACAGTTGGTCAGTCCTCTAATAGGACACGAGCAGGGAAACCATCTAATAGGGCACAAACAGAATAAATAATGAAAAGGAGAGCAAGGCAAAAAAGAATGCTGAAATGACTGAGTACAGTCTAGATAAGCCTGCACATGGGTCGAATTATGACAATTTCAAAAGTTTTCAGAGATTTTGGGGTAAATGTACTGTCACCCAATACATTTTTCAATCTAGTTTTCAACAATGTTAATGTTTGGTTGGATGTGTTCTGGTAACTTATAAAATACTTCATTCTGTATTTAATTTCCTGGTGATGACTTGTTGTCTTGCATTTTTAATTACCTGTTTAAACCCTAAGTTGCTTGAGACTTGCTGTCTGTCATGTGCAGTGGAATCTTCAGACAGTTTATCATACCTTCGCCCTTGTACATTGAAATGTGGTGCTAATTTATTTGTATTATAAAGTCACTGGACTCATGAAATTGCGTGATAAACTCTTTCATTCCTGATATTACTGAACAATTAGAAATTCTTGTCAAATCCATAAAGACGTTATTAATTAGATAACTTAGGCTGCTAAATGGCCAGTACTCATTTTATTATGAAACTGCTTTAGGGGTCAAATATTATCTATACTGCTTATCACAATTAGGTCTTTGTAAACACTATTCCAGAATCAAACATTTCAATTATTTAATGTTACTGGGGCTTTGTAAATCAACTGATGTTTAATATTTATTATATTCCATGTCACAACCAGTCCTTCAGGGACTAGCTTTTAATTATGCATGACACATCATGGGTGCTTAGAGGATTAGAGAATTAAATTGTGTCTGAAATGTCGAGTAAAGAAAAGAAATCACAGTGCTAATCCATATTCCGAAGTGCGATATATGTGTCATTTTATAAACAGTATTTGGAAACATTTGCTGGGCAACAACACAGGGGGTAAGAGTCCTAACCAGTGGCGTCCCTAGGGGGGTGCGGGGGGTGCGGACCGCACCGGGTGACACCTCCAGAGGGGGTAACACCCGTGGTGCCGGCATCCCCCTGCACCGCTTAACTTTTTTTTAACGCAGCCGCATCCGCTGGGTTCGGCCGCTGTAAAAAATTTTGAAAAGAAATCTCAGCGACCGGATGTGATGTTACATCCCATCCAGTGACTGTGTTTCCCTCCTTAGATATCCGGCCCGGGACACGGAGCTTCCCCATCACTTACCACCTGGCTGCTGCTCCGTGTCCCGGGGAGGAGGGAGGAAGAAAACGAGCACTGGAATAGCACAATATTACTGGGCTCTGTATGGCACAATATTAGTGGGCTCTGAATGGCACAATATTACTGGGCTCTGAATGGCACAATATTACTGGTATCTGAATGGCAAAATATTACTGGTATCTGACTGGCACAATATTACTGACATCTGAATGGCACAATATTACTGGGCTCTGTATGGCACAATATTACAGGGCTCTGCATGGCATAATATTACTGGCATCTGACTGGCACTATATTCCTGGTATCTGACTGGCCCAATATTACTGGGCTCTGCATGGCACAATATTCCTGGTATCTGACTGGCACAATATTACAGGTCTCTGACTGGCACAATATTCCTGGTATCTGACTGGCACCATATTACTGGGCTCTGAATGGCACAATATTACTGGTATCTGACTTTAACAACATAACTGGGCTCTGCATGGCACAATATTACTGGTATCTGACTGGCACCATATTACTGGGCTCTGACTGGCACAATATTCCTGGTATCTGACTGGCACAATATTACTGGGCTCTGTATGGCACAATATTATTGGGCTCTGAATGGCACAATATAACTGGTATCTGAATGGCCCAATATTACTGGGCTCTGAATGCCATACTATTACTGTTATCTGAATGGCACAATATTACTGGTATCTGAATGGCAGAATATTACTGGACTCTGAATGGCACAATATTAATGGCATCTGAATGGCACAATAATTATGGCATCTGAATGGCACAATATTACTGGTATTTGAATGGCACAATATTACTGGTATCTGAATGGCACAATATTACTGGTATTTGAATGGCACAATATTACTGGTATTTGAATCACAGAATATTACTGGCATATGAATGGCACAATAATGCTGGCATCTTAATGGCACAATGGTATTGGCATCTGGCACAATAATACTGGCATATTAATGGGCAAAATTGGCTGTGGCTTATTAATGACAAAATGATACTGGCATATAATTGGGCAAATTGGCGGTTATAGAGAGAGAGAGAGAGAGAGAGAGAGAGAGAGAGAGAGAGAGAGAGAGAGAGAGAGAGAGAGATGTCTGTATGTATAGATATCTATTGTTTCAGAATTGTACAATTGTCACCTTGTGGGGCACCTGTGTGTGTGTGGCATAATTATGGGGCGCCTATGTGTGTGGCATAATTAATTGGGCAGAGGTGAGGCATAAATAGTGGGGCTTTGGTGTGCCATAATTTATGGGACTCTAGTGTGGCATCATTTATGGGGCTCCTGTGTGTGGCATAGTTATGGGGCTCCTGTGTGTGGCATAGTTATGGGGCTCGTGTGTGGCATAGTTAAAAGGCCATCTATTTGGCATTACTAAGGAATCTGTTTGGCATATTATTGGAGGAAATCCAGGGTGGTGACACCATGAGTTTCCGCTCCGGGTGACACCAACCCTAGTGACTCCCTTAGTGACGAATTGTGAGGTCCAATTTATATTAGATGTACTTCAGGCATATTTCGGGGTGCTTTTGGTTTCTCGGTGTGTAATGAGCTATGATGCCTGAATTGCAGACCTATTTGAGGGCAACTCGGGGCATATTGAGACATTTGTTTCCTGATATGTCCTCCATGTTGTTAGACACCAGCAACCAGACAGACAAAGAAGGAAAGATACAAATATACCTTTATTAATAATAAATAGCAACATTTTAAATATAAAAAGCAATATCCAGCAATATCCAAGAAGGATCAAAAACCAAAGCGGGTAGTCAGACAAGCCAGTTTCAGGAGAACGGAGATCAGCGGACTCAGGAAAAAAGCCAGGAATCAAGAACCAGAAAACAAGCCAAGCCGCGTCAGGAACACAGAAATCACAGGAAACCAGGAACTACACTTGTTGTTGGAAACAACACAAGGGCAAATGAGCTACTGACACCAGCTGCTTAAATACCTGCTCTGAGCAGCAAAGGGGCTGGCAAATAGCAGCCAGTTGAGTAACCATGGTAACAGTGTTGAAGGCTTTGCTCATTAATATCAGCTGGTTAACTCACTGAAGGAAAGGGTTTCTATTTTAAAAAAAAAAACAGAGAAACCCTGACACATGTGCCCTAAATCATTTTGGTCTTCAGTTCCATTTCAGGCCCGAATGTCGGCGCTTATTGAGTGGACCTTAATAGAGTTGAGCGGACACTTGGATGTTCGGGTTCGGCGGGTTCGGCCGAACTTCGAAAAAATGTTCGGGTACATGCTCGAACTTGACCCCGAACTTCACCCCGAACACGAACCCCATTGAAGTCAATGGGGACATGAACTTTTGGCCACTAAAATGCCTCTAAAAAAGTCATGGAAAGGGCTATAGGGCTGCAAAATGAAGTAAAATGTGGGTAAGAGTAGGACAAGTGCTCTGCAAGCAAATGTGGACAGGGAAATAACTTAAAATAACATAAAATACATACAAATTAAAAATACAGCTGAGCCATAAAATAGCACTAGATGGAATGTAGGGTATTCTCTTTCAGTTTATACTAAGTGACCCATAGGTTGAGGAGGCGGTGACCGTGGCGGTGTAGGTGGAAGCGGCGCTGGAGGAGGAGGAGGAGGTAGCCAACACTGTTTTTTATTTATTTTAGTTTTTTTAAATATTGGGACAAATAACAACAGAAAACAAAGAATAAGTGTACTTGAGTATAACAATGACTGGGTGAGGCCGGTATAAATGTCTATTCTGCACAAGGTACAGACAAGTCTGGTGGGATCCATGACTGGTTCATCTTAATAAACAAAATACAAAAGCAGAATGGCGCAACGGTAGTGAATACGTGGAATAAATATTTTTCAGTGAAGAGTAGTAAAATCCTTCAAATTTTAATAAGAAGTGTTTTTTTCCGAAATTCCTCCTGAAGAAGCCGTGTAGTATCCGGCGAAACGCGTTGAGGTGCAGGCCAACTCTGATGCTATTCCAGCCATCATCTCTGCTTGATTTATTTCTTCCTCGATTTATCTCTTCCACCGTTTTGTAAGTTCTCCTTGTATTAGGGGCCCATATATATTTATTGTATCTGGTCATACACATGTTTGTGTTTTATTGTGTTTTTTTACAGGAATCTTATTAAAATTTGAAGGATTTTACTACTCTTCACTGAAAAATATTTATTCCACGTATTCACTACTGTTGCGCCATTCTGCTTTTGTATTTTGTGTATTGTTTGAGTAATTTGGAGATTACTTCAGAAGGCAGCATTGTTGTGGTACAAGTATTATTATATTAATTTATTTGCACGGGGCCATTTGGCACATTCACCTTTTTTGCACTCATCTTAATAAACGTGAGTTTGTCCAAGTTGGCTGTGGACAGGCGGCTGCGCTTGTCTGTGATAACGCCCCCTGCCGTGCTAAACACACGTTCAGACAATACACTGGCTGCAGGGCAGGCCAGCACCTCCAAGGCATAAAGGGCAAGCTCAGGCCATGTGCCCAATTTGGAGACCCAGAAGTTGAATGGGGCAGACCCATCAGTCAGTACGTTTAGGCCTGTGCATTCCACCATGTTGCTGAAATGCTGCCTCCTGCTAAGGCGTTGCATATCAGATGGTGTTGCTGACACCCCCGGTGTCATTTTTGAATGCCCTCAGAAGCGCGTCTACCAGTGTGCGTTTGTAGTCGCGCATCTTACGATCACGCTCCAGTGATGGAATTAAGGATGGCACGTTGTCCTTGTAATGGGGATCCAGCAGGGTGGCCACCCAGAAATCATCACAAGTTAGAATGTGAGCAACTCGGCAGTCGTTGCGCAGGCATTGCAGCATGTAGTCGCTCATGTGTGCCAAGTTGCCCAGAGGCAAGGACAAGCAGTTCTCTTTGGGAGGTGTATCATCTGTGTCCTCCGTATCCCCCCAGCCACTCTCCAGTGATGCCCATGAACTGCGTTGGGTGCCACCCTACTGTGAACACGGTTCCTCCTCCTCATCATCATCATCCTCATACTCCTCCAAAACTGTGCCCTGGCTTGACAGTTGTGTACTTGGCGTATGCTGGTGCAGGAACCCACCCTCCAAGCCACTTGTGAATGACTGGCTTGATAAGCGTGGAAATGACCCCTCTTCTTACCTCCTCCTCTTCCTCCTGTGCCACATCCTCTTCCATCATCGCCCTAAGCGTTTTTTTCAAGGAGACATACAAGTGGGATAGTAAGGCTGAGAACGGCGTCATTGGCACTGGCCATGTTGGTGGAGTACTCGAAACAGGGCAAAATGGCACACAGGTCTTGCATGGAGGCCCACTCATTGGTGGTGAAGTGGTGCTGTTCCACAGAGCGACTGACCCATGCGTGCTGCAGCTGATACTCCACTATCGCCTGCTGCTGCTAGCACAATCTCTCCAGCATGTGCAAGGAGTTCCACCTTGTGGGCACGTCGCATATGAGGCGGTCAGCGGGAAGGCCTAATTTACGCTGCAGTGCAGACAGGTGAGCAGCAGCAGGGTGAG
Source organism: Pelodytes ibericus (assembly GCA_036172795.1). Classification (NCBI taxonomy): domain Eukaryota; kingdom Metazoa; phylum Chordata; class Amphibia; order Anura; family Pelodytidae; genus Pelodytes; species Pelodytes ibericus. Next base: position 225,809,256 of record CM069857.1, on the reverse strand, counting down.
AATGCCTAAAGTGCGCACAGACGGCCCGCACTTTTCTGGAATTTCTGCACCACCAAATTCAGCACATGTGCCAGGCAAGGGATGTGCGTCAAACCGGCTAGGCCCAGAGCTGCTACGAGATTTCGCCCATTATCGCACACCACCAGGCCGGGCTTGAGGCTCAGTGGCAACAACCACTCATTGATCTGTTGTTCCATGCCCGTCCACAGCTCCTGCGTGCTGTGGGATTTTTCCCCCAAACATATGAGTTTTAAAAGAGCCTTCTGTCGTTTCCCCCTGGCTGTGCTGAAGTTGGTGGTGAAGGTATTACGCTGACCGGATGAGGAGGTGGTAGAGGAGCAGGAAGAAGCTGAGATGGAGGAAGAGGCAACAGGAGGCAAAGAGAAATGCCCTGCAATCCTCTGTGGTGGAAGGACATGCGCCAAACTGCTATCTGCCTCAGGCCCAGCCGACACTACATTTGCCCAGTGTGCAGATATAGCATCCCTGCCCATGCTTACTGGTCCACGTATCTGCCTATGATTAAGTGCCTACCGGCATGAAACGCGTAAGGCAGTTTTCCTGCTTCCCCACTACCGATGCCACTATATTCATCCTGTTTGTCACATTGGAATTTATCTACATGAAATTTTTTTTCATCAATAAATCGACTTATTTTACCTCATTCGGACTGGTGAGTGCCTATGTCTATTTGCTTGCTTCACTTCTATGTGGACCTTGCCACAGATGGCGTTGCCCAGTGCACACCTGATTTTGTCCTCCAATTGCTTGTGCAGGGAAGGGATGGCTCACCGGGAAAAGTAGTGGCGGCTGGGAACAACGTGCTGTGGGACTGCCACCGCCATCAGGTTTTTAAAACTGTCCGTCTCCAACAGACGGAATGACAGCATTTCAAAGGCCATGAATTTGGAAATGCTGGCATTCAGGGCCAGTGTTCACGGGTGGGTAGGGCCATACTTCCTCTTTCTCTCCAGTTTTTGGGAGATGGACAGCTGAACGCTTCCATGGGATAGTCTGGAGATGCTTGGGGATGGTGGCGGACATTGTGGCATTGCTGCCACTTCCTCTATTTGCTCGGTGGCAGGTGCCACCATGATTCCAGTGCTGGAGGAAGAGGCCAAGACAGCAGCAGAAGAGGAAGCCGGAGGAGCCTGAGACCTTTCTTGGGTTTTGAGATGTTTACTCCACTGCAGGTCGTGCTTTGCATGTAGATGCCTGGTCATGCAGGTTGTGCTCAGGTTTAGCAAGTTTATGCCTCGCTTCAGGTTCTGATTGCACAGCTTGCAAACCACTCGTGTCTTGTCGTCAGCACATTTTCTAAAGAACTGCCACGCCAGGGAACTCCTTGTAGATGGCTTTGGTGTGCTCGGCCCCTGGGTGTGGTGGGCAGTAGCAGGCGTACTGTCTAGGGGACGGCCGCTATGGTTTTGCACCCTGCTCCCTCTTATGCTGCGCTGGTGCCTCTTTGCGACCACTGCCTCTTCCTCCAAACTGGACACGTCACTCGCATGACCTTCATTCCATGTGGGGTCTAGGACCTTATCATCCTCCACATCATCTTCCACCCACTCCTCAACCCTGCCCTCCTTGCCGGTCTGCACACTGCCGAAAGCCACAGCAGTTGGCACCTGTGTTTCGTCATCATCAGAGACGTGCTGCGGTGGTCCTCGCATGTCCACATGCTGACACATAAGTGGTTTTGCATCAGTGCACTCAATCTCTTCCACTTCTGGGGCAAGGCTAGATTTGATGACCCCACCAGCAGAGTCATCAAAAAGCAAAAGAGACTGCTGCATGACTTGTGGCTCAGACTGCTTGGCTGATTTTCAAGGGGGTGAGGTGAAAGACAGATGGCCATGGGCTGCAGGTGTCAACTCTGAGCTTTCAGCAGGGGACCGGGTGGGAGACAATGTGAAGGAACTGGAGGCACTGTTAGCCACCCAATCTACTATCGCCTGTACTTGTTCTGGCCTCACCATTCTAAGAGCGGTATTCGGGTCTACCAAATAACGCTGAAGGTTCTGTCGCGTGCTAGCACCTGATGAAGGTGTTTCACTTGTACGTGTAGCTGGCACAGATCGACCACATCCCCTACTTGCAACAGGAGCTCCACAACCAGGGCCACGTCTCTTATTTGACACTCTCCTCATTCTTTGCGGTCACCCACCAAAGTAACAGATGGTTTATGTCAGGCAACAATGTAACCGCCAATAGTCAACAATTTTTATTTGTATTTTTTAGTTTTTTGGTTTATTGGACTGCAAGAAATGCACCTCAAGACACAAATGTACTATTTAGCACCCAAAACAATTAGAATTTTTCAAAGTGCGCTGTAAGCACAGTATTGGACTGTTCTATTTGACTCTCAGATATGAAGTGCATCGCAAGACGCAAATGTACTATTTGGCACCATAAACAATTAGAATTTTTCAAAGTGCGCTGTAAGCACAGTATTGGACTGTTCTATTTGACTCTGAGATATGATGTGCACCGCAAGACGCAAATGTACTATTTACCACCCAAAACTATTAGAATTTTTCAAAGTGCGCTGTAAGCACAGTATTTGACGGTTCTATTGACTCTCAGATATGAAGTGCACTGCAAACGCAAATGTACTATTTACCACTCAAAACTATTAGAATTTTTCAACGTGTGCTGTAAGCACAGTATTTGACGGTTCTATTTGACTCTCAGATATGAAGTGCAGGACGCACATTTAATATTTAACACCAACAAATTGCAGTATTTAAAAATGCCCAGATGTTGCCCACTGAGCTAACAGAACAGGATTAAAGTCATGTGCCTGGCACACATGCAGTTGCAAGTGCACTGCACTCTCTGTGGCACTCGGCTCAGGGCAGAGTACAAAAATGTAGTGTAGCACCCACTAAAATAATCGCTGTAGTTTGAATAATAGCTGTAGTTTGCAGATTCAACACCAGAATTATTTACTAATCTGTCCCTCACAGCTGCAGCATCCTCTCCCTACACTAAGAATAGCTCATGTGATGCGCGATGACTCCAGCTTATATATAGAGGCTGGGTCACATGCTGCACTGGCCAATCACAGCCATGCCATTAGTAGGCAGGGCTGTGATGGCTTTTAAGGGCAAACAAGTCAAACGGTTGTTGATTGGTAGCCCTGCAACAAAACAGTGTCTGTAACCATTCATAAACCTAATTTTTTGCAGATAAAATTATGAGCTTTCTAATGTCCACATTATTAAAAATCAAAAAATGTCCCCATAATAAGATTCTGATCATGAATGTAAGTTCACATATTTACAGTGATACATATTTTTGATGTGATGGAGCAAAGGTGTTAGGCATTCAGATAGCTGGTAAAACTCCCTAATGAGAAGCATAATTACCTTTCAAACGCACAAGGACAAATAGCTCCCTTTTATGCTAGCCAGACAATGACACACAGCATTGCCTCATTTGAAGAACCAATTAAACAACCATTTTCTGCTAAATTCCTAAAAATATTTTCTTTATGTATACACTGAGGCTCCTTTTTTCAATATTTAATCAACTTTATCTTTCCATGAAAATGTAAAAATGCACTGTTATCCTATTCCCATGAACAGTCAAGGAGATGGTGGCACTGAACATATGTGACGCCTATTATAGCATAATGGATTGATATAACATTAGAGTCTCTATTGCAAGAAGAATTGTTAAATCTGCTTAGTCACAAATAACTTATAGAGCTGTTCTAATATTGCTCACTTCTGCCTGGTTATAGGTTTCAGTGATTGCAGTAAAATATGCCAAACAGGTACATTTTTAGGGGGAAATGCTCATAGTCAAGCTCATTTTCCAGAAATCTATACTAAATCTATACTAAAGACCAGAGCATGTAATCATAAGATGCATTACTTATGCTTTGACTTAAAAAAAAAAAGAAACATGGAACATCCACCTCAATCTTAAGACTTGTATTAATAAATAGGGGGAAGAGTTTCTTTTTCATCTTTTTGTTCTTCTCAGAGCACTCATAACTTAGCATTCAGATATAATTGTTAACATTTTAAACTTAATAAAGTTATTTACATTCATGTATAATGTTTGTTTTGCCAGTGTGAGATAATCACTATATTGTTTGGCTGACTTCAGTTTGTCTGCCATCTGCAATACTACGTATTATGTTTTGTCTTTACATGTCACACAAAAAATAACACTTTAGGCAATGGTTGCATCATTCAAATGAGCGACCATCTTAAGTTTTACCCTTCCAAATACTTTGCTTCAGAATATGAAGTGTATCTCTTTACAACATATTAGGGCGATGTTGAAGATGCAACACAATTTTATCTTCTGATTATAAAAGTACATGGAACTAGAAAGGTATCAAAGACTGGCAAAGAAATTAAAGCAATAGGTTTCACACAATATGCTTATGTAGTTGGTGTTATTAACTAAAAATGAACTCACTGGTTCTGGCAATAATTCTTGAATTGGAAAATATAGCCCACCTTCTCATCTCATCAGGCAGTTAAGCAAATAGCATCTGTGTGAGTTAAATATTTTGTGTCAGATAGGTGTTTTTAAGTAAATCTATAAATTGTTTTTGAGGATTTGGACTGAAAAACTTGTGTATAATTGTTGATCATGTTAGCAGCATTTAGGTGAGTGTTTCCCTCTATCTGTTATGTAAGGAAGAAATAGAATCTGATGTAAAGGGTTTCACAGAAAAATAAATGTGTTCAGAAATTAACATACTGGTACTGGCTACCAAAAAATATCTTGAATTTATACAAGCTTTAACCTTCTAGTCAGAAGTGCAGTTATCTGCTCCCAAGAAAGTTTGAACAATTGATTTTGTGATTATTGTTTTTATTCTTCATAAAAATACAGGGAATGTGCTATAGTTATAACCTGAAAAACCTCTGTCTTTTTCTAAGCTCACCAACAATAGCTCTGACTAAATATAAGTAAGTGGTTTTCTTCAAGAGCTTTTGGCTCTTGTGCACCTTGCTCCCTTCTGTTATCACTCCAAAAAAAAAAGAAACCGCACATAAGCAGAACAAAAATAAAATAAGAATGTGCACTTTTAACATTTCTTATCACATTAAACTTGTACTTTTTCTGGCAAGTGGTCAATAAGATGTACAAATATTTTAAATATCAATGGGGATGGCTAACTAGTATTTGAGTATATCAAAACTATATATTTTATTATTTGGACATAGCTGTACCCAACCATATCAGTATACGGGCAGATGACGAATATACCATCGTAAATTGGAACTGTTCATGGATGATATTCTTCTGACAATGACTTCATTACCCAACGTATATCAATTGCTATCACATTTTGCCCTTATATCGGGCTACAAGACTACAGCAAATGGGAAGAATAAATATCAACCTGACCCCAGACATAACAGATACGATCAAACACTGCTTTCCATTTCAAATGGAAAATACATCACATCCAGTATCTAGGAGTTAATATCATCAATGAACCAAGAACACTATACAAGGCCACTTATCCACCCCTTTTACAAACCCTCAAAAAGGATCTGACCCAATGGTCTACACATTCAATCTCTTTGGTAGAACGCACCTATGCAGTTAAGAGGAACATTTTGCTATTCCTCCTATGTCTCTTTAGAGCACTGTCTATCTCGATATGTAGAAAAGACATACCCAAAATACAAGATCACATATTACTGATTCATCAATAATAACAAACATCCCATGATACAACAAACAATTGTATACTTACCAAGTATCTTACCAAATCTACATACATATTATTTAGAGGCCAGATTGTCCATACTAGTCTTGTGGTCATTTTATAGACACAAGACACAAGATGACATGGGTAGATATTTAACAGCTGTACGAAAACATGAATAGACACAGACAGTGCTCTGGATGTCAATTTGCTGTTTACTATAACCGACAAGCTATGGATAACTAATTACAAAAAGCTCTCGTTGGGCAATGTGATATTGCAGTGGTTCCCAATTGTATATAATCCAAATTTCCCTGAAGGTCTCAAAGTAATAAAATCCTATTGGCCTATTTACAGGAGAAAAAATGTCTCCCTCAGTCAGAGATAGTTAGATATATACAAATAAGGTATTTTATTACTAACTTATTATAATATGGAGAGTTAGCTGATCTGACACCTTTGAAAAGGGTATTTTAACCCAAAAAAACAGATTCAAGGCCATCCCACACCAGTTTATAGGGAGAAATTGGAGGTAGACTACATTCCTCTTTTATCTACCGATTTGGCTCAGCCTCACCAGAATATTAAAGGGCTCACCACATCCATCCTCATATAGGAAAAGGCATACAAAAGAATAGCACACTGGCATGTCACACCTGCCAAGCTCCATGGGATGCCCCCTGGTTTTAGTAATATGTTTTCGTGACTCTGGTGAGGTGGGTACTTTTATACTCATGGCAGGGCTGTTAAAGCAATCAGGAATAAAATGTTTCAATAGCTATCTGAAGCTCTTTTGATAACACTTGAACCCTCCACACATACAGTAAGAAACATAGAAGACCCACTTCTGATAAAGCCAAACCAGAAGTTAATTCACAAAATTTACACAGTCGCTGTCCAGGCCCTTGCTAAACATTGGAAGGGTTCTCCCCAATTGTGGGCCAAAATAACTGCTAGTATTCTCTCTACCATTACTAGGGAAAGATTACGGCAAAGGCACACAATAAAATGTATCAATTTGAAGCAATTTGAGCACCCTGGCTGACACAGTTTCTCACAAAAAGAAAAGCCAGCACATCAGACATTCATGGACTCGCTGTAATTTATTGGGGAACCCAAAATAACAAACAAATAAAAAATGGTGGAGAGTGGGTACTTGATGCTTTTCACGTCCAAAGACATTTCCATGGATGCCTGATGTGCCGGCTTTTGTTTTTATGATTTCACTGTTCCTGCTCTTTCAGCAGATGCTTTGTAGCACTTTCATCTGGATCAACTCTGCCTGCATTTTCATCTCACTTGCCAGAAAGTTTGGAGGCCAACCTGGCTGAAGGCACTTTCTTTTTCTACTTCACACAGTTTCTACCAAATTCTAATATTCATCTATTTGTCCTCCTATGAAGCTTTGATACTCTTCCTAAGGCTTTTTTTGTTCTCACCCCCTCCTCTTCTGCTACCCATCTATGTGTTCATGTTAGACATGAATTGTTTTCTCTTTATTGCTATAGTCCATACTTGTACTTCTGTGAATAGTACTTGTTCCTATTGTATTTTATTACTGTAAAATGAAATAAAGACATTTAAAATAAAAACAAATATATCTTTTGCATTTGGCAGTAATAATGCAATATGGACACACTCACTAAAGTATGAAATTCAACAAGTAAAAAAGGTCCAGGAAATACAATAAAAAGATATTCATGTCGGCTGGTGTTAGACTTCTGTTTCCATTATGGTCTGAGAATCAATGACTGGCTAAGTAAGTGAACATTGTTTTTAGTGGACATTTATTAGACTTTGTAACTGACAATTAAATGATGTTCTTTGGCCTTTCAAAGACCTTGTCACGGATGCATTGTCTATAACTGCCTGATTACATTGGTGTTATAATCTAACAATTAAACAGTAAACATTATTTTGTTTCCAGAATCTTCCTGCACAAACGCCACCATTTTATTAACATAATGTTAGCTTAGGCAAATCTGTATAAGGGACCTGAAATGGATCTGCAGTTTACATAGCTGAGTAAGAAATAAATATATTCCTTGTGACTCACATTTACACCATTCAGCCAAATGACAAAACACTCAGGAATTCGGAATAAAGGAAGACATATTTGGAATATAAACTGCATTTGTGCATTCCTAAATATATAAATGTTATACAAAAGGACAAATAAATGCCCATTCCATCCAAATATAACACAATTTTGACTATTTTGTCTTGTGTGCTATGGTTCAGGTGAACATGCATTTTGACACACATATTCCCTAAAATATTAAAAGCAAGATTATTAGGCTTTGCATGTGAACACTCAATTCAATTCTATGGGATAAAGGTAAATATAGTATTGATTTTATTTTGTAAAGCAATTAAACATATAAAATGTTTTCCCGGGACCTTCAACAACCATTCATAGCCACTGCACGCTTCACCTTCTATGTACAAAGCATGGCTGGGGATGAAGAAAGTTGAGCATTTGGAGCCCTGTTAACAAATTTGGGAAGCTCACAGGTGTTTCACCTCCTTTCCTGAACCTTTGATTTGGTGGGATTGATTTAAATAACAATAATCTGAAAGGGAAATCAGAAAATCTCACAATACATATCTGGGTTATTTGGCTTCCTGGGAACACAGCAATAGCTTGCAATAAAAAAAGAAAATTACATATTCCTTCATGACTTATCGTCAAAATTATATTATAATTTCTTATTTGTCTGCATATAAATAAACCAAGGCATAGCAATAAGTATATAAAGCAAATAAAATTGACTCACCTTATTGATTAGAACTTATTTGACAGCCTCTTATACATAGCTGTTTTAATATACATTTTAAAACTGTTATATATGCTAAGAATGAATCATTTAGCATGTAAATTAAAATAAATAAGGCATACTCTACTAAAAGTTTCTTTATTGACATATCCTAAAAATGGTAAATGGCCAACATATTGTGCAAATGTTGTGTCCTAATTTAAAATCATTATAGCACATGAACAGCAACATTGTGTCATTTGTTATAATTTCTTGTTGTGGACGGTAAAGCTATTTGCATGATTTCTTAATTTCAGCGTCTGCAAAATCAATAAAATGATATTTAAATTTAATATTACCACGTTGTGCAAATAGTTGGCATTGAGAAATTGCATTATTAATGCTTACATTTGCTGAACCAGATTCTTTTTTTTTATTTTCTCAAATGTTACATTGTAGCTGGAGTTTGCTTTTAATATTTTTGGAGAACTGAACATAGAATTGAATTGGGTAAGCAAAGGCTGTTAAGTATCTAGTATTTAGTAAATAATATAAGGATTACTTTTATGTTACCATGAGAGGGAAAAAGCTTAATATTGAGAGGATTCTATTCTTTCCATTTGTGTCTTTTGAACCCACCAACGTATACCTCTTTTCATGCATTCTTTCCTACAGGGTGAACCCTCTATTAGGCTTTTCTGATATAGCAGTTAGAGAACACCCCAAAGTTAATTATCACTATTCATAGCAACTCTCCTGTACCATCGCCTGTACTCTTGTGCTCATTATTACAAATAGATTAATAGCTTTTTATAGGATAGGAAGGCCAATAGTAGTGAGCATAAAGGATTAAAAACTGTATTAATTTCAAATTAAAAAACATCTGGAGCAGACCCATGAATCACTTAGTGAAGGAGTAGCGATCTTATTTCAATAACAATATGTGGTGAATAAACGGGATAGTGGATTTAAAAGAAGAGTATTATTTAGCATTTTGTAATGGGTACCATGGGGATAGTAATATACATTTATTTAGGGTGGGTGGGGCATGACGTGAGCATGCTACTTGGTGCGGTCTGAGCTGAAAACTACCAAGCTGTAGAAAATGCCTAGTGTCTGAGCTGAAAAGAATCACCTCTACGGAAAGCGCAGAATCTTGCAAATTCCGTTATCCGGTCACTGCAAAGAGCGACAATTTTACAAGGATAAAACCAACTTACCCTCCAGCCATTTCCGGCATTTGCTGAGAATGAGATCTGAATAGGAAGACTCTCCATTAGATACTAGTTTTCCACTTCGGAGACACGTTGAAGCTTGAGGTGAGCTGCATTGCGTAACCAGAGACTGATACATGCCTGGGGCACGTGAGCTAATAATACAACCTCTTTGCTACAATGTGGCCAAAGTGATTGAATTGGAAAGACGTTGAAGCTGGAAGTGAGATACATTGCCTAACCAAAGACTGATACATGTCTGGAGCAAATGAGTTAGACATTCACTAAATTTCCTTGTTACATTGTGGCTAAAGTGAGGGAATTGTAAAGCCTGTGAAAATCACATCAGATACTGCTCAGGTCATAAACATAGAAACATAGAATGTGTCGGCAGATAAGAACCATGCGGTCCATTTAGTCTGCCCAATTTCTGATCAGTAAATAAAAAATAAAGTAAAGTAAATAAAGTAAAGTAAAATAAAGCCTGGACAAACTTAACTTGCCCTATTACAGACTCTAACTACTACAGGCCCTATATCTACCTGCTCTTCTGGCTTGACTGTTGATAACTTTTTTATGTACTTTGGTCACTATATCCCAGCAAAATTAGTACTCCCTTTTTAGTAGATACCAGACTAACTATCTAAAATGAGGGGTAAAAACTAGATTCCCTGATTTCCTTGTATAAATATGAAAAATACTTCAGCTACAAGCAAACTTTATTTTATCAATCACCACAACCCATAGGGTGACCTATATAAGCAACAAAAAAGAAAAGAGAAAAAGAAAAGGAAAGGAGGAAAAAGGAGGAAAAAATTGGTTCAAACTAGTGGTACCTCGCAAAAGGTTCTTAGCCTGCAGGCCCGAAGTAAATCTGTCTTTTTCCCCTGCTGCTTAAAAAATGTTTTGTGTAATAGTAACACCAGCCCCCTTGAACGTTATCCTTAAAACATAGTATTATCTGCACCTGAAAGTCTGTACAACCATACCATATATGCATCCAAGGAGGCAGAGCTTATCTTCCGAGTCACAAAACCATCCCCGTCCCACAGATCCCCAAACAAATAAATGCACACAACCTTCAAGAAAAAAGGAAAGGATCAATGGAGGGAGTAGAAAACATGGAAGAAAAGCAGATAAAAATAGAGGAGAGAAGAGAGAGACAAATAGGAGAGATAAAAGGAGAAAATAATAGCAATTTTGTACTAAAGCTGTTTAGTCATGCAGCTGCCAATTGCAATCCCTATATATTTAAGAGGTAGCCTAGATAGAAGACCACACACAGGGCAGTGTGCACCCTCACATATAGGGCTAAGTGGGGCACCTGAAGAACCCGGGGGGAAAATGGCGACAAGGAAGAAGGAAGAAAGTAAACAAACAATGAAGAAAGATAAAGAGAAAAAAGTCGGAAAAGACAGAGAAGAGACTATCAACTTTTTTCTCTCCTCAGTAAGAAAAAAAAAGAATGGAATAAGCATTTACAAGATCCCCTAGCAATACTGAAGTGGTAACACAATTGGATCCCAATGGAGAAATATCAAACATGTCATGGACTGAGGCACAGTAAATTACACCTGATTATTTACAAAAGGCCCTGGATGCCCAATTTGATAGAATAAAACAACAGATGACAAAGAACACGTCAGAGGTTAGAAAAGATATAAAAGAAGATCTTTTCAGAGCGTCTGTAGATAATTGAGGAATGTATGGAACACACAATATACCAAGATAATGTCCAGAGGGACATAGTAAAGAACTGTCACAGCAGCGCCGTTGCACTGCAGGACAAAGCCCACCCACCATCCCACTCACCCATCCAGGGCTCTCCAGAGCCCTGGTCTCCAGCCTGCTAGGATCCCCGGTGGATCAAGCGGCAGCAGCCATTTGAGACGCACTTCTTCTGTGCGTCTCCGTCGGCTAGACGGAGCGCGCTCAGTTTTGGCTTTCGCTTAAAGGGACAGTAATAAAACTCCGGTTTCTAAACCAAAAAAGCTTCCATTGGCCAACCAATCTCTCCTACACTATTTAAACCCTCATTTGTAAACTAGACATTGCCTGTAATAGTGCCTGGTGCCTTTACTAGCATTTTGTTGTTCTCTATTGCTGATATTCTGTTGCTGACTCCTGCTAGCCCTGACCTTGCCTGTTTTTGCAACCTGTCCCCGACCTGTTTGCCCGTATTGACTATGTTTGTTTGCTGCCAGCCCCGATCATTCTTCTGCCTGTACCCACGATACATTTGCCATGGTCCAGTACTCTGTATCCTGCTTCCTGTGTGTTGGGTTTAGCTTTGGTATCCTGGTAATAGTTCATAGTGCAAAAGTCCTGGGGGAATGAAACCTGCAGCTCAACCATAGGGTGGAATTCTTTGAGGCAGAATAATTCTATTCTGTAACCGGGGTCTGTTGCAAAGACCTACATCTATTCTGCAAAGCGGTTCCAGCCTCGTACCTGAACGTGACTAGAAACTTGAAAAAAAGATAGCAACAATGCAAATAAAAATGGCAGATATTGAAGACCGTTCTCGAAGATATTACATAAGGATTAGAGGTATCCCTGAAACTGTTCTACAAAATAATTTGGAAGATTCTCTAGAGAAACTATTCATATTTATGGGCCTATCCCATGTGCATGCCTGCAAACCAGTAGAGAGATTCCATAGGACTTTCAAATCCCCAAAAATCTCGGAATCTCTGCCTAGAGACATAATTGCTTGTTGTCACTCATATAATTTCAAAACCCAAATCATGAAAGCAATATAAGAGAAAGACCTCAAAAACACGGAATATTAGAACATGAAGATTTTTCAAGATCTATCTTTTCACACAAGATATACGAGAACGGAAATCCTGAGGAAAGAGGAATAATGTACTCTTGGAAACTCTCAGCAGAGATTATATTCTTCTTTAAAGACAAAAAAAGAAGCCTTTGAATCACCAGCGGACCTTTCCAAATGGATAGAGGACAATAACCTGGCAGAGGTGTAAAACTGAAACTGTCAAAGCTCAGAAAATATCCAGGAAGCCCTTGTGACCCTGGAGGGGGAGAAGAATGGAGATAGAGTTTTTTTTTTCCCTTCCTTTGAGTATCACTGAAGTAATAATAGATTTAGGAGAATAATCAATAAAAGGGTTCAACTCAGAATACAAACAAAATGATTACATTTTGTCGTATTAAGAGAGCACAAGCTATAAAGCATAATATAATACAAAACACAGAATAATGAATGAGGTCATGAGAAAAAAATGGTTAAAATTCTATATAGGAGGTTCACAGGATGTTTGATTCCACAGGGGTAATTAAAAAGAAAAAAAAGCTCCTAAACCTGCTATCTTCCGGTCTCCCCCCAACCACTGTTTTTAACAATAGCCGTTCATATTATGTATGTTGCTCATGTTCTTGTGGATTCAGAGTGGGGACACTATGCTTACTGTGAGATCTTACTGATAGAAGTTCACTTTCTGAACCCACAACAGTTATGTTTTGATGTTATGCACCTGTTGGTACACATTCCAACTCTCGCTTCAAGGGCTAGCCCAGGCGAGAGTAGATGTAGTCAATGTTAGATACCACTATATTGAAGTGTCACCTACCAGATATACTCTCCACCCTATAGGATGTTTGGTATCTCAGTAATCTGACCATAAAATAATATTGGGAGAAGAGGTACTAGTTCACTTGGTGTGTGTCCCTACCTCTGCTAAGAGGGTTAAGTTTGGGGAAGAAGGAAGTTAGACGTGACTTATTACTGTTGGAACCGGCTTAGATGTCAGCAAATTCATCAGTATACATAAGCTGCACACTTGATCTCCTAAGTCAGTTCATGTTTTATTTCTGTCATATGAAAAATAATCTTTTATGTCTATTTTTATGAAACGTATTAACACTGTCATGAAAATAAAAAATCAATAAAAATATTATTAAAAAAAAAAAAAAAAGAAAAAGAAAAAAAAGGAACCTCTAAGGAATATACTGAAAGAGTAAGCAAGAGAGAAGATCTCAAAATACCCTTAATGATACCTAGGGGTCACTGTTAGCACAATCATCCAAGGTGATAATTGATAATAATGATTAATTCAAAATGTAAATTATATGACATAGAAAACTTTAAGTAAAGTGCACGTGATGGGTTCACAAGATAAAAAGGTTTTAACACAGTGGTTAATTTTATAAGGAAGTAAGCATAGAGATGTAAAAACACACTATGTAAGTTAGTAGTGCACACGGATTTCACGGGGGGATTACTTCTGAATGAAAATATCATGGAAGTAACATATAAAGGCACAGGTGGCACTAAGGTAAATTAAATATGGAGCACAAGAGAGAGGACTTTGAAGGTACTCTTTACGGATAAATAATTTATCTCAATTTATTTTTGGATGGTATGATTTGGGAAATAAGGAAGGGGAGAGAGTAGGGGGGAATTATATATATACATAAATGCGTATTGTCATTGTTTTCTCATCTTCTCCCCACAAGCATTCTATGTATCTGGTCAGTTTATAACATGAAATAGAAAAAGAGCACAAATGGAGCCGGCTCCACCGCTGTGTAGGTGAACTCCTCTCGTTCAAATCATCATATAGTCACAAAATACTGGGTGCTTTGTTAGTGCAGTGACCGCAGCACTGTATAATGTAAGCAGAAAACAAAGAAAAAAACGCATGCACTCCAAGTAGATATGGTGAAAAATAGAAAAATGTATTAAATATAATATACACGTAGACACTTAAAACAGAGGACCCGGTGAGAGCGATCCGCCTGACGCATTTCGCGTGATAACACGCTTATTCATAGTGAAATATGGAGGGTGGTTGGGAGCAGTTGGTCAGTATGCCATTCTTTTGCCATTTATTATCTAGTATTTTGCCCCTCAATATGCCATTTAATATACCAGGATTTTGCCCCTCAATATGCCATTCTTTTCCCATTTAATATGCCAGTATTTTCCCCCTCAATATGCCATTTAATATGCCAGTATTTTTCCCCTCAATATGCCATTTAATATGCCAGTATTTTGCCCCTCAATATGCCATTATTTTGCCAATTAATATGCCAGTATTTTGCCCCTAAATATGCCAGGAATTTGCCAATTAATATGCCAGTATTTTGCCCCTCAATATGCCAGGAATTTGCCAATTAATCTGCCAGTATTTTGCCCCTCAATATGCCAGGATTTAGCCCCTCAATATGCCAATTAATATGCCAGGATTTTGCCAATTAATATGCCAGGATTATGCCAATTAATATGCCAGGAATTTGCCAATTAATATGTCAGGGTTATGCTTATTAATATGCCAGGAATTTGCCAATTAATATGTCAGGGTTATGCCAATTAATATGTCAGGGTTATGCCAATTAATATGCCAAGAATTTGCCAATTAATATGTCAGGGTTATGCAAATTAATATGCCAGGAATTTGCCAATTAATATGTCAGGGTTATGCAACTTAATATGCCAGGAATTTGCCAATTAATATGCCAGGAATTTGCCAATTAATATGTCAGGGTTATGCTAATTAATATGCCACGATATTGTCACTCAATATATTAGGATTATGACAATTAATATGTCAGGATTTTGCCCCACAGTATGCTCGTTTGCCACCCTCCTCCCCCCCTGCCCCAGTACTTACCTCTGCTCTGTCTCCCGCCTGGCCCCAGGACGCCTGCTTGATGGTGTGTGCAGAGGTTGACACCAGCATCTAGTTTCTTCTGTCGGATGTCAGCTGACACCATCCTCCCTGCAGCCAATCAGAGCGCGACGGGTGCGGACTTGCACCCGGCGCGCTGTGATTGATGTGATAGGGAGGTGCGGTAACCGCAGGCGCTCACCTGCGGCTCGCACCTCCTTGTCACACTAATCACAGCGCGACAGGTTCAAACTCCGCTCCCGTCGTGCTCTGTGATACAGGCGCCTCTCCTCCAGTGCGCCTGGGCGCGGTGCACCCCGTGCACCCGCCCAGGATCGGCCCTGGGACATCTTATAAAGTTGGGAGCCTTAGCGAAACAAAAAAAGACAAGCATCATTAGTAGAACAACATTTAGAACTAGATGCCCTGAATGTAATAAATAAAGAAGCTCCAACCCTGGAGATATATTAAAAAATAAAACAATTAGAAACAGCTATAAATAGCACTCTGATTGGAAAAGCAAACTCTATGCTGGAAACCATGAGACCATGAGAAAGTGGTTTTACAATGGGAACAGAGCACAAAAGGTAATAACAGATAAACTAAAGCAAGAAAGAGCCTCTAGGATGATCTTGATAATAAAGGAAGGAGAGGAGACTTTACTCCTACCAGAAAAAATAGGAGCCTCCTTCCAGAAATTTGATGAGGGTCTATACAATATACCTTTACTCAGTAGACCAACAGAGATTCAGAATTACTCAGATCAACTGACTATACCCAAGATTACAACTAAACAATCTGAATCAACATCTAACATAAAGAGAATTACTAACAATAGGGAAACTCAAACATAATACGACTCCCTGACCAGATGGTTTTAATAACTGGTTTTATAAATTACTAAAAGATAAAATAAGGACCGGCTTAGTTAAGGTGTCTAACAGTTTTTGGGCAGAAAAAAAAAATACCAACAGAATTAACCCAAGCACACATCATTCCCATAGCTAAACAAGGAAAAGATAATGTAGATATAAAACTCTACTCATCAATATTAGCAGACAGAATTAAACACATTATACCATCCATCATCCACAAAGATCAAGTGAGATTTTTTCCAGGGAGGTACTCCTCAAACAAAATTAGGAGAGTGGTAGACTTTCTGGATTTGGTACATATATCTAGTGTGCCCATATTGACCCTGTCATTAGATGCTGAAAAGGCATTAAGATCCACCTTTAT
The DNA here is from genome assembly GCA_036172795.1 of Pelodytes ibericus. Lineage (NCBI taxonomy): Eukaryota > Metazoa > Chordata > Amphibia > Anura > Pelodytidae > Pelodytes > Pelodytes ibericus. The sequence continues at coordinate 225,792,728 of CM069857.1, read as the reverse complement.
GCGGATAACATCATCTTGACTCTGCAGGACCCTTATCTCTCGATGACAGTGCTGATGTCAGAAATAAATCAGTATTCAAAATATTCTGGCTATAAACTTAACCTTGATAAATTGGTAGCCCTGGCAAATAACATCCCAGAGGAATCCGGGGATCTGTTGTCAGACAAATTTGGATTTCTGTGGGCAAAAACTTCTATAAACTACCTGGGCATTAAACTATGTTCAGACCCCCAAAAATTGTCTAACTAAATTTCCTCCCCTTATTAACGCAGACTAATAAACAACTTAAGAATTGGAATCCTTTGGGGTTCTCCCGGTGGGGATGGATAAATATACTAAAAGTGTATGTCTTGCCAAAGTGGACATATTTATTTAAGATGATACATCTCCATATACTGTCGGTATGGTTAGAGTTGGCTCAAGTGGCAATGCAAAGATTTAATTGGCAGGGTAAAAAGGCACAAATATTTCATAAATGTCTATCATGGGGAGTTAACCAAGGTGGACTTGGAGTACATAACATACATGAATACCATTTGGCCTCCAAGGTCTTGAAAGCCATTAACACGCAGAAGACTAATGCAAAAGATGAAGCATGGTATGTTATTGAGAAGGAACTATTAAACATTGAGGAATTAAATGTACCATTCTGGTGGCTGTGAAAAAATATACAAAAGTTAAAAGATATAAAAGAAGTCTCTGATTATGGATGAACTACTATCCTGTTGGGACAAAATAAAGAGAAAATTAAAAATAGACAATCATTTAATGACTTGTCTGCCCTTGTGTATTCTAAGCGCTAACATACAAGATCTTAATTTAGGAAACTGGATTCAAAAAGGAATACGCAGCATTGGAGATTTGTTCAATGGCTAGGAACAAAATCATTTGCCAACCTAAAACAGGAATACGGAATTCCTAATAGGGAAATTTTCACATATCTGAGATTGAATTATTATCAGAGTAAATCCATGAGAACTAAATTGACAAAAAATGAGACTGATCTAAGCGAACTATTGGCCGATAAGTAAATAAAAAAAAATAGTATCTAGCTGTATCTAGCTTATAAGGAATACCAGACCGGATCCGGAAATCCGGGTCATCGAAAAATGGAAAAGAGTTCTGTACTTATATATCTCAGGAGGACTGGTATAACTGACTGACCCGAATATACAAAGCAGTCAAATATCTATACCTAAGAGAAATACAATACAAGATTATGAACAGATTGTATCTGACCCTGAACACCTGAACAAAATCTACCCACAGAGATATATATGTTGGAGGTGTGGAGCACACAAGATACATTTTCTCCATATCTGGTGGAAGTTTCCATCTATCCAACTTTTCTGGAAGATGATTAATCACAAAATAACTAAAATTTGTAGGTATTCCATTCACCCCACAAAGTTACCTCCTGCACCTGACTGAACATGCGTGGCCGAATTACTGGGGAAATCTGATGATACATATTCTTCTATCGTCCAAGTTGACGATAGCAAAGAGTTGGAATTCAACGCACCAACTTGGACGCTAGTAAAGAATCAGTTATTATTTCAGCTTAAAATGGAAAGTGGCATTACACTCAATTCAGGATTCAGACAATGAATAAGGATTAATGTGAGGACAGCTATACCCCTAAGGAGTAGGAACATGAGAAGGTTATCACCCTCTGCTGCGTCCGCTAAGGTCCATGAAGAGGTCGTCACTGACTATTTATATGTTCCCCTCTGAAGTCTTAATAATTTAGTAATATAACATGGGTTGTGATCTAGAGAGGTGAGATGTCTGTCATTATCTATACATTTGTTTATATAATCACACACTGTATGAGTATATTGGTATCTTTGTATTTGAATATTGCAAAATAAAAGAAAGAATAATGGTAAAAAAAAAAAATGCATTTATTTAGCTTTCTGTAATGGGTGCCAGGGGGATAGTCATATATACTTAGTTTTTTGCAGCTTGTATATTAGAATAGAAATAGAACAATAAAACCAATTAGTGTTACATAGGTTGCAACAGATAGTATATTATTCTAATTGTCACTTTCTAACAACAGTGTCTGACACTAGACTGCATATATGAAACATTAAAATTTTTGGATGGTAATTTGTAGCAGCTAGTTGTCGGAAAGAGAAAAAAAGTAAGTTGTGTAGCTGAGAATCTGGCCAGAGTTTACCTCTTTATCACTACTTCCCCACACACTGCTCTTAAAATACTCCTTCACTAGTCCTTTGTTTCATGTGTCTGCTCAAGATTATTTTTAATTTGACAATAATACAGCTATATTGTTAATCCTTTATTCTCACTATCAAAAAGGGATAATACTCTACAGTGGAAACTAAATCTGTGAAGAACATGTAATAAAAAACTGTTCTCATGATGTTCAACCAACCATTCTGCATAATAATAACAATTGTAAGCAACAGCAGAAATGCCAAAGATCGCTATCATTGGATTAAGGCGGTCATGGATAATTTTGACACAAATGAACATCGGCGGCACCTGACAATTACTTAAACCGGTGACCTCAAGCAGTTGTGTGAAGTAGTTAACCAAGTGTTTTACCTAACAAACCACTTTTCCATGTCTGTTTTACAATGATGGCACTTTGAGGCATGTAACATGGCTGTAACAGGACTGGGCACTCAGATCCATAATTGTCCCATCACTGTGCAAGGGAAGACTAAAGGCTAATATAAGTTAACTTTTCAATACAGTTCAAGCTATTTTTTTAATTAATCTATATTTTTTCAAAAGGACATGTTTAATTAAAAGGCAATATGTATATCAATTTAAATACGTTTTGTTTAAAATGCAGTGTTTGCGAGATGTTAACATATTTTATCTTGAACTGTGTGACATTTGTAAACAATTAGCACTATCTTTTGTAAATGTAAAATATGCCATTGTATGTCACACACAATAGTGTCAAAAAGAATGTGATTTTTGGATGTTTTTAATTATTTTGCATAGTAAGTTTCTTGTTATAAACAATTAATTTATACTGTATTGCCATTCCCAATTAACATTCAAATAATCTTTTAACTTTTGGCATCTTTAACCCCTTAGTGACCGAGTGCTATGTTGCATTTGACGTGCCTTGAAGACCAGAATTCCATTATTTTTGTCATACGTTTACTGAACTGTGAATTTCTTTCTTTGTGTTCAGTCTACCCACACAAATTATATATCATTTTTTAAAGGACAGATAGGGCTTTCATTTGATACTATTATTTTCATCATATGATATCATTTACTATTAAAAAAAATAGAAAATATGATGAAAATATGCCATAAAAAACACTTTTTCCAACTTTGACCTGATTTTTTTTTTACACAATTACAAATGGTAAAAAAGACCCCGTCTATATATTTCTACTATTTGTCCTGAGTTTAGTAATATCAATGTTTCCTTGTTTGTCTATGTTTTATTTCACGTAATAGGGCAATAAACAATATTAGTGTTTTTTTTTGTTTTCTAACCATTTTCTTCTACAGTGATTTTTTTAACCCGAACCCTAAATTTACCCCAACTCTAAATTTAATATAACCCTAAATTGACCCCCACCCCTTAATCTAACCCTTGTAATCATCCGAACCCCCATTTAACCCTAATTATTACCCTATTTGGACCCTAACCCTAGATCTAGGTTCAGTAGATCAAGGGTTAGCTTTTTCCATTTATTTATTTATTTAATTTATTTATTTAATTAATTTTCTATTTTTAACTGTAATACCGCCTAACTGCCTGTAGGGGCAGTCAAGTAGCGGTTTCAGAGCGACGGAAGAGATTTTTTTTTTCTCTCTTCCGTCGCTCTCCTCTGGGCACGCTGTATCGGAGGAGCATGCTCCTCCGATACAGCACACACCCGCGATCACCGGGTGATCGCGGTGCCCAGGAGGGCACAGATTGTGTTGCATGATAGAGGCATCATGCAACACTTTAACACACATAGGCAGTGATCAGCTTTCACTGCCTATGTGTGTTTGCGCGCATACGATCACATTCGCTGTGATCGTATGCGCGCGGGGGGTCGAGGGGGGGCTGAAAGCCCTCTCAGAGGAAGCAGCCTCTGAGAGTAGCTGCAGGCATGTAGTGTTGCGCTAATGAGCGCAACACTACATGAAAACGGAGGACGTATATATACGTCCTCATGGTCCTTAAGGACCATGCTTTTCAGGACGTATATATACGTCCACATGCGTTAAGGGGTTAAAAAATGTTTCAAGTGATATCCTTATTTCTTAATTCTGCCACTGAACAATGAGTACTGAGTACAATAATTCACAGTTCTCACTTACATACACTGAAATATGAGTGACTAAAATAACACAGAAAAGTTTAGGTATAACTCAGTCTTCACCTTCAAAAATGTAAACATTTGCCTCCATCTATGCCTGTAAGCAAGTGACCATATTACAAATGAAACAGTAACTGCATAAACCTGATCGCTTCAGTGTGAGCTAAACAGACTAAGTCACCTAAACATTGCATATATTATTAAATAAATAATACATTGTTCTACATAGTGTTATCAGAATTGCAAGCATATGCATAGGGAAGAAAAATAAATGTGTTTTAGGTATTTTTGCTATTTCATACTTATGACATCACCTTGTGGCTTCATATTCCCATTGAACGTATTTCACTTGCATATCATGTCACAAGCTCATGTCATAAAATACACCACAGACAAATTTAACAAAAAGGGTCTACACAATACAGAGAGAATTGTAGGGAATTGAGATGGGAATTTCAAACTTTAGGCCAACGTAGTAGAACTGGAGACATTCTCCAACGTTGCCCTTAAGTTTGAAATTCCAATCCCTGCTCTCTGCAAGTCTCTCTTTATTGAGTAGACCCTGATCTGTTTCCTTAATTTATGCATTTGCTTAAAATTAATTTGATACAATGTATACCTTTTTATTCATCCATAGTACAATCATTATTTAGGTGATGTGATCCATTCAAAACATCAAACTGATTGTTTATATGTGGGCAGACACACTAAAAGTACACTATGTCAATAGGAGTGTGCGAAATAAAAAAATGGTCAACTTATCTTTATATAATTCTTGGTAATAATCATGAGTCAGGTATTATAAATGTTGGCTTTCACCATGTGGGGAAAACAGAACAGAACAGGCACAATATAGTGCACTATTGTTGGACAGACGTTGCTGCCCCATAACATTTTACCTCCTTGGTAGTCAACATTTGGCTGAGCCTTATAGATTAAGGAAGAAGGATGTAGCACATTATATCAGAGTAGACCATCCACTTTCGCATCAGCAATCTTGAGATACAGTCTCCTAAATGCAAATGCATTTGAAATATTTAACATCATTCCGGGGAGCTAAAAAACCCTCACAGTTGCAATAGATAGAGCACATAGAGTCTTAAACTAAGAGAGTGGACCACAAGCCCCGAAGAGACATTATATGCTGCCTCAATTTATACACTCTGAAAGAGGAAATATTGTGAAAATCCTGAACCCAAACGGAAAAACCTTTCAGAGAATCCAAAGTTCATTTACTTCCAGACATCTCATGGAATACCTTACAACTGAGAAAGATGATAAGACCACTGATGGAGATAATAAAGGAAGAATAAATATTATTCACCTGGGGTATCAACTCGGTGTGCGAGTAAGAAGGGGATCAAAAATATTTATTGTAAAGACGCCAGTAGATATTACAGAGTTTTGTGGGGCACTGAAAATAAAGGGACCAGTCCTGACAGACTGGAAAAAAAACATCTAGACAGTAAAATATAGATTCTCCAGTTAACAAACAGACCTGGACAATAACTAAGAGAAAGAGACAGAAGAAACCAATGGAATTGGAAGAAGACTAAGAACTGACAAAGGAGGATGGGGAAACTGGGAGGAGAAAATGTCAAAGGCCCCTTTCCATCTCTAAGCCATTAAACAATTACACAAATCCCTTTTCAGGAGTGTTCAGATAGACAAAAAAGAAAAACGTTTAATCTCTGAATTATTTAAAGTAAAGAAGAAATTATATCTACAAGGAAAAGAGTGGGAAGGATGGGGAAGAAGCAAAGGGAGGTCCCCCCCTTTTTCTTTCTCTTTTTCTTACTAGTAGGGGTTAGGTAGACTGTGTCACAAATGTATTAACATGCAAATAACATAAATAGGTTGGGTGGAGTTTTTTTTTTCCTCTTTGCACTCTCAATTATATAACATTGATAGAAAAGAGAAAATTCACTTAATAATAAAGCGTGTACCATTTTGGTATGAGGAGGAGTGAAAACATAGAAGATATTGTAGGTAATGCAATCACTTTGTCATGTTTCATATTATAAAGGGATTAATGGCACTATCAGCAAAACACAAATGCACAAAGAAAGTGAGAGCAATCAATAAATGGGAAAGGAAAGGGATCAATTTGTTAAAGTAAATACTCTTTCACATTAGGGGAGGGAGAGGGGAGGAGGGAAAAGTTTTTAATCGGCTAGATACACATATTTGTGATTAGGATAATCACAGAGATAGCATTGACAAAAGATCAAAAACATACCTGCCTCCCCCTTCTCCCTTTAGAATTGAGTATTACTGTAAGGGACAAAAAAAAAACATTGATTTGTGAAATAAAGATTTATGAAAGCCCTGTGGTCGGGGTTGCCACTCAAATTACGTATAGGACACATGCACACAGAGAGGGAATAGGGAGGGGAGGAAGAGAGGGAGAAGGGGGGAAGAAGGAGAAAGGAGGGCAATGAAAAGGATAAGGGAAATAATTTATTAGGATATTTGAACTTCCCTTTCACAATTAAGTTGAAAATGTTTCTAAACAAAAAGTAATAAAGTTCACAGGGTTAAATGAGTTAAATGAAAAAATGGAAATATATGCACTTGGACAATTGGGGTGGCAACACCGATACAAAGGATAATAAATTGATGAATAAGAGAATATAAGTATGAGGAGTGGTAAAGAAGGAGAAAAAGTATGTAGAAGGAGGGGTGTTTTTTTTCTCTTCTCTCCCTTGTTTATGTGTTCTTGAGCTATTGGGATATTCTGTAGGTATAAACTTCTGTGTAAAGTAATGACATCGGTGGAAAATGGGGAGAGGAGATGCTGTGTTTCTTTTTCTTTTTCTTCCCTGTGTCTCCTGTCTGATTTCACAGGACCCCCCAAGGAAATTGTATAGGAATATGTTGACCAAGAGATGAGGGAGGGGGGATATTATTTGATAATAGATTAACAAGTAGGGGATAGGAGAGGGTCGTGGGCGGGTCTCCACTGGGGTTGCTTGCAGATTCTTTTGTTTTGGGCCATTTTTGAGAAGGGAAATTGAACTAAACTAATTGTGAATGCACTGAGAAGTATATTTTGAATGAATTATATACCCAAAATAAAGGAGGGGGATAAAACATGGGACTTACCATATGTGATATCAGAGGCCTTTAGAAGATACTATGATAAACTCTATAATATCTCAGCAGAAAATAAATCTGTCTTTCCAGAAAAACAAGATATAAGAATTCTGGAATATATTCAGAATTACTTAATGATGAGACTAGAAAGTAATGTTTTCCAAGATTTGGACAGACCAATATCTTCAGAAAAGTGATTAATGCCATAAAACAATCCCCTAGTGGAAAAAGTCCTGGCCATGATGGGTTTATGTGTATTATAAGACATGCAGGAATTGGTCCCAGAACTGGTAAAGCTATTTGATTCATTATTCAAAGGAGAAATTCTTCCGCCCTGGCTCAAGAAGCCCATGTAACCATCTTATCTAAGGAGTGGAATTTGGAGGGACGTGCAAGCTATAGGCTGATTTCTCTCCTTAATTTGGATATTAAAATATTTGCAAAAATTTGGAGTGAAAGAATAAAAACAGTGTTGCCCGAATTGATACATTGTGATCGGGTCAGGTTTATCTAGAGACAGCACAACCAAGATACTAAATCTGATTCACCAGGCAAAAAGGAGTGGGACCCCAGCCTTGCTTTTGTCAACAGATGCTGAGAAGTCATTCAACAGGGTGAGTTGGTCATTTCTTTTTACAGTTCTCAAATAAACGGGTTTCAGCTTGGGAATTATTACTGGGATACAAACATTGTATAATGCACCTAGGGCCAGGATACGTGTGAATGGTGTACTATCTGGACCGGTCACCCTGTCAGATGAAATGAGACAGGGGTGCCCACTATCTCCAGTCTTGTTTGTGCTGTCCATAATGGGAATAGGAATAGGGGAACTAAACCATAAGATATCGGCCTATGTTAACGATCTACTGTTTGTGGTAAAAAAAACTCTCACATCTCTTTACCAAATATTGGTAAAGAACTGAATATGTATGGAAATGTTTCTAATCTTAAAATAAATCAATCTAAACCTGAGATACTGAATATAAATGTTTGCAATAAAGATAGAGAACTATGGTAATCTACATTTCCATTCAAATGGTTTATAAGGAAAATGAAATATTTAGACATTTATTGGTCAGGTAATATTGAACTTCAATATGAACTAAATTATATGAATATGCTTAAGCTTCTAAAAATAGATGTCGATAAATGGAATAAGTTGAAGGACTAATGGGAGGACTAATATATAGTTCCTAGGGTTCGGTATGTTTTCCAGTCTCTCCCCATTGAGGTTCCTAAAGATTTTTTTTAAATGTTTAAAGAAATGGTGTTGAGGTTTCTGTAGAAGGGGAAAGCTCCAAGAATAAGATATGGCTATTTGGTAAGACCAAAATTAAGAGGAGGGATTGGATTGCCCGTATCAGTTCATATGGCTAGAATGCTAAAGTGGAAGTAGCAGGAGACAGACAATGGATATTGTTAGAACAAAACTCAATAAATATGCCAGTCACAGTGGCTAGATAGACAGCATAAGGATATAATCAAGGATAAGAAACAGCCCACTGTAACAACTACACTAAAAAATATGTCAAAAATGAGGAGACAGGATAAGATAGTAAGAAACAATGACCCCAATGATATATAATAAGGATTTCCTCCTGGTGGTAAAGGCAAGATTTTTGAGGGATATTTCCATTTACAACCGAATGTGGGAAAATTATAAAAATAATTAAGAGAGTAGAGGATCCAGATACTCCAATTGACCACCTAACAATTCACAACACAAGGCACTCTATGAATTTTTTTTTTTTTAAACTCTCTCACCATAAGATTTATAAAATCAGTAAAGATTCTAATCCTAATATATTGGAGACAGGTCAAAGCCCCCACTCTCATGGAATGGATAAAAGAAAGATGGAAGAGACCGGGGACATGGAAGGAATAATATGGAATGGTAAGGGGAAAAGTAGGGAACACGATAACAGGTGGAGCGATTGGTCCCTTTTCTTGGAGAGTGATGATTCTTTGTAATTTTTACTTAATAAAATGGCTTGGATGGCTAGGGGGGTAGAAAGGAGTGGGAGGTGAGAGAGGGAGAGACATTTTTTGTTTTTGTTTTGTTTTATTGTTGAGAGGGCGAGGATTTAGTAGGGTTCATTATGGGGTGAAAACTTACAGGACTTGTGTGGATATGATATACAAAAATGTAATTGATGGAAAAGGTAATACGTAAGAATCTAGAGGGATTATATACTGCTTTTAACAGCTTTCATGTATAATCCCTGTTATCTGCATATCGTTCTTTTAACCCTTATCCTTTAATCCTGCACATTCCTGTATGTTATGCCCATGTTATCATAATTTTATTCTTATTTTATTAAGGTCTAAATGAAACCAAATTGTTATTGGTTAACAGAGACAGAAACAGAGAACTGGAAGCCTCATATCACAAAGAATAGATGAGGCTAAAATAGGGAGCCCTAACGAACATAACCTACTCTGGAGGAGCATTGATTTTACACTTGCATGTACCAGTAGAGAGGAAAACTCTACATTAGCATATCTGACTGGTCCCACCTACAAGGATAGTCCTGACCTGAAATTCCTGGCAAGCCTCCTCTGCACAAGGGACACAGCAATCACAGACATATTTTTTGACCTTCCAGTGTGGTTCGGCTACTTAAAATGGAAATTACTCACTATAGTTTTCACTCCTGACTGTGAGTAATTTCCATTTTAAGTAGCCAAACCACACTGGAAGGTCAAAACATATGTCTGTGATTGCTGTGTCCCTTGTGCAGAGGAGGCTTGCCAGGAATTTCAGGTCAGGACTATCCTTGTAGGTGGGACCAGTCAGATATGGTAATGTAGAGTTTTCCTCTCTACTGGTACATGCAAGTGTAAAATCAATGCTCCTCCAGAGTAGGTTACTCACTATAGTTTTCTCTCCTGACTGTGGAATATCCTATGTATAGACTAATGATAGCAACATAGCATACCACTGGTCAGATGCTGCAAGCATCTCAAACATTACAGTACCAAATAAACCTACCCTCACACTGCATTATCTATCATATCTTTTGTGTCACAGTGTAGTTGTTTTTCTTCAATGTCTCCATTCACATTTGCCCAAAACTAGGTTGAATGTGTCAATGCATTATTACAGTATTTCTTGACATTTGAATCTTATGCCATTATTTTTCATTTTAGTATTAGAAGATGCACAAGATATGGACATTAACTATTTACAATGTTTGTTATTCATGCATTACATTTGATATGCACTGTATTTTTAACCTCTTATGTTAATAAAAATAGATTTAAAAAAAGTTGTATTGATTTAACACCTTAACGACAATGCCCATACATGTGCGGGCTGGCTTTAAAATAGTGCAATCGCAGCATTTTTGCAAATTTTTGCTTTCCTGGAAGCGTCATGAGTGAATGTTATCTAGGAATGCAAAGGTCAGTGACAAGTGTCACTGACCTGTCAATCACTCCCCCTTGCCCTATGCAATTCAGGTGATGGATGTCTCAGGCTGCCTCTGATTGAGGCAAGTCTGAAACACCCAGAAAAGTGTCTGTCTTAGACTGCAATAGCTTACACAGGCTGTCTCAGCCATTGCAGTGAGGATTGTTATTACCAAAAATGCTTATCACAATCCATCGCCATCCATCCCTTACATTTGGGCTGATGGATGAGTTAAGTTGAGCTAACAGTTAGGCAGCCTTGGATCAACCATTATTTTTTGCATGTATTAATGTGATCACTGTGAAAATCAATCACATTGATCACATGCAATAAATGCAAAAATATAGTAAATTAAATGCCCCTTCAGCCAGCACTTGATAAACAATGACCGTATCATCATACATGAGCAGAGATAGAAACTGTAGGGTGGAAGAACAAGATTTGAGCACAGCGTGAGAGATTCTGGCACAGGCGGTTTCTTGGCTGATAGCTTTTTGCAAGCAGAATGTGGCTGCAGCATTAACAACTCAGAAGACAGCATGTAATATACACATGGGCACAGTGGATAAGTTGAGCTGCACCATGGGAGACCTAGGGATAAAAAAAATAGTGTCTGCCTGCAAGGTAACAGCTGAAAGGCTGAAACATCTGAGCAACTACCACCAGCCTGTTAAACAGCCTTGTAATCCAGTAACTGTACTTTGTGCCATAAATCAGTTACTCTGTATCAGTGCACACATGTACTTGTGTCATGATTGATTTTCAAGAAAGAAGAGAAATAAACCTACTACTAACACACAAATTAGGTTATTTCCAGTCAAGGGAGTGCTGGCAACATTTTGTTTAAGAATAGCGCAAAAAAGATATGGACACCAAATATAGTAGCAAAAGGGAGTTCGGCATATGTAAAGAACAATAATATCCTGCAAAAATACACAACACAATGGGAAGAAAGTCTATACATACAAAAAAGAGGAGTGTATTCAGTTTTTCAATATAAAAGATGATTCATTTCAAGAACAATACTGCAAGCAAGACCAGCTTTCTTGCATGACAGGCTCAGGTGTGCAGGGTCCCAGAATAGGCAATAAAGTGTTGAATCGAGTAGCTTTATTCCACATCTGGAGATGGTAATTAGCAGCAGATGAAAATCTCCTGGGACCTCCGCAATCACTGCAACACATAATCAATAATAAAAATCCAGTAAAAGAACAGTAGATGGTGAGAAGCCCGTGGCCCTACACGTTTCATCAAGGGTACTTGACTTCCACAGCGGATCAGTCATGGGCAACTCCTAAACGATACAAAAACAGGAAATTCATGTGTTCCAATGAAATGAACGAAACTGGAAGATTGTGTGTTCCATGTGTCACGTGATTGTACTAAACAGGAAGTACATGCATTCCATGGTCAATATGAGAGTCTGCCTTATGTTACTTGGTAACCGCAGTGTTTGATCAAAAGGGAGTTCCAAAGTGATAAACTGCAAATGGAAAAAAGACAGACAAGACCACAGTATCAGCAATATCAGCTTATCTTATATACTACAATTACAAAATTAAAAATCTGCCTTCCCAAAGGTGCTGTTAATAATCACAGGCTTTAATGATTAGACAAGACTGTAGATGAAGAAATTAGTTCTTCCATGTTCCTAATTTTTCTACTGTGGTCACCCACTCCTCATATGCAGGAACCCTTGTCTGTTTCCAATTTCAGAATCATATCAGCATTTTAAAAAAATGGTATTAAGAGTCTCCTATATTTATTTATTAAGAGCTTAATATTGTGGAGAAGAGCATCAATAGGTTCATTGGGAAACTTTGATACATTTGAACAGTATCTACAAACAACTCTTAAGGGCTTAATCAAGGGACAATCCCACCATATATGTAGGAAGACTCCTCTGTAAAGTTGGCACCTCCAGCATTGCTAAAAAATGGAAGGATATATTTTTTGAAGTAGAGTTGAAATCCTATAATTTAAAGATTATTCACTTGATAAAGAGAATCTATGGTTCAATAAAGAGATTTTAGACCATTGTGAATGCATTGATATAATCCAACAATCATGCTCCCATTCTCAAATAAAATATGGCTTATTATCTGAGGTCATATTGTATAAAACAGAATATATAGTAGATATTAACTAATTCGGTGTTTCTGACAATGTAAAAAGTGACTCATACAATGTATGTATACTTGGATATTGTATTTGTGTCATCACAAAGTGTATTAGGTTCATGTACAAATATTTATGACCAATCATTGAGGATCTATCGCCCATCAAAAATTTTAGAGAGACATTTTCTTCTTTCTTCATAACATGTCCCAAACTAGGTTATCTAATAGCGTTTGTAAAGATCTCCTTCATGTAGAGGACAACATTCCCATTGGGAAGTTATTTATTAAAAATCATGTCAGAAGATCCTGAATTCTGAAATATGAACACACCTGTCCGGTATGCTTTCTATCCTAGCAAATTGATCCCAGCCAGAGCTTCAACTTGAAAATGGCTGCCTAGACTATGCATTGTGGCACTTTGAGTTAGGTCAGAGACCAACCCAGGGGACAAGTGCCCTGCTGCCTCTTCCCCTCCCCTGCCATCAGTAGTTGCCTCTATAAAACTAAGACACACTTATATGGATTGGTACTTTGAGAATTTTGCTGGTAGAATGGATATGGTAAGAGGATAGTAGACATGTCCTTTTTTGAGATACATAACTAAGTTTGAAAATACTATTTTGTTACAGAAACATTTATACTAGATCTCATTCAGTAACCTTAGTTAACTCTTTTGCAACAATTTTTGAAAGACAATTTCCATTATGGAGTATGACTTTATGCAAAACAACAACTGGTGCAACAGATGGAGGTAAATATTTTATACTCAGGGTGAAATAATGTAAAATTATTTGTTAAGATATGTTCCAAAATTTTATAAATCTAAACTGCCACTGTAATTTTGCTAAAGTGTATCTTACCAATGAATGCTAAATATAATGATAGTAAAGTATAATACACATTAGGTGAAAAGTGCATTGTTAAAAGATAGTGATATGAAAATGAAATAGTTTCCATGTCTATGAGAAGCGCTACACTATTTATGCAACGGGTAGACTCTTTCAAAATAAATTAAGATCAATAAAATCAAAAAGCTGCTTGGCTATTTTATGGGATGATGCCAACAAGTCAAACTTATTAAAATAATTTGTTTAGATGCAGAGCAAGCACAGAAAGAAAGTATTGATTAGAAGTGTAAATTGGAAGAGAAAGTTAATGAGATAAAAGAAGGTATTTACTGCCAGCAGTCCATTATGAAGTGTAGGCAAAAATAACCAAGTAAAATGTGATATACATTAAAATACAGTATAGCATACTGTAGCAAAGGTAATTTGAAATATGTTTAGAATTTTAAAAAAATTACATAAATATATATTGTGGCAGACTGGCCGAACCTTGGTTAATAAATCACAAATAAGGAGGTCTTTATCCAATGTGTGTCTTTTTCAGTATGCAGACTGTATTTCAGACATAACTAAACATGGAAACTAATTAATGATCTAAGAGCAACCATGAAATTTAACTTCCTCTAGGCAGGGAACACTGAAAGTGCCATAATATATGTCCACTCACACTGCCACCATATATATATATATATATATATATATATATATATATATATATATATATTTGTGGTAAGGGCTCATGATAGTACAGAAGAAACAAACACTGATGAGTGTAGGATGGTATTAAAAGCGCAAGTCGGTTGTGGTGTGCCGGAACCGACGATGAGGTAGGCCTGTAAATAAAGAGGGCAAAAATAGAAAATCAAATTTATTACATACCAGCAATATATGTACATTTAAGCAGACATGTTTTGAAAAGCATTTCTTATTTCTTGTACCTGGTTAGGTATGTATCTAGAGTAAGCTGATGATTTCCAGCGCCCCAGTGACTTGATAACATGAACTGGGATGTTTGCACTGGATGCTGTGGAAGCCGCTCCTATGCGGAAGGAGTGGCCCGAATAGTTAGCTGATTTGAGGCCCAGCTGAGAAAGTAAGGACCTGACGTGTGTCATAAAGGTGGTGGTAGTGAGTACAGAACCTTGTAGACTGAAAAGTGGTTGATATGGTGATGCGTTGTTGGATATATGAATCTAGTAGTTTGATGGGGCACCACCTGTTGTGAGTAGGATAGTACTTAACCTCTACTGGAGGTGCATGTTGACTGGTTTTGGAATGAGGCAGAGTCAAGATATAAGAGTCCATGTGTTTTGTTAAGTGTGAATGAAGTAGGATGT
This sequence comes from Pelodytes ibericus, assembly GCA_036172795.1. NCBI lineage: Eukaryota > Metazoa > Chordata > Amphibia > Anura > Pelodytidae > Pelodytes > Pelodytes ibericus. The sequence continues at coordinate 225,777,611 of CM069857.1, read as the reverse complement.
GAGTGGTCTGTGTTGTGCTGATGGCGGTAAATTCTGTTGGTCTCAAGAAACCATAAAAAACTACGTATATGGTGGTTTTAATGACAAGATTCATGTTGTTGGCAAAAGGTTTTAAATCTAGTAAGTTGGATAAGTCTTTAAAAATATGGAAATCTATAGGTAGTCTCTGGGTCGTACGTGGCGGTTCGGATTTCTGAATACCCCTAAGGATGTTCTTAATTTGGTAGGTGGACATGAAACTTGAATTGTTGGGTTGTAAAGTTAGCATGTGATGTTGGATGCCTGTCAGATATAGTTTGATTGTGTTGTATGATAATTTGAGTTTGAGGTGGCAAAAAAAAGCAAAGCCCAACAAGGATGTCATGATGAAAGGTTGTAAGATGTTGTGTTCCGAAAGGAATCTTTTAAATAAAATGAAAGCTCTGTCGTAAGTTTTCCGGGTATTGGTAGACAGTGCTAATTGGGCCAATGTTCTGCTATGTTGCATGATAGCATCTAGTCCATTACTAGATGGTGGAATAGTGGAGTGGTTGTGGCTGTGAGTGCGGCTGACGGGAGTATTTGACGAAAAGCTTGGAAATGAAAGCGAGACAAATTGTCAGCAGCCGAGTTATATACACCTGGAACATGAACACAAAATAAGAAGAAATTTTGACATGCAGCCAACCAAGTGAGTTTCCTCAGGAACCTCATGATAGTCAGTGAGTTGGATCGGCCTTTGTTAATAATGTGGCAAGTTGCTTGGTTGTCTGAGTAGCAACGAACTGGCGAACCTGCTCATAAATGCCCCCAATCCACGGCAGCCGCCACTATGGGATATATCTCAAACAGAGCTGAGGTAGTGGAAAAACCCTCCAGGTCCTTAACCTCTGAAGGCCAGCTACCCCAAAGCCATTCGTTCCCATAAATTGCTGCAAAACCTGTGGTAGACGCCGCGTCTGACCAGATGGTAGGTGAGGAGTCAGACAATTCAAGGAGGAACATACTTTACCATTCCATTTGGTTAAAAAGTTTCTCCACATGAGTAGGTCTGCTGTGGCTGCGGTATCCAGGGATAACCTGTGTGCATCATGTATAAAAAGTGGGAACATGTAAAGGAGACGTGAGATGAAAGCACGGCCTTGAGGTATGATGCGCATAGCAAAATTTAGTCACCCCAGCAGAGACTGTAGTTGCTTGCGGTTGCAAGTACCGAGTTGTATGTAGAGATTTATGTTTGTAAGAATGTTTTCTACCTTGGTGCGTGGCAAGCTAGCTTGCATGGTGGCTGAGTCTAGTATGATACCCAGGAATGTGATGAAGGTATCTGGTCCTTCAGTCTTGGTGGGAGAGACTGGGACACCCAACTGATTAAATAGATTGATGGTCTTTTTGAGGCTACTGGGAGGGGAAATATTCTCCTTGACCAGTAAGAAATCATCCAGATAATGTATGACTGTAGGGCATCTGGCTATATTTAATAATAGCCAGCATAGGGATTCGGCGAATACGTCGAAGATGGCTGGACTACTTTTGGAACCAAAAGTTAATCGTGAGAAAAGGTTGTAGTTCCCGGCCCACTTGATGCCATGTAGGTGGCACAGTGTAGGGTGGATAGGCAGTAACTTGAAAGCATTTGTGATATCGGTCTTACTGAGCCATGCTCCGACCCCTGCCTGCATGATAGCCGTAATGGCGTGATCTATGGTGGAATATTGCAGTGAAAATTCCTCAGAGGGTATGAGGGAGTTCAGACTAGGAGTGGCAGAGGTGTGTGGTGCCAATAGATCGATGATAAGTCTCTGTTTATTGGAAGATTTCCCCGTGACAATACCGATAGGGTTTGTCCGCCATGTGGTGAAGGGAGGGGACTGGAAGGGCCGCAATAGGAAGCCCTCTGCCACTTCCTTTGCTATGAGTGTGTCAATCGCTGTAGGATTTTGCTGTGCGGATTGTAAATTAGGACATTCCAGGATTCCGGAAGGCATGTGTATGAGACCTGTGTGGAATCCTTCTGATAGACCCATATCAATCTTGCTCCAGTTGGACCTTGTTCCGTACTGGGAGAAAGCGCCAGACACCTTGGCAGAAAATGATCTATGGTAATCATAGAAAGCTGACCGACCATATTTGTTGCCCAGGTCCACCAGCTTGTGCATATACAAATCAAACTCCTCACGTCTGTGGGGATATACTGCACAGATAACATCACGATAAATGCCAAATGCCAACACAAATTCAGGAATAGTCAGTTTCCTGTTTAATCGGGCATCCCTAGATTTGACAACCACAGAAATATCATCATAAGCGTAAGTCTTATGTTCCACCACATCAGCAATGAAGCCAAATTGATATCTTTACCTTCCAGGATATCTCTTTTGAGGTGCTCAGGTATCATGTGGGCAGGGTTAACCTCTTGGTCATCAGAGGTGGTGGTTGGAGAAACTGATTGCAACTCGACCAGTGCGGGAGGGGTCGCGGCGGTCGGTCTGGCCATGGTAAGGGCTGTGGTGACCTATTCGAGTTTCTCCAGCCTGGAATTGACCTTGCTCATGGATGCCATGAGGGATGAGAGCATGCCGTGTATATCTCCCGGGTTAGACTGGCTAGTCCCTTTTCCCTGGCATTGATGTTATCAGTAGAGGTGTGTAGTAATTTGTAGAGTTCCGCTTTCCTTGCTATAGCAGGGAATAGGATTTGGTATCTCCTGAGTTCGTTGGTTATGCGAGGGATTGTCCATGACCCGAAAGATGCTGGACTAGCCACCTCTCCTCCCTGTGATGGGGAGTTTGCTCTGGCCGGAGTGCCCGGTAGGGAGAAATCCTCTACCCCTTCTTGAGACATACTAAATGACCAAATATTTGGTTAGTGTATGGGACCCAGGGGTGGTACTGGCAGGCTAACAAGGCCGGAAAGGCGAAAACATTAATCTTGTTTGGTGACAGATGAGGCCCTGCTAGTTGCCAAGTGGCTATGAGAGGCTCTGTTTATGCGTTGGCGCGAGGGGATATTGAGGCCACCCGTCGTAGTGGCAGGAATCGTAGGCCTCTCGGTGATAGTAAAAGAAAACAGGGGGAGGGAGTGATAGGTGAGGCCCTCTCTATAATATTGCGAGGCGGGTAACTCACGTGTGGCCCGATGGGTGTTTGCATCCGAAATGTTGAGGCGGGGTGTTGGCCTCGCGGACCACTAAACGATAGGCAGAATGCCAAGAAGGGAGATACCTATTTGGGCCTATACCCCTAACTTGCCAGTACCCTATGGCTTAGGGAAAATGAAACGTATGTGAACCACGACTTGAGTAGGCTTACCTACCTTGTAGTATGTATGAAGTTTGAGATTTCGACAGGTATAACAAAAACCTGGATAAACCTAAATGGGCAGAAACAAAAATGTGATATATATGAGAAAGGATCTGGTGCGACCTGTAGTATGTAAAGGTTGGGGTTTGGGCTCCTACCAGTATGTGCGGGAGGTGAAAAGACTAAGAGTATGACAGTGACATGACTGGCCTATGCTAGGCATAAAGCTGAGTCTGAATCAGGTAGCAAGGGCTTGGCCGTGTATGTGTGTCTACAGATGGTGACCAGATGATATGCATGTCACTAACTGATCTGGAAAATGCTAGGGGTGGAATGATCATGTATGGAATATATATACGTGCACGGTACAGTGACGGTATGTAGAAACGTATAAAGTTGTAATAACGTGACGTATGAATGGTTGAACCCAAAGCATATGATTCAACCCGAAAGTCTTGTGAAAGATAGGACCGTGTTCTTGTATACTCGTGGTATGTCGTCTGAGTATGTCAAGAAATGGTCTGAAAAAATGTAAGTGCCATGTGATCATGATGTACATGGATTGAAATAAAAGCATGATCTCCATAAAAGCTTTAGAAATAAGCCATAAGGGCAGGCTAAACCACAACTGTAATATACCTGAAATATATATAATCAAGTAACTTAAAGTAACTATAAACTAAACCAATATACATGCGAAAATGTTAATCAAGAGAAACCTCTGTATGCAAGATGTGAAAACGAATGCGTGCATAACTGAGCAAAACTGCAGAAAGCTTAATTCGAATGAAAAAGAAAGAACAGTGTCATGTCAAAAGTTTGACTGACCTAGATGAAATTGAATTTAAACCGAACGGAAGGCAGCCTGAAAGAGTGCTTACGGTAAAATGAAACGAAATGACACAAAATGGTGTTTAGGAAAACATGAACCATACGGAATGCATTAGAAATATACCGAAAGGATTATGGCACGAATTAATAACCGAAATGGGAAAAACCACGTTGATTTGCGACCTTGCCGTGAAGCCGGAGAGCCGTAAAGTGAGGACTTTATCCGTGGGAATAATCCAGGCGTCGGACTTATGATTTTGAAGTCCCTGGGACGTTTATCCTTGACGAAGACCGGAGTTCATGAGGAGCTGGACGGGCGGAAAAGTCCTTTAATAGGATTCCAGGACACAGCTACCCTTGAAGAAAAAAGTGGGTTTACTGAAAAACCAAGATGGCGCCGTACGAGAACCGGAAGTGGATCCTCATGCAGCGCTGACCTCGAATGGTATGGAGCCATTTAAGGGGTGTCCATTAAGTAGGGAAGGGGTGTATCATACGCCCCTCCCACAATTACAGGCCAAAAGGCCTTAATATATATATATATATATATACATATATATATATATATATATATCTCGTGTCTATATATATATATATATATATATGTAAATATAGACACATGAGAGAGAGAGAGAGAGAGAGAGAGAGAGAGAGAGAGAGAGAGAGAGAGAGAGAGAGAGAGAGAGAGACTGCTTATTATAGTGATAACTCAATAAATCATGGATTGATTTTATGTGAACTGACTTTTCAAATGATAAATATTTTAACATTCTGCCATTTTTTATTGTATTAGTATAGGTTTGAAGAAGATTTGTCATGTCAATAAACACAGGTTTATACTTGACCTTTGTAGAATTGTACTCACATATTTATGAAGGAGCATACATGCCAGGAATATATATGTACATGGTAAGGTCTGATGTTCTCCTAAAATTTCAGAGCTATCTTTTGTTTAAAACAATACAATTATAAAGAGTAAATGGCAATGTTAAAATAGAATTGTGTAGGTCCCTTAGGAGTTTGAGGGGTCATTTTGGCTAATCCTCAAGCTGTTCTGATGACTAGTATGTGCCAGTCAGTAATTCAAGTATCAGTTCAGCGTTTACGCTAATATGTAGGGTTACAGAATACCATATTGACCAACTGGGTTAGGCTGATATCTACCTTGCCCTTCCAAAGAAGAATAGTTGGCCACCCTGCTTCAGTAATGAGAGCTATTAAGTCTATGGGATCTATTAATTAAAAAGTGAGTTGAGGTTAAATCAGGTGAGTTGAGGTTAAATCAGGTGAGTTGAGGTGAGAGGAACATTTTATCTCACCAATTTCACTATACGTTGTGCATGGGTAATCCTGATAAGTTTGCTTAGCGAGAGAAACTTAACAGGTTTGTACCTGAACAATGTGTAGCTACAATGGTGAGAGTAAATGTTCATCTCACCTCATCTCACCGGAAAATCACCTTTTGTGAATAAACCCCTATGTTATCTCTCAACTGTTCAATTACCCGGATTAGCTGTAAAAAGAATGCTCTGGTTAGAGATTACACCTGATATGAACTTTTCTCAAAAATAAATATGCCATTAATGGAAACAATTATAACTTCTCGAAATTAACTCAACAGTATCAGCAATTTTACAATATGTGACTGATTACAATTTTTAATTATGTTGCATGTAAGACACTTTTTTTGAAAGTTTTGGAAATCATTTAATTTTTTAAATTAAGTGTATTAAAGGACAATTTAAAATAAGGTCTGTTTAAATGAAAGACTGTAAGTGCAGACATTTTATATAGATATTCTTTAATAAAAGAATACTAATAAAGTATATTATTTAATCCACTGTGCCTGTATAGCTCTATCAGGGGCTGACATGTTCATAATCTTGCGTCAGGTGAAGGCAGATCTGACCCAAGATGTCTGCCTATACAAGCAAAAAGGGCTCAATAAGGTGCATTTTAATATATTTGTTTTTATTAAAGAATATTTCAGTGGTCTTTTAATCATTTTAGAGTCACAAGATAACTTGTATAATGTTTTCTCACATTTGGATCCCCTTTGTTCTAATTTTCAAAGTAGAGTTATAATTTAGATATAAAATGGAACAAACATGTATGCAATACTAGACAGTTTTGTGGCATTTTTGAGTTTTATATGTGATATGTAAAGAGAAAAGAGTAGGTTAAAGTCCACAATAAATTATAGTTCTGACCTCAGTCATCTTCTAAAATTTTATTTACTGGTGGCCTTGTCACAGGCATTGCAATTTATAACTCAGTGTTTGTCAATAACAAAATTTATAGTCAGAAGATCAGAACAGAACATTTTTAGAAAATGTGTTTAGACCAATTGTATTATACAAATTGCAGATTTCATTAATTTTTGATAAATGTAAAATGGAATTATTACAGAGCAAAAATCACATTTACAATTTACATTTTGGACATGATACATTTTATGCAAAATACAATTTACTATATTATAATGTGGATTAAGGAAAATAGTCTTGTGAAATTTTATGATTTAGATGTTAGTAACTAAAAAGTTTCAATCTATTTTAATGTTTTATAGAAACATTATTATTGATGTTTGTGATTCATTTTGATTTTCAGATTAGATTTACCCCTGCTTTCCTGTTTTATGGAAACATCATTATTGATGTTTGCGATTGATATTAATTTTCAGATTAGGTTTACCCCTGCTTTCCTGAGTGAGTTATTTGTAATCCACCACATGTCCTGGATTGCATGGAACAGTCCCACAATATGAATGTATGTCCTTGGTAGTCTCAGTCCAAAACATTGCAAAGTCCAGGATTGAGAGCTTTAAGAGAAGAAGGTCTCAGCCATTCAGATGAGACCTGTACCTCTCCTGATTGGTTGAGAGTTCAGAAGCCTCTTCCAGTTGACACAGTCCCACCTTCACATGGAGCTCATTATAAGTTGCTGCAGCAGTCTCTTACAGTGATAAGATGGAGTTCAATTGCAGGAGATAGTTCACATGCACATGCAAATATAAACACCCAACCCACTCACTGGAGATGAGAACAATGAGCAGGTGAGTGCACAAGGGAAATAATAATAATCTGAGGTCAAGGTACAGACTCATGTGACACAGAATACTTGGTCAGGACATAGTAGAGGTGGGGGCTGGCAGAAAGGATGCAAAGTCAGGCAGAGTGCATAAGGTAGTCGGGTATCCAGGAAAAGGTAAAACACAGGTTTATGGTAAGCAATAGATAGGGCAGAGTGGCAAGACAACTTGCCAACTGACAGCTTCAATAACCAGGAAGTTACCTAGTGGCAATTTTGGAACTTGGTTATGCAGCAATCACGGTGAACAGAGGTTCCCAAGATAAGGGGATGCACAGGGGCTTAAGGTATGACAGAACCCCTTGACAAGGTGCACACTATGTGAGCAAAGAGGTGCTGGATGACTTGGATAAAAGTGATGGAATGTGCTGACACATGAATGGGCATGGACATGGAGACTGGATCCCAAGATCACCGTTGTAGCCCATAGCCTTCCCAGTGTATTAAATATTCAAGCCAGCAATGATGATAGCGGGAGCTGACTTTGTGATATACTTCATATTCATCGACACCATGCACCACAACTGGAGGAGGGGGTACCTACGCACCCAGCGGGAGTAGACTTTGTGACAGCTTTAATAATCAGGAAAAACTACCAATCAGGAGGAGAAAGTTTTTATAAGGTGACCAATCAGTGTTTAATCAAAGGGAGGGTATTGTTTGGGTGTTGTCATAGTAACAGCTGTGTACACTTTGCATGAGACCACTCCCCTTTGATGTCCAATAGTAAGAAAAGGCAATGAGCTCAGACTAAATGTTACTGATCTTCCCTATGGCAGTGGTTCCCAGGATGTGGGGACATGTGTTAGTGTGCCTTCTATCGTGGAGGTGGAATTAACTATTGCACCCGCCATCTTGGAGGAGGCGAGCAATGCAAGTAGATCCATTTTGGATCCTGGTTATTCAGCAAGATTCCAGAGATGATGGAATGCACAGTGGCTTCAGGTATGACACCCACACTTTCTCTCGGACTGTGTGTATGTCTGTATATGTGTGTGTGAGAGAGAGAGAGAGAGAGAGAGAGAGAGAGAAAGAGAGAGAGAGATACTGTTAAGTGGGTGGGTGTATGTAATGGATATTAATACATGGTTAATTATAAAACAAAACAATACTTCCACTTTAAGATTGAATTATATCCTCTGCCTAAAGGAACTCCAAGCTCCCAAAGTACACAGTAGAAAATAAGGCAGGAGAAAATGGTTTGATTGTGATAGTGGAACTCCTCATATAAGAAAAAAATAAATAAAGGGAACAATAATATAATACTGCTAAAATTATATGGTATGAAAATATATTAAGGGAATCAACTCACAAATTAGTTGCATTTACGATAAAATGCATAAAATGCAGCACTTTAAAAACAATAGCCCCGAGGCTATTTGTTTATTTTTTTCTTATATGCGGAGTTCCACTATCATAATAAAGCTTGGATACTTTTTTACACTGGAATGCTCAACATTATTTTTTGTCACTATTTCCTCCTGCCACACATTCTTTTACAAGGGTCACTGGGTTCCATGTTGTTAGTTCCTCACGCGGTTGCTGTTTTCTTCGATCTAGTAAAACAGTGTAGTTCCCCCAGCTTGCTTTCATTCTTTTTTATCAGCAGCATGTAGATACACCCACTAACTCCCTGTTCTATGTGTATGAAAAGCTTAATTGGCCATTAGGAATGGCTACTAAGGCCCCTACCTGAGATCTCGCAACTGTCTCACGTTATGCGGGATGATCCCAATTCAGGAACTCAATCCTGTAGTAATGATTTTATTCTCGGGACACCAGAAATTGCATACCGTGCATGTTGATAATTGTTAGCATATGCACTAGTACTGGTAGTTTGAGTGACAGCGCTACCACATATACACAGTAGCACTGACACCCAACAACACAAACTCTGTCCTGATTCGCAAAAGGCAGCTGCTGAGGTTGCATACCTCCCAACTTCGATCAAGAGATAGCTGAGAATGGTTTGCGGAATTATGATTGTAAACTGTTGAGATGCCTCCAATTTACATACTGTTAAAGATTCCTCTAGTTCTTCACTGCTGCAAATGCTGCAGTGAAGACCTAGAGGAATCTTTAACAGTATGTAAATTGGAGTATGTTGTAGATACGACCAGTTAAAAACATGCTGAATAAACAAAAAGCTTCTGGTGCACATTTTGTTCTGTTAGCATACTACCAGAGAAAGGGCAGAGGACCCACTCTCAAGATATATTGAGCAGCAGAGTATACATGTATAGTTTAAAACTGATTTCGTAGAGGTTAAAGTGTTCAAGGGTTAGGAGCAAAATGAATCAAATGTATATATTATAGTAGGAAAGCGTTTTCCATTCTCCCAATGAATTGTTGTAGGATGTGGTTAAAACCCATAATGGTTAAACGTGATCTTTATGCTAAGATCAGCTGTTAGTTACCATTGCGACTAATGAGTTAATCACATGCAGTATATTAATCCACTTTACGTACTGCATTTAAATATGTATTGATATGTTGAGTACACACAGTATTTTTACTATGTAAAGTTGGACTGTTAGTCTTTCATATGTGATTATACATAGATATTTTCTAGTAAAGGTTCATTACAAATTTAAATAGTGTGATTTTAAGTACTCTTTCTTAATCAAATACCTTTATAAAGGAAAGAATCACACATCTTTAATAATACCTGAGAAAACGAATTATTATATTGAATACATTAACAATGAAAGATAAGTAGCAAGTAATAGAATAGGAGCATTTTCCGCAGGAAAACTAAACTATTTTTAATAATATAGATTTTTTTGAAAAATCCTTATTTCAGTATGTTATTATTTTAAAGCATATTTCTGTTAAATAAGAAAAGGAAGAAACATACTGTTTGCCCTGGATTTTGTTTCTTTCACTCAAATTATGATATTCTTTAGAACGATTTCTTGGTCATAGACTAAAATACCTATACTCGTTTGAGACTTTTCATTGTATAGTACAGTACATGCTGTGCTGTTGCCTGTTTATTTAAGTGTAAGTTTTATATTGAACTTTAAGGACAGAAAAAATCCAAAAATAGAACTGCACAGATTGATGAACCAGAAAAAGAGGACACATCTGCTGGGAAATTTTGACAGTACAATTGCTTTATTTACTGACCATTTCCTTCTGAATGCACATAACTAAGCTAGCCAGAGGCCATGCATGAGAGACATTCCCCGTTGTCCTGGATATATATATATATATATATATATATATATATATATATATATATATATATCCAGGACAATATAAATAAATCGGGGGGAAACTATATTTGGCAAATGAAAAACACTTTAATTCTGAATATAAAAAAAACTATGAGGTCATGTACTAAACAAGTGCAGTGGAAAAAAAATAGGTAAAACACGAGTAAGGAGCAATTTGTGAATATTTGCAATATTTTGTGACTTTTTTTCCAATTTGTGCCTCTTCAGTTTATATTTACTTATGGGTCGAATTTCACTTTGAGATTAAGTCAAATGTTGCACCAGAGTTTGACTTAATCTCAAAAATAGCTTTGGTCATTTTGCCTCCAATTTCTTTCATTGTGGTTGGTACAACCTGGTGTGTGAACGATCGAGCAATTCTCGAATGTTATTAAATAGAACCATTTGTATGCATTTTACCAGTTGTGGTAATATATTGTCATTATTTATACACATTTAAAGACTTTTGAAAAGATATATTTTTTTTAAACGATCACGAAAATTGATCTGACAGTGCTGCTCTATTCCCTCCATGTCGATGCATTAGGCAGCACCAATATTTTTAATCTAGAGCAAAATCTCACTGTAGGAAAAAAGCAAAAAACACTATTTTTGGTTTTTGCCCTATAACTTGCAAACAAACTGCATAAAAACATTGAAACAAGCATATTTCTTAAGTTGGGAAAAAAAATTGAAAATATTTAGACAGGGTCTTTTTTAATGATTGTATTTGTGTAAATTATTTTTTAGGTCTAAGTAAGAAAAAAAATTTTTTTTTACATTTTCATCATAGTTTAGTATTTTTTTGTGGTAAATTATAAGCTATCATAAACATTATGGTATCTAATGAAAGCCATACTTATGATGATAAAAACATATACTTTGTGTGGGTACAGTATGTGAGAAAGAAGAGGGGTTAAGTTGGCAATAGTTGTATAAACATTGGGAAAACACTCCCTTGCTGACAATGGACATATCTGGCACATCCTGCAGTTTAGATTTCAGTACCCCTGAATGTATTCCACGATCGTGCTGTAAGTGACATGGCTAAGTGCCTTGAAGCCATGTCTGTGAAGGGCCCCTCTGACACATTCAGACACTGTGAAAGTTAATGACAGCAACCAGATGCATATAGAGTTAGTCTCTATTTCCCCCACAGCATTCATAGATCAGGGACTGACTAACTACACATTTGGCATCCTGCTTCATGAGAAAAAATTGTTTAGAAATAGCAATGTGTTACGTTATTATTATTTTTTTATAAGTTAAAAGCAAAAAGCAAAATAATTTAAAAACATAAGGCACTACCAAACTCAGGACAAATATTTGAATATATTTAGCAAGTTTTTTTCAAGTATAAGTTGGAAACAGTTTTTTTTTCAGTTGTCCACCTTATTTTTTTTTATTGTATGATCAAACTAATGGTATTTAAAAGAGCCCTTTGTGTCCTGTATATAATACAAGAGTAATTCTACAGTTACCACATTCTAATAGTTAAATTCCAATAAATTATATTTATGCATGTATTGATATGAATAGTATATCATCCGTTTTGCATATAAGCACATATATTAACATGTATGTTGATACAAAATCAAAATAAGATAAGGTATTTATATATATATATATATATATAAATATTTCCCACACATAATACCTCATCTTATTTTCAATACACCTGTATCAGTATATATATATATATATATATATAGATATATATTTTATATATATATATATATATATATATATATATATATATATATATAATATACTATTCATATTAATACATGCATACACATCAAGTATCAGAATGTATGTTAATATACATGCTTAAATGCAGAAAATGATGATATACAATGATGAAGTATTATGTGTGGGAGATATATCTCATCTTGTTTTGAATATACCTGTATCACCAAATATGGTTTGTGCTTAAATGCAAAAATGAATGATATATTATTTGTATTAATAGATTCATAAACACTGATTATTGGAATATTACTATTAGCATGTGGTAACTGTATAATTCTTATGGTATACCTGATTAATTATATTTGTGCACTATACCTTTTTTATTTAATATTAGTAGCACCTGTACACTATATCGACAAAAGTATTGTGACACATCACTTATTGAATTCAGGTATTTCAATCAGACCCATTGCCACAGGTGTAATAAATCATCCCTGCTAGATATTGCACGGTTGGTGCAGGGGGCAAGTCATATGAGTGCAATTGCAGTGCTGGAATACATTGTGGGGAAAGTACTGTGAGTGCAATCTTAGTGCTGGGTTTACCTGGCTGGGTGAGGGGAAAAGTCCTGTGAATTCGGCTGTGGCCAATTTAAAGGAAAGGATGCAAGTCCTAGAGCAAGTGCTTTGAATGTAATCTATGTGGGGCAAGTCCTGTGAGTGCACTATGCATGCTCATCCTGTGCATATATCAGGGCAGTGTGTGAGATATAACTTTGTCTACATACTGTGGGTACACATTGCCCTGTGCAGAGGTATATATCATTCTTATCTATTATTTATCCTCAAAGACTGTTTTTTTTTCTTTTTTTTCTTTTTTTTCTTTAGTGTAAACTCCCCTCTACTTTATAAGCTCTTTATTTTTCTATGTTTTTCTTCATATCCTACAAACAGCATATATAAACAATATAAGCAAAGTACTGACTGACATTTACATCAAATACAAATTTCCTCGGTGCAACCTGTAGGGTAAGACATTAAAACATATAATTGTAGGTATGGCTCTGCTGCAAATAAAAAAAAGATTTTACATGTTTCAGCTATAGCATTCATCCTTATTCATTTTCCCACTAAAGGGCTGATTTTTATTCCCAGTGCAGCACCGAATGTTACTATTTTTAACATTTCTTATCTGTTTTGCTTTCTGTGTGCTGCGGCTTACTCCTTCTTTAAACTGTTCCATTGTCCTAGTGTTAAGGCTACATCACGCTACCATTTTCTTACTGTGGGGTATATTTCCACCGGTTGATAATTCATAGCAGACATCAAATATATACAGTGCTATTTATATGAGCCTAGATTTTCAAGGCTCATCATTATGTACCAATAAAGGTAACAATAAAGGGGGACTATATATCTCTTTCCAGTATACTACACTAGATGGTCTTTTAATGTTCTCTTTTGTTTCCATTATCATCTATTTCAGTTGGACTATCTACCCTTGGAGGCAGTACTGTTTATAAAGAGATATAATGATAAGTAATTTTTTAATGTTTCATGCACCCTCAAAATGTCTTTTGTTATAAATGTATTTGGTGTATAGAGAAGATGTTTACACCAATGGCTATGCTGCATTAGTCACTATTATACAGAGCGCAATTCATTCCTAATCATTGGCTTTACCACTTTTCAGAAGTTTATCTCTTGGTAAAATATGAATTATTCTATTACCACCAATTAGTATACCTTAAGTATGGTGATACTTATGTAATCTAATTGGGCAAACTAACTATAATGCCTTCATTTTAGGGATTTAATTTTAGTATAGTGAACTGCAGCCAGAAATGTTTTAAATATTCAATCATTTTGAATTATATATTTTTGTTATTACATTTGTTATTTAATACTAATTAAAGCAAGATCAGTCATTAATTAGCTGTGTTCTCTATGATGCATACTGACCAGTGACTAGCTTATTTGGTAGAAAAACTATATATATATATATATTTAATATTTATTATGTTTTATAAACAGACATACAAATATAATCATTAAAAAAAACAAAAGATCCATACATTAAAATACACAACAAGACATTACATTACAGAACTGATTTGGAGAAGCGGATTTACTCTGCACAGTCTTTATCCACACATGACACACAAAGATGAAATCATTTTATAATTTCAGATGGCGACATATTGTTCTATTTATCTCAAATTCAAAACTCTACAAACATTCACTTTGGCCATAGGGGAGTCAAGGGGTTCTGTTCATTACTACTTTAGTATCTTTCATGATACCTTCATTTACAATCTTGATGCACATAATTATTAATATCCTTCTTTTTGGACCATTTGAGTCTTCATATGAATCCCCTGTTAGAATCTCAATCAACACTTTCACTTTCACATTATCTATTGACTTTTCAGATTGATTAATCATTATTCCTCTTTCTATTTTCAACTGATACTCTCACTGACCTTTGATAATCATTCCAACAGGGGATTTGTTCTGTTTTCCAATATCGTGGTATAGAAATTTTTTATGGCAGCCAGTAAATGAATAACAAAAAACTTTTCCCAATATTGCCCCTTTTTGCCATATCTCAAGATTAATGTTCTCAATATTACTAATAAGGAGTTCAAAAGGTAGAGCTGGTAAAACAAATCTCTCCATTTCCATCTTTTTCCTAAACCTCTTCCAGAATCTCAAGATGGTATTCAGGACCAGACCATTACTCTGTATTATTGCTTGTCTGTGGCCCTGAAATGCCCAGTCAGGTCCACTTCACCTCACAGTGTCTTCTCCGATGTATATCAGGCTTCATTTTTAGAAGCCTACAGTTGTGAGGTTACAGTGTGGGTTAGTACGCTAAAATTATAATACTCACATCTGGCATTGCCATTCCACACTGATCAACCTTCAACTTCATACAATTCAGGTTCAGTCTTGGCTTTTTACCCTGCCAGATAAAGATCTGAAAAACTGATTGTGTCATGTTTAGCCAGCTTCTTGGGACTTCCAAAAGGAGCATTCTAAATAAATACAGCCATTTTGGGAGCATATAGGTTTTTATTATATTTATTCTGCCCCACCCCAAGACTTTTGAATGTCTCCATTCCTTAAGTTTTTTAATAGATGTTAGAACAGAGGCAGAACATATGTTTCTGCTATACCTTTTGGGTCTGTACATATCCTAATACCCCAGACAAATCCAAATTGATTTTTCAAATAGGTTTTAGAATTTACCTCTAAGTTGTTTGCCAGCACCACCATTGTTTACACATTCAGTTTATATCCTGAACCTTTTAAGTTCCCTCATTAATGCTTTAACTATATTTCAATGTGAGACAGACAAAATTGGGGTGCAAGTACCAGGGAGAAAAACAGAAAAAACAATAGTGCAACACAGTAGATTCAATTGGATGTATTATAAGCTGCTGAGGGGGTACACTCACAAACGAGTAATGAAATCAGGCTCATCAGAGTAGTGTGGTCATTGGGTTTAATCCATTATCTAAAAAACACATTAAAAAAACCATTGCGCAGTACACTTTATTGCAAATTTACAAGCATCAATCTCCTGAGGAAGCCGACAGCACAGCAGGCAAAACGCGTTGAGAACTGGATCCAAGCTGTTTTACCTTCAAGAAAAAGTACCTGAGTCTCCCATCCTGGTGGCAGCAGGAAAGAGGTTTAACCCTCAGGACATTTTTCACGCAAGTTGCACTTTTAGTGCTATAATATTTTGTATGTGTATCTATGCTTTTTAATTGCCTGTGTTTCATCAGCCACTGCGCAATGGTTTTTAATGTGTTTTTTAGATAATGGATTAAACCCAATGACCACACTACTCTCATACACCATTTTCGTTAAGTATAAATATATTAATACATTATCTGAGAATCTGTTTTTTTGTGTCATTTGTTCAAAGTATTGATACAGAGAGAAAAACCAAGGACAAATAGCAGGAAATGAATTTTAAAAAAAGAAAAAAATATATTAATTGTAATATTGTATAGAAAGGTTCATTTGTGTTAAATTCTTGTCACTATGATGTTTAATCGGGTGACAAAGGAACGGTGGAAGCCAGAGTTCTCAAGGATTATTTTGCAGTAATGCTTTATTTGAATATATAGCATGAACATATATTTTTACCACAAATATATACATGAAAAAAGCACAAGACAGGATAGTTCTCATGCTTGCAGACTTTGAAGGAAATGGAGCATAAAGTGAGCAGGCTTAATGAATGCATCATCATGGCACACAATATTGCATGGTCCAGCGAGATCGCACTCCAACCTATCTAGTACAACTACTGGTCTGAAGTTAATTTACTAATTTTTAGGCTGTGTATGTCTGTCAGCGATGCTGGCTGTATTAATACTTGGACACACCTGAATTTGATGGGACAGAACCTAAAAACCAGGATGACCACAGCAATTTCTGGACTATTGGCAGCTTTGAGTTCATACCAACAAAAGCAAAATATGTGATGGAGTGAATCCACCCTTCTAGGTATTATCTACTATTCTTGAATTCAGTCACAAGTGCACAGAAGAGAAGACATGTGGTGGTGAGTTTGCAAGAACTACTCGGCATGACAAACATGGTGGTTTCTTTACATGCTGGATACGCTGCTTTTTGCCTGTTTCCTTCTTTGTTTTCTTCCGCTCAAATGCAGGTTCGGTTTAATTCTTATCAATCACTTTTCAATTCACAACAAGCTCATATACATATAAAATCTATTATATATGGCTTCCCCACCATGTGAAATTGTATGGCATTATGTGCCCAAAAGAAATGTGGTGATATATAAAGTGATATATGTATGTGGTAATATCTTTAATAGAGTACTCTTTGTCATTGTTGTTCTGCTGCACATAACTGAAAATTATAATGTAAAGTACTTATGTTATTAAATACTACATCTACTTATAATTCTCTTGACATGCTGTTTTTTTTTCTGTCTACTTCCCTTTGATATAGTTTTCCCATTGGAGAAGCTCCCACATGGAAATCTCTACTGATGTAATGCACTCATGGCATTTTCCTTTGTGTGATTTTAGGGTTACACAGTTTAGGTTGCAGCTTGTATCTCCTTAAAGCTGTTGACACACCCTACTCTACTTTTGACATAAAATCTATTTGTATATAAGTCAAAGATTCAACGATAATCAAAATTAAAAAATAAATATGATAAATTATGATAAATAATTACACACTGTAATGCCACATGTCCCGAATTTGATGGGAGCGCAATGAACATAATACATAGAAGAAGCACACAGACAACTTACTGATGACAGATACTAGGTTTGACTTCAGGAGGATCCCACACACACCTAAAAAAGTCATAAAAGGTCTACCACTTAATATCAAGCACCAGGTAGAAGGCCAGTTGCCAACAGACAGAAAAGTGGGCTACTTCTATATGCTCTCCAAGATACACAAAGAGGAGAACTATGCTTTCAAGAATTGTAACACTCACAAAATGAGTGAGGGCTGGGTTGAAAATATCCTTGAAGCCCTAGCAAGGGAAACACCCAGTTACCTTCAAGATATCACTAACTTCATAAACAAGCTTTCCAACTTTGCCCCAGTTCCATATTGCACCATTTGCACCATGGATCTAGAATCACTGAACATCAACAATTTCCATTCTGATGATGTAGCAGCATGCCACAAATACCTAGAGAAGGACAGCAACCATAGAAAGGAGATTGCATACTGTTAGTGGTAACCCACAATGCACAAATGGAAGTCCTGTCCAAGATCTAGAGGTACAATTGTATAAACAGATCAAAGACTCCAGGCAACAGTCCCGCATTCCCCACTACTTTAATTCAAGCAACCTCTCCAACAATTTATGGTAAGGATTAAATGGTAAACAGCACTTTTACCTACCAACAGAGGAGAAGTGAAACCTACACAGAAAACTTTACAATACCAAGCTAACATTTGCATCACAAAATGCATGGTTGCTTATACAACAACATCCCACTACATCATATACAAATAAAGCTGGAGGATCTATATGGATACATAATTCTTTAGGCTTGACAGGCTACACACGAAAAACCTAAAAGGTTTCTAAATGTAGAGATGAATAATCTCAATTATACCATTATAAACCTAACTTGAATACTCCTGGACTCTGGAATATCTCTCTGTCTCTGGCTGCATGAACAAAATTAGTGATTAACACCTAAGGGTTCATGTTTACTTCTTAAGGGCAATACAAATTAAAAGAGAGTGCCATCTATACCAGAGCAGGGTGTATCCTCTAGAACAAGTGAGTGTAACATTATCACTTATCTCACTTCACATTTTTACGTTATTGTTGTCAGTAGTTACTGCACAATATGGTATTATTTATCTGTCTGTTATTTTTTCTATGAGTCCTTTGAGAAACATTTGTAATGAAGAATGATATAAGTAGTTTTTCTGTATATTACTTTGGCCACTTGTGATTTCTCTTTATGCATATATTTGAAGTGTGAACACAGAACACATTATTATTATTATTATTTCTGGTTGTAGCCTATTTACTATTAAATATTTAAAAAATATAAAAAAACATCATGTAATTTAACTGAAATGAATGCAGATACATGTTTTAGTCAATTGTTATTATTTACAGATTAGGTTTTCTGCAATAACAATAGATCTCTTTATGTTTCATTTTAAGGTGCCAGAGAAATAATGTTCTGTTGTATTTTCCAGTATAATTGACAAATTATACAGCCATATTCATAGTAATCTTTGATTATTTAAAGCTGTACTATATGTGAATGTTGTTATATTAAATCAACAAAAATATTATCCATAGCATAGAAATAGTTTTAGTCAAATCCAGTTTACTTATTGTACCAACTAATTTGACACTGGTATAGAAATGAATCTGTTTCTAGTCCAGAAGAGATTTCAACTGAAGTAATGGCTTTAGATACAATATAAACTGGGGCTACTAAATGATAAAAGAAATGTAACATAGGGTTAAACATTTATTATAAATATCCTCATATCTGTGGGGATTTAGTTGAGTAGAACAAAATTCATATTGTGATGTTAAAAGGTGTAGGCAGCCATAGCAAGAAAAATAATTGCATAGGTGTATTTTTGGAGTAGTTGTATTATATTAGATGTAGTATCATACAGAAGGCTGGGGTGGCTTTGTTAATGTCCGTTTTTAATTCATAAGGAGCTTTGATGACTACTCTTTAGCATAGTGGTTCCCAAAATAGTCCTTAATGATCCCTGACAGTTAAGGATTTAGGGATTATCCCATTGTGTGTTTAAGTGAATCATGAAGGGCTTCTTTCACTTGTTCTGTTGCCATGGATCATTTTATATGAAGCAATAAACATTTAAGCTGAAGATTTGTGCCATGGATGTCTTGTGCTGTTAAATACACTGCCCTTTTTCTCCTCTCTACATTCATGCTTTGCGGAGATTCAGAACTTGCAGAGCTGTGTTACGAGTTGAGGATGAAGTGCTATGATGTGTTTCCTGTTGTACTCATATTTTTGGCTTACTATAAAACTTAAACTGATAAATGTGTTTGTTTCTGATAATATCTGTTGCTGATGTTGCTGGAGGTCTTGCTGTTTCATTAGTATGACCCAAACTTCATAAGGAACTAGGTACCAACTAGGTACCATCAGGTTTTCCAATCCTGTTCCCTTTTCTCCAGATGTCAAAATGGATCTTGAAAAAAAGCTGTTAGATGTTAGAAGGAACTTTCACAAGTCACTATTAGTACTAAAACCTTCTTTATGTACAAAGGGCAAAACCCATGTCAAGCCCACTTGGAATTGCATTTCACCAGGTTCAATTTTATAATTATTTACAGAAGCAATTTGTTTGGCAGCTTGAGGATGCCACAATACCTTCAAAACCAGAAAACATAATTCCTTTAGACAAGACTGTTGCTAAAATCGCCTCATAGATTATCATACAGATATCATGAACACAACTTTGTTGTCCTTTCTGGCACTGGCCACTCAATATACATGGTCCCTCATCTTCACAAAGTCTCTCTTTATTTCACTCCTCTCAAGTAATAGGGTATATAAATGTAAAAAAGCACCACAGATATGATCTAATGTTCTTTATTTTGGTCTTCCATGACTGAAGACATTCATCATTGTATCTGTTCCAGAAACAAAGTATCATGTACCAAGCTAACTGGCTTGCTTTATCTCTTGCCTGTACTTACTATCTCTGAGTCCCATATAGTTATGGTTGAAGTAATTACGGATGGACTTTGATGCCACATCTGCCCTGGGCTACTGGTGACTATGGCTCATTCAAGAGTTCAACTCAATGTGCCCTCCCATACCTACCATTTCTTGCATTGCCAGTCCACAGATCATGGGTGACCATTTGAGTCTTCATATGACAAACTCTTTTTCACTCATCTGATTTTGCACTAACTGCTGGTGTGGATTTACTTATTTTTTTATTGAACAATACACATTTCTTTACTTTCAACTCGCTCCTAGAGTGCCAGTATTTGTTTTGTGTCAGAGGAAGTAGAAGTGGTGGTGTGTTTACAAAGCCACATTTAGAGCAAAAATATGTCCATATGGTTAAAGTGAAATGAATATTTGGATTGTGCTATTGTGGTGAAAAATTGTTTTGTCTTATTAAAGCAGAATATGATGATGATAAGTGATGAAAGATTTCTCAAGGTATCCATGATTTTTTTTTTTTTTTTTTCTTTAGCCATCAGACAATTTACCAGTGTTCCTTATCATTTGGTCATGGTTTCACCAATTAGGTCACTTCATATTGCATCTTTTGGCCAACATATATCGTTGTCTGACTCCGGTCCTTGCTTGATTCCCCATCCCATCTTCCCCTTACTTCTAAATCCTATCCCTTTTTTGTTCAAACCCCCCTCCCCCCCCCCTCACCAACCTACTTCTAATGCCTATTTGCATATTGAGTAGTCTCCTATTGCTTCTACCTCTCCTGTGGGATACCCTGCCCCCCAATTAAGTCCAGTGTTTTTTGGATCTATAAATTCAATTAAGGGGTTGGTGCACCCAACCAGGATAGAAAGGAGAAAGGAAAAAATAAAAAAAAAATAAAAAAAAAATAAGGAAACAAACCAGGAAAGAAGAGAGAAAGAGAGAGAAAAAAGAAAAGAAAGACGCGACCACGCAGCGGTGTCCCCCCCAGGGACGAAAAATATAGAGAAGAACCCATATATCATATGTTCGGGCTCCTATATTTCCGTCTTTAAAGTTATCAACCATTCTGCCCATTTAGAATTTTTTTTAGCCCTTGTGCCAAATTGCCATTCAATTCCGGCTTCCATTGTTAGTTGGTGTCTGAGTTGTTCTTTCACCTGGAGCCAAGTCGGAGCCGACGTGGAATTCCAGTTCCTTGCCACTACCAACTTGGATGCCAAAAGAATATGGATGGTCAATTTTTCGCACTCTTTTGGACTTGGAAGGTCCCATATGTGGAGGAGATAATTCTGTGGCGTCAATGGTAGAATTAAACCACAGATTTTAGATATTTTAGAGCTTATGCTTTGCCAAAATAACTGAATGGGTGGACAACTCCACCAAATATGGAGAAAATCTCCCGTATGGGTGCCACATCTCCAGCAAACATCAGTTCTCTGGGGGTATATCTTATGCAGGCGGCTCGGGGTTAGGTACCACCTATTCATGACCTTGTAATGTGTTTCCTTCAAATTTAGACATCTTACTGATTTGTAAGTTTTGGCCAATGACTCGAACCATTCAACGTCTGTTATGTCTAAAGTGAGGTCCTTATTCCATTTTTTTATAGGGCGAAGTACTGATGTAGGGCCAATCTTTTTTATAAACAAAACACATCTAGAGACTAGTTTCTTACAGTTTTGGTCTGTTAGTAACCTGCATAATCCCTTAACATTCTCCGATATATCTATATTTACATGTTTCGCTATGAAGTAAACCAGTCTGATATAAGTAAAGTTATCTTTAATATTTATACCGTATTGCTGGTGTAAATTCTCAAAGGACTTAGGCTTAGTGTCGCAGAACAAATCACCTATTTTATTCAAACCTTTTTGTTTCCAATCTTTTAATTTTAGATCTACGACATTCTCTCCTATAATGTCTAAAGGGAGATCTTTCAGTAAGTAGTTATCAATCCTTAACTTTTTCTTCAGCTTCCCCCAACATGCGATCAATTCGCCCATTATTAAGGATTTCTTTTTAATTTCTATTAGCCTTCGTTTATTTTTACCAACCCACCAAAAGGGGCCTATTAATTCATCTATCCCCAGGAGGTCTTTCTCTATGTTATACCATGCCTCTTCTTTAGCACTAGCTTTTTGCGTACTAATGGCATGTGTAATTTTACAAGCCATGTGATATTCTTGTATATCGGGGGATCCCAGTCCTCCCTGGTTTAGACTTCTATTTAAGCATGCGTGGGCTATTCTAGGCTTTTTTCCCTGCCAAATAAAATGATTCATAGATTTTTGGATCAGTTCCAACCATGCAGAAGGTATTGTAAGTTGGATCATCCTAAATAAATAGGTCCATTTTGGCAGCACGTAAGCTTTCAATACATTGATTCTACCCCACCATGAGAGTCCTAGTGGTTTCCAGTTTTTTAACTGTTTGTTGGTCTGTGTTAGTAAAGGGAGAAAGTTAGTTTCAACTATTTTATTGGGTTGAGAACAAATCTCAATACCAAGATACTTTATTGCTACTTTTGCCCACGTGAAGCCATATTTTCCTGAGAGAAGATTTCTAGTTTTTAACGGGATGTTATTAGCTAGTGCCGTTGTCTTCTCTATATTTAGTTTGTATCCTGAGAATGCTGAGTATTGGTTTATTTCAGACATTAATGCTGCCATTGAGTTGTTAGGGTTCTGGAGAGTCAGTAGTATGTCATCTGCATACAAGCTAATTTTGTAGCTGCCTCTAGTTGTTTCCAGTCCCACTATGTCATGGTTTTGTCTGATAGCTATAGCTAGAATCTCTATTGTTAATATGTATAATAACGGGGATAAAGGGCAACCCTGACGGACTCCATTGTTTATTGGGAACCATTACAATTTCCAGCCCTGTCCCACCACTCTCGCTTTAGGTTCTTTATACAGGAGCATAATCTCATTTAAAAATCTTCCTTCTATCCCATAAAGCCGAAGAGCGTCTTCCATGAATGCCCAGCCGACCCTGTCGAAGGCCTTCTCTGCGTCCAACGACAGGGTCAGCAGGGGCACGCCGGACCTACAGACCATATCCAGAGAATCCACCAATCTCCTAACACTGTCCGAGGAGTATCTCCCCGGGACAAAGCCCACCTGGTCTTTATGAATTAACAATGATATAATTTGTTTGAGTCTGTCCGCTAGGATAGAGGAGTAGAGTTTTATATCCACGTTAAGTAGTGCGATTGGGCGATAATTGGATGTTTTTTCTGGGTCTTTACCCTGTTTAGGTATCGGTATTATATGGGCCTGAGTTAGTTCATTAGGAATTTTGTTTCCCTCGTGAAAACTATTAAATGCGCTAGTCAAGGCAGTTTTTATTTTAAGTTTCAAAGTTTTATAAAACCAATTATTAAAGCCATCTGGGCCCGGAGTCTTGTTTTTTTTAAGTTTGCTTATTGCAATCAGTACCTCTTTCTCGGTCAAGGGTTGGTTTAATTTATTTAATTGTTGTTCTGAAATCTTAGGGATCTTTAGCCTGGCCAGATACTCTTGGGTTTCTTTGGATTTGTTAGGTGGTGATAAGTTATATAGTTTTTCATAAAATGTTTGGAAAGCAGCCCCTATTTTGTCTGGTAAGAGTAAGGTCTCTGATCCTTCTTTAATTTTCGAAATAGTTCTAGACGCGGTTATTTGTTTCAGTTTCTCTGTCATGCCTTTATGCGCCCTATTACCCTGGTAGTACCATTTCCTTTTCATCTTAAGCAATGTAGAGTTTACTCTTAGTATCAAAATATCGTTTATTATTGATTCTTGTTCTTTTATTTTTTGAGAGGTCTCCATCGTTGGAATTGCTTTATTAAGTGCGGTCAGAGAGTCTAGTTTTATATATGATTCAGCCAGGGTTGCTATTTTCTTTTTTTTTTCGGTGGCTGCTATTTTTATAAGGTGTCCCCTGATCACACTTTTGTATGCACACCAAACTATGGATGGTTTTACCTCTCCATTGCTGTTTTCCTTAAAAAATTGTTCAGTCGTGTTTTC
Source organism: Pelodytes ibericus (assembly GCA_036172795.1). NCBI lineage: Eukaryota > Metazoa > Chordata > Amphibia > Anura > Pelodytidae > Pelodytes > Pelodytes ibericus. The sequence goes on along the minus strand of CM069857.1, from coordinate 225,753,283 downwards.
TATAGTTTCCAAATTAATTTTATTTTCGAGAAGGTAACTATTTAATCTCCAATCTGGTCTATGTAGTTTTATCTGGGTTTTCAGCTCCAATATAACCGTATTATGGTCCGACCAGGTATTGTTCTTTATTTGGATGTTCTTTATGAGTCTGGCTATCTGAGTTTTTCCCAATATTAGGTCAATTCTGGAGTAAGCAAGGTGGGTTGCCGAGTAGCATGAGAAATCTTTTGCCTCTGGGTGCCATATCCTCCAGAGATCTAATAATTGATTTTTTTTAAGGAACTCCCTGAAACGTCTGGAAGTATTAATGGTATGTCTATTCGGAGGTTTGGCTCTAGCTTTCTTAGTGTCCATATTAGGATCTGGAGGACAATTAAAATCTCCCAATATTATGACATGCCCTTGTCCCACTCGCTCTACTTTGTTTATAATTAAATTAAAGAACTCCATTGAGGGTTGGTTAGGGGCATAAATACATACCAGGGTAAAGCGTATATTGCGTATCCATGATTTATTAGCTGATCATCAGCATTCTACAATTCTACCAAGATGTATTAGCGTATGGTCTGTAGGACTTAACTACAGACCTGTAAATTATTGGCTTTTCCTCAGTGCATTTTCAAAAGTTTGGAAAATGGGGACACAGTAAAGGTGTCACAGGGGACACCATTGCCTTGTACCATTTGACAATCAGCAGCTCAGGTAAATCCCAGTTTACTTTAATCTGAGCTGAGGGGGTATGATATAAGGTCCTTATCCATTTTAAATATATGTGGCCACATTTTACCTCCTACTCTGTAACCTGCCCATTTCCAAATACAAGTCCATAATTACAGCAGCTAAGCATGCTGGGAAAAGACACAAGCACCTACATTTAAATCTTGGGCCTTTCAGATTGAAGTCATAAAGATAATGGAGGACATATACTCCTTTAACAGCGGTATAATAGAAACATATGCCCAAACATGGTTTTACTGGATCAAATAGACAAACTATGACAATTATACAGAAATAATCATAGAGTCTGATCCTTGAACTCCATAATCAATGGCATTTCATTGTGAGCCCCAGAAAATATACCTTAGCAGGAGTGGAGCTCCCCTAACCTGAATTATCTTCCCTGGCTCTAAAACTACAGGGATCTGAGGTAATTACTACCAGTGACACATTTTTAAATACTCAAAAATGGAAATAACACCATTCTTGTATCATATGTTTCAATGTGCCACAGTCAGAACTTAAAATATAGATGGAATTCAACCTACCAATCTCCTTCAGTTTAAGTACACCCCCAACCTGTATTCCCTATATCACTTATTTTATGTTTATTCTTAATTTATCTTGATTTCCCCTTTTTTTCCCTTTTTTGTGTTATTTAGAGTATACAGTGAACTGATACCTTTTCTTTAAAAAAGTAAACCATATCTATATTACTGACACAAAATATACCCTTCTAAAATGTATGAAGAATGCTTGTAATGCTGCATACTCTGTGTTAGTGAATGTAGTGGAGGACATGAACACCCAGTTGACCCTGTTTAATGACCTCAAATTATCATTCTTAAGATATGGGGGCCTCAAATTTGGGATCATTGTTAAGGTTTAAATGAAGGTCTAAGTGATTTTGGAGATAGGTTAATATCTATTCTTATGTTGATTGTTGAGAATCCATGGTAGAAGGTAAATTGTAGAAACAAGAGTAATCCTTTCAGAAACAATTTACAATTTGGTCTGTGTTGTAGACCAAACAGATTTTGGGGTTTCTGATTTTGGATACGAAAGATGGCTGATGTTTCTGTCTAATGATCCTAGCCAAAAATTAGCCAATCGTATTTCAGTGTTCATAAAATCTGTGATTCAATTTGCAGAGATAAAAGGTCATTCTTGGGATATTTTTTGTTGTTACAGACTCTGGTTAAGGTAGTGAAAACCTGATTATTTATCAATTACTTTTGTGGGGTCTGTGTGTTGTTAGTTAAAAAGTAACTTTTAATTGATATTATTAAAATGTATAGATGAGTAGATTGTCACCATACCCATCAGTGCACATAAATAGAAAAAATGTAGAAAAAGATAGAAAAAATAGTAGATTTAAAAATGATCCCTTTCCTCATACAGAGGTATTAGGAAGTAGTACAGGGGTTAATGCCACTTCATATTTCAGGTATACTTATTTACCCCTTTTAACATTCTGTTGTGGCTAATACCCTGTGTCTAGTGTTGGATTGGTACCTTTGGACTTGATTACTGTGTATCAGGTCCTTATTTAAAGCCTTTCTTTGGCTTTTTAGTAAGCCCACAGTACCTCCACCTTATCGTTAGGAGAGTGAAAGGAACCGACTGCAGGGTAGTCTGCTCAGTCACCTCTAAGACCTTTAACACCAAATTGATGTGAACTACCGTGCCAATGATAAGACCAGGAAAGGCCTTGGAAAGCCAAGGAAGATGAAGGAAAAGACTAGACAGTGCTTTGTGTTCCTTAACTCTGATTTTAATTGTTTAGACAAGCATATATAAACAAAGATAAAAGCATTAGTTACTACAATATAATTGGTTATTCTAATATTCTAATATGCAGAAAGGAATGTTTTACAAGAAAATGCACTTAAAACGTAATATGTAAAATAGTGTTACAAAATTCGTTGTTATGGAAAACTACAGAACTTTTAGAGACAACATATTGATGTTCCAGAAACCTCTGTTCTGGCCTTGGAATAGTAAGATAAGACCATTCTCATAACAATTATGCTACTGGCGTGATCTGGCCTTGCAGAAGCTGCTGCAGATATCAGCTTCTTAGACACACTATCGGCTTTTAACCCTCACAGATCCAAAATAACCCTTCAGAGAGTACCACTGTTTGTACCTCCTTTAGTTAGCTGTACAAGCAGACTGACTGATAATTATTTCAGTGATGAACGCAATATCCCTGCACCCTTTCTCTTGCACTGTTACACAGTAATAAATAGGTTTGTAGAACACTGTTTAGTGGATTTATGGACATACATAAAGTTGGCGGTCGATGCCTGCAGGCTTACATGTAAGTAGCCTGCCGTCTTTGGCTACAAAGCAAATGCATAGAAACATAGAAACATAGAATGTGTCGGCAGATAAGAACCATTCGGTCCATCTAGTCTGCCCAATTTTTTTTGAGTACTTTTATTAGTCCCCCGTTCCCAGTCTTATAGCTAGGATAGCCTTGTGTCTATCCCACACATGCTTAAAATCCTTGACTGTGTTTACCTCTACCACTTCTGCTGGAAGGCTATTCCATACATCCACTACCCTCTCAATAAAGTAATACTTCCTGATATTACTTTTAAATTGTTGCCCCTCTAATTTAAGACTATGTCCTCTAGTTGTGGTAGTTTTTCTTCTTTTAAATATACTCTCTTCCTTTACTGTGTTGATTCCCTTTATGTATTTAAATGTTTCTATCATATCCCCCCTGTTACGTCTTACCTCCAAGCTATACATGTTAAGATGCTTTAACCTTTCCTGGTAAGTTTTTATCCTTCAACACATGAACCAGTTTAGTAGCCCTTCTCTGAACTCTCTCCAAAGTATCAATATCCTTCTGGAGATACAGTCTCCAGTACTGCGTACAATACTCCAAGTGAGGTCTCACCAGTGCTCTGTACAATGGCATGAGCACTTCCCTCTTCCTACTGCTAATACCTCTCCCTATGCAACCAAGCATTCTGCTAGCATTTCCTGCTGCTCTATTGCATTGCCTACCTACCTTCAGGTCCTCTGAAATTATTACTCCTAAATCCCTTTCCTCAGATGTTGAGGTTAGGACTGTACCAAATAGTCTATATTCTGCTTTTGGGTTTTTACGCCCAAGGTGCATAATCTTGCACTTGTCCACATTAAATGTCAGTTGCCACTGCTCTGACCATTTTTCTAGTTTAGCTAAATCATTTGCCATTTTGCTTATCCCTCCATGAATATCAACCCTGCTGCAAATCTTTGTATCATCAGCAAAAATACATACTTTGCCAACAAGACCTTCTGCAATATCGCTAATAAAAATATTAAAGAGAATGGGTCCAAGTACGGATCCCTGAGGTACCCCACTAGTAACAAGACCTTGCATCGAATATACCCCATTGACAACAACCCTCTGTTGCCTGTCACTCAGCCATTGACTAATCCATTCAACAATATTGAAATCCAAACTCAAAGATTTCAGTTTATTGATAAGCCTTCTATGTGCGACAGTGTCAAAAGCCTTACTGAAATCTAGGTAAGCAATGTCTACTGCACCACCCTGATCTATTATTTTAGTCACCCAATCAAAAAAATCAATAAGATTAGTTTGGCATGATCTCCCTGAAGTAAACCCATGCTGTCTCTGATCTTGAAATCCCAGCGACTTTAAATGTTCAACAATCCTATTCTTTAACAAGGTTTCCATTATTTTCCCCACTACTGAAGTAAGACTTACTGGTCTATAGTTGCCCGCCTCGTCCCTACTACCTTTCTTGTGAATGGGCACAACATTAGCTAATTTCCAATCTTCTGGAACTACTCCCGTTAACAATGATTGGTTAAATAAATCTGTTAACGGTTTTGCTAGTACACCACTAAGTTCTTTTAATAACTTTGGATGTATCCCATCAGGTCCCATTGACTTATTTGTCTTTACTTTAGACAGCTGAAGTAAAACCTCTTCCTCTGTAAACTTACATGCATCAAAAGACTCATTAGTCTTTTTCCCTAAATGATGTCCCTTACCCTCATTTTCATTTGTAAAAACTGGCCAAAAATATTAATTAAGGCAGTCTGATAAGCCTTTATCGGCCTTTATGCGGTCAATAAATGTGTCCACCACTTTACCTTGCCTAATAATGAGCAAAGCAGAGTCAATATTTCAGCAAAAAATGCCCCCAACATGTGTTTCCCCACAGCTCCTGCTGTGGAGTGGCCAGCTTTGTCAAGGGCTCAGATAGGAGTGATTGTTTTAGTGACCATTTAAATACCCCCACCGCTAAGATCGCGGAGGACCAATCGGCTGTAAGTGGGCATGGCTTAAATGGTGAAAGCTCCGTGTTGGCTTATTTCAGAGACCGACTCTTACTATCTCTGAAGCCAATGTCATTTATAAAAATAAAGACTGTGATAGCAGCCAGTGTATGAATGTATGAGAATAAGTGAGTGATGATATTATGGCACAGCATAATTATTGTAATAAATTTGAGCAAAAATCCCACTTTGATTCTTGTGCATTTATTTATTCACTTTTACACTAGGGGGATTTATTATTAGAAATGGTAGGGATAATGAGTGTAAGATACTTGCTAGGTATGTTAATGCTTATTTTATAAAGGGACTGAAGGATAATCCGTCATTCAATCCCGAGGGGGATGAATAAGGTTGTTAGAAGTTAATATTGGTCAATGTACAAATGGAAGTGATGTGAATGATTTGATAATAAGCATAGAGCAGAAATAATCACCAATATAGAATACCTGCCCTTTGTAGTAGCTCTGTGAGTAGTTGCAGTACTTTTATGGCCTTCTGTGTTTGTCAAGAGAAGTCTGTCTCAATCGAGAGTGGTTTACCTTTGTTTGTCAAGTCTTTTTTCTTGTGGAGGATTTTGATTCAGAATATAGGACTCTTATATGAGACTGATTCTGGTAGATTTTTTGGTCTAAGTGCACAGTCTAATATGATTTCTTTTGAATGATCTGCACCCATTATGTGAAAATTATGTTAAAGATATAAGCAAGTAGGGCCTATATGTCTTTATCTGAATCACTTTCAGGTAGGCCTTGTATGTGAATACACCTATATGTGAGTTTTACAAGTATAAGTGGATGTAGACGTGTCAATAAACACTGTTCGGGTTCGTACCGGACATTACGGTGTCCGTGCCACAAACCCGAATCCGGACATTTCACTGTATGTCCGTGTTGGAGTTCGAGGTTCGGCTATAAACCGAAAGTCTTTAAACTGAAAGTCATGCGGTTTATAGACTTACGGTTTATAGAATTGCCAATAGCATTAGATGTATTCTATAAGCTGAAAGTCTATAAACCGAAAGACTGCGTGTATACTGCTTCGAATTGCAAAAGCAAACGGATAATTATAATGGACACTATCCGGACTATCTTCATTTATTGTGCTTGGTGCATTGGACAGTCCTAACGAATGCTGCTTGGATAACCTGCGCTCCCAATCTTCGGTCCAGGTGACGACCATCAGACAGTTCTGCACTTTATTGCGCTTTGTGTGAGTTGAAGAAATTCTAACTCACAATATTTTTAAGTAAGCCTCTTTTTTTCCCCTGTCTCGATTGAAATATTGTTGTTACTGTACTTCACTACGAGATTGTTCCTCTCTTTTTTATGTGAATGCAAATATACTGTGATATTATTCATACAAGCAAATCTTGAAGAGTTGAAGTCCCCCACAATCCCTGGGAATCTCCTTTCACATCTAGATATAGAGCAGTGATTCTGCTCCCAAATTTGTGAGTACAACACCCACTATCCAAGAACGTCCCCATTATTGTTTGCATACAGAGAGCACTATTTTTCTTCCCTCTGTTTCTTTCCATATATTGAATATCTGGTACTCTGTGAGATCTTCAATCAATCATCCAGAATATTTGATGTCATAAGTATCTCTTGAATTTTTTTTTATTTTTTTTTTCATCACAATAATTATTTATTATTGTCTCTTTTCACATATTTATATTACTATTTTTTATTGCACAATTGTTTAATATATATTTGCGCTCCTCTCTTTTTCTCTTCTTCCATGTAATACTATTGGCTTTCTATAAACCGAACTAGAGTCCCCATTCATAAGAAATTCTGGGTACTTTAGTTCGGTTCATAAAAAGCCAATAGTATTACATGTATTCTATAAGCCGAAAGTCTATAAACCGAACGACGTTCAGTTTATAGACTTTCGGTTTATAGAATACATGTAATTCTATTGGCTTTCTATAAACTGAAAGTCTATAAACCCGAACGTCAATTGACCTATTCTTATGAATAGGGACTCTATTTCGGTTTATAGAATAGCAATAGCATTACATGTATTCCATAAACCGAAAGTCTATAAACCGAAAGACATTTGGTTTATAGACTTTCGTTTTATAGAATACATTTAATGCATATATACATATAATTTCATAAGAATTTCTTATGCATGGGGACTTTAGTTCGGTTTATAGAAAGCAAATAGTATTACATGTATTCCATAAGGCGAAAGTCTATAAACCGAAAGACATTCTGTTTATAGACTTTCTTTTTATAGAATAGCAATAGCATTAAATGTATTCTATAAAATGAAAGTCTATAAACCGAATGTCTTTCGGTTTATAGACTTTCGGTTTATGGAATACATGTAATGCTATTGCTATTCTATAAACCGAAATAGAGTCCCTATTCATAAGAATAGGTCAATTGACCTATTCTTATGAATGGGGACTCTATTTCGGTTTATAGAATAGCAATAGCATTACATGTATTACATCTGAGAGTCAAATAGAACCGTCAAATACTGTGCTTATAGCGCTTTGAAAAATTCTAATTGTTTTGGCGGTTAAAAAGTACATTTGCGTCTTGCGGTGCACTTCATATCTGAGAGTCAAATAGAACCGTCAAATACTGTGCTTACAGAGCACTTTGAAAAATTCTAATAGTTTTGGGTGCTAAATAGTACAGTATTTTTAATTTGTATGTATTTTATGTTTTTTTAAGTTATTTCCCTATCCATATTTGTTTGCAGGGCACTTGTCCTACTCTTACCCACATTTTAATTCTTTTTGAAGCCCTCTAGCCCTTTCCCGGATTTTTTTAGAGGCATTTTAGTGGCCAAAAGTCCATGTCCCCATTGACTTCAATGGGGTTCGGGGTTAAGTTCAGGGTCAAGTTCGAACCGGAACCCGGACTTTTTTCCAAAGTTCGGCCGAACCTGCCGAACCCGAACATCCAGGTGTCCGCTCAACTCTAGTTATGAGTAAAAAGAATTTGTGAAAATACTTTTAGAAATCAGAAAAAAGTGTGTAGCTAGTTATAAAGGAATCCATGTTTTTTTTTTTTTTTGAGAATGTTAGGCCTCTGATATAGGTCTGATACTTTGGATGACAGTTTGTGAATTTGCCTCTGTAATATATAAAAATGAATCCATGTCACCAAAAATATTACTATATCTTACGTATTCTGGATATGTACTTTTGATACACTATTACAGGAGTAATGTGTACATATTGGATATTCTCTTTAGCATTAAGAATTATTTAACACGTGTGGGATGTATATATCCACACACTGTTTGGTCAAGATAACTTTATACGCTAAATACCTTTTATGATATAGCGTCTATGCTTACACCTCCATGTAATTATTATATTATGATTTAATAAAGCTTCTAATGTTATGAACCTCTCTGGCTGAATTATTGTTACTTTGTGGAGTACTCTAAAGCTAGGAATGTCATATATGCTTATATACCTGCTGATTAAAGCTTCTGCACCTAATCAAAACCTGCACCGATAGACGCCCCCCCAGTTCATGATATCTAATGCATCTAAGTAAATATTTTTACACATTGAATTATATTATTCCTATACAAGTTAAGTGATAAGTAATGTAAGCAAAAAAATTTTTTAAAAAATTCTACAGCTGCCTAAAATAAATGATATGATGTATTTTCACATCACTCCAAAATGTACATGACACATTGCAGATCGTTTTCTGCATTTAAGGATTACATTTTTTTAAGCATGTCGCATTAATGGGTCACATCTGAATAATAACAGTAATTGCATTCATAACTTGTCACACTGTTATCTACTTGTGAACGATGACTGCTTTCTGCTAAACTGATGGAGGTTATGATTACACATAATATCAGAGGACAACACAGAGCATGTTTAGTCACAAAAGATTACTAGAGCATGCTCAATGAGTTATTGTGAACTTATCTAAAGGCACAAATCATGCTCAATATATTATTGAAAATATCTAAAGGCATAAATCATGCAGCAGCTTTTGAAGGGCACAGTACATGATCCATGATCCCTAAGCCCATTTATTTCAGATGGGCTTTGCTTTTACTTTATTGTTAGTTTTAAGAATCTAGCCACAAAACCATTCATCCGCTACATGGTCTAACACTGAGAAAACAAACTGTTTTCTATTGCAACTTGAATTAAGAATAATGTAACTGTATAAAACATTGAACTTCCACAGTTGTGCAGGTTTATGAAAATGTTAGGATTGTCTCGTATTTTATGTCTGCAATGTAATATTAATAATGATAAATGAATTAAACAAATTACACACACATTTATTTACAATAGACTGTGCTGAAGAACAACTGTGCAAGACAGGGGTCTATTCACTAAAATTCAAGAAAGCTCAAAGAGGTTGACTTTGGAGGTTGACTTTCAATTTGAGACTAAGTCAAATTTGACCTCCCAACCCAACCTCCTTGAGGTATTCCTTAAAGAAAACTCAGCATCCGAGTTGACCCCTGCTTGACACCTCTTGTAAAAATCAAAGCTGACCTCCTATCTCGCCATAGAGATCCACAGAAAGCATTACAAATTGTTATTGATTAAAAATCTTGAGAGGTTGGGATGGGAGGTTGAGTTGACAAGGGCAGATGCATAGCTCTGCTTGGCCCTGTTCTTTTAGCATGGAACAGGGCTGGACTGATTGTCCAATCAACAATGTTCCCTGTTTAAGTTCACTTGGAAATGTTAAAATGATTCACAATTAAATAGAATTTGATTGTTAATTACACACACTCAAGCAATCTAACATGGAGGGAAAAATACATTTAAAATGTTTGCCCTATACTGATAAAGGTGGGCCTCTAGTTGGTATTACATGTACCATAGCTGCAACAAAGACTTGCCAGACTCTAGCCGGACAAGCTACCCCAGAAACCACAGCGGGGTCAGCCACCTCAATGGGGTCATCCACCCCAGCATGGTTAGCCACCCAACCATCTCAGCCGGGTCAGCCATCTTAGCTACCTCAGTGCGGTCAGCCAAACCCTGCCACTTCAAGCAAGGTTATCTATCCCTAGCAGGGACAACAACTGTCTGTCAGGGTGCCAAGGCCCAGCATGTTCCAACCCAGGTACCTTCTGGGCTCCTTTACTGAGCCTGACCTAGCTATTCAATATCACCTCCCCCATATGTCCATCCTGTACTGTACCATCTATTTCAGCAGAATTTGGACCTACTGAGTAGCTATACCATAACAGTGATGTCAAAGATGCTTGCAGTTTTGCATTACCTGGGTAAGCACTCCTTCCAGTCACAAACCACAGCAGTGGTTGGAATACTCAACTGATAAAGGGGGTCACAGCCAGTAGAAGAAACTATATATTTATTTCACTGATCAGGTAGATGATTAGCATGCAACCTAGTTGGCATTACTTTAATGTAACACAAATGTTGAAGGTATTTTGGACATGTTGCAAATGCTATCACTCACTAAACATGTGGGTTGTGTGTGATGCTCACATGGGCAAAATGAGTGTCCAAACAGACTTTCCTGGACTAGCCATGATTCTACTATGCTGGCTGAATCATCCCTCTCACAGTTTCTGAACCTGGAATTATGCCGGGATATGTCTGAGGACATATACATATTAAACTTTAGAATTATTCCTCACAGTATACCAATGGCCTAGGGCTCATATTAACATGCCTATAGGCTGCTTTGTTTCTGTGTGCAGGAGCACAGACATTCTCTCAAATTGATTCATGTCATGTATATGTGTTGTAACTGAAAGGTCTGACATAATTATGAATTAATCATCATTAATCAGTGCATTGTGACATTCATATTAATATAATGTTGATTTTTTTTATACACCTAATAGATCCCAGTATGAAAATTTGTGTCAAGAGGATTATACATATGCTAATGTTTGTTTTCTCTTACAGGTGACACAAGACAGCTCTGCTTGCTTCTCATGGCTGTTTTCTGTGCGGTAGAATCCTAAAACAACTGCAGAGCATGCTTACAATAGGGCACATCTGACCCTCAATTTGGGGATTGAATGCAAATTTGGGCTTTTGAAATCCTGCTTTAGATACCTCAGTTGGTCAGGAGGACACCTCATGGTCAGCGCCTTCAAGGCCAGCCAGATGATTAACACTTGTTGCAATTGCACACCCTTGCTTTAAAGGCACAGGGTGCCAATCAACAGATCTGAACCTCTGGATCAAGAGGATGCCATGTGGCCTGACCTGTGTTTGGCTCCAGCAGCGAGCAGTAGACAAGTTTGTGCTCAGCTGATTGCCGCACATTATACTGTGAAAATTACGTACGCTAAACTGTCATACCATGCTTGATATTGCAGATGTTTGGTGTCTACATGTCCCATGAGTGTCAATCATCTTTATGGAGATTAAGCCTTACAGCAGACTGAACATCATGGGATATGTAGTTAACAACCAACTGCAATGCTATGTGTAAATCTCACTGTCCATTGTGCTAAGTTACTGAACAGTGGTACTGGCCTTACATTGTGTGTGTTTTGCAGAATGCACTGTAGAAAGCTTTCACTGTCCCTGATTTGTAACTAAACAAGCTTACGTGGTTACAAGGTCTATGTATTTGTCTAGCTATAATAACTAACCATAACCATGAAAGTAAATCTGTGGATGCATTCACAAGACATGTACTAATACATACATTCTCTGGCTTATTAATCTATAATGCCATTATTATGTGAGGTTCTATCTGATTGCTTCCTCTTTAAGCAAAATCCATATTTTGAAGACAGCAACAAGATATCAGAGAATTTACAATTCATTTTTCCACATTTACAGACATATATATATATATATATATATATATATATATATCATATATATGCAATTTATAATTGCAAATATGAATAATGCAGGATCATATTGAGGTCTCCCGGGTGTACTTCTCCTCCCTCCTTCACTTCCCTCCTTCACTGTTACTATTCCATTCTTCAAAAAATACGAAAGCAGAATGGCGCCACAGTAGTGAATACATAAATTTAATATTTTGCAATGAAGAGTGATAAAATCCTTCAAAATTTTAATATGATTCAAAACGGTGGTAGGAGTAAATCAAGCAAAGATGGTGGCTGGAATAACATCAGAGGCTGAGTCTGCCTGCAGCCACCATCTTTTCTTGATTTACTCCTACCACTGTTTTGAATCATATTACAATTTTGAAGGATTTTATCACTCTACATTGCAAAATATTCAATTTACGTATTGACTACTGTTGCGCCATTCTGCTTTCGGATTTTGTGTATTGTTAAAGTAATTTGGAGATTACTTCAGAAGGCAGCATTGTTGTGGTACAAGTATTATTATTTCATTTGCACGGGGCCATTTGGCACACCCATTCTTTTTTTTGCACTATTCCATTCTTAGCAACTTAATATCTCCCCATTGTTAAACCAATAATATCCATAGAATTACATGGGGTCATCTGTGATTGGCTGATATTGTTTTTCATCTATCTCTATGGTTACACAAGACACTTGATTTATCACCCTGGGGTCTTTCCCATGTGTATACAAGACAGTTACAGATTGTAGCCCTGATATAACAAACATGGTCTTTTGTGTCAAAGAGTTATCTGGAGCCACTTCAGCCTTAAAGACTACTTATATGTAACATCCCTTGCCTAGGGCTGACCCATACAAAGAACCTGTCCTAATTCTAAAAATAACCTGCAGCTAGCTTGCCAACATGCATTCCAACACATATACGTTTGAATTAAAGTTGTATAAATCAAACTAAGGCACACAATTTCCCATAGTGTAAGAATATATTTAGATACATAAAATAAAATGCACAACCTGTGTAAACAAATATGAACTAATATATATATATATATATATATATATATATATATAATATATATATATATTGATTTTATAAGTTTCTTGTATTTCTTTATTTGCCTAATTGGCATATAGGGACAGGGCAGTTAGGGAGGACAGCAGGAGGTTGGGTGGCAGGTACTGTGAGCAGATTAGGGGTGATGACCTGGAGAATGGGAGCGAACATGATGGGTAGCCACCAGTGCTGTGTTTACCACGAGGCATCCCAGCACTGAAAAGAAATGTAAAAAAAATGTAAAAAAAAACGGCCCTTTAAAAAAAAAAAGAACCCGGCTCTTTAAAAAAAAAATAAAGATCGCGCTTGCAGGCAGAGACGAAGGTGAAAGGGGATCGGAAGATCCCCCCTCACCATCGCTCTGCCTGCCAGGCTGCACGGGGAGCTGAACAGGCAGCACAGAGAAACCTCCGTGCTGCCTGTTCGGCTCCCCGTGCAGTGTGACACGGAAGTGCCGACAGTCACGTTACGGGCGCGCTGACGTCATACGCGCGCCCGGTCACGTGACCTGTCGGCACAATCGCCGGGAAGCCGAACAGGCAGCATGGAGGGACCATGCTGCCTGCCACTAGCCACCAGGGAAAGGTAAGTGCTGATGGGAGTCAGAGTGTGTGTGATGGGAGACAGTGTGTGTGACTGAGTGTGATGGGAGCAGAGTGTGTGTGATGGGAGACAGTGTGTGTGACTGAGTGTGATGGGAGTCAGAGTGTGTGTGATGGGAGACAGTGTGTGTGACGGAGTGTGATGGGAGTCAGAGTGTGTGTGATGGGAGACAGTGTGTGTGACTGAGTGTAATGGGAGTCAGAGTGTGTGTGATGGGAGACAGTGTGTGTGACTGAGTGTGATGGGAGTCAGAGTGTGTATGATGGGAGACAGTGTGTGTGATGGGAGTCAGTGTGTGTGACTGAGTGTGATGGGAGTAGGAGTGTGTGACTGAGTGTGATGGGAGTAGGAGTGTGTGTGTGATGGGAGTATGAGCTTGATGTGAGTCTGAATGTTATGTGTGATGTGGGGTCATGAAATGGAGGTGATGGGGCATGTCTTAGGTGTGTAACGTGGGTGTGCAGCTTGGGTAGGGGGGTGCCCGGATTTTGTCTGCCTAGGGCAGCACAAAATCAAGATACACCACTGGTAGCCACAATGGAAGGGATGATGTTCGCATAGGGACATGGATCCTCATGCATTGGCAGCTAGGGGCCAGCAGGAGTGGATTCACCACAAGGAGCATTGCAAATTATTTAGTTCTAAAGGGAATGGAGATTACCATTACAGCATTATCCCTAGCTGCAAGGTCATAGGGATGTGGAGGCTAATATATGGCCTTTACCTTTCAATTTGGTCACTAGAAAACTTAGCTTTGGAGTCAGGCTGTGGTGTATGAGGATCTGGAGAAGGTACAGGGTGACCTGTGTGATATAAATTTAGAGATGGTTGCCATGTTCTTCACTAAGTAACCTCATGCCTTGAAGAATTTCAATCTCAGTGGCAAGCTGGCTCTCACACCTCTCAATCATATCCAGCATGCAGGAACAAAAATGTGTCTCTTTTCCCCTTTGGCAGAAATAAGCCCCAACAGTTTAGCAAATTGTTCTTCCACTTGATGCACAAGAACAGCTTCCATGGCATTCTGTGGTTGCACAGATGTTTTCTTGTTCATGATTAGGAGAGTCTCCTGTTGCAAGAGATAAAAGGCAAATAAAAACTGCTATGGTTATTATACATACAATGTACGAATTCTTCAACAATAACAAGGAACTGCAATAAGTTACATAAACTAAATATTAGACAGGTTTAGCCAGTCATATATATCCTATATAAGTAATACCTCATAACTGGCTTATACTAATGCACTAAGCACTGTAATTTGACATGTTAAACATATATATGTTTAATTGCAACGGCACAACTATCTACATTGCTAACATTTCTGAAAATAGAACAACTGAATCTCACTGGCATAGCAGCCTGGATATCTAAAGGATACTATGGATCATCATTCAGAAGCCATTTAAATGAGACAGATGTGGGCTTCTGACTATTTTAATGTGATTCTGTACAATTGATTCCTCTGTCAAGAACAATTTACTACTGACTTTTTACTTGATTGACGGAAACAACTGGCAAGAGAGAGATGGTCAAGGCTGTCGTCTGATCTGGGAAGAATTAGATATACTCGTGAAACATACAATCACAAAAACATAATAAGTCTTAACAAACAGTAATACAAAGCCTAATTGCCTCAGGCTTCTAGAGGTGTTATTTGTCAAAACTGTTCATGGCAATACCAGGATTTCAAATACATTATGCAAATTATAATAAAAATTAATAGTTATTAAATAAGTATATGTAGCCATGTTAGTAGAACACAGTAAAGTACTAGTAGGTGTAAACCTGGTGTTGTAAGGCACAAAGTCATAAAAGGCACTAATGCGCATTATTTGAAACCTGTCACAATTTATATATCACTTGTGTAACAGTGATGGGACGAGAAAAATCTAAAACGTGACAGGTTCATTTTCAAGTACATTTATTTTACAATGTTGTAACGTACACCTTATAACTATAATCCTTACTGGTTCAGGATTGGGGGGGCAGTTGGGGAGTATGGTCTTTGAAGAGAGTGTAAACAAATGGCAACAGGAGCACAAAATAAATACAGCAGTCTCAATCTTTGTGCAGAGTGATTTATTCTTAAAGGTGCTATTAACACAAATGGGTAATCAATAAATCCTGGACTGTTAGGGGGTGTGAGGACTGGTTTGGGAACCACTACTCTAATGTATAGGCTTTAGGCTTCCAGGAACTGCTTGCCCGGCCTTACATATTCAGTATGGTTCACCTGACTATATGCATAATGGACTCTCAATGACCTGAGCACATTTTTACCACGTCATGTCATACCATAGACTACAACAAAATCAGTGATATCTCACATCATAGAATAGAACCCAATGCCTGTGCATACGGAATCATTGCCTTTATCATTCCCTCCTCAAGAAGATAGGCATTGAAAAGAGAAATCAAGAACTTATTACTTTTATGGAGATATCAGTGATTTCCTATGTAAAGTGAGACAATTGACTGGTATGCTAGAGTAAGAATATTAACATAATAATATAATTATGCTGCTACACCAGGACTGGCATGCATACGTTTTTTTTTATTCAGAAATAATGTGTGGAGACTGCTGTGACAACTCAATAAATCAGGCCATTTCAGAAAGAGCTAAAAAAAAAGGAGCTACAATGCTGAAGAAAAAAATAACTCAAATAATTAATATAGTGAAGATCTTCATTTGATATGTTATAACCAACTAAAAAATAGAAAAGCAAATCCACATCAAGTGTTTGATGTAATATAGACAAATATTCCTCATATATCCAAAAGAGCATGGACATCCTTTTGACTATAGTTTGGGAGAAAAATCAGCTCAGACATTTTTGGATTTAACATATGCAATATTAACCCCTTTGCTACAATGGGCGTGCCTGACACGTCCTGCGGTGAAACGAGCAGTTTTCACGAACAACAATCTCAAAAACTGCTCTGACGGTAATGGTCTATTGCCTCAATGTTGAGGCAACAGCCAGCACTGTAATTTGAGCTCTAGGGCAATCATGATCTCCCCACGGGGGAAACGTGGGCGCCATATTGCCGGAGCAGCATTGATTGGACCAGATATCAAAGAGTATAGCTGGAGACATGAGTTGCATACCTGATAAACTCTTGCTAAAGGTAAAAAGCTAGATCCAAAAGTTAAGACACTTGCAATAAAATTAACAAAATGGCTCTATAGTAACGATTTGAATGATGCTTGGCGTCTTCATCATCCAAAAGAAATAGATTACTCTTATTATTCAGCACCACACTTGTGCTCTAGAATGAATGCGTTTTACATAAAAGGACAATGCTTGGGGAGGTGTAGATCTTCAAGCATGGGGGATATTGATTTCAAGACATCACTATGTGCATCCTTTAAGTAAAAATACTTATATTTACATTGTGAGTCAATCTTCTTCTGTGCTTGGATCTTCAGTATGTTTTACAGACAGGATGAAAATGGAAGATAAAATAAGGATATAGCATAATACTGTAAAACAAACAGAGATGCCAGCTGTATATGCCCCTTAGTTAGAACACTCACTTATTGCTGAGCAGATTTACTGCTCGGAATAACAGCCTTGTGGAGTCCCACAGGGGAATTGGATGTTCCTGGAGAGAGGAAACAATGTCCCTCAAAGAGAACCAGAGGAGGAAAATGTTTTTTTAAAAAAGGGTTACTTTAATACATAATTGTAAAACAATATCTCTTACATATAAAATCACTGCAGACTGCTCCAAAATGAATGAACCAAATAGCCGAATACCCCTTGTAACTAGCTCAGCTGATGAAAAGTCTGCATGTGTAGTTTAACTGCTTTCGGTGTTTCACTTCCGGAATGGGCACTATGCGTTTCGCCTATCGGCTTCGTCTGGTATTTTTACTTAAAGGATGCACATAGTGGTGTCTTGAAATCAAAAGTGCAGCACCTATCTATTTATTATTTGTTGTTGTGAATGCACACCTGTGGTGAGTGTGTCTGGGTTGCAGCCACTATAAGTGTTTAACACAGTAATTGTTTTGTGTCCTATACATAGCGCTGTTTGTGCACACTTCTTTTTCCAATTTCAGCTCAGACTCTTATCTAAATAAAACAGATAGGTAAATCCTTAGCAGACCTAAATATAGAACTAGCTCAAAAGACAACTCTAAATAAGATCCTTCCAACTGAGGACTTAGCTCAACAAGTTGGATCTATTCAGCGGGAAATTAATGAAAAGTTGGATCTAAAATATAGTAGGGCTACCTTTTATAATCAACATAAATGGTACTACACAAATTAAAGGGTAAATAAAATCCTGACTAAGAGATTGAAGATTAGAACAGAATGGAAAAGAATAGCTAAAATTCAAGTAAATAATGAGCATCTTATAGACCCCACTGACATAAGCAAGATATTTAAGGAGTATTATGGTTCATTGTACAATATAGGTAAATGTTCTAGGACACCTACCCTGATCAGAGGGTTTCTCAAAACTCTGGTCCTCCCAAAAATACAGAGGAGAAGATTCACAGTTTGAATCAGCCCTTTGGCTTAACGGAGGTTAGGGATGCAATTCACGACCTTCAATTGTGGAAATCCCCGGACCCAGACAGATATACGGCTTTGTTCTATCAGCTGCTTGACCCGTGGATCTCCCAGATATTTCTCAGGGTTTTTTATTTTCTCAGGGAGGGGAATTATTTTTTTTATAAATTACAGACCAATTTCATTAATTAATAATGATATTAAAACTTACGAAAAAATTATTTCTACGTACCTAGGCCCAATAATTCCAGATCTGGTCCATTCTTGTCAAACAGGATTTATTTCTGGCAGAACAACTAAAGACAACACATGCAGAATAGTTAACCTGATTTTTGAGATGAATAGGTCTAGAGTTCCAACAGATTTCTTTGAATTAGATGCCGAGATGGTCTTTCTTGGTTGAGACTTTGGAATTCTTTGCTTTACAGGGAGATTTTAAACACTCTGTTTAAACTCTCTACAATCTACCATCTACCATCTCTCCCGAGCTTATGTTATTCAGATAATCACCACCTTCCCTTGGCCAGAACAAATAGCACACGTAGATACCCTTTACCAATTTGATTGCTAAAATATGGTCATAGACTACCTGGGAATAAGGTGACCTTCTATTTGGACTCTTTGGTGGACTTGAATTTCCAACACTTGAAGGGCCCAGTTAGAGAAATGGAGAAGAGTAGACATTTTTTGGATTGGGAAAATAAATGCATTCAAGGCTTACCTGGTCTCAAAGGTGTTATATCTTTTTAGGGTAATCCCGCTTTGGGTCCCTAGACGAATATTGGAATTGTTTTCAACTTATGTGTGGCAGATCAAAAAAACTAGAATAGCTAGGGTTGACCTTGTGAGAAGTACTAAGTATGCTGGACTAGAATTTACATATCTGTACAGACTACATCTACTATCTATGTTTGTCCATGCATTATATTAGAAAATGAAAAAGGATATTAATCCTATATGGTGGCAACATGAAGAGACTAAAACAAAAAATGTTCATCCTTTCCATTTATACTGGGTAGGATCTTCAAAAAAAATGGAATAAAGTCCCCAGTAGTAAAGGATGTATTTGAGTAACAGAGTAATTACATTCTCATTGGCTCAGGAGAAATATTGCCCTCCCGACTCAGAGATTTTTACATTTATTAGAGTCCAGAATTATATCAAAAATAATCCCCTGGCTACGCAAGATATCCTAGACGAATTCATAGCAGTCCAGAATATATCAAAATTAATGTCAAAATCATCTGCATTTATGGAAGAGGAACAGAACATTCCACTTCCTGCTTCTATTAACAAATGAGAAAGAGACATGCACAAATCTTATCCTAAGGAGCGATGGCATGAAGTGGTGGAACTCAATCGGACTGCCATTTATTGTGTACTATAAAATCTTGTAAAGCTGGTACATGGTTCCCAAGCATCTTAACAAATTCCATTATTTCTCAAATTTGTGCTGGGGATGTGGGGGTGCTGCGGGAACCATGTACTACATGTGGTGGGATTGTGCAAAATTGCAAGAGATAAAAAGTAATTTACAACAGCTTTTGGAAGAGATGTGTGGCCTTAGAGGTCCAATTACTGCCCCCTTGTTCTTGTTTATGCTGGACTGCCTGACTATGACTAAATCGCTACAAATTCTTCTAGCCCATATTCTTTCTGCAATGAAAATCTGTGTGGCCTGGCCCTGGAGGAGAGTTGAGACCTCCAGATGGCACGATATAGTTGCCCAAATTACTTACCAAGGTCAGATGGATGTAAAATTCTCTCTTTTGTGAGAATAAATATCAGGAGACCTGGTATATTTGGTTTACCTACAGGACGCCATAAATTTTTCCCCGTGGGAATCCGTTACCACCTTGGACCCTGATCTGTTGCGGGCTGAGCCTAAAATTTATTCTTGACCAATGAGTACTCAGTTTTTTATATGAATGGGTTGTGTAGGTGTGGTTGTGTGGCAGACTACCCTATTTCTATCCTTTTTTGCTTAATTATCTGAAGTTTAATCCCCCTCATAGGATGTTAAAAATTACAATCCAACCCTAAACAATTTGCACTCAGGCACTATTATAAAAAAAGGTTTTTCCTTGGTGTTTGTATTGATTATATTTATTATATCTTGATTTTAAATGTAATTATGTGGAACGATATGTTGTGGTGATTTTTCTTGATTATATATGTAATTTGATATATGTGATTTGACTATAAATAAACTAAATTTAAAAAATGAAGAAGGGAAAAAATAAAAAAGAGAGGAATAGGATTGATACCAAATCATAGCTGCTATTTAGTAATTAAATTCAAATATGTTGTTACATGGAATCAATACTACAGTTAAATGCATTCAAAAAATCCATATAATGATACATACACTCAGGTAAGTTAAATTATATTGAACAGCAATAGGGTAATCCTGACCCTAGCCCAACTAAACAAAACATATTTTTTTTTTTTAAAAGTCTGATGGACTTGATGTGCTTGGGGATGTGGCAGGCTGGGCATATTATCATTAGTCTCTCCATGTCGCATAATTGATGTGGGGCAGGAAGAAACTAAAACTGTTAAAGCCAGGCAGTTGCTTAGACAGCTAAACAAATCTGTAATTGGCTGTGACATAAAACAGATGTAACAGAGGGGATCCTCTGCAGACTTGGCTGGAGTGCCTCTGTCCCGAGACATGTCTGTCACAGCCACATCTCAGTATCTCATCAGACCTACCATGTTCAGAATGGAAAGACATGCCAGGATTTTCAGTGTCGGCAAGTGTACCTGGCACGTCCAATGTCATCAACAATTTAAATCATTTATTGATGTAAATGAACAACATGAAACAGAAAATCTCAATCAGTTAATTATATATGATCATAAAAAGAGAAACCCTCTATCCTCTGGCAGAGCAACAAGTTTAAAATATAGCACTATCAATGTCTACAGACTACTTACATTTACACATTACATATGGCGTTGTTGCTTCAACATCCCTTCTCAATAACATTCCATAAACTGAAAGTCTATAAACCGAATCTCTTTCGGTTTATAGACTTTCGGTTTATAGACTTTCGGTTTATGGAATGTATGTAATGCTATTAGCTTTCTATAAACCGAAATAGAGTTCCCATTCATACGAATAGGTCAATTCGTATGAATGGGGACTCTATTTTGGTTTATAGAATACCAATAGCATTACATGCATTCCATAAACCAAAAGTCTATAAACCGAAAGAGTGGTTAAAATAGGTCAATTCGTACGAATGAATTAAAACGAAACAAAAATAATGAACGAATTTCGTCTGAAACGAATGCAGTAATGAACGAAATTTGTTTTGGACGAAATAAATAACATTTTCGTCCGAATGGACGAAAACGAAACGAAAATTTTAGTTTTGAACATGTCTAAAAATTGGTGTGTCAGCAGTTGGAGGCAAAGTGTTACATAAAGGAAACAAATTAAAGGCTGAATGCCTGAGACCTTCCATTAATAGAAATATTTGAAATACTCCCAAAGTGGACCAATGTGCTGTACAATTATTATCAAATTCAGGAAGATATACTAGGGAAGCAATAGACAGATCTTTAATATCTTTAAGATTGTATCAAGATAATCTTTTTGATGCTATATTGGGCAGCTTGTCTGGTCAAAATTACCAAACAAAGAGGTTTTCAAGACTTCTACCAGAATACAAGAACACGAAAATGGAATGGACAAATAAGATCAAAATCTTACTCGGGGAAATGTATTATCTCATCTTTCTTCCCAAGACAAAGTATATGGCAGACTCACCCACATTTTGTTTCAAAAACTTGAAATTAATCACTTCCGACCATTAAGTCTTAAATACAACAAATGATTATTTAATGGAATTGTATGCATTATTTCATATGAAACAAAACCCAGCACATGTTCTTAAAATAAAGCAAATAGCGCTTAAATGGTTCCATAAATTAGTCTTTAATTTAATCATATTGTTACTACTAATAAAAAACACCTCCCAATTCTAGCTGTTGAGAAAGGTTATAAAGAGGTTCTAACAACAGGTGTCCATTTTTCAGCCTGTAGATCACAAACACTCAAAGATATATTGTCACCCAGTCACTTCTCTAACGATAAGGTCGATAAGTCAACTACACAACACTGATTCCAGTTCATCAATAGTATAGGTAAGTAAAAGAACAAACAAAGGCTATCTCACCAGGAAGCAGTGAATAAAAAAATTTAAAATAATCATTTATTATAGCAAAAGACATAAAAAGCAGGTCCACAGCAGAATCCAGAATAATACAACGCATGGTGGGACACACCTGACGTGTTTTGTGAGGGAGCTGCACATGATACAAACAATTAAGTTTGGTATCCTAGTCAATGGTGTCTCCAGCCTCATCAGCATCTATATCTCCAAATAACTTTTGATTTGAGGACCTCAAAAAAAGATGAGACCAATTTTATATAATTGATTTTATTCATATATACATTTTTTAACCATGTGAATGAGAAGTTGTTTTATGAAGAAACTAAATGTTATGTGCATGCTTCTGTTTATTTCTACTTATTTCCCATTATGTTTTGTAAGTTGCACTTTCTAAAATGCATTTCATGGACTGACAATAGGTAATATAATGCCAAGGATGATTTTGAAAGTAAAAAGAAATTTAATGGTTTTCGGACAAGATCACAATACTCAAAAATCTATTTAAATGCTAGCTGGATCCGAATTTGGACTTAAAGAGCAGGGACCTGACCCCCTGACACATCCATTTAAAAGTTCTAAATATTTTGCTTGTATACCTCCTTTCTTCCTCCTATAGAGACTGTCCTACCTTTGTTTGCTTGTTTTTCTTCCCCTTTATTGGTTTCAGGTGGGCTTGTTAACTTGTGCAACAAACCATTGTTAAATACCTGTAGCTTATTGCATATAGGTCTTTTGCATTGAAGTTGGATGACTAACTTCTGAGAGCTGTATCATCTGTTCTGGATGATCTGCTGAATTAAACTGCTACTACAGATCCACTGCTTTTAGCTGTTCAGAATTTCTACCCTGTCCAGGAACTGGGAAACTGAACCTGGAAGGCTCAACCAGCCTAGGGAAGTTCAGAATCTCCTAAGACCTTCTGGCTACAACATTATTGTAACGCACGGGGTCCAGGATGGTAAAGGGACCCTGAGCACTCAAGATAAGGAGCTATGTTGCAGGGTGGAGACACAGGACTGGAGAGAAAATGAACTAAATGATAGCCAAGCAGAGCTAAAACAGAAAAAGCAACTGAGGGAGAATAGAACTGAAATACAGAGTGCAGGGCTACAGGACAGAGGCAAGACATAAGATAAAAAAGAAACCAAACTAAGGATAAATAATATAAGACACAGGTTAAAGGGACACAAGATAAACATACAAAGGAACAAACATAAATAAAGGAACTAGCCTAATACTAAAGATGGTAAAGGTGGGGGTTTAGTTCACCAATTAGCCAATTAGATGTTAGCTTGCCAACCACGTCAAGGTACCCCACATTGGCAAGTCCCTAACTAAGACAGAATAGTTTAGCAAAAACAAAGAATACAATCTAAAATACATACATGGAATAGACACTTAGACACAGAGAAAATACCTATAGACTGCACTACTATGGACTGAAAAGAAGCGGGTGTGGTTTAAATAGAAGTAAACTGACATGGCAGAGGGAAATCAGAATGAAACAAAGGAAGACAGAAATAAAAACATAACATGACTACACTGCAAAGACAGGACTACAGGGCAAGGACAAGACTACAGGGAAAGGATAGGACAGCATAAATAATAAACAATAAAGCAAAGCAATAAGGTCACAGAAAAGCCTGGACATAGCCTGGATGAGCCTGCACAAAGGTGCATGGTTGCAATAATTACTACAGCTAAGTTACCCTCTCAAGGCTTCTCCTGCTTAGTTACACTCTGAATGGTTCTCCTGCTTAGTTACCCTCTCAAGGGTTATCTTGCTTAGTTACCCTCTTAAGAGTTTTACTGCAGAGTTACCCTCTCAAGCATTAATCTGCTTAGTTACCCTCTCAATGGTTTTCCTGCTTAGTTACCCTCTCAAGGGTTGTCCTGCTTAGTTATGCTCTAAAGGGAGTTCCTGCATAGTTACCCTCTCAAGCATTAATCTGCTTAGTTACCCTCTCAAAGGTTCTCCTGCTTAGTTACCCTCCAGGGTTGTCCTGCTTAGTTTCCCTTCTCAGGTCTCTCCCTTACCTAAGGCCTTGCTTTACAATACTAATTTCTTTGCATAATTTTCTGTTCTCAACCCTGCACAGTGAATAATAACATGCAACTAGACAACTCATCTATCCCTGTAAGGCCTCACCCAGTTTGTATTCTCCCCAAGCTCTTCCAGGGATTTTCTTTCACTTTGCTTACCTGTTCATTTTCTTTGCTCATTCCTGCTTTTGCTTTCATCTTTGTTCTTGCTTATTGCCTATGCTCACTCCTACTTTTGTTTTGTATACATGTACCTTATTCCCTTCCTTGCTCAGCCACATAGTGGTATCCCCCATGAAGTGGCAACCCTTCCCTCACTCAGTTACAGAGTGGTGCTTTGACAATGTGGCAACCCTTCCCTAGCTCAGCCACAGAGTGGCAACCCTTCCCTTCTTTGGCCACAGACTGGTACTCCCCCAGAGTGGCACCTGCCCAATTCGGCATCCTGCCGTGTTCCAGAGTAGCTCCTACCTGTGAGCACTCCATGATTTTTTGACAGGGAATCTGTACGTGTGATGACTTCTGTTGTATTATTATAATAGCTCTATATAATCTCAGCCCTGTTTTAGAACTCTGTTAAACTCTCACGTTTCTGTTAGTTTAGTCACTGCTCTGATCCATGTCTGGTTTTCCTGCTGTCACGGTTATTCCGGGTTTGTGGTGGTTTCCTCTTTAGCCTCTAGTGGCCGCCATTCTAGGGTGCCCATTCTCCTCCTGTTGTCAGCTGCCTCATTATCCTCAGCCCTTCCCTATTTAAACCTGCAGCTTGTCGCAATCAGTGCCTTTGCATTGCTTTGGTTGCTGCCTGTGATAGTGCCTTGTGCTTGCATTCCTGCCCTTGTCCTGCTCAGAGAGCTGCAAGTCCAGTCTCTGCATCCTGTTCTCAGTTGCCTGTCCTGTCTCAGCAGCTAGTCTCCACTACCAGTCCTGTCAGAGAATCCAGTCCATAGTTATGCATTGTGGGGTGCCGACAGATCCCACACCTTGCCCTGCAACTAGGCTCCTCTCTGGTCTGTTATCCCAGGTTGTGACAGAATGCAAAGGCCATAATAAGGAGCCCGCAGGGATAACATCTGTGTTAGAGATGTTGGCTGAGTGCATGCTGGAGATGTGTAAATCTGTAAAGCTTGTGCTTCAGAGTAATGCTAGCAATACTAGAGTTGTGAAGTCCAAGACTGTGCCTGTGCATAATAAAATCCCAAAGAAAAGCAGTAAACGTAAACACCTCACTAAAGAGGAAATGCAAAGTCACTGGTTGTGATAAGCTGCAGGTATAAATAAGGAAGGGCTGAGGATAATGAGGCAGCTGACAAGAGCTGCACAATGATGTAGTTGGCAAGCTTCATCATATGGCCATAATTTAAACACAACCTCACTGTTACCATAGAAGAGTGTCAGTTCCTATATGCTTGTGTGTATATGTTCCCTTATCCTCTCTTCCTAAAGCACCTGAGGATCTCAGCTCCTCTCACCTACCCCCATGTTCAGCTTGTTTCCCCTTAGGTAGTGTCTGAGGATCTTAGCTCCTTACTCCATCCCTTGTGTTCATTTAGCCCTTACCCTGTCCTCTGTATGTTGTTCTGTGTTATATATGTATCTTTGTATGTCTCCTTAGTTTTGTACTTATGTCTTATGCTTTGCCCTTGTATGCTTTAGTCCTCCCCTTGCCCTTTGCTCTGTCTTGCAGTCCTGTACTCTTTTTGCTCTGCTCTGCCTCAGCTCCTTTGTACTCACTTTGCTCTGCTTGGCTCCTCTTTCCTTTATCTTGCTACATCCTGAATAAACTGTTCTAGTTGTACTCTATGCTTGCTCCAGGATGTTTGCAGAATCGCTTCAGTTATGCCCTAGGCTTCACTGGATTCTATGGCTGCTTCACAGGGCCTGGAAATGTGGCTTGAACTAGGGGTCTCAAACCACCGAGGGATTGCTCTTACCTAGCACCAGGTCCTGTGTCTCCATTTCCAGCACATTGAACTCCTGCATCGGGCGATCAGGGTCTATCCATCCCTGGATCCATCCCTGACATATGGATTTAGGCTATAGTCAGGAACCTGACAATCTATGCACTAAAACTGCTACCTGACCTTCTAAAAGCCCTGACATAGGTAAGATATGACTTTTCCTTGGTGAAATATTATGTAGATTATCTAGGTATAAAACTTAACAGAACTGTACAGAACACTATGGAAACTATCTTTTTATGGATAAAAAGTCCTTAATCTGATCAAAACAAATGCACAGATTAGATTTGATAAGACCCCAGAAGTAGCATTACTACACCTACATTGGCCTGGGATGTTGGTTAAAAATAATTTACTGAATACGCATATATTGGAGGAGCCACTGGGCCACACTGGAAAAAAAGCGGCGCGCTTCAGAGCGCTATATTATTTATTTTATTAGCCTATTTAAAATGAGGATTCCAACAGTACAACTTTTCAGAAGAGTGACATATTTTTAACTTATGAATGCTAATTACATATCTCCCAGGTTGCACATCCCACCAAAATATCCAGAGTTCGCTAAACACCATATAAGCATAAGGTAAAACATAGCCAGCTTAAAAAAGACTTCCTATGTGCTGCCTTGCCACCTCCTGTTTTGCCTCCGCAACCTCAGGCCTGGGCAAGCTTGCATTTAAGGGAAGGTGACTATAAGCTATACCTGAGTTGCAATAAATATCAGGACTTGCACACTTCACCCAATAGCAGCACATAAACAGAATCATTTGTCGAGACACATGCTATTTTCATAGAAGCAGAATGCTGATGAATATTAATATCTTTATACTTCATAGCAGTTTGCAGCAGATAATCAGCAGATCATCACTATAGCACAGATCGTTGCAGAGCTTGCATTTCAGGAGAAACAGCATTCAATTGACAGAACAACCAGAGCCACTTAACTGAATGTCAATGCTTATAGATGGCATGTATGGTGCCAAAAAGGGATGATCCTACAGAATGGTCAGGAGAGTCAGGGTTAGGCAACACAAAGGAAGAAGTCATACACTCCGGGTCTGGTACACGGGCAGGTTCATACAGGCAAAATTAGGACACAGAGTATACAATAAGCAAACAATACTAAGGTAACAGGAATCACAGTGGGTATCAATCAGCAAGGATACTCACCCTTAGTAGTTTGGCACTGGGTGTGCTCCCCCTCGGCTCTAATTAACATCAGCATACTTTAGTCAGCGCATCTAGTCTTAGATTTGGGTTAGATTTAGAATAAGGGTTACAATTAAACCCTTAGGTTAGGTTAGGGTTAGGAGTGGGTCACTTTAGGAGACATTGGTTACTAAACAAAAAAATGCTACTTTGGTTATTGCCCAATAACTTGCAAAAAGACTCAGAGACTAAAAACTACACTTCTAAATCAAGTACATTTAATAAATATTTTTGCAAAACAAAAATGTATTATTATATCAAAAAAATACATTGTAAAATGGAAGAAATGTGTATATAAAGCTTTTAATGCCGGGTATTTACTTGTTAAAATACCACTCCGGCTGTATATGTCAACTTTATAAACTGTTCCTTTTGCAGCTATTTTGCATTTATAGCATATTTTTAACCTTGCAATGAATGGATAACCCTTTGCACAATCAAATATTTTAAAATCTATTGAACGTCTGAAGCAATATTCCAATTTCTAATTATTTTGACTTGTATGAGCTTTCACCTTGTTGGCAATGAGATATTTTGCCAGCCTGAAGATTGGATTTATTTTATTAATTATGACCAAAGGTTCAATTTTACAATTAAAGTTCTATAGAAATATACTACTAGTTTTTCTTTTACTCAATTGACTTGGAAGCACAATGTAAATTTGCAGTATAATACAATTAAGCATAATGGAGAAAATGAATCAAATGATGCGGTTATTATATTGCTAACAAGAATAGAGTTAAGTGCTTATGTCATGTAACAGTAACTAACTTAATAGTGAGAACCTATTACCATTCACAATGATCAGTTATGAGTTGTTGGAGCAGATACTGTTATTTGATATAAGACAGTGGCGATTACTGGTGACAGAAAACAGCTGAATGATGTCCACAAGCCAAAAGTGTATCTTACTCTCAATTGCCCCCTTTTTATAATTTCAAACAAAAATTTAATTTTTAATATGTTTTGATAATATGCATATTTTTTGCTAAAATGCATGTGACAGAACAAGCACTGCTTATTGTTCTGAAGTTATTTGTTTCACTGATACTATGACTTTATAGGCAGCATTTCAAAATCTATACATTGCTTGAAAACATACTGTATATAATATTCTCACATATACATGCATAGACTGATTGTATACAATATGCAGAAAAAGTTAAAAAATGAGGGCTCGATACAACAGAAATAGAATAATATAATGAAAAAAAAAATTTAGTGGCATAGGTCCAGTGATTAATTCTATGCAATCCAGATAAAGTGAGATTAAATGTCAGAACATTAATAAGCTCCAGATGGTGTATTCAGAATACTAGTCTAATGGATAAATTAGATAATAGTGATAACATCAACTAGCCTAGTAGATTAGTGTATGAATAATATATGCTTGCCAATTATAACACTCATGAAATGACCCAGAAAACTACAGCTCCTGATTTAGTAAATGAAACAAAAGAGAAAATGTATTAAAGTTATATAAAATGTTTTACCCGAGAAAAGCTAAATATCAATAGTAAAAACAAAAAAAAAACAATTGGTTGAACCAGAATTAAATTTTAAATTGCTAAATTATTTAGCTTGTGATATTGCCTTCTCGTCATGTGAGAGAGCGCTGTGATCTTTCACTGCAGCCCTGTTGCAAAAATACAAGCTGTGTGATGTGCTTGACATGTATCAGGGTGCGAACTCATGCAACCTCATGAGGGCAGGCATAGCTCAATGAGAAGAAAGCCGTAAGCGCAGGGATCTTGGGTCAGAGACTCAGAGATCCAACCCAAGCAAAGGAAGCATTTGTGTGAGCAGCAAGCACTACCAAAAAGTAAAGGTAGTATCCATTTAAGGACATAACCATCAGTATGTCATTTACCACTTCACAGTACTGTCTGAAAAGCATAAGCATACTATATGTAATTGTTCATCTAATAGTAATTCAGTAACTTCAGAAGATACCTCTGCATCTATGAGCATTGATGATATGCTGTGTGGTTTCAATCTATACTACTACCTGGCACACTCTTATATGTAAAAATGCTGTTTCATATCCAAAGGTGACAATGGTGCATTGCTTATCAGCGTTGCTATCCAGACTGTGGACATGAAACTGTACCTTGATACACATGGTATCAAGGCGAGATGGTACATATGGTACATATAATCTAACAGCTGTTGATGATGAACTATAACTGGTGATGTGATGCCACATATATACATACAATAAAATATATTATTTCACAAACCACAATAAGAACTCTTTTGGTATAACAATACCAGTGAGGCCATGTCAGTTATCAACCTATAGTATAAAGTTATGTTACTATATGTAAATATAGGTCCCTAACTTTTATTTATACAAAAAAATGAACATAGATGATAGCATGTTTTGGATCTATTAAAATCACTTTATCAGTGGGGGTAGATGTGATGTATGCACACATGTCTGCGTTTTCGTCAGGCAAATACCAGCTGAGATGAGATGAATGTAGCGTTCACCATGATGATCTAGTGGCTTAATGTCACGTTCAGGAGCGAGGTTGGAAACGCTATGCAGAGAACTAGAGATTAGTGCAACGAATCCCGGTAATAGAACAGAATTCTTCCGCCTGAAGGAAGTCCACCTTATGGTTGAGCCTCAGGTTTCGTTCCCCCAGGTCTTTTGCACTCTGCACTACTACCAGAGACTTGAAGCTGAAACCAAGGTACTGGACTGGAAGCTGTAACAGGACCGAGGCGAAGGTAACAGGACTGGAAGCTGCAACAGGACCGAGGCGAAGGTAACAGGGACACAGGCAAAAGAGTAGTCAGGCAGGCGATAAGTCGAGGCTGGCAGAGATCAGTCGAAGTCAAAACAGGCAACAGGTCAGGACAGGCGGCAAACAGGCAAGGTCAGGTAGCAAAGTTCGGCAACAGTAATATAGAATAGGAAGTACAAAAACGCTAGTAAAGGCTCAAGGCACTGCGTAAGCGCATGCGTACATTTTCTGGAATCATAGCAGCGGATCCGGGACAGGACGCAGAAGAAGCGCGTGTCAAGCGGCGGCTAAGGTAAGCAGGACGTGTCCTGCAGCGTGACGGCACTGATGTGACACTACCCCCCTCCCGACGGGCGCAGTACGGGCGCCCGGAACCCGGTTTATCAGGAAAACGAGCATGAAAAGAGCGCACCCTAGAAGGAGCATGGACATCAGTAGAATCAACCCATGGTCTCTCTTCAGGACCATAACCCTGCCAGTGAACAAGATACTGCAAACGACCCCTGTAATGTCTAGAATCGAGGATAGAGGACACCAAATATTCTTCTTGACCTTGCACCAGAACAGGATCAGGAGGACGAACAGGAGGGGAGAATTGATTAGAAACCACAGGTTTAAGCAAGGAGACATGGAAGGTATCATGGATGCGCATGGAAGGAGGCAGTTCAAGCGAATACGAGACATCGTTGACACAAGAGCGAATCTTATAAGGTCCAATATATTTAGGACCGAGAGTATAGGAGGATTGTCGAAGATGGAGATTCTTAGTGGACAACCAAACCAAATCACCAGGCTTGAAAGAGGAAATACGAGACCTCTTCCTATCGGCAAAGGATTTCTGTGTTTGCTTCACAGCAAGCAATTGTCTGGATAAGGCAGTCCAATGAGAAGTGAGATCAGCAATAGCGTGGTCCGCGGCCGGGATGTTCGATGGACTAGGTTCCAGAGGCCAAAGGGAGGGCTCAACTCCGTACATGTACATATGAGGAGAGAAAGCAGGGATGTCAGTACAAACATGTTTAATACACATCTGAAAACACATTAACGAGGCTCAAAACAAGGCTTTTTCAAGGCTTTTTCACACTTGAAAAAGCCTCGTTTTGAGGTGAAACGCATAGTGCTACGAGACAGAAGGGATTTTCGATCAATGGGCACTTTGTTGCATGATCTGCATTGTTTTTAATTGTGGAGAAGACTCCTGTGATTTTAAGTGTAAGATTTTAATGTGTTGTCAGCTGTGTATTAAACGTGTTTGTACTGACATCCCTGCTTTCTCTCCTCATATGTACATGTGTACAATTCCTGGAGCTGTGAGCTGTATATGGTGATCCTTTACCCGTTTTTGGGCTCCCTGATGCTGTTTTTTCTGAGCAGGGTACTGCTCAGACAAATGTGAGTGGTCACTTCACAGACTTTATTATTTATATCATATTTGATTTTACATACTACACTATATTGTGTTTTATTTTTTATTTTCCTTTTGGAAAACACATATGTAAGCTTCACTTACTGAAAAGGGTAACTATATAGTGTGATAACTGTTGGGTATAGCACACAAGTCACTTTCTTTTTTGTTCTTGTTTTTCTGTATGTGTCTGTATGTGTTTCAAGAGAATTCTTATGGGATAGGCGACTTGGTGGGTGGCCTTTGGGAATGGGAGGGGTCATGGATTTTCTATGTCCCTTAGATTTGTTACACTCAACGCACAGGGGCTTAACTCTCCATATAAAAGAGCATTCCTCTATGATACTTTAATAACTGAGGCAATAGACATGGCATTTATTCAGGAGACCCACTGGAGAGCTGATCAGCCTAATTTATGGAAATATCGCAGATTCCCGCATGTATATGTATCCTCGCTTCAAAGAGAAAAAAACGTGGTGTAGCGTTAATCATCTCCGCTAAAATAAAGTTTGAATATATTCATCACGAGTCTGACCAAGAGGGAAGACGTTTAATACTGGTCTGTAGAATAAATGACATCGAATATACTCTCTGCAATTTGTATGCTCCTTCAGATAGGACGATAAGATTTCTAGATTCCGCAATTTAGACAGTCGAATTAACCCCTTAGTGACATGACTTTTTTGACTTGTCCGACGCTTGGTGACATGGGCTGTTTTAACATTTCTGAGGTGTTTGTGTTTTGCTGTAATTTATTTCTGTCTCATTTAGTGTACCCGCACAAACTATATATCGTTTTTATCGTTATAAGAAGGGCTTTTTTTTTATACCATTATTTTGATAATAGCATATAATTTGATGTAAAAAAAATAATAAAATATGGCAAAATAATTGAAAAAAATAATTTTTTTATGACTTTTATTTGAAAAATCGTATACTCATGTACAAGAGACAACAAAAAAACACTGCTAAAAAGTTTCTAATATATGTCCTGAGTTCAGAAATAGCCCATGTTTTTATGTTTTTGTGCTTTTTTATTCATGTT
Source organism: Pelodytes ibericus (assembly GCA_036172795.1). NCBI lineage: Eukaryota > Metazoa > Chordata > Amphibia > Anura > Pelodytidae > Pelodytes > Pelodytes ibericus. The sequence goes on along the minus strand of CM069857.1, from coordinate 225,720,683 downwards.
ACAGGGCCAGAACTATAAGTGGTGCAAAGCTATTTTAAAATCCTTTCTTTCAAAATTAGCGATAGTGACATTGTAACACTGATTTCTGTACTAAATCCATGAATGACCCCCAACATGTACATATTTTTGAAAACTAGAAAACTCAGGGCATTTAACTTGGGGTATTTTGACACATTTCATGTAGCCATTTTACCACCAATCTAAGCCAAAGTGTGCAGCAAAAAATCTTTTTTTCTAATTTTTCACATATATTGCAATTTAGGTAAACATTACCTTAAAATGTGAAGGGGTATTTCCAAATAACACCTCAATATGTGTTCAGCAACATCTCCTGAGTACAACGATACCACCCATGCATAGGTTTGTTGGTTTGTTTTGGGGCTAAAAGGCCACATTTAGGGGGTGCGCATTTTGGTTTTCCAACTTGGAATTCTGACATGCAGAAAACTTGTGCCCATGTCCCATTTGGGACATTTTTGAAGCCAGAAAGTGTATTCTACCCCACAAAACCATATATTTTTTTAAACTAGACACCCTAGGGTATTTCAAATGGTAGTATTTTAACACTTTCCATGCACTAATTATACTACCAGCCTATGTCAATGTTTTGGGTAGTAATTTTTTTTCACATACATTGTACTTTGGGCATGAATTCACAGATCCTGTTATATGTCAGTGCCAAACAACACCTCAATATGTGTTCAGCAACATCTCCTGAGTACAGGGATACCACCCATGTATAGGTGGTTAGGTTATTTGGGGGTTAAAAGGCCACATTTGAGAGGTGCGCTTTTTGGTTTTCCAACTTGGAATTCTGACGTGCAGAAAACCTGCGCCCATGTCCCATTTGGGACATTTTTGAAGCCAAAAAGTGTATTCTACCCCACAAAACCATATATTTTTGAAAACTAGGCACCCTACGGTATTTCAAATGGTAGTATTTTAACACTTTTCATGCACTAATTCTACCACCAGCCTATGTCAATGTTATGGATAGTAATTTGTTTTTCACATTCATTGTACATCGGGCATGAATTCACAGATCCTGTTATGTGTCAGTGCCATACAACACCTTAATATGTGTTCAGCAACATCTCCTGAGTACAGGGATACCACCCATGTGTAGGTTAGTTAGATTATTTGGGGGCTAAAAGGCCACGTTTAGGGGGGGTGCATTTCCAACTTGGAATTTTGACATGTAGTCAGCCTGCGCCCATGTTCCATTTGGGACACTTTTGAAGCCTGTCAAAGTATTTTACCCCATAAAACCATATATTTTGGAAAACTAGACATCCTAGGGTATTTAAAATTGTGGTATTTTAACACTTTCCAAGTGCTAATTCTACCACCAACCAATGTCAAAGGGTTGGGATGTCATTTTTTCCCCACACACATTGTAGTTCAGGCAGGAATTTTCAGATTCTGGTATTTGCCACTGCCAACCAACACCTCAATATGTGTTCAGCAACATCTCCTGAGTACAGGGATACCCCCATGCATAGGTTTGTTGGTTTGTATTGGGTCTAAAATTCCACATTTAGGGGTTGCGCAATTCCAACCTGGAATTTTGACATGTAGTCAGCCTGCGCCCATGTTCCATTTGGAACATTTTTGAAGCCGTCCAATGAATTTTACCCCATCAAACCATATATTTTTGGAAAATAGACATCCTAAGGTATTTCAAATGGTGGTATTTTAATACTGTATAGGTACTAATTCTACCACCAGCCTTTGTAAAAGTTTGTGGTAGTACTTTTTTGGGAGTTTTTTTTCCACATGCATTGTACTTCAGGTATGAATTCACAGATTCTGGTATATGTCACTGCCAAACAACAACCCAATATGTGTTCAGCAACATCTCCCGAGTACAGGGATAGCACCCATGCATAGGTTTGTTGGTTTGTTTTTGGCTAAAAGGCAACATTTGTGAGATGCGCATCTCAAAATTCCAACTTGGAATTTTGACATGTAGTCAACCTGCGTCCGTGTCCTTTATGGGATATATCTTTGAAGCCAGCCAATGTAATTTACCCCCACCAAACCATATATTTTTTTATCGGTAGACCCCCATCACTACTTGTGGCAAGGGCTCAGCAGCCACCGATACTTCGCTAGATGATGTATCAGAAAGATGAATAGGGTCAAATCGAACCCTGAGTCCGCGGCCTCAGAATCAGTGCGTAAGCAGTGATCTCGAGCAAAGAAGGGGTTAATAGCTCTTAGAAGAGCCTATCTAGTACTGTAATACATTACAGTACAAAGAAATTAATCCATAAAACAGTGCAGACAGCAAAACATACTGTTGCTGTGCAAGATTACTGCTTACACAGTGATGAATGGCAGGGAAGGGGTTAATACACAGTGAAAGACTTTCATAAAACCTGACAATTTTATAAAATGTTATTTTATATCACTAATACTGATCTGTCTCTTTCCGTCACAAAAATGTAAGTGAGGAGAGGGAGGCAGATCAATATTTGTGAATATTGATCCGACCAATTTTGATCTGACCAGGGTGAATGGTGAGCTTAATTGAGAAATCACCAAACCGCCTTTGCCACTAATTCGCTGTTACTGATCGCTATGCGCTCAGGCAGCTTAAAAATAAAATCTCAAATATTTTTACTTTACATGTAATCCCCTAGCGGGTACGTGTAAAAAAAAAAATTAAAAAAAAAATATGCAGACAGATAAAAATTGCTTTGGCGTCAATATCATTGCGTAAGCAGTGATTGATGGCAAAGAAGGGGTTAATAACTCTTAGAAGAGCCTATTTAGTACTGTAATAAATTACTTGCGAGGCAATCAGGAACACTTTGTGAGCATAGGAAGCGAAAAATTCGCTTCCTATGCTCGTTTTTTAATGCCCGTCGTTTTAAAGGCGCTGTGTATTTAAAACCGGCATTTCGATCGCTCTCCGGAGCGATCGAAATGCCGACGGGCATTTTTTTTAGCATTGTACGATGCTTCCACACGGAAGCATCGTTACAATGCGGCTTGAGCACTGAAAGCGGAAAAACTCCGCTTTCAGTGCTCGTTTTGACACAGGACGGACTAGGTCCGTCCTGTGTCACTAACGCCTCGGCACACAGGACGGACCTAGTCCGTCCTGTGTCGCCAAGGGGTTAATAAATAAATGAATATGTGTTATGGGGGCAATCTGAATTGTATAGCTAATGTTAATAATGATAGAAAATCTGCAAATCCTGGTAGGAGGGACCCTCGTTTAAAGTTAAGAGCGGATCGTTTCTCCAATACTTTACATAGGAATGGCCTTTACGACGTGTGGAGAACCCTGCATCCTGATGAGCAGGACTTTTCCTTTTACTCAGCAGCACACACCTCATACTCCCGCATAGACTATTTTCTAATGATTGGGCCCACCCTCGAGAGGTGTTCCAGCTCGAGGATGGGCAGATTCTCTTGGTCAGACCATGCCCCCTTATACATAAACTTAAAAGATGACCCTATATATAAGACAAGAGGAGAATGGAGACTAAATGAGTCTCTGTTATCCTCCGAGGAGAGTAAGGCTGACCTAGTTGAGCAGGCAAAACTATACTTGGAGAATTATGATAATGGAGAGGTATCTGAATTTACTCTTTGGTGTGCGATGAAGAGTTATCTAAGAGGTCACCTCATAAAACATGAGTCCTGGAAAAAGAAATTAAGCGGGAAAGGGCCTACCTGATCTATACATTTTGCTTGCCCAACAAGAGAGATTACATAAATTGGACCCAAATCCGGGGACTCTGGTGGAGATCGACTCCACATGGAATTCCATCAAGGCGAAACTTAGGGAAAAAACAGATGCAACTCTACTCTGTCTGAAACAACGATGGTATCATAGTGATAGCAGAGTGGGGAAGGACTTAACTAGGAAGTTGAAGTTTATGAACCAAGCATCTAGGATCAAGATAATTAATTTCCACGGGAAGACCTGTATAACCCCGACCAAGATTGGCTCTGCTATTAGGGAATACTATAAAACCTTATATAACCTAGGGGAACAACAAACTACACCACAAGAGATGAGGAGTTTCCTTGATGGACTTGATCTCCCCCAGATATCACCTGAGAATCTGAATACGCTCAACCAGCCTCTCTCAAAATTGTAGATTTAAAAGAGGCTAAGGCTCCTGGCCCAGACGGGTTTAAAGCCATCTTTTATAAAATCCTGAGTCCGGTGATCTCCCTGATCCTCCGACATGTGTATAACACAATTGATGCAGAAGTAAGCTTTCCTAAAGAAATTATGGTTGCCAACATCTCCCCCATTGTGAAACCAGACAAGGATCCATCCATGGTCACGAACTATAGACCAATCTCTCTAATCAATCTTGATATAAAAATCTATTCAAAAATACTAGCTCAGAGATTGAAACTGGTGGTATTGGGTTTGATCCACCGAGATCAAGCGGGATTTATGCCAGGAAGATCCACAGAGGCCAACACCCGAAGAGTCCTTAATATCTTAGAAGAAATCCATCTGCAAGAAATTCCCTCCATCCTTCTGGCCCTAGATGCCAAGAAGGCATTTGACAGAGTTAATTGGAGGTTCCTATTTGAGATTATGCGGGCGTTCGGCCTCTGGGGATCTTTCTTTTCATTTACCAAGGCATTATACACCTCTCCTTCCGCTAAAATCAAGGGCCCTTTTCTAACATCTGAATTTTTCCCAATCCTTAATGGTACACACCAGGGTTGTCCTCTGGCCTCTTTTCTTTATGCATTAGCCATGGAACCCGTTGCTGTGTCAATTAGGAAAAATCCACGTATAAGAGGTATATAGATTGGTCCTCAGATGCACACCATCATCCTGTATGCCGATGATGTATTATTGTCTCTAACTAATCCCCTGGACTCTATTACAGCCCTATTGGAGGAAATACAGAATTGTGGGCACCTCTTGAATTATAAAATAAATATTTCTAAAACACAAATTATACCCCAATACCTAAGTTCAGTACAGACAGATATATTGGAGACCATAGGATACAAAAATGGTCTCCCTGAACACATTGATTACCTGGGCTTTGTTTTTTGCCCAAAGATAGATCAGATAGTGGACTTGAACTACACTATACTAAAAAAACTACTTAGATCATCGTTTGTCCGCTGGAAAGGCATAGAACTATCATGGATGGGTCGAATTAGTATTTTGAAGTCCTATGTAGTTCCAAGGTTTTTGTACCTTCTGAGGGCTATACCCTTGATGGTGTCACAAACACATCTTAGAGATCTGGATCTTCTATTTGCCTCATATGTATGGGCGGATGGAAGATCCAGGATCTCTAGACAAATACTAATGAGGGACATAGACAAAGGCGGCCTGGGATATCCAAACCCATATCAGTTGTATGATATTTCACAACTGGTTCACATTACATCTTGGAATATAAGTAGATTGAGTAACCCACCCTGGTTGAGCATAGAAAAGTATAGGAGCAATCATCTGGATCCCTTTATGCTCCTATGGGTGACACCTACACAATACGGGAAACTGGATACAATGGGTCTAATAATTGGCAACCTTGTTTCGTCTTTACACTCAATGAGAATAAGGTTCCATATTCAGGTCTCTCCGTCCAAGGCTACCCCAATCGAGATCATACCATGGTATTTAGACAATATAAAGCTGACTACCTGGTCTGACAATGGGATTAAAACATTAGGGGATCTGTATGTGGAAGATAATATAATTCCATTTCTTGAGTTACAGAGGATCTATAATCTTTCAGACCTGGAACTGTTTACCTATATTAGAGTCAGACATTTCCTTGCATCAAATCCTCCAACTGAGCCCGATCGATGGGACAATTTCCTGACCTCTACAACTCCTAAAAAACTATTCTCTAAAACTAAAAGAATACTCTCAGAACATCTAAGTATAGAGAAAGCTAAACCAATAAACCTATGGGAGAGAGAGCTAGGATTTATATATATATACTTACCGAGAGTGGTGCGGCTTGGCGGATCACACGGAAAGCGATACATTGTGTGAAAATGCAGGAACAATATTGCAAACTGATATATAGGTGGTACATTGTGCCTGTGTGCCTTGCAAAATATAATACGAATTGTAAAAACACATGTTGGCGTTGTGATTTAGAGATAGGCTCACAGGTCCACATATGGTGGCAATGCAAACTATTAGCCCCAATTAAGGATAAATTGACGAACATTGTACAGGTGGTTGCAGGACTTGATATAGATTTGACTGCTCAGTTCTTCCTATTTCATATTGGGTTTCCTGACTTAGAATTACACCAGAAATATGTATTAATAAATATTTTTCTATCAGCTAAACTATGTATCGCGAGATCATGGAAAAAAACAACAGTCTCCTCCTGGACAGAGATCTCTACTCAGATTGATTTTCAGGCGGATGCAGAGAGAGTATTCTTTGGGGCAAAACAGGACCTGTATGATAGCATCTGGTCAATCTGGGACCTAAGTATCAAGAGTGTATACCCCCTGTGCGTTGAGTGAGGGCATCTGGCTACCCCCCTTCTCGCCTAACATTTTAATGGTAACCGATCCTATATACAACTTGTCTTCTGGGACTAATATTATATCCTGAGGATCGATATTATAAGATACAAAACACAAAGTGTAGACTGCTGCGCCTGTATGTAAACGGGTATGCAGCACTCGGGCACCGCTAGTGTCTCACTTCTAGCAAAATAAATACAATACAAAGAAAAACGTGACCAGTGCGCTTCAACCAACACTACACACACTTATATTTACCCTTAGAACAAGTATGTATCTTGCAGTGTTGTACAAAGGGAATATGAAAAATAAAAGAATAAAACACACAATAGTGTAATATATCAAAGAAAAAGTGAAATAAAGTGAATGAATTGTGCCAAGTGGCCACTCACATTCGTCTGAGCAACTACTTGCTCAGGGATATCAGCTGATATCCCTGAGCAAGTAGTTGCTCAGACGAATGTGAGTGGCCACTTGGCACAATTCATTCACTTTATTTCACTTTTTCTTTGATATATTACACTATTGTGTGTTTTATTCTTTTATTTTTCATATTCCCTTTGTACAACACTGCAAGATACATACTTGTTCTAAGGGTAAATATAAGTGTGTGTAGTGTTGGTTGAAGCGCACTGGTCACGTTTTTCTTTGTATGATATTATAAGATACCAATTCTCTTCACCTACATGTACATAGAGGTTTTTTGTTTGTACCTTGTTTGTATGTTTTCCTATTTTTTCTGTATGTGTAGTGATACTCTTCTTATATTATTTGTCTTTTTGATACGATTAATAAAGATTTATAAATATTAAAAAAAAAATAAGAAAATAGTATACACACTTACTTAAATATTATTTATGGTCAGAGATTGATTTCTGATGGAAGTGATGGTTTGTGCATGCTGTCACTGAGTAACAGAGATTTAATTGCATTATAACTAATGCTGGTCACTCTCCTCCTGGCTCATTTATAGCACATTTTGCAACTCAGGTAACCTTCCTTCCGAGCCATATGCATTACCATAACCAGCCAAAGATGTGCTAAATCCACTTAATTAAACATCAAATATTCTTATTTACACAAGAAGAGGGAGAATTTGTTCACTTCATTTTGAACAAAGAAACCTGTAATAAAATTAAGGTATTATTAATAAAAATAATGGCAGGACTAATAGGAACCTGTTCAATTTATATTCAAAAAAGATAGTCTTGCACAATCAATTACAATTAACAAGTTCTGAACACTTTTTTTTCTATTTTCCTTTCACTAAGACATTTCACTGTTTCAAACTTAAATTTAATTATCCCATTACTGGATCAAAGATCTTTCTTTTAATCAGGAACAGCAGGTTAATAAAAAGAAGTTTGTGGAGTCAATATTCTAGTGGTAAAAATCTATTTAAAACTATGTGACCTTAATAGAAAGAATAGACAACATCTTTTGTGTTTAATATTTCATGTTGGATGTTTAATTAACAACCATAACATTTTGTCATGCAATTTTATTTAGAGCTCACATTTCTATCATACATTTCTTTTTATTTATAAATACAATTGTTTTGCAAAGCACAATATCTGTTTATTTCCCTGCATCCATTCACATATAAACATATCATAAAACTACACTCACAAAGGCAATATTTAAACGGACAGTATCTCCTAAACATAGCTTATCCGGTGAATGTAGACAATAGAAAATGGTTGAAAATGGTTGGGTTAGCAGTGTTGCCAATTATCATTTTCAATCATTTTATATTCTCTACATGCCTAGTAAAAACAATGTTTAGATGATAAGAATGTTTAGGTGATACAGTCCCTTTAACATTCTATCTCTTCTATATTAATTCAAGGTTTTAATTCAAACCCTTGAGGTATAAGCAACATGACTTTCTTATTTTATTGTGAGTGGTATGAGGTTTGAAACACCTGATATTGTAGCTTATTGACCCTTTGACCAGGATCCTTAAAACATCTATCCTCATAATGCTTAGTACTGACAGTAAGATGTGTTGCGCTACTCCCCACATCCTTTACAAAAATCTGGAGTATATCATTCACTTTTACACACTCAGTTTTCTCATTTTTATCACAATATTATATTTTTTCTATCTGTTGGCCAGGAAACATTGGACTTGATGTGGACTTTACTTTTTACCCAGCTCCTCCTTCCTAATTCTTTACATTGTTTTTTTTATATATTTTCATTTTCAGTAGACATTTTTTTTGTTATTATACAATTAATTTAAATTACCCCATGTTATTGTTTTACTTATGTTATGTTTCTGTGCAGATGCTCTTATTTTCTCATCATACTTTTCTCTGCTACCTGCCCTACTCAAGCTTATGAACTTCTTTCCTCATAAGCTTGCATATGATATCTTGATGTCCTCATCAGTAATCTCTATAATTTCCAAGTAGCTAATATATTTATTTGTACAGGTATTTCACAGTGTGCCTACATATATACAGTACAAAACAGTATGATTTCTGACACCAGGGCCTAGCCATCCGAAATTGTGGGGTAACTTACATATCAAATGGTCTCGGCCCCAACCTCCCCCACATCCCTTGCCATAGCACCACCTTGCACATTCAGGACATGAACAAGTACCCCAGGACATGCCCCATCACTAACGTTGCACACGGGCCTTACCCCAGCACAACAATGCACACACAGGACTTATGCCATCCAGCACCTATTCTGCACACCCAGCACTTATCCAATCTAGCACCCACATTGCACAGCCAGGGCATGATCCATTCACCAAAATTGCACACCCAGCACTTACCCCATCACTACAGGACATGCCCCATACTCCAATTTTGCACACCAAAGACTTACCCCAGCACTCCAGTATATGTCCCATCACTAACATTGTGCACCTAAGACTTTCTCCAGAACCTAAGGACATGTCCCATCACCAAAATCTCCAGCATTGTCCAGCAGCCACATTGTACACCCATGACGTACCCCAGTCAGCACCCACATTGCACACCCAGGACATGCCCCAGCACCCACATAACACACCCAGGACATATCTCAGCCAGCGCCCATGTTGCACACCCAGAACCTGCCACATAACCCACATTGCATGCCCATGACTAACCCCAGAACCATAACACATGTCCTATCACCCACTTTGTATACCCAGGTCATGCCACAGCACCCACATCTTACCCCAGCCAGCAACGACAGGTACCTGGTGTGAGGCAGCATGGGAGGATGTCTGTGTGCATCTGGGCAGTGAACAGACACCATGCTGCCTTCTTCCCTGCAGTGAGGCTGGTGAGGGGAGATCTTTTGATCTCCCAAAGCATTACATCTGCTGAAAAGCTTTTTTAAGGGGACCCCAAGCGTGCACTTTAGGACTGCCAGGCAAGTGACAGGTGTATTGCCTGTTACCTCCTTATTGTAGCCCTGGTTCTGACTCCTGCAAGCAGCCTCCAACAGGATTAGCACAGACCACATTTCACACATTAAACATATGAATGTTGATGTCTACTGTTAGCAACATGATAGCAACTTAGCATTACAAACTTGTGTAACCAGTTTTATTTCTTTGTGGCAAGTGATCTAATCAAAGTTGTTGCCCATCTACACAGTATAGAGGAGCCATATTGAAAAGAGCAAGTGTCTAAAAAGCCCCTTCCTGCTGTCCCAAACAAGTTTTTTAGTGCCTGGCTAGTGTGCCATGTATGTGTGACATGGGGAGCATGGTCACATGGTATAGCAACCAGGAGAGCAGTGGAGTCTTCCTGCGTGAAGGTAGGATTACAAATGGACACAATCAGCTCCCCATTGTAAAATCTGTCCCTACTCTGCACCCAGTGCAACCTCTGCTCCTACTTTGCACCCCAGTGTTGCCTCTGCCCCCACTCTGTGCCCAAGTGTCACATCTGTCCCCTTTTTGCAACTTAGTGTCACCTTTGTCTCCACAGAGAGCGAGAGAGATAGATAGATATCATTTTTTTGATTAATGACACACATACACACACACACCTAGGGTTCAGGTGGAGGTTAATAACCACACACTTTATCGTAAGTTGACAATCCATGTCTGACATGTTGTGTACACCAATCACGCAGCTAGAAATAGTGAATCCACAATTCACAGACTTCACCGCAAAAATGATTTTTGTCTCTGGTGTCCCTTTGGGCACACATTCCCCTCCTGCACATGAGGTAGGTGAAGCTTTATTTACCAATAGCCTGTTGGTTTTATGTTTGTCACCCTTTAATGTCCTTTCTCTTTCCATGTTAATGTATTCTCCTGTGCACCTCTAATGCCTGCAGTGATGTTGCTGAGGGCAGTCTATGTTTTGACAGAAGTGGTGAGTAATGTGCATGTTATCAAAGTATACTCTATAGCTATTGCAAATGTGTAATTACATCCTAATAAATGTAAACTGGTGATTGGTGGAAGTATATACAGCTCAGTTAATTATCATAAGAGTGATATTGTTGACAGGAGGTGTATGTATTGATGGGTAATAATAATTGTCTAATATGAAATGTCAGAGCATCTTAACAGTATGATGTCCAATTGCATGCATACTGATGACTGTAGCAGGGTGCCTGCCTATCACACGATGCAATAAATTGCAAAGTTGAGAGAGATGGCAGTGAAACAATTCAGAAGCCAAAATATTGATCAAATGGTGTCTTTTAATAGTGCTTCGTATAAAGGCATGCACCAGCTACACGCCTATATCACATGATGCACCTGTTTACTGTTTGACACCTATAGTTGACATAAGGGATTAATTCCACTTTGTTTGTGAGTTCAGTTATCTTGGGACATCATATGTGAATGACAGATTAGGCAATCTTCTATTTGTGCCTGTATCCTCTTCATCATCACTTTGCTATCTTTCAACCCTCCGTGAGGTATTTCTGCTGTGGTTATAGCCACTGAGTTGACGCCAATACTACTTATCAAAAGGCAATCCTGTTGGGATATGTCTACTGAATTGGTCAGCATTGCATCAAACACAGCTAAATCGATATGAATTGTAGTTTCTCCTCCAAGATGTGTGTCTGATAAGTTGATTGTTGAATCATTTGCAGGTGTGTTTGTAATGAATAGGTAGGAATGTATAATGAGGTCCATGAAATATGAGTATTGTGGTGTTTCTTACCTTACAGCTATTGATCTCACCTGCATCCTGACTGTGTTAACATGCTTGGTTATTCCGTCCCAGTGGGTAATTGGCCCTGTAATTAATTCTGTATTTTCCGCAAATGTTAACTTTTGTGCTCATTTGTGCTTTTGGATTGAACACATTTTGCTATTCACACATATAGTGCAGCTGCCATTCCAATGTGTTCTTCAATTGAGCTTTGTACTATTCAGTATTCATGTGGTATGTGGTTGTCTCCAAACTCTGTTCTTGTCAGTTTTTTCTTTTAGTTTTTATTAATTTATTTTGCTCTATTTTTCAGTGTCCGAATGCTCCTATACAACATACTAGGGATTTTGAGGCTGTCACTTTAGTTTGTTTCTGATATGTTTTGGCTGCATTCGTTTTTCAGCAGATATTGGTGTGGAACGGACTATGATTTCCGAATTGCGAAAGGAAGAACATTGGGGCTACTTGGGAAGCTTTATATTTCAGGTCCTGATGTGCCAACGATGTGCCCAGAATACATCCGCAATTCGAAGGCAACATTACTGGGCCGATATTGGTGCATGTTGAGTCAACATGAAATTACCACACTAAAATAAAAATCTAAGATATTTATTGTTTCCTCATTTTGGTTTCATTCTCCGTTGAGCAAAAAAAAGAGGGATAAAAAAGACTGTTTAAGAAAACACACCAGAGTTGCCACACCATATATATGAAAAAAATAGCTAAAACCTCAAAAGAAGTATTAATTTATATTTAGCCTTTGAATAAAATTAGCATCACACCTTATCACACAAAGGAACACCTAAACCTAACAAAACCCAATTGATGTGCACAAATAAACAAATATTCTCAATACATTAAAACTATTAAATATACACAAATAATTTATGTGGTTTGACTAATGTGGGGATTACTACTGGAATCTTCTTGATGATGCTTCATGTGTTAAATAATATGCATCCAATCTGCAAACTTAGTTTGTTATACCAATAGCCATGTGTATCCAAACTGACAAAGTTCTCCAAAAGCTATGTAAGTTAGTAACAAATACAGCCACAGATCAGTGTAACATATACAGAGCTTGGATTGCTGTGGGCCAAAATCTGTTTATTCAAGGGGGGGCTGTGTTTATTGGAAAGGTTATACAACCGGAACTTCATAAATAGTAAGGATTAACAAAGGTGTTTTTTAGCTGTGTTTAAAATTGTTGGTTAGCTATGCATAAATGCATTAAACTATTCTGCAAACAAACGGGGGGCTCTGAATCCGTATCTGGATAGCATGTGTAGTTGGCCAAAAAGGTACCAATGGAAAGAAAATCCCTCAGTTACGGGATGAGCTCCTTCTGCAACAAATAGTGCCAAATTCCTGCTGATAGACGGACTTTATTGAAAAATATTGAAATGCTCACCTCAGATCCATTAGAATGAAGTTGCCACTAATTGTGTAATAATATCAGATTTATTTCTCATTATTTCTTTGATTTAAATATTTTTGTTAAACAAAAGGCATATGTGGGGTATTGAAGATTTAACTACTATGTGTTTCCTGTTACAGATCACAAATTTTGAGCAGTTACTATATTATTATGTAGTACCTTGTAAAATAAGCCTAAAGATTAACCACTGTTTTACTGTTAATGTAACTGAGTACAAAGTGCACAAAGATGCTCTTGCAAAATTCTACATGATTGAATCTTTCGTCAAGCAATTATTCATCTGTCTTGTTTAAAAAAAAAATACGCTTGACAATATTATGCACATATAATTTACAAGTAAGATATCTGCAACCATACTATAAATAATAATGTTTGCTTAGTGTAATGCCCATTTAGTCACACAGGTGATAAGAAAATGTTCTTTTATTATATGCCAAGAAAATTAAACATGTACCATTGTAACTAATTAACTAATTTATCTTTAAAAGGCCATCTGTGGAAAAAAATGCATACTGTTATTATGGATTGAACTGCTTCAATAATAATAATAATAATACAAGTAAAAAAAAAACAGTATAGACATTATTACTCTAATGCAGAAGGGTTTTATATTTTGCTCACCGGGGGTCAAGCACTCTGTGACCAAACTCGGCTGACCAGTGGGCTGTAGAAGAGAGCATTGTACAAGTCCAGCAATCAGTTCTCATACTTTAGAATATTTGGATCTGTCCTAGATATGCTCAGTAAATGCCTGTTTTGTTCCTAAGGCTAATTCAGATGTAGCTAGGTAGGTTTTCCTAGTGAAGTGGACTAAAGCATGACAGGGGGTAGCAAAAAGGGAACTCTAGTTCGGTTTATAGAAAGCCAATAGTATTACATGTATTCCATAAGCCGAAAGTCTATAAACCGAAATAAGAATTTCTTATGAATGGGGCTCTCGTTTGGTTCATAGAAAGGCAATACTACTATACGTTTTCTATAAGCCAAAAGTCTATAAACGGAAGGTCGTTCGGTTTATAGACTTTCGGTTTATAGAATACATAGAATTACATGTAAATATTAGAATTAGGCTGTTATTTAATATCTTCATCTGTAGAAATAAGGATATCAAGCTACAGCATGCTACATCTAATAGCTTAGAATTGAAACCAGTATAGAATTTGATTAATCATACAAGATTGTAGAAATAACAAACTAATATATAAAATTCAAAGTAGACTATATTTACCAAGGTATAACTAATAGTTTCTGGATCTGTTCACTCTGGAATGATGTTGGATACCGTCAGTAAGGCCTCTTTGGATCAATAATCTCCCCAGCTTAGATCTTCCAGACTTCCATCCCAAATTTACATCTCTATACCACACCCATTGAAGGTGTGTCAGATTTACACTCCTCTCTTAATATTTGATTAGGGTATAATAATATTAATCAAAAGGTGGCGCTCTTAGCTCAAAGATCTGACCATGTTTAAATCACAAACTTTCTAATCACCAGGGTCACACCTGAATACAGTTTAATATAAAAGTGCCCTCTAAGATTTTAGCGTATAATTTCCTAAATGTGATAAAAACCCAGAAAGCATTCCACCTATTCTTGATTGTAGGAATATGAATATATATATGACCACATTACAATTAAAATGAATATAAACACTCATAACTTATTCTATGGCATATTATATAATAGCTAATCGCTTCTACTACACCACATGTGCCAAATATATTGTTCTATGGTATTTCATTGCAATATTCATGGTTAAGGTACAGTAAATGTAATGAATTAAAACCAAAGAGTGTATCTTATTAATAAAATACAGAATATCTATATACGTTTATATTAGTTACCATAAGTTAGCATTCCAAATGTTAATTCGTTCTTCCAAAAATGTGATAGTAAGATATCTCAGGTTTCTATTTGAACACCTGGTATATACACTTCTAACACAGAGCTCTCTCGGGATTCCCAGGTATCTATTTGGTTTTCCCATCATAAAACCAGGCCATTGTTTATCATATAGTTAACTTATATTGACCCATTGTCTTCATAAAGTCTTAGCCAAACATAACTGAAAGTTGGACAATGATACTAAGTAACAAAGCAAAAGACTGAAACACAGAGATCAATGAAAGGTTCTTCTTAATATCAGAATATGAGTCCATTTTGTCCCCCATAGAATGAGATGTATTAAAATACCCTGACAGAATGGGGTCCCCATTCATAAGAATTTCTTATTCTAACTAGGCTCTAGTTTGGTTTATAGAAAGCCAGTAGCATTACATGTATTCCATAAGCCGAAAGTCTATAAACCGAACGACGTTCGGTTTATAGACTTTCGGTTTATGGAATGTGTAGGTCAATTGATTCGTATGAACGAATAAAACGAAATGAAAATAATGAACGAATTTCATCTGAAACGAATGCAGAAATGAACAAAATTAGTTTTAGACGAAATAAATAACATTTTCGTCCGAATGGACGAAAACGAAACAAAAATTTTAGTTTTGCACATGTCTACTGTTATACTACTAATGATACATTTTGTTTATGAAATGTGCTATTATGGCATATATTTAGCAATACCAAAATCAATTAACCAATTTAAAAAATATATTTACTTATATATATACTTGTTGGCTAAAATGTTCAATTTTCTAATAATATTTGGATAATTGAAATTCAGGTAAAATCATCCAATCAGGGACAAATTTGACCCTATTGGGTGCTCTATAAATAGTAGGAATCCCATGAATACTCCAGGTCAATTTTTCCCACAATTGTTTGGTACACCCTAATAATTGATTCTATATATAACCATTGCATACAGCTTTCTCCCTCTCTCAATCAGTTTTACTCACCTCTCCTAAGAAAGGTACTAAAACAAAACCTAATGATTGAATGAATAAACTGTTATCCTACTTTTTTCCCCATCTTCACCTGTGTTTTTTCTCTGCAACCAACAATACACATCATGTTTCACCTGTCCTCTTTTGCCTGTAGAAATCATTTTGAGCAGCACTCTCTTTACCAGTTATATACATTTTATTTAAGTAAAACTGAGTTTTTTTATAATCGGATATGCGGTATTGTTTCTCTGAAAATCAAATTGGGTTTAAATCGAGCTTCATGCAAATTCTTGGGGTTGTTTATATAATACCTGCATATATTAGCATTTATAAGTTTACCTCTTTTAGAGTTATTTATTAATGTTGTGTTTAGCATATATTGCAATCAGGAATTTATTTAATACGGTTTTTTTCCTAGGACTTTGACACATATTATTCCATCATACTCACCATTTGCTTCTATAAATGTTGCTCCTGATATTCATGTAGTTTGTCAATTAGGCCTGATTCACTTGGACACTATGAAGGAGTTTGTAACAGACTAAAAACCTTAGATGATAAATAGATTGAGTAATAGATAGATTTAGATCAATATCGATAAACAGGCAGACAGATAGCTATGATTTGTTTCCTAGACTCCTTAAATAAATACAAATAACTGGTGTGCAACATACTCTCATAGTCTTTTTTTTAAATGTCAAACTCATTGTTTCCAATCTACAAATTGTCCGATATTAGACAAGGTGCTGCAAAGAATGTTTCTACATACTCTCTGACATCCAAAATTCACTTGGAGGAAAGCAGTTTTAAACTGCAATCAGTTTTATTGGTGTTAAAAAGGTTACACAGTGAAACAAAATAAAATACAGTCTGAATCCATTTTCAATCCTCCATAGGCACTGGCTAATACAAAGCAGCAAACTTAACTGATAGCCATAGTGCTAAATTGTAACTGTCAGTTGAAACGTAGGGCAGCCTTGAAACAAAATCAAGACCTTTTCATATAACAGTGTTCCATCTCCATACACGTTACCATGTGTTTATGTTTGCTTTTCAAGTGAAAGGCTCTATCAAGAGAAGGAAATCTAAGTCATTTGATTTTCATGTCTACTTCATTACTACTTAGAACATGTGGCATGAGAATGTTATACTATAACATAATGCGTTCCTTGTTGTATGTAGAAACACATACAAAGTGAAATGAAATTTATTTATTTTTGTTTTTAAATTCTGTTTATTGTGTCAAAGTGAAAAATATTACATGCATATATAACATACATACAAGACAATATGTAACGCACGGGGTCCAGGATGGTAAAGGGACCCTGAGCGCCCGAGATAAGGAGCTACATTGCAGGGTGGAGACTCAGGACCTGGTGCTGGGTAACTGCAATCCCTTGGAGATTTGGGACCCCAAGTTTTTGCAGCCACAACCAGGCCCTGTGAAGCAGCTGCTGTATCCAGGTCCCAGGGCTTAAGAGGAAATTAACAAAATGATAGCCAAGCAGAGCTAAAACAAAAAAGTAATTGAGGGATAGCAGAACTGAAATACAGAGTGCAGGGCTACGGGACAAAGGCAAGACATAAGCAAGATAAAGCAGAAACTGAACCAAGGATAAGTAATACAAAGCACAGGGTTAAGGGGCATGAGAGAAACATACAAAGGAACAAACAAAAAAACAGGAACTATCCTAATACTAAAGATGGTAAAGGTGGGGGTTTAGTTTACCAATTGGCCAATTAGATGTTAGCTTGCCAACCACATCAAGGTACCCCACATTAGGCAAGTCCCTAACTAAGACATACTATGAGCCAGTCCCGGACTGGCCATCGGGCACACCGGGCAAATGCCCGGTGGGCCGCGGTGGCCATGGGCCGAGGCCAGCAGGGGAGGTCCCAGCAGTGGCTAGATAAAAAAAAAAAACTTACCTCGTTCCTGCTCTGTCCCCCGGTGCTCTGAAGATCCGTGGCTGTGAGGGAAGCGTTGTGCGCTCCCCTTCAGTCACGCGGTCAATACAGTTTGTTGAAAACATTTTTTAAACAAACTTTATTGTTTATTGCTCACAACGCTTCCCTCACAGCCACGGACCTTCAGAGCACCGGGAGACGGAGCAGCAAAGAGGTAAGTACTGGAGTCTGGGGGAGGAGGGTGGCATAACGAGCATACTAAGGGGCAATATCCTGGCATTTTACATGGCATATTGGGGGCAATATCCTGGAATATTAAATGGCATATTGGGGGCAATATCCTGGCATATTACATGGCATATTGGGGGCAATATCCTGGCATATTACATGGCATATTGGGGGCAATATCCTGGCATATTACATGGCATATTGGGGGGAATATCCTGGCATATTACATGGCATATTGGGGGCAATATCCTGGCATATTACATAGCATATTGGGGGCAATACCCTAGCATATTACATGGCATATTGGGGGCAATATCCTGGCATATTACATGGCATATTGGGGGCAAAATCCTGGCATATTGAGAGCAAAATCCTGGAATATTAAATGACATATTGGGGCAATATCCTGGAATATTAAATGGCATATTGGGGGCAAAATCCTGGCATATTGAGAGCAAAATCCTGAAATATTAAATGACATATTGGGGGCAATATCCTGGCATATTAAATGGCATATTGGGGGCAAAATCCTGGCATATTACATGGCATATTGGGGGCAATATCCTGGCATATTACATGGCATATTGGGGGCAATATCCTGGCATATTAAATGGCATATTGGGGGCAAAATCCTGGCATATTACATGGCATATTGGGGGCAATATCCTGGCATATTACATGGCATATTGGGGGCAATATCCTGGCATATTACATGGCATATTGGGGGCAATATCCTGGCATATTACATGGCATATTGGGGCCAATATCCTGGAATATTACATGGCATATTGGGGGCAATATCCTGGAATATTAAATGACATATTGGGGGCAATGTCCTGGAATATTAAATGGCATATTGGGGGCAATGTCCTGGAATATTAAATGGCATATTGGGGGCAATGTCCTGGAATATTAAATGGCATATTGGGGGCAATATCCTGGAATATTAAATGACATATTGGGGGCAATATCCTGGAATATTAAATTACATATTGGGGGCAATATCCTGGAATATTACATGGCATATTGGAGGCAATATCCTGGAATATTAAATGACATATTGGGGGCAATATCCTGGAATATTAAATGGCATATTGGGGGCAATATCCTGGAATATTGAGAGCAAAATCCTGGAACATTAAATGACATATTGGGGGCAATATCCTGGAATATTAAATTACATATTGGGGGCAATATCCTGGAATATTACATGGCATATTGGAGGCAATATCCTGGAATATTAAATGACATATTGGGGGCAATATCCTGGAATATTAAATGGCATATTGGGGGCAATATCCTGGAATATTAAATGACATATTGGGGGCAATATCCTGGAATATTAAATTACATATTGGGGGCAATATCCTGGAATATTACATGGCATATTGGAGGCAATATCCTGGAATATTAAATTACATATTGGGGGCAATATCCTTTAATATTAAATGGCATATTGGGGGTAATATCCTGGAATATTGAGAGCAAAATCCTGGAATATTAAATGACATATTGGGGGCAATATCCTGGAATATTAAATGGCATATTGGGGGCAATATCCTGGAATATTGAGAGCAAAATCCTGGAATATTAAATGACATATTGGGGGCAATATCCTGGAATATTAAATGGCATATTGGGGGCAATATCCTGGAATATTAAATGACATATTGGGGAAATATCCTGGAATATTAAATGGCATATTGGGGGCAAAATCCTGGCATATTGAGAGCAAAATCCTGGAATATTAAATGACATATTGGGGGCAATATCTTGGCATATTAAATGGCATATTGGGGCAAAATCCTGGCATATTGAGAGCAAAATCCTGGCATATTAAATGGTATATTAGGGGG
The DNA here is from genome assembly GCA_036172795.1 of Pelodytes ibericus. Taxonomy (NCBI): domain Eukaryota; kingdom Metazoa; phylum Chordata; class Amphibia; order Anura; family Pelodytidae; genus Pelodytes; species Pelodytes ibericus. The sequence goes on along the minus strand of CM069857.1, from coordinate 225,700,783 downwards.
CAAAATCCTGGCATATTAAATGGCATATTGGCGGGCAAACTCCTGGCATATTGAGGGGCAATATCCTGGCATATTAAATGGCATATTGGGGGGCAATATCCTGGCATATTGAGAGCAAAATACTGGCATATTAAATTGCATATTGGGGGGAAAACTCCTGGCATATTGAGGGGCAATATCCTGGCATATTAAATGGCATATTGGGGGGCAAAATCCTGGCATATATCCCTTACCTATGTAAGTGTCTTCCCCCTGCTAGGGTTAAAACTTTAAGTATTACTTGCTTTACATCCCATGGAATTGGTTTTCTTGGCTGAAATCATCATTCTTAATGATCTCAGCCAATCCAATGCTTCCATAGAGATGTGTTAGGAGGGTAGTACGCTTTGGGGGAAAAATATAACACTGCGGCAATCGAATACCCTCTAGGAGAGTCATTTGAGCTATAACGAAGTTTAAATTGTTTATAGCTGCAGCTGTAGCTGTGAGAAAGACAGCCACTAGGAGGGTGTTAACCCTGTAATGTCTTTGTGGCTAGGCAACCTTTGGTCGCCTAACTGACACTGGATGTCGTCATGCTCTGCATCAGGACATCCAGCTTCAGTGAAATCCCCATAGGAAAGCATTGAATTAATGCTATCCTGTTGGGACGCCTAATGTGCTCGCATGCACATTAGATCTTCCGCCTCATAGGAGGTGGAGCACCGAGGGAGATAGGTGCTGGAATCGGGATAGTGAATGAAGGGTTTTTTAACCACTTTGTATTCCTAGCACTATAGTATCCCTTTAAACAAATCAAAAGATAGGTAAAATAAAACAAATTAGCAGTAAAACAATGTTTGGAGAATCAATGACGGGATTTTTGTTTTTTTACAAAAATAAAAATGGGCTACTCAGTCTTAAATGCCCGGGCCTATTTTTTGTCCCAGCCCGGGCCTGCTATGAGCAAAGTAAAAACAAATAAAATCTAAAAGACATACATGGAATAGACACTTAGACACAGAGGAAATACCTGTAGACTGTACTACGGAGGACTGAACAGAAACGGGTGTGGTTTAAATAGCAGTAAACTAACAAGGAAGATGGAATGAGAGAAAACCAGGAATGAAACATATGGCACTGAACTAGGAGAGGGAGATATACATCTGCAACAGATTTTTAGTTCCTTCAACTCAGCACAGATTGACCAGTTTTTATACATTTCTAATTTATTTAGCTAAAGGCTCGATGTTTTAAATTTCTTCGGGGAGTTCAAAAATGGCAAACTGATTGCTTTTTCCATTTTAAGTCAGTTGGTCCATTAGTGATGACCATAGAGGGGCTAAGGGTTGTTTCCAGTTTCGAACTATTACAATTTTGGTGGCCAACAACCCATTAATAATAAAGGATCTGTTTGTTTTACTTATCTGTGGCCAATTTATTTGCAACAATCAATGTAAGAAGCTGCAACTTACCTGGTCAAACGCCTTTTTATTTATCAGGGAGATAGGACGGTAGTTAGTTATATCTGTTGGTGCCTTTCCCTCCTTCAGAATTGACAGTACATTGTCCCTGATCATCTCCTCAGGGAAGTTTCCATGGTGTACTATTGCATTAAAGGTATTAACCAAATGTGGCCCCAACTGTGTCTTAAATGATTTAAAGAATAGAAGAATAGAATAGAATTAAGCCCGTCCGGACCAGTTGTCTTGTGGTTGTCTAATTTAGAGATAATCAATTTCATATTTTGTTATTGGTGCATTAATTCCTTTCCTTTGGGTGTCTGTAATCCTAGGTAATCTTTATTTTCCCAAAGAACTGATCTAAATCTGCTTTATCTGTTTTTTGAGGGAGATTGTATAGTTTGCTATAGAATCTTTCAAAATACTTTCCTATGTCATCTGGATTCATATGAGTTTGATTTCCCTCTATAAGTTTAGTAATTCTATTTGCAGCTCTTTTTTTCTATAATCTGCCAGATAGCAGCTTGTCTTTTCTGTTACCTCTTGCAAAATATATAATTTTTAGTTTCTCCATCGTACAGTCTATTGTTTTTTTGTTGATTAGCTCTTGAATTTCTTTTATTTCTAGTGCTATTTCTTTAGTAGTTGAGTTTTTATTATCTCTAGCTTTCTTACTAAGCTAGATATAAAGCTCGTGTAGCTCTTTCCCTTGTTCTCTTTTTTAGCCTGCCGTTCAATTTTATAAGAGTACCTCTTACTACTACTGCCTTAAAGGCACACCAATTCTTAGCCAAGGAGGTATCAATGCATTTTTTTTCATTTGTCTAGATTTTCTATAAGCTCTTTTTTATTGCTTTCATTTTTCAGAATATAATCATTCATTTTCCAGGTATTTCTAACTTTTTGAGAGAGACAGCCTTTTAATTCGGCTACGAGAATACTGTGGTTTGACCAATTGTTTTCCTTTATCTCCACCTTGTTTGTCCTTTTTAGTCATTTGGAGTCACCCCACATCATGTCTATTCTGTAGTAGGTGTTATGTACTTTAGAAAGATGTGTATAATCCCTCTCCTGTGGATGCATGGTGCGCCAAATATCGAAAAGGTCATTTCGATTTAAGCAGTTGTGTAAGCCTTTTGCTTGTTTTACAATTATTCCTTCAATTTTATTCCCTTTTGAGATTGTTTTTTGTCCAAACTAGTGTCAGGCACATACCCATCTAGATATCCTCTACTTTAGCCATATTTTTTTTTTAACAAACTAACCGCGTTTATATTCGCAAGTAATTGACCAAAGTATATTTCTCATTATTAATTTCACATACAAGAATCATATACCTGCCCTCCGGGTCCAATACCTGATGTAAAACATTTACATGAAGGGAGCTAGCATAAAATTACTTCCACACCCTTCCTTTTTTGATACTATCTGAAGCATGTATGATTTTAGAAAAGTTCCTCCCTTCCAGCCTTACTTTATCCACTTGTCACCAATGAGTTTCCTGTAGAAAACAAACCTCCACCTTCCCTCTTTTCAAGAAATGATATATAATGATATATAATGGGCCCTTTTTGAGTGGTATTAACCCCCTGTTCATGAACCAAAATTATTTTAACCATAGTCTTTATTTCAGCCCGTTCAAGCTGTCCAGAACCATATGACATAAAACATAAAAACATTGAGTACCTATATATAGGAATTCCCTTCTCACCCAAAAAGTGGGATAGTCTCCTGACTCCCATGTCAGATCCATTCTTATACTCCCAAACACTATCAGGCTCATACCCACCGAATAAGCTCTGCACCTGTCTCTATTTACCTACTTTCCCTCCCCTCTCAGGACAAACCATTTAAGCCTGCTCAGCATGTATACTGTCCTCTGGTGTCCACATTTTTACTAATAACAGACAAAACATGCCAAAAATTGTTTCATATTTTAAGAAAAAGCTGGTTATGATTACCCTGTACGCTTAAAGTGACAGCAACAGCCCACAAATGGGCAGACAAGATTTAATGCAGTTTTTTGGCACATCTTGTCTGTTACTAGTAAAACATTGGGACACCAGAGGATGGTATACGTGCCCAGTGGGCTTAAATGTTAATAGTCTGCCGCTCGCTCCCTCATCTTGCACATCAGTCTGCTATACTGTACTTTTCATTAGCAGGATCAACCAGGTAAAGATAGGCAGGGGTGTCACTAGGGTTGGTGTCACCCGGTGCGGAAACTCATGGTGTCACCCCCCTGGATTTCCTCCATACAATACCAAACAGATTCCTTAGTAATGCCAGTTAGATGGTCTATTAACTATGCCACACACAGGAGCCATATAACTATGCCACACACAGGAGACCCATAACTTATGCAACACCAGAGCCCCATAACTTATGCAGCACCAGAGCCCCATAAATTATGCCACACCAGAGCCCCACTATTTATGCCTCACCTCTGCCCAATTAATTATGCCACACACACAGGTGCCCCATAATTATGCCACACACATACAGGTGCCCCATAATTATGCCACACAGAAGAGTCCCTTAATTACGCCATACAAAAGAGTCCCTTAAATATGCCACACATGGGGCCCAATAAATATGCCACACACAAGTGCCCAAAAATTATGTACACATGGGACCACCATTAATTATGCAACACAGAGGAGCCCCACGAGGTGACAATCTTACAATTATAGATACCAGTAATATTGTGCCATTCAGATCCCAGGAGTATTGTCCCACTCAGAGCCCAGTAATATTGTGCCAGTCAGATACCAGGAATATTGTGCCATTCAGAGCCCAGTAATTTTGTGCCAGTCAGAGCCCAAAAATATTGTGCCACTCAGAGCCCATTAATTTTGTGCCAGTCAGATACCAGGAATATAGTGCCAGTCAGAGCCCAGTAATAGTGTGCCAGTCAGAACCCAGTAATATTCTGCCAGTCAAAGCCCAGTAATATAGTGCCAGTAAGAGCCCAGGAATATTGTGCCAGTCAGACACCAGTAATAAAGTGCCAGTCAGATACCAGGAATATTGTGCCAGTCAGATACCAGTAATATTGTGCCAGTCAGATACCAGTAATGTAGTGCCAGTCAGAGCCCAGGAATATTATGCCAGTCAGAGCCCAGGAATAGTGTGCCAGTCAGAGCCCAGGAATATTATGCCAGTCAGAGCCCAGGAATATTATGCCAGTCAGAGCCCAGGAATAGTGTGCCAGTCAGAGCCCAGGAATATTATTCCAGTCAGAGCCCAGGAATATTATGCAAGTCAGATACCAGGAATAGTGTGCCAGTCAGAGCCCAGGAATATTATGCCAGTCAGATACCAGGAATAGTGTGCCAGTCAGAGCCCAGGAATATTATGCCAGTCATAGCCCAGGAATATTATGCCAGTCAGATACCAGGAATAGTGTGCCAGTCAGAGCCCAGGAATATTATGCCAGTCAGATACCAGGAATAGTGTGCCAGTCAGAGCCCAGGAATATTATGCCAGTCAGAGCCCAGGAATATTGTGCCAGTCAGATACCAGTAATAGTGTGCCAGTCAGAGACCAGTAATATAGTGCCAGTCAGAGCCCAGGAATATTATGCCAGTCAGAGCCCAGGAATATTATGACAGTCAGAGCCCATTAATAAAGTGCCAGCCAGAGCCAAGTAATATAGTGCCAGCCAGAGCCAAGTAATATAGTGCCAGCCAGAGCCCAGTAATATAGTGTCAGCCAGAGCCCAGTAATATAGTGCCAGCCAGATTCCCAGTAATATAGTGCCAGCCAGAGCCCAGTAATATAGTGCCACTCAGAGCCCAGGAATAGTATGCCAGTCAGAGCCCAGTAATATAGTGCCAGCCAGATGCCCAGTAATATAGTGCTAGCCAGAGCCCAGTAATATAGTACCACTCAGAGCCCAGGAATATTATGCCAGTCAGAGCCCATTAATATAGTGCCAGCCAGAGCCCAGTAATATAGTGCCAGCCAGAGCCCAGTAATATAGTGCCAGTCAGATACCAGGAATATTGTGCCAGTCAGAGCCCAGTAATATTGTGCCAGTCAGATACCAGTAATATAGTGCCAGTCAGAGCCCAGGAATATTATGCCGGTCAGAGCCCAGGAATAGTGTGCCAGTCAGAGCCCAGAAATATTATGCCAGTCAGAGCCCAGGAATATTATGCCAGTCAAAGCCCAGGAATAGTGTAAGGTCGGTATTCCTGTCCCACGACGGGTCCCTCGCAGCGTGGCTCTCCACTCCTCTCACCGCCGGAGATCCTCTTCAGCACGCACCCGTCAATGGAGACAGGCGCGTGCACTACAAAATACTCGTTCGCTGCTATCCCGGTCGTCACTATGGCGACGGGCAGAGAGACGTGCGTCGCGTACGTCAAGGGGGCGGAGCTAAGCCCTTTAAATCCATAAAGCGCGCAATTCAAACTTGCTTGCTGAATATACAAGCTATCTCTGCGTGGATTGCTCCTAGCTTTTCCGTAGTTGATTTTTCTGTGATTTTGTGTTACTCTGCTTTACTGGACTTTGACCTGGCGTGTTTTTTGGATTATCCCTCTGTTTTTGCCCTTATATTTTGGCTCTCACCTGGACTCTGCTGCCCTCTGGAATCCCTGACCCGGCTACGATATTCTGACTATCCCGAACTCTGGAACCCCTGACCCCGGCTTGTACTTCTGACTCTGCTTCGATTCTGGCTCCCCGACTCGGCTTATCCCTCGACTATTCTCTACGGCTGCAGCACATCCAGACCCGATCTGCGGACGTTCGTGCCTGTGGCCATCAATTGAAGTCTGCTTGCCCTGTAGTCCTCGGTATCGGTGGTGCCAGGCAAGAACAGTCTATCTGCTATTGGGGTCCCTACCTCTCCGTACGAACCACGGTACGTTTACCTCTATAATTGTTACAACTCAGCAAGCCTGTTTCATGGACCCCGCAGAAGTCATGGACTGCCTTGTCCCGGCAACTAACAGCCCTGACCCAATCTATGCAGGATCTGCAAGCGGGCCATTCTCACGTCCAACATCAGCTACATGAATTACAAGCCCACCGTCAATACGCTCAGTCCGAAGGGACGTCGCCAATACCTGCCCCTCATCCGTTGGATTCAGCATCTGCAGCTACTCCAGAACCCAGGGTACCCCTGCCAGAACGATTCTCTGGAGACAGGAAGAAATACAGGGCTTTCATGACTTCCTGTCAACTCCTATTCTCATTGCAACCCAGGACATACGCTTCGGATTTTGTGAAAGTACGGACTGTCATTTCCCTATTACAGGGGGAACCTCAAACATGGGCGCACCATCTTTTACATTCTCAACACCCATCCCTGGATTCTTGGGCGTCGTTCCGCCAAGAGATGGATGCTCTGTTTGAAGACCCCCTTAGAACTGCTACCGCTCAGTCCTCCCTCCGATCACTTAGACAAGGCAAAAGACCCGTGGAGGAGTATGTCACAGAATTCCGAAGCCTGGCAATCGATAGCACTTGGAACGAACCAGCGCTGTTAGACCAATTCCGCCAAGGGCTATCAGAAACCCTCAAGGATGAGCTTGCCCGCATAGGTATGCCGTCCTCTCTTGACAACCTTATCCATACGGTTGTACAATTAGATAGAAGGTTAAGGGAGAGAAGAATGGAGCGTACCTCGTCTCTCACCCCCACTTTTAGACGCCCTGCATCCTTTCCGGAGCCTTCTAGCCCTTCTCCGACCACCAGTACATCTGAAGAACCAATGCAGATAGGACTCGCACGAGGACCCCTTACTGAAGAGGAGAAGAAACATCGTAGGCTCAATAACCTATGTCTCTACTGCGGCAAGCCAGGCCATCTCATTCGTTCCTGTCCTCGGCTACCCCGATCTTCTGGAGGTAAGAGTGTCCAATCTGATACATGTCGCAGTCCAGCCTTGTCTTCTGGTTCCCCTCATTTGTCCATCTCTCTGTTTCTACAGTTCAAGCGATTTTTGATTCTGGGGCAAGCCGTTGCTTTTTAGACAGTTCTACGGCTGAACTTCTTCATATCCCAACCCGCAAGAAGGAGAAGCCACTACACATCCAGGTGATAGATGGCACTCCCATCAGCTCAGGACCTGTTGCTCTAGAAACCCTTCCTCTACAAGTCTATATTGGCCCGGATCACGTGGAAGTCCTTAAATTCGATGTGGTGACCTCACCTCTATTCCCAGTTATCCTGGGAATGCCTTGGTTGTGTCAACACAACCCTCTAATAGACTGGTCGAAAGGCTCTCTATCCTTTCCTTCTGAGTTCTGCCAACACCATTGTCAGAACACCCCCTCTACATTACTGACAACTACTGACCCCGTTTCCAATAAAGCAACCATCAACATTCCTGCTCAGTATTCCGACTACGCCGATGTATTTGACAAGAAGGGGGCTGATAAACTACCCCCAGAACGGCCCTATGATTGTCCTATTGATTTATTACCGGGCTCTTCTATCCCGTTCGGTAAAATTTATTCGTTATCAGAACCGGAACTGCTTCATTTAAAGGACTATATCACCGAGAACCTCTCAAAAGGATTTATTCGACCCTCAACCTCCCCGGCCGGAGCTGCTATATTTTTCATCGGAAAGAAAGATGGTGGTCTCCGACCATGTATTGACTATAGAGAAATCAATGACATCACCATCAAAAATCGGTATCCACTTCCCTTAATTCCTGAACTATTGGATCGGGCCAGAGGAGCCAACATATTCACCAAGATAGATTTACGTGGGGCATACAACCTGGTCAGGATTCGCAAGGGTGATGAGTGGAAGACAGCGTTCCGGACTCGATATGGGCATTTTGAATATTTGGTAATGCCTTTTGGACTCTGCAATGCCCCAGCAGCGTTTCAGCATTTTTTGAATAATGTGTTCAGAGACATATTGGATATATTCCTTGTGGTATATTTGGATGACATACTCATCTTTTCCAAGAACCTCCAGGAACATCATATGCACGTTCGCAAGGTACTGGACCGTTTACGTACACATCAGCTATACGCTAAACTTGAGAAATGTGCTTTTGACTGTGTCAAGATTGAATTCCTTGGATATATCCTAACACCAGGGAGTATTCAGATGGACCAACGAAAAGTCCACACGGTCTTGAACTGGCCAACACCTACTTGCAAAAAGGCGGTTCAACGATTTATTGGTTTCGCCAATTATTATCGCAAATTCATCAGAGGATTCTCGCAGATCGTTGCTCCCATCACTAAACTGACTAAATTACATATCCCCTTCGTTTGGACCTCTGCAGCTCAAGACGCCTTCAATTTGCTCAAGCAACGTTTTACTTCAGCTCCTATATTGGTACAGCCTGAGTCCTCTTCACCGTTTTTTCTGGAAGTGGACGCCTCTGAGGCAGCGGTAGGAGCTGTCTTATCCCAGAGACAAGGGGAAAAAGCTCTCCTCCACCCAGTAGCCTTTTATTCCCATCGTCTCACACCTCCAGAGTCCAATTACGATGTAGGAGACCGAGAATTGTTAGCCATTAAGTATGCCTTGGAGGAATGGAGACATCTGTTGGAGGGAGCATTGCATCCTGTTACCATTTATACTGACCACCGCAATCTCGAATACTTAAAGAAAGCCAAACGTCTTCGCCCCAGACAGGCTCGATGGTCCTTATTCTTCACTAGGTTCAATCTTCACATCACGTTTAGACCTGGCGCTCGAAACACGAAGGCTGACGCCTTATCCCGCCTTTATGATATACAGCCTGTGGAGAACCTCACGCCTGACACGATACTCCCTTCTCACGTATTCCTCACAACTCAGAGTTCTCTGATTAACAAGATACAAACTCATTCACGGTCTACCTTACATCCTTGTACTATACCTCCTCTCACCTTCCAAGGAGGATACTACAAATACCAAGACAAAATCTACGTACCTAAACCGGTTCGTTTAACAGTTCTGCAGCTACTCCATGACTCTCTCATGGCAGGACATGGTGGAATCACGAAGACCACAGAACTTGTGAAACGCCACTTCTGGTGGCCTAAGTTAATGAAGGACGTCACAAATTATGTCCGTTCTTGCGATGTGTGTGCGCGGAACAAGACCAACAGAACCAAACCTGCGGGCTTGCTACATCCACTACCTGTGCCATCTAGACCATGGTCTGACATTTCCATAGACTTCATCGTGGACCTACCTCCTTCTCAGAAATACAATACCATCATGGTGGTAGTGGACCGCTGTACCAAGATGGCCCATTTTATTCCGATCATTGGGGTTCCCACAGCTGCTACTACCGCTTCCTTGTTTATCACCTCTATTTTTCGCCTCCACGGACTGCCACAGTCCATCACCTCGGATCGTGGAGTTCAATTTACTTCCCGTTTTTGGAGATCCTTTTGTCATAACCTTCGAATCCAGGTTGCTCTTTCCACAGCATTCCACCCTCAGACCAACGGTCAAACCGAACGGTTGAATCAAATATTGGAACAGTATATACGTTGTTACACCACCTATTTACAAGACGACTGGTTCCAACTGCTCCCAACAGCAGAATTCGCCTACAATAATCATCAACAATCCTCCACTAAGATGTCCCCATTTTTCGCTAACTACGGATACCACCCTATTTCGATTCCAGGTCTAGTTACGGACACTTCAGTACCTGAGGTCAAGGACAGACTCTTGCACATCTCACATCATTTGGTAACCCTACGTAAAAACCTTGAGGTCGCTCAAGATACCCAAAGTCATTACGCTAACCAGAAACGTTCACCCCCGTCAAGGTACCAAATAGGGGATAAAGTATGGCTCTCTGCTGCTCATATTCGGTTGACATGCCCATCCAGAAAATTGGGTCCCAGATACCTGGGTCCTTACTCTATCCTAAAGGTTCTCAGCCCAGTTACGATGCATCTCAAACTCCCCTCCTCACTTCGTGTGCACCCAGTGTTTCATGTGGCTCTCCTTAAACCTCACATTGCCAACCGCTTTACCGATCGGGTTCCTACGCCCCCTGCTCCAGTTGTCGTGGAAAACCATGAGGAATACGTGGTACAACGAATATTGGACTCCCGATGGCGGAGAGGACGCATCGAGTATCTGATCCATTGGCGCGGGTACGGTCCAGAGGAACGTTCATGGGAACCTTTGTCGCACATTCATGCTCCGGCTTGTTTACGTGCATACCATCTCCGGAACCCGTCGCGCCCTGCACCGGAACGCGCCCGGAGTCCGCGCCTGGGGAAGGGGCTCTGTAAGGTCGGTATTCCTGTCCCACGACGGGTCCCTCGCAGCGTGGCTCTCCACTCCTCTCACCGCCGGAGATCCTCTTCAGCACGCACCCGTCAATGGAGACAGGCGCGTGCACTACAAAATACTCGTTCGCTGCTATCCCGGTCGTCACTATGGCGACGGGCAAAGAGACGTGCGTCGCGTACGTCAAGGGGGCGGAGCTAAGCCCTTTAAATCCATAAAGCGCGCAATTCAAACTTGCTTGCTGAATATACAAGCTATCTCTGCGTGGATTGCTCCTAGCTTTTCCGTAGTTGATTTTTCTGTGATTTTGTGTTACTCTGCTTTACTGGACTTTGACCTGGCGTGTTTTTTGGATTATCCCTCTGCTTTTGCCCTTATATTTTGGCTCTCACCTGGACTCTGCTGCCCTCTGGAATCCCTGACCCGGCTACGATATTCTGACTATCCCGAACTCTGGAACCCCTGACCCCGGCTTGTACTTCTGACTCTGCTTCGATTCTGGCTCCCCGACTCGGCTTATCCCTCGACTATTCTCTACGGCTGCAGCACATCCAGACCCGATCTGCGGACGTTCGTGCCTGTGGCCATCAATTGAAGTCTGCTTGCCCTGTAGTCCTCGGTATCGGTGGTGCCAGGCAAGAACAGTCTATCTGCTATTGGGGTCCCTACCTCTCCGTACGAACCACGGTACGTTTACCTCTATAATTGTTACAAATAGTGTGCCAGTCAGAGCCCAGGAATATTATGCCAGTCAGAGCCCAGGAATATTATGCCAGTCAGATACCAGGAATAGTGTGCCAGTCAGAGCCCAGGGATATTATGCCAGTCAGATACCAGGGATATTATGCCAGTCAGATACCAGGAATAGTGTGCCAGTCAGAGCCCAGGAATATGATGCCAGTCAGAGCCCAGGAATATTGTGCCAGTCAGATACCAGTAATAGTGTGCCAGTCAGATACCAGTAATATAGTGCCAGTCAGAGCCCAGGAATATTATGCCAGTCAGAGCCCAGGAATATTATGCCAGTCAGAGCCCAGTAATATAGTGCCAGTCAGAGCCCAGGAATTTTATGCCAGTCAGAGCCCAGGAATATTATGCCAGTCAGAGCCCAGGGATATTATGCCAGTCAGATACCAGGAATAGTGTGCCAGTAAGAGCCCAGGAATAGTATGCCAGTCAGAGCCCAGGAATAGTATGCCAGTCAGAGCCCAGGCATATTATGCCAGTCAGAGCCCAGTAATATAGTGCCAGCCAGATGCCCAGTAATATAGTGCCACTCAGAGCCCAGGAATATTATGCCAGTCAGAGCCCAGTAATATAGTGCCAGCCAGAGCCCAGTAATATAGTGCCAGCCAGATGCCCAGTAATGTAGTGCCAGCCAGAGCCCAGTAATATAGTGCCAGTCAGAGCCCAGTAATATAGTGCCAGCCAGATGCCCAGTAATATAGTGCCAGCCAGAGCCCAGTAACATAGTGCCAGCCAGATGCCCAGGAATATTATTCCAGTCAGAGCCCAGTAATATAGTGCCAGCCAGAGCCCAGTAATATAGTGCCAGCCAGAGCCCAGTAATATAGTGCCAGCCAGATGCCCAGTTATATAGTGCCAGTCAGAGCCCAGGAATATTGTGCCAGTCAGAGCCCAGGAATATTGTGCCAGCCAGATGCCCAGTAATATAGTGCCAGCCAGAGCCCAGTAATAGTGTGCTCGTTTTAAACCACCCTCCTCCCCCCCTTCCTCATCACTTACCGAATCTCTGCTTCTCTGTGCTCCCAGACGGACGCCTCCTCCGTGCAGTCTTCCCTCCTGCGCGTAACGTCACCTCCGGTTGCTGTGATTTTTTTTGATTTTTTTTTCCCGCGGCTGCGTCCAGTAGATGCGGCTGCCAGAAAAAAGAAAAAAAAGTTAAGCAGCGCGATGCGGGGGGGTGCCTGCAGCACGGGTATCACCCCCGCTGGAGGTGTCACCCGGTGTGGTCCGCCACCCCCCTCCCCCGCGGCCCCCTCGGGACGCCTCTGAAGATAGGGACACACTTTATATTAACAGATCAACCGGTATAACAAAAGATGGCAGGCTATGAACATTTAAGACTGCTGGCACATAGAACATCCTCTGGTGTCCCCTCTATGCAAAGTTGAGCTAATATTAAGACCCCAGAAAAGGTTTTATTTTGGCTGTCTAAAGTAAAGATAAATATGTTGATGGGGCCTCATGGGTTACATAAAATAACTTGGTGTACTATCAAAACCTTTATTGGATTTATTTAACCAATCACTGCTAATGGGAGAAAATCCAGAATATTGAAAATTTGCAAATATTGTGCCCATTCACAAGAATAGGAGTAAGCCAAATAATAAGTCTTATTTCAGTAGTGAGAAAAGTAATGGAAACCATGCTGAAACATAGGTTTGTTGTACATCTAAAATCACATGGATTTCAAGATCAGACAAACATGGAAGGGCATGCTAAACTAATCTTATTGATTTTCTTGATTGGGTATCTAAAATGATACATCTGGGCTGTGCAGTATACATTGCTTAGTTAGATTTCAGTAAAGGTTTTTGACACTGTTGCTCATAGAATGCTTATCAATAAACTGTAGTCTCTCTAAACACTTTTGAATGTCCCAGAAATGTATGAGGACCTATCGGCATACACGCTTCAAAAGAGATGCTTTCACACCATCCACCACGAGGAACATTGGAGTGCAGTATAGTTGGGGATTCCTAGTGATACTAATTGTACATAAAAATCCAGAATAAGCCACAAATCTTATCAGCACATGGGACCTAACCTTCCCAAAATGGGAACTACACAACAAAAGTTCTCTGTCCAAAGTACCTAAGGAATAGACCCCAGTTATGAAGAAAAGCAAAACATAAACAGCTGCGTGATCCTTTTCTCTTCCAGGGTTTGGTTCTTAACTCTTTTTCTTATTTACAGTGAGGGGGGAAAAGTATTTGATCCCCTGATGATTTTGAACGTTTGCCCACTGACAAAGAAATGATCAGTCTATGATCAGGCCTACAATATTGTCCCTGCCATCCTTGGACAGCTCTTTGGTCTTGGCCATGGTGGAGAGTTTGGAATCTGATTGATTGATTGCTTCTGTGGACAGGCGTCTTTTATACAGGTAATGAGATGAGATTAGGAGCACTCCCTTTAAGGGAGTGCTCCTAATGTCAGCTCGTTACCTGTATAAAAGACACATGGGAGCCAGAAATCTTGCTGATTTATAGAGGATCAAATACTTATTTAACTCATTGACATGCAAATCATTTTATAGCTTTTTTGACACGGTTTTTCTGTTTTGTTTTTTGTTATTCTGTCTCTCACTGTTAAAATACACCAACCATTAAAATTATAGGCTGCACATTTCTTTGTCAGTGGGAAAACATTCAAAATCATCATGGGATCAAATACTTTTTCCCTCACTGTAGGTGGACTGTCCCCTCTGAGGCTTATGGGCTACTGAAGTGACATTCTAACTAGTTTATATGTAAAAAAAATCCCAAAGAGACAAAAGGGAAAAGGAAACGTATATCTATGTATATATATGTTTTTTACTCTATTCATGTTTCTGTATATAATGATTCCTATCCATCCAGTTGCCTCTCAACTCGGTAAAACCGAGAGTTACTTTACTTTGTTTTTCCAAGTTTAGACCATTCAACTGAACTAAAACGTGTTCATGAACAGTTTGGGTATCATATAGTCAGGTCCTATGTACTATTTGTAATGTTACATGTAAGTTTTATGTCAGCTTTTCTAAACATCTGGATGCACAAAGAAAGGAGAAAAAAAGACCTTACCAATAACTATGTTTAATCTCAGATAGCGAGGTATGTACCAGTCACCACCCACAGCCTGCGCTATATTGTTCTAATTACTTTAGTGAGTGTGCTGGATCTCCACCGAGCCTTGACTTGGTTTCTGTACCAATTTGGGCTAAGAAACCAAGTAACCTTGGCTATATGAAGCCATACTTTGTTCCTGTTATGAGGTGCAAAACAATAAGTTTGGTTTCATTGCATATGACTGTAATGAATATTATTTAGTTTGTTTTCTCTACCAGCTTTATACCTACTTGAATGGTAAAAACAGATATCTCCCCTATGCATATACAAAACACAATAGCACACTTTCAGTGATTTGATATAATGGGTATCCAAATTCTATCCTTAAATACTATAGGGCTAAACATGCTTCACAAGCGCAAACTTGCAACATATCAAGCAATTCAAGCCAAAGCAGATATATGTCTATTCCAAGAGACTCATTTTGTTTCTCAGAACCATACCCCCCCCCCCCCCACACACACACACACACTTTACTCCAGATTTTACCCTTACATATACCATGCCTGTACCACAACTAAAAAAGCAGGGGTATCAATTGTCATTAGCAAAAACGTATCCTTTACACTATTAGACAAAAAGATTGACTCCCAAGGACATTTTACAATTTTCAACTGAATAATAAATGATATTACATTAACCTTAGCCAATATATATTCTTCCAATGAACATAAAATCAAATTCCTTGATAAAGTATTTTCACTAATAACTACCTGGAAATCAGGAACGGTGATAATTGGAGGTGATCTAAATATAGCCATAGACCCTTCTACAGACTCATCAGTTGACACTTGTTACAAAAGAAAGAAAAAACGTGACCAGTGCGCTTCAACCAACACTACACAAACTGTGTATTTACCCTTTCAGCAAGTACAAATCTTGCAGTGTTGTGCAAAGGGAATATGTAAAAGACAAAAAAATAGCACCATATGGTGCAATACATCAAAACAAAATACAATAAAGTGAATAAATCATGTCAAATGACCACTCACATTAACCTGAGCAACTACTTGCTCAGGGATATCAGCACCAAGGAGCCCAGGAGATGAGTTAATGATGACAAGTCACCTCATCCACATCCGATCCAGGTATGTATCCACACATGGGAAAAAGAAGGCAGGGATATGAGTCAACACTGTTTAAAACAAAACTAAAATAATACATAAAGTTCTTACAGTTAAAATCAGAAGAATCTTCAATACAAGCACTAAAAAGTTCTTGAAAGCAAAGTCCAATGTTGTAAGTCCCGTGTCTCCTGCACAACGTGTTTCTCCTCTCAAAACGAGGCTTTTTCAAGTGTCCCCATGTGTTCTTAGCCGGATCTTTAAATATCCTGTCGCATCCTTAATCCGTCCTACTCGTCGCGTCTCCTGAATGTTACGTTCCTTCATCACCATAGGAACGCGTCCTCTTCTCTCCACCCCTTCTTCTAATTGGTTACTGACAACACGCCCTCCACTCACTCTTTCTCCGCTTGTCGGGACTTAACGGAAGGGGCGATCAGTGTAGAGGGCATGAAGGGGAATAATTATACAGAAAAAATATATATATTTGAGTAATTTACCAGAGGTGTATTATACATATGGAAAACAATCACAATGCGTTTTCCTCGCTGACAGCATCGGTCTCCCCATACAGCACTCCATAAAAAACTCATACCTATCTGTCTGCTTCCACCCCTCAGCGGTCACGATAAATACCCTAAAAAATCAACACTAAATCTAATGAAAGGGGAATCTAATATAAAAAAATAAAAGTAACCCACATTAAATATAATGTAACCCACATTTCTTTCTATTTTATCTATTTTGCTAGAAGTGAGACACTGGCGGTGTTCTAGTGCTGCATACCCGTTCACATATAGGCGCAGTAGTCTATATTTTTGTTTTGAACTTGTTACAAAAGAGCTACCCAAATATCTAAAACAGGGATGATATTAACCATTTGCTAGAAAAATATGCATGGTATGATACTTGGAGAATGTTTCATTCAGACGATAGGGAATTTACTTTTCATTCCAATCCCCATGACTCTCAAGAATAAATTATACTCAAAATAGAAGACTGTTCCATAGGAACCACTGACTAGTCCAAACATGCACCAATTTCTTTAGTTCTATAACAAAAAATTTAAATGACTGGTTCCTATCCATAGAGACTCAATGACTCATTGTTCAATGACTCTAAACTCAGAAAGTCATTAGAATTTTTCATAGAACAGTATTTTGCAGAAAATGATTTCCTGAATACCTCTATAGAAAACGTTTGGCTTGTCCATAAAGCACTTCTCAGTGGCCAACTAATTAAAATAGCTACCTATAAACAGTATGTTCTTGAACAAAAATAGATTTAACCCCTTAACGACAGATGACGTGCCAGGCACGTCACGGCAAATCGTGGACTTGCCGACAGCTGACGTGCCTGGCACGTCATGCACTAAATGGAGTAAAGAAAGCGACCAGCGGTCGCTTTCTTTACTCTAACGGTGTTGCTACAATGCCTCTAGGTAGAGGCATTGTGCAACACCCCCCAAATGTGCAGGGGCTGTGCCCGCTGCACACATGTGCTTAGAAAGCGAACGATCGTTCGCTTTCTAAGCATCTCCGGTGTTGTTAAAGTGCCTCGCTAGCGAGGCACTTAACAACACCTCCAGGCTGCCCCAGAACCGATGGTGGTCGCTCTCCTGAGCGACCCCATCGGCTCAGTAGAAGGGAACGCTGCCTGCACAGGCAGCGCTTCCCTTCTAATGGCAAGAGCATCGGAAGTGAAAGTATTTCACTTCCGATGCTCTAGGGGGAGCCAATCGATGCCGGCACAACAGATCTATGTGATCTGTGTGCAGGCATGTATGGTAAGTGCTCTGATGAGCACTTACCATACTGTCAAAGGCAATATTACTAAATATTGCCTTTGACAAGTATTGATCTGCCTCCCTCACTTTACTACTTTTAGTAAGGGAGAGAGACAGATCAGATCAAGTAAAAAAATAAAATAAAATAATAAAAAAAATATTTAATAAGATTTTAAACACCAAGGGCTTTTATAAAAGCCATTTAACCCCTTCCCTGCCATTGATCGCTGTGTACGCAGTGATCATACACAGCAGCACATTTTTTGCTGTCTGTGCATTTTTTAGGGGTTATTTTTTTTTTACTGTAATTCATTACAGTATAAAAAAACCTCTTTTAAGAGAGATTAACCCCTTTCTTGCCGTAGATCACTGCCTAATCAGCGATCTGACGCAAATGCAGCAATCTTGCTGCAGAAGCATTTTTAATTTTTTTAAAACTTTTTTATTACACCCATCACGTGTTAATTATACCCGCTAGGGGACTACGTTTAACGTAAAAAAAATTTTTTAGCTGTCTGAGTGCATGTATAGCGATCAGTAACAGCTGATAAGTGACAATGGCGGGTTGGCGTTTGCTCAGATGAGCATCACCATTCGTCTGGTTAGATCAATATGTGTAAATATTTGATCTGACCCGTGTAGATCTGCCTCCCTCTCACTTGAGTTTTAGTGAGGGAGGGAGACAGAGCTGTATAATGTAAGTTTTTAATTATAATATATTTAATAGAATTGAGACCCAAAGGCTTTTATAAAAGCCGTTTCCAGTATTTAACCCCTTGCATGCAATTGATCGCTGTGTACGCAGTGATCTTACACAGCAGCACATTTTTTGCTGTCTGTGCATTTTTTTAGGGGTTATTTTTTTTTACTTTGATTTATTACAGTATATCAAAGGCTCTTTTAAGAGCTATTAACCCCTTCCTTGTCGTATATCACTTCCTAAGCAGCACATATGGTCACTGCCTAAGCAGTGCATATGGTCACTGCCTAAGCAGTGCATATGGAGCAATCTAGTCACCGAAGGATTTTTTTTTGCTATCAGCATTTTTTTTGTCAGACTCACTAGGGGTTAATTATACCCACTAGGGGATTACGAGTATTCCTTTTGAAGCTGTCTGAACGCGTGTATAGCGATCAGTAACAGCCGATCAGTGGCAAAGGTGGTTTGGTGATTTCTCAGATGAGCATCACCATTCGTCTGGTTCGTAAATATTGTTCTGACCCATATGGATCTGCCTCCCTCTCCTCACTTGAGTTTTAGTGAGGGAAAGAGACAGATCTGTATAACATAATTTTTTAATTGTAATAAATTAAATAAAATGTTAATAAATTGTGTGTCCCAAGGGCTTTTATAAAAGCCATACCTTTTGTATAGTGTAGTGTATTAACCCCTTCCCTGCCACTGATCACTGCACAGCAGAACATTTTTTCTTGTCTGTGCATTTTTAGGGGTTAATTTTTTTGTACAGTACTACAAAGGCTCTTATAATAGCTATTAACCCCTTCCTTGCTCTACATGTTCAAATTCCAAGTTTGAAAATCAAAAAGCGCACCTCTCAAATGTAGCCTTTCAACCCCTAACAAAGCTGACAAAGCTATGCATGGGTGGTATCCCTGTGCTCGGGAGATGTTGCTGAACATATATTGTGGTATTGTTTGTCAGTGACACATACCGAAATATGTGAATTTGTGTCTAAAGTGCAATGTATGTGGGAAAAAATACACAATAAAATGACTACCACAAACTTTGACAAAGGCTGGTGGTAGAATTGGTGCATGGAACGTGTTAAAATAACACCATTCAAAATAGCCTAGGGTGTCTACTTTTACAAAATATATACTTTTTGGGGTAAAATACACTGTCCTACTTAAAAAAAGTCCCAAATGAAAGATGGGCTCAGGCTGACTTCACGTCAATATTCCAAGTTGAAAATGCGCACCTTCACAATGTGGCCCTTTAGCCCCCAAACAACCCAACAAACCTATGCATGTGTGGTATCCCTGTACTCAGGATATGTTGTTGAACACATATTGGGTTATTGTTTGGCAGTGACACATACCAAAATCTGTGAATTTATGTCTAAAATACAATATTTGTGAAAAAAAACCACACAAAAATTACTACCACAAACTTTGACAAAGGATGGTGGTAGAATTAGTGCATGGAAAGTGTTAAAATACCACCATTTGAAATAGCGTAGGGTGTCTACTTTTAAAAAATATATGGGTTGATGGGGTAAAATACACTGGCTGGTTTAAAATATGTCCCAAATGGGACATGGGTGCAGGCAGTCTGCATGTCAAAATTTTAATTTGGAAAACCAAAAACTGCACCTACCAAATTTGGCCTTTTACTCCCCAAACAACCCAACAAACCTATGCATGGGTGGTATCCCTGTACTCAAGAGATGTTGCTGAACACTTATTGGGGTGTTATTTGGCAGTGACACATACCAAAATCTGTGAATTCATGTCTGAAGTACAAGGTTTGTGAAAAAAAAACCACAAAAAAATTACTACCACAAAGTTTGACAAAGGCTGGTGGTAGAATTAGTGCATGGAAAGTGTAAAAATACCACCATTTGAGATAGCCTAAGGTGTCTTCTTTTAAAAAATATATGGGTTGATGGGGTAAAATACACTGGCTGGTTTCAAATATGTCCCAAATGGGACATGGGTGCAGGCGGTCTGCATGTCAAAATTTTAATTTGGAAAACCAAAAACTGCACCTACCAAATTTGGCCTTTTACCCCCCAAACAACCCAACAAACCTATGCATGGGTGGTATCCCTGTACTCAAGAGATGTTGCTGAACACTTATTAGGGTGTTATTTGGCAGTGACACATACCAAAATCTGTGAATTCATGTCTGAAGTACAAGGTTTGTGAAAAAAAAACACAAACAATTTACTACCACAAAGTTTGACAAAGGCTGGTGGTAGAATTAGTGCATGGCAAGTGTAAAAATACCACCATTTGAGATAGCCTAAGGTGTCTTCTTTTAAAAAATATATGGGTTGATGGGGTAAAATACACTGGCTGGTTTCAAATATGTTCCAAATGGGACATGGGTGCAGGCGGTCTGCATGTCAAAATTTTAATTTGGAAAACCAAAAACTGCACCTACCAAATTTGGCCTTTTACCCCCCAAACAACCCAACAAACCTATGCATGGGTGGTATCCCTGTACTCAAGAGATGTTGCTGAACACTTATTAGGGTGTTATTTGGCAGTGACACATACCAAAATCTGTGAATTCATGTCTGAAGTACAAGGTTTGTGAAAAAAAAACACAAAAAAATTACTACCACAAAGTTTGACAAAGGCTGGTGGTAGAATTAGTGCATGGAAAGTGTAAAAATACCACCATTTGAGATAGCCTAAGGTGTCTTCTTTTAAAAAATATATGGGTTGATGGGGTAAAATACACTAGCTGGCTTCAAATATGTCCCAAATGGGACATGGGTGCAGGCTGTCTGCATGTAAAAATTTCAAGTTGGAAAACAAAAAAATGCACCTCACAAATTTGGCATTTTAGCCCCCAAACAACCCAACAAACCTATGCATGGGTGGTATCCCTGTACTCAGGAGAAATAGTAGAATCTATTTAGCATTTTTTCGTTCGCTATTGTCGATGAGGAGAAGTTGTTTCAAATAAAAACAAAGAAATTTGTGTATTTTTTTTTTTTTTACCATATTTTATTATTTTTTTTAATAATATGATAAGATATGTAACCATAATATCTTAGAATATTAGAATATAAAGGTTATAGTTGGGGTTAAATTTAGGGTTAGGCTTAAATTTTAGGTTTGGGTTGGAGTAAAAAGGTCACTGTAGGAAAACCCCCCCAAAAAACACTATATGGAAAGATGCATATTTTTGAACTTGGGACAACATTAAGAAACTATTTAGATGGGGTATTTTTTATGATTGTATTTGTGTAAATATTTTTTTAGGTAAAAGTTAGAAAAAGTTTTTTTTTAATTTTTTCATCATATTTTATGATTTTTTTTTGAGGAAATGATTACAGATGATAAACATAATGGTGTCTAATGAAAACCCTTCTTAATATTTCATTTCATTCATATTAAATATAACTTTACAGTTTGAATAAGGCTTATGTGTTCTTTATCTTCTCTATTTTGTTCTGTTTGTTTTATTTGTTGTTTCATATGTACACGATGTGCTGTATCACCAGATTAATAAACAATATATAAATTAGTCCATCTGCTTTAACAGATATTTAATAAGAGACAAAAATACAGTAACATACACTAATTAGTGATTCATTAGACACACAATACCACATTCTCCCAAAACTAACCTTAATCCTAGTTTTTAACCACAAGATCCATTGTAACCCATCACAGATCACAGATTGCCCCATGCATCCAGGAGGCAGGCAAGGCAGAAAGAGACTGAATTCAGATTGTTCATTCAACAGGTATGTTGAATGGCTTGTGAGGTAATTGGAGGTGTTCCCTCATTAACATATCAAAAGACAAATGTGGTACAGGAGAAGATCAACTAAAAGCACTGACAACAGTTTGTCATGCCACCACACACTAATCATTCCTTTCATATCTATACACTAATCTGTCATTCTGTATCATTCGTTACTTTAGTCCTTAAGGATAGTGAGAGCAATCACTTGATATTCAAATGTAAGTCCTTTTGATAGCTGCTTATCCTGAACTCAGAACTATCAGATGGTGCAGTACTTACGATGGGGACCCCATTCATAAGAATTTCTTCTGAATGGGGACTCTAGTTCGGTTTATAGAAAGCCAATAGTATTATGCGTATTCTATAAGTCGAAAGTCTATAAACAGAAGGTCGTTAAAGGCTTTCGGTTTATAGTCGAACCTCAAACTCCAACACGGACATGCAGTGAAATGTCCGGATTCGGGTTTGTGGCACGGACACCGTAATGTCCGGTACGAACCCGAATAGTGCGGTCCGGGTTCGCTCAACACTAATTATAATTATTCTGGTACCTCCACCGAGTCTAATCCTACTGATACATTTTGTTTTCCTTCCATGGTTTCCAGACCTCATCATACATGTCTATCATGGAATTAAGGGCATAAAAATATCTTTCCATATAAAACTGATAATCATTCTGAGATAGCACCTCAGCCCATGCTGGGGTTTCAGTCTTAAGCCAGTATCAAGCTAATACGATCTTACATGCTAATAAAATATTTATCAAAATGTATGACATAGGTTTAGTCATTCTTGACAAGTCTATGTGATTTAGTAATATTTGTGGAGTAACCGATACGCCAAAGCTGAAGACTTTTGTAAGTAGGGAGTGTAGGCTATGTTTCAATCTGTAAAGCCCTCACATTCCCATCAAATGTGGAACATGTTACCTTTATGTTTCCCGCATCAACAGCAGCTTTCGGATTTAAGTGGGTTGATTCTGTGGAGCGTCATAGGTACCATACACCATCTATGAATGATCTTGAAATGTAGTTCCAGTAAACTGATGGAGTGTACTGACTTTCTGGTAATAGACCAGGCTTTATACCAAGTATCATCTGTGTAATTTGTTCCTAAATCTCTTTCCCACTTGATGATGGAAGGTGATCTAAACTCTTCTTCTGCTGAATCTAATAACTTTATAACATTGGACAGCACATTTGTATGATGATGCTTTGCTATAAAGTCATCTAAAAGGGAATTTGCGCAGATAAAAATTATTTATCTGGAAGATTGTATCTAACCTGCATATTGTGAAACTCCATTATCCCATCAATTAAGTTGAAGTCACCCAGAACTCTGAGTCAATTATCTCTCCAGGACACAAGACTAAGATCCTTGATATAAAAATGTAAGATTTCAGTTGGGGCACTAAGTGTCAAACCTTCAGTCAAGAAAAATTGTTTCCTAAATTTCTGAAGTGTGATAAGGGTATCATTAATAATTTTATTATGTGACCTGCATTTACTCAAAAACTCAGCATTTTCCCAAAATAAATGAAAAGAACCAACCCATATTTGAACTCCTCTTTTGGTCCCATGTCAGGCAGTGTGTTAACATCCATGCCTTGTGGAGCTTATGTATATCTGGTATCCCGAAGCCATCCTGATTAGCATTTTTTTTTTTAAATCTGTGTTTGTATTCTGGATATCTTGGAGCTCCACATAAAATGTGAAATTGCTGTAGTAAGTTGTTTTAAACCCTGAGTAGATGCACGTAAAGGAATTATTCTAAAAATATACAACATTTTAGGGGCACATAAGATTTGACTATTTTGAAATGACCATACCATGAAGGCTCCAGCCCCTTCCATTTTGCAAATTTATCCTTCAGGTCTGATATTAAATCTGTTCTCTTGATTTTTTTTTTATATCAAAGAAAATCTTAATTCCCAGATAATTAATCCATTTGGACCACCAATCAAATTGTGTTCCATTTTTTAAGTGATATAAATGGGTCTGTGATAACTCAAATGAAATTACCTGAGATTTAGACAAATTCAATTTGTAATTAGAATATTCAGCAAATTCTTGAATAGATGAGAGAGCTGCTGGTATTGATGATTCTGGTGATCTTAATATTACATCTTCCGCGTATGGTGTGATTTTAACCCCTTAAGGACAGAGCCTTTGAAACATTTTTGTCCTTTCTGGACAATGGCTATTTTAACATTTCTGTGCTGTTTGTGTTTAGCAGCATATTAGAATGCGAAAGCCAAGTAAAAACAACACAGTCAAACAACATTAAGGTAGGGTTAGATTTGGAAGAATGGAAAATTTCTTCCCAAAACGAAAACAAATGTTAGGGCCAGCCATCCAAGCAACAGTATGCTGCTCTTGCTTTGAGTCTAAATAAAAACAATCTATATATGTCTGTCTGTATTTGTCAATTTTGTACAATGTATTACTAAGTATTTTAATAATTGTGGATGTGAAATATGTTTAATTTGTTTAACATACATTATACTTTAAAAAAAGTATATTCATTTCA
The DNA here is from genome assembly GCA_036172795.1 of Pelodytes ibericus. Classification (NCBI taxonomy): domain Eukaryota; kingdom Metazoa; phylum Chordata; class Amphibia; order Anura; family Pelodytidae; genus Pelodytes; species Pelodytes ibericus. The sequence continues at coordinate 225,676,439 of CM069857.1, read as the reverse complement.
CATCCATAATTATAAAAATACCCAGTAATTAATATGTATATATGTTAAAATATAATAAACATTTCAAATATTAAAAAAAATATCATCAGTGCTCCATTGGCACTTGGCAGTATCCCTTGCTGAATTGAGTAATGCACAGTGATAGCAACATGCTCTGATTAATTAATGAATGCATGCCTTGGGAGTGCCCCTGGCTGAGTGGAGTAATAAACTAGTAACATGCATTGAGACTGAATAATAGATCAATGCATGACTTGGGTGAGTGCATTGATCCATTACACAGAGTATGTTACTGTATATCACTCCATTCAGCCAGGGATACTGTCACGGCATGCATTGATATATTACTCACATCATGGTACTAGCCATTATTGAGTTCAACTAGCTAAACTGCCAAAGCATGCATGAACCATATATCTTGAAAGCCACTTTATAATTTTTAACTAAGACCCTTTTGTCCAAGAGTATTCATTAGAAGTAGTATACAGAGCAATAAAACAATGTTATATTGTAACACATTTGTCATTGATGATGTTTATTTTCAAATACAAACAGATTAAATATACACATTTGCTAAATACTGTATTTGCTCGAATAGAAGACGACCCTGATTACAAGATGACCCCCCCACCCAAACTTTGGATATTATTATAGCAAAGAAATGAAAAGTCTGAATATAAGATGACCGTAAAGGAAAAAAAGTTTAACATGTTAATATTCATATATAACCTGATTTTTCATATTCAATAATATTATGACAGGGAAAAAAATATTTCCTATATTTTCCAATCTGCCCCCAGACTTAGCCAATGCATCCCCCACACTGCCATCTGCCCCCCAGAATTAGCCAGTGCACCCCCCACACAACCATCTGCCCCCCAGACATAGCTAATGCAGCCCCCTAAATAGCCATCTTCCCCCAGACTTAGCAAATGTTGCCCCCCAGACTTAGCCAATGCTGCCTCCTCAATCCCCCAGACCTATACAATGCTACCTCCCCCTCCTCCTCCAGACTTAGCCCCTCTCCCAACTTAGCCCCTCCCCATGCTGCCCCAGTCAGCTTGGTGGCTAGTGGGGCAGTCGGTGGATGTCTGCAGGATATGCGCAGACATCCTCCAATGCTGCCCGACACTTCTGGGTCTTCTATGACCACCAGAAAGGTCACATGACCACTCGGCTTCCGCTGTAGAATTCGAGGCGGAAGTTCCGGGCAGCATCGGAGGATGTCTGTGTGTAGCGTGCAGACATCCATTGGCTGCCTAGGGAGATACTTGTCCCCTGCGCCTCTGAGGGGGACCTGAAGCTGAATCTTCTAGTCAGACCTCTATTTTATGATGCGGCAGCACTGATTATATAGACACTGAACATATAAAATGTTGTTTTATTTAGTCACTTTCTGTGCTGCTGGAATAGAATACATTGTGTGGACTGTAATAGACTTGCTTTTGAACATAGTAGGATCTCTTAATAGTGCAACACATTGCCCTATGACATCACTAGAGTGATTGGAAATTCCATGCATTTGAATGAAATTATTCTCTTTGGTTCCAGCAGCAAAAAAAAAGAAGGAAATTTACTTTTTTTTCTAGTGTGGTCAGTCCTTGTTTTTTGCAAACTGGAGTAATTTCCCTATTTCATCTTGTTATACATATTTTATATTTTTAAGCAGTGCAAAATGTAAAAAGTGCATTTTAAAGTACGCTGAAAGCACATTAATATGCATTAACATTTAGAAGATGCATTTTGGGCACCAGACAGTACTTTTGAGTAAGGAGTATGGGAAGTGGATACCTCCCCACGGGGTAAACTATTAAACTGTATCTATTTTTATTGAGTGTCATATTCTTTTTTCTATTCAGTATCTAAATATGCGCTCATTTTGGCATAATGTAAAAACACTTTTTAAATTATATATTATATCAATGTAAGTATAATTTATAATTCTCCTGTATAATTCTGATGTAATAAACATATTTCTCAAAAACTATATTACAAATAAATGCTATGCTACTATTTTATATGAATATAGGTTCACAGAACAATCTTTTCATCTAAATTGAATTTAACATGACATGAAATATATCATCAAATATAGAAAACATATTAACAAGTAGTATATTGACTATTTAAAGAAATTGCTATTGGTTTATAATTTTGGGCACAAGCTGTTCATTTAGTTGTTTAACATGCTCAGGCATTATTCTGAGTGCATTGGCAAGTCTAATCACCTTTAAATAATACATGAAACTAATTCAACTTCATTTCTCGCTTTTTTTTATTAATTGACACATGATTAATTAACATTAGTTTATTCAATTATTCATGTTTGCTATTATAGTGGTAAGATCGTTTGCATTCCGCATCTTACCACTAAAATGAAGAAAACAAACATTCAATTATTTGTTATTCTCAAATAATTGAAACTCGTTTGTTGGATTAAATAATGTAATCATTTTATTGTATTGACACATTTTTAGCGCCAACATATGTATAGTAATGTTGTTGCATAGAATGTGTGTCATTTCTGTTGCTTGCAGTTACAAAGTTACATCTGGAATAGAGTTGGAATAGGCAAAGTGTCCATACAACGACACCAGTGTCCATGGCAACATTTAACATAATTAAATTGTCATTCACAGACCCCAGTAAATGTCCACCATGAGCAATGTTAGTGCCTTCTCCTGTATATCAGTGGAATACTATTGTGGTTATTGCTTGCTATTAGAGTTGAGCGACACCTGGATGTTCGGGTTCGGCGGGTTTGGCCGAACTTCGGAAAAAAGTCCGGGTTAGGGGTCGAACTTGACCCCGAAATTGTCCCCGAACCCTGACCCCTTTGAAGTCAATGGGGACCCGAACTTTTGGCCACTAAAATGCCTATAAAAAAGTCCTGGAAAGGGCTAGAGGGCTGCAAAATGAAGTAAAATGTGGGTGAGTGTCCCCATTCATACGAATAGGTCAGTTGACCTATTCGTATGAATGGGGACTCTATTTCGGTTTATAGAAAGCCAATTGCCATGTAATGCTATTGGCTTTCTATAAATCGAAATAGAGTCCCCATTAATTGACCTATTCTTATGAATGGGGACTTTTTTTTGGTTCGCCCAACACTAAAATAAAAAGAAAGTACATAAACAGAATGTCTTTCGGTTTATAGACTTTCAGCTTATGGAATACATGCAATACTATTGGCTTTCTATAAACTGAACTAGAGTCCCCATTCATAAGAAATTCTATTAATATGTGCTGTATTTTTCCTTATAACATAGGCAGGGCTTCTGTATCATTACTCCTTGATACAGAAATGCTTGAAGTTAATTAGCAAATAAGAATTGGCTTTTCAATAGTATTTATATTTTTTTTGAAAACTCTAATGACCTCTAAGAAGAGACATTTAGGGCTGTAATATTGTAATACAATTCTATGCTGGCTTCTGCAACACTGAAAATCAGTCATTTATTCAAATACTAATTATACAGCTAAAGCAATGTACATCAGTATATCACAAAATAAATACAAATAGTGAAAAACAAATAACAATAGATATATAAATATATATGTCAAATTGTTAACAGACTATCTGCAAAACTGTTCAAGTAAAGATTTTATGTTGGATTTTAAAATTCAAAAAAAGATAAAGTATGCATAACAGATAATTGTTAACTAAATTTAGAAAGTTCTTAACCATGGGATGATAAGAGGAGGTGTGCACTACAGTAGCTCACCTGCCTATTATAGTATAAAGCTAAAGGCAATGTCACTAACAACACTGGGTTTATTTTTTATTTAATTTTTTTATATTCTTATATGGTCCGAAGACTGGCCAGAACAGTGAATCTTATCATGTCATTTGTATAACTGAAGGTGTATCCAACAGATAAAGTCAGCAAAGATGAGCTGCAAAAAAAGTAGAGCGAAAAACCGAAGACAGAAATAAAGTGTAGTTATTTCAATATAAGGTGTGGTTCCCAAAACTGTTTTCCCCCTTTTCAAATGAACTCAAATTCGTGTGAGCTTCTTAGATCTAGGCGCTCATAGACATTTGGTGATAAATGTTCCTGACACCAGTCACATACTACTTTACTAAATAAAAAATATCTTCTTAGATTACTGTGGCAGGCATCTGAGTGGGAATACAACAGAAACATCCACACAGCAACCGCATAGTAAACTGTAGGAAAAACTGATGCTGATGTTATGTTACGCTGTTCCCAAACAAAATTTCTAATTTGCTTGGTTAAACCTTTTACTGCTGACTTACTAATTAATATAGTGATCTTGATGTCTAAAGTGAATTAATTATACTACAAAAGAGACTTAGGGGTTGATTCAATATGCTGTCATCTGGTACAGAATCTGGCCAGATCAGAGGATATAACCAAAATTCCAAGCAGTCTGTCTTTTGGATATCCTATATAGCTGAGATCAGTCAAAAATCTGCAATCTGAGATGATCTTGGGCTGACAAAAATGTCCGCATTTGGATATGGGAAACATCAGTATAGGATTTTGTCTATTCTGAAAGTGCCAAATACATCCAAACTGGGGCAAATTCAGAAATAGGTTAAGCAATTTCAACTCTCCAGCAATTTTGTTGAGAATTGAACTTCAAAGGACACAAACATACAATAAAACATGTTTTTAAGTGGCAAATTCATATTTGAAAAAAAATTATGATTGGAATATTTCCCTACATTGCACACCAAGGACATGCCCTATAACCAACATTGCATACCCATTACATGGTCCATCACCCCAGGGCATGCCTTATCAGCCCAGGACATACACCATCGCTCAAATTACACACTTACATGCCCCCATCTCTGGCTTTTTTTAAAAGGGCAGCATTTTTTGCCACACCTCATGCCTACAAGGTAAGTGTCTAGGGTGGCACATCCCTTGTCTGTCTCCCACTAAATACAGCACTGCCGCCTGTATATGTACAGGCTCCCAATGCACAGCATAGGTGACCATGCCCATACATCCAGGCTGACTTTAAAACTGTGCAATTGAAGATTTTTCAATGTGATTTACGCTATTTTAGGCTTTTCCTCGAATTTCATGAGTGAATGCTATCCAGGAAAGCAGAAGCAAACATGGCCATGAGTACCCCCATGTGCGGTCTTAAAGTAACAGGCCAGTGACAATCATCATTGACCTGTCAATCACACCCCCTCACCCTTTGAAAATTGGGTGAGGGGTGTTTCAAGATGCCTCTGATGGAGGCAAGTCTGAAAAACCTAGAAATGGGGCTGTCTTAGCATGCATTAGCTGAGACAGGCTGTTTCAGTTATTGCAGGGAGGATTGTAATATGTTTAAGGACATATCACAATCCATTGCCATCCTCCTCCAAAATATGGGGGGATGGATGGGGTGAGTTGATCTTGATTATATAAACAGTTAGGCATACCATGTGGGGATTCATTTAAAAAGCAATCGTGCGTATGCATATAAATGCAGCATCACTAAAGTAACAACTTATCTATTGTCCAGAATGGACATCAAAACAAAGAAAAACTGTGTCCTTAAGGGGTTAAATGTCATGCATAGAAACAAATGTTTATCACATATGCCATTAGTAAGCTTTAGAGGGAACCCACTCACTGGCTTTTGGCAATGGTTGCTGCCTTAGACAACTTCCTCTTCACCAGCCTTTTAATATCTGAGTATCTGAACTGTAACAGGAGAACATTAATATTTGTATATTATCAATAGAGTTGAGCAGACACCTGGATGTTCTGGTTCGGCGGGTTCGGTCGAACTTCGGGAAAAAGTCCAGGTTCGGGCTCGAACATGACCCCGAACACCATTGAAGTCAATGGTAACATGAACTTTTGGCCACTATAATGCCTCTAAAAAAGTCCTGGAAAGGGCTAGAGGGCTGCAAAAGGAATTCAAGTGTGGGTAAGAGTAGGACAAGTGCCCTGCAAACAAATATGGATAGGGAAATAACTTCAAATAACATAAAATACATACAAATTTAAAATACAGCTGAGCCATAAAATAGCACTAGATGGAATCTTTGATTTTAGCTTTGGAAGAACATAAATCTAAATCTAAAGCATGGCTGAAAGGAGGATTAACAGAATTATCCATTTGAGAGAGGGTTGGAGTGCAGGGCATTCTCTTTCAGTTTATACTAAGTGACCCATAGGTTGAGGAGGCGGTGACCGTGGCGGTGTAGGTGGAAGCGGCGCTGGAGGAGGAGGTAGCCAGAATTTTTCAAAGTGCGCTATAAGCACAGTATTGGACTGTTCTATTTGACTCTCAGATAGGAAGTGCACCGCAAGACGCAAATGTACTATTTAGCACCCAAAACAATTAGAATTTTTCAAAGTGCGCTGTAAGAACAGTATTTGACGGTTCTATTTGACTCTAAGATGTAATACATGTAATGCTATTGCTATTCTATAAACCAAAATAGTAATGAACCTATTCGTATGAATGGGGACTCTATTTCGGTTTATAGAATAGCAATAGCATTATATGTATTCTAAAAACCTTAAGTCTATAAACCGAATGTCTTTTGGTTTATAGACTTTCGGTTTATGGAATACATGTAATGCTATTGGCTTTCTATAAACCGAAATAGAGTCCCCATTCATACGCATAGGTCAATTGACCACAACTAGAGGACATAGTCTTAAATTAGAGGGGCAACGATTTAAAAGTAATATCAGGAAGTATTACTTTACTGAGAGGGTAGTGGATGTATGGAATAGCCTGCCAGCAGAAGTGGTAGAGGTAAACACAGTCAAGGATTTTAAGCATGCGTGGGATAGACACAAGGCTATCCTAGCTATAAGACCGGGAACGGGGGACTAATAAAAGTACTAAAAAAAAATAAAAATTGGGCAGACTAGATGGACCGAATGGTTCTTATCTGCCGACACATTCTATGTTTCTATGTTTCTATGTATTCTATAAACCGAAAGTCTATAAACCGAATATCTTTCGGTTTATAGACTTTCGGTTTATGGAATACATGTAATGCTATTGCTATTCTATAAACCGAAAGTCTATAAACCGAATGTCTTTCGGTTTATAGACTTTCGGTTTATAGCCGAACCCCGGGCTCCAACACGAACATACAGTGAAATGTCCGTGTTCCGGTTCGGGGTCCGAATACCGTAATGTTCGGTACGAACCCGAACAGTGCGGTTCGGGTTCGCTCAACACTAATTATCAATCATTATCTGGATATGCTATCTTATTTACACAGACACATCTATACATCTTACTATACATGTATACATGTGTATTTATACAAACTCATATGTACATATGTTAGCAAACATCTACTGATATACATATACTGATACTAGCTTTGGACTGCATCTCCCATTGCCCTTTGCTACCTGTTGAATGTCATTCTACATTTGAATTAATGCAATTTGTTGTTTGCCCACCCTGTCTACAGCTAACATGCTTGAACAGCTATAGTTATATATGCACACCCTTATAGCGTCTACATTTGTTGCAGCTATTTTAACATATGCAGCCATGTGCAACATTTCCTATGTGTACATTCCTAGTTAACCTTAACACAGGTAATACGTGTGTTACATCAACTACAGGTGTGTGAGTTATGTGCATAGCGCAATTCAACATGATGCCATTGGTCTAAAAGTATTTAAATAGCACTTACTGTTTCATCACCATCTCCTGTCATCCCTGTTGCCCTGCCCTGATTCCAGGCTTTCTATTTTTTTTTTGTCAGTTGCTGGCTTCTAATCCTGCTCTAAAATGGTGGTCTTGCCATATTCTCACTATCTACTATAACATTCCTTGACAAGGATTTTCTGTGTGATGATTGCAGCAGTAATTTGCATCAATTTCTTAAACCTGGGCCAATTTCCAATTCACTGTATAAATAATGTTTTATTATTTACATTCATTTTCAAATTATATGTAGGTTACAGAGTACGGTACATTTAAAACACATTTTAACAATATGCATGTTCTGTAGACACTATGATGAAGAAACAGTTAAAACCAGGACATGTTTGTAAAAACAAATGACGATATCATTCCCTTTACCATTTCAAGATAGGCTGTAATTAGATAAACTGTTTGTATGTCACTGTCAAGTAATCATAGGCGTGCGCAGCCTATTGCATTAGGGTGTGCACCCTAAAGCACAAACACACACGCCGCACACGTGTGTGTGTATAGATATATAGATAGAAATATATCTATCTATATATCTATACACACACACACACATACACAAATGCACTCTGCATACTTACATACAGACCCGCATTCATATAATTATCAATATAAACAAACATTTAAAAACTGTATTAAAACTTTTTTTTTTATTAATTAAGCATTTAGCAATGTAAACAAACATTTCACTTTTTTTAACTTAAAAAAACACTTACTTAAAGTAAGTCCCCAGAACCCCTCCTGGGAAAAAACGATGTGCCTGTGCTCCGCTCTGCACCCTCTCCTCTGGCACTGCGGCTGGGCCTCACTCTTGCGTTGCCGTGACTCCGCCTCTGCGTGACGTCACGGAACGCGTGTACGCAAACGCGTACATTACAGGGGAGGTCTGAGGGATCGGATTAGGAGACAAACTCGGGCGGCAGACGGCAGTGCAGCACGGAGGTGAGAGAGCCTCAATTTTGAGGCTTGATTAGGGCAGGGCTTGACAAATTTAATTTACTTTTAGGAGCCAGAAAAAAAATCTAGGAGCCAGACAATGGCACATACACGAAACCATACATACACACACACAGACACACACAGAGTCATTCACATTCATACAGAGACAGTCAGTCAGTCACATTCATACAAAGACATTTACATTCATGCAAAGACAGTCAGTCAGTCTCCACACACATCCAGAGTCAGTCAGTCAGATCCACACACATCCAGAGACAGTTAGTCAGTCAGATCCACACACATCCAGAGACAGTCAGTCAGTCAGATCCACACACATCCAGAGACAGTCAGTCAGTCACTCACATCCACACTTAGCCAGACACACACACATACGCCATCAGATTGTTATTTTTTTTAAAAGAAAAGAGAAAACAAAAAGTGACTCACCCTCCCTGCTGTTTTACCTTATTGCACGGGAGGGGGATTTCTACTGCAGCTTGACCCATGCCTGTCACACAGGCACAGACCGTCTGCATGCTACTGCTGATAGGTGGGATGTCACGTGACACCCGCTGATCCGACACTACAGCGCGAGGGGGTGGAGCAGGAAGCGCACACTCTGCTTACCCTCGCGCTGCGAAAGAATAATACTTTTTTTTTTTTTTTTTTTTTTAACTAACCTCAGGACGGTGGAGCGCCATGTGCTGCTGATCCTACCCGGGCGCCTGGTACAATTTCCTAGTCGCCATGGCAACCTGGCGCCCGGGGTTTGTCGAGCCCTGGATTAGGGTGTGCCCAGGCACACCCGGCACACCCCGTGCGCACGCCTATGCAAGTAATACATTATAGCGTTTTTGTTTTTGTGCTCCTGGATCCCGTCACAAAGGTATCAGAAAAAAGAGACATGGTGGCATAAACATGATCAGGCTCTTAACTGACACTGTGGGTGCCTGGCAAAAACTTGTGTTGTCACTCATAACGTCACATAGTTATTCATGAACCTGGAAGTTCTGGCACTGTCTTTTAGAAAACTATAGCTGACTATCACTTTAAGCTTTGGCTACATTATTCCTCTTAGGCTTAGGTCAATCAAAGTGACCTTCTCTAACAGGTTGGATCCCGCTACAGGTACCTGCAGCAGGATCAAATACGCGTCTCATTCCAGGGGGCTGTGATAAATGGCTAAACTAAGTATGTTCTGTCCTACCAGCATTTGAGCCATGCAGCTTAGGACAGCATGTATCATCATACTGTTGTGAAGGTGTTAAAGAAAGGTTGTAATTATGTAAATTGTCTACATGTCACTCTTTCAACTAATGCATTGTAGTTACAAGTTTGGCAATAACCCCAGAACCTTAGATAAGCAACACTCCATGGGAATGAATGTAAAGTGGCCAGAAACACAGTAAATTTGATTTACCACCTGATTGGTAAACATTCCCACAGTGCTAAATACATACACAGATGTAGCAAAGATAGTTACAAAATCCAACAGTCATTAATCATGAGGCTCAGTTGGAGGATGCTAAAGGGAAATTATAGCCAGAAAACCAGTTATGGGCATAATACTATTTAAAATACATATGTTTTGTTACCACCATACTTTTTACTTGTGAAGTTGCAGTTGTTTGATACATCTACATCATACAAGATGAATAGAACAAACATTATGATTACAAACTCGGCAGTCTAAAAGCTTCTGTTTGGGATAAGCCATGCTGTTTTTAAATAGTATTGAAAATTACTATATTAACAGTGATTCAATATATACATGTGCTCATTGTATATCCTTGTGTTACTGTTTTATATGTGCATTCCAAATAGAAAGGCAACAGTAAAAAGATGAACATTTAACATATTCCTATATTTTTTATTTGTTGTCCTACATTTATTTGAATAAGCCAAATACGCCTTGGCAGTATTAAACATATATAACCTAGGGTCACAGATGTGAATATAATACAATATTTGACAAAAACCATAGATCATTAGGAATACATGTTTTACATGTGTCATATGGTTAATAAGAATGGTCACTAAAATGTCTATGTTCCAGTATGTAGTTTTATTATTAAGACTGACATGTTTTACTAAAATGTTTTTTAAAAATTTAAAAATGTTAAAGGGATGCTTTTTGGAAAACCTTACATGATAAAAGGCTATCATGGCTGATGAATCATGCATAACCATGATTTTAAAGCATCCATATGTTTGTACTTGTAGCATGCTCAAGCCTGTTTGTTAGGCCTCGCTTCACCATGTATATTATGTGAGCCTGTGACAAGCTTAGTGCATAGACATCTTTCTATCTCCATTTAAAACATCCATTGTCTGAAGAATTAAACCTCTTGAATACCGTTCTAAGACAAGGAATAGTTCATCTTTGTTAGATACTTTTTCTGTATTGTTATTTTTAGTCACTCTCTTGAGATTCATTACAATAGCTGCACCTCCATTAGTAATAATTCCACAGTTACACTGTCCTGGGCTAGTCTAAACTATATCCATCAAAAAAAAACCTGAGATGAGAGATGTCTCAGGATACCATTGTGTTAAAAAAAATACGGATTCTTACTGTATAGAAGTGTTGCAACATAAAGCATGACATTAGCAGACATGCAAGCTCTTTTCTCATTTCTCTGATATGACCTTACTATATCATCATTACGGACTGGGATCTTCTGTCTTGTTCCTATGGTCTGTTAGAAGATAATCTGTGTTTCCAATAACTATGAAGCAATGATGCTTTGTCTTATATGAAAACAGATTATTGCTATGTTCCTGTCATTCATCCTGACTAATGTTTTAAAGTCTGCAATTTAGACAATTTGTTGTTTCTGTACCATGATTATTTTTAAAAAAATGTTTTTTACAGCTGATTAATATACTACCACAATGTAGCCCAAATAAGTAAGATAGGAATGGATATAAACATCATATTTTAATTTCAGTAAGTGGTTACTTGATAATGTAAACAAATCATAACATATTTTGATATCAAAAAATGCTGTAGTTGTAGCAAATCAACAGGTAACTTGTATTTATGTTATTCAATATTGTACCTACAGAACCTCCACCTTTGGATGTTTTTTGGGGGGGTAAAAAGGAATAGCCAAAATATTAGTTTCTTTAAACGATTGGCGGATCAATACTAGGATGATCCATCATATACCTTTTGGAGTATTTTTTTTATACATAGGGTTGGTCTATAATTGGGCCATTTTCCCTTCTTTTTTTTTTTTGCCTTTTGCATATACCTATAGTGCAAGTCACGCTGATGTGGATGGGTTTCAGTACCCTATTCTTAATTTATCTATGGATATTTTATATACTTAATACATTTTTACCATCTTTGTTTATTGTTTTTCCAGATATATATATATATATATATATATATATATATATATATATATATATGTATACATATAAAGAGAGAGAGAGAGAGAGAGAGAGAGAGAGAGAGAGAGAGAGAGAGATTTTTTTTCTCATGTTGCTTTTTATTTTTCCTGCTTTTGTTTGTTTTCTATTTTGTCTTTTCATATACCTGTGTGCCAGCCTTAATTGTTTTTTTTTAGCTGCACTTTTGGGTCTACATAGACACCCCACAATTTTAATATTATTACTGCTGTTCTGTATAAAGCAATATAGATATTTATGTCATTTATGTTTTTCATTGGCCCTTGTTTTCATGTTTTGTGTATTTATTTCTAATGTAATCTTCTTTTCAGCTTTTCGTGTACACACAGTTTACACATTGTATTTCACAACACTATGTCCATTGTGAGGACAAGAAAGTTAGTTTTGATTGTCACAGAATGCTATGACTTCACCACGTCACGTTGTGCGTCAATATAGCGGCATCATTAGAACAGCCTGTACAATCTTCTTTTGTTCAACTGAAAGTGTTTGTGAGTGATTTTTTTCTGTTTTATTTTATATACATATATATATTGTACTACTATTGTAATTAATCAGGTCTCCCTTGATAAAGGCAGATTGTGCCAAAATGTCGCGTTGACCACATGCCCTCTTGTCTTAGCTTCATTTGTCGCTTTAATTGGATTGTTTAGTGTCAGGCTTTTGGAGGCTGTTTGACTACTGTGCTTGTTAGTAATTAGGATACTATTCTAAACTATTCTATTGTATTGTACTTCATTAGTTTTATACTATAGTAATAAATATAATATAATGACGCTTTAAAAATGTTGATGCATTGTTGTGTGCTCCTCCTATATACTTTTCTATTCAGTAGATAAGAACCATTCATTCCATCTAGTCTGCCCAATTTATTGTTGCTGCCTCCACTTTTTCAAAATGCTGGATTATACTTCTGGATTTCATCAAGCTCTGTCCACTTGTATTTGATATAGATTTGTCTCACTGATGTCAATGTTAATGGTCAGCTTCTCTTCTATCCATCTTAATTAAAAAAATTATGAATAAGCGCTTACAGATGAAAATATTCATCTGTGAGCGCTTACATTTTTTTGCAATTGCGGCTACTCAGTATCCCTTACTCGGGTTTGAATAGTCAGTCCTCGTTGTTTAAAACATAAGCATCAAAGGGATTTGGACAATTTCCTAATGAAAAACATAAATTTTCTGTTATCCAGGGTGGATTGATCCCATCCAAACACGCTCTGAATTCGGGTGGGGGAGAGGAGATTGTCAGCAGACGTGGGGAGGAGAGGAGAGAGACAACAGATATGGGGGGTGGGGGAGAGATACAAAGGGGTATCCAAGATTTTTAATTTTTATATATGCTAGAATGTCATTATAATTATACTTAAATAAGATCATATACACAGGTTGCTCTTTTTTTTATTGTGCAAAATCTCCCACATATAATAATGATTTTGAGGCTACCACAAATCTTTTTTTTTTTTTAAACAAATACAAAAAACGGTGTGGGCTAGATCATTTTTCATGACTTGTAAGATCTTTTTGCACAGAAAGTCAAAGACATTAATAAACACTGACTTTTTTGACCATATAGCTGGGGTAGCCAACCGTTGGTGCTCCAATGTTGTGGACTATATTTTCCTTGATGCTTTGCCAGTCTTACAGCTGTTATGGGAGATGTAGTGCATACCATCTGGAGTGCCAAAGATTGCCTACCTCTGAGAAAGAGCATCATCACAGATCCAAACATTCTAAGATTACCATTACAGATATGTACACTATTATGTCCTTTATAAAAAAATTTCATGACATGAAAAAAAACTATTGTACCTGTTCTAAGCAGCACTTAATGAGGCTACTATTATATTGTGAAGTGTAGCTTAATCACTGTAACCCCTGGGTGCCGAGCTGTACAATTTAATGTAATCCCCGCTTGTTGGAGAAGCTATTCTGTAATTGATACAAAAGTATTTTCTGTGTTATACACAGAACAATACAGGTAAAGTCTATTGTTATATCCTGAGTACAGAGAAAAAGGCTTTATGTCCAAAAAAATGTATTCGTGACTTGTATTTATTACCTGCAAAGCTGCTATTTATCTGTATTTCTACCCACACGGTTATAGGCTGCTCTATGAGCAGCATCCATCTGAGACATTGTACAACATGTAAAGCCTTCCCTCATTAAATTCATGAAACCACACAAAATATATTTCATTTTAAAGCAACACTAGGAAAAAAAAGTAACAAAGTCTATATAAAGAGTTGATATAAATTATCTATCTTTGGCAGAGCATATTGTATAGCCTGTGTAAAAATGACTTCTTGATTTTAATTTGGTTGATAGACACAAAGAAGACATCCTATTAATAAATCATGTAATAGGTCATACTTTTTTATATAAAATCAATCCATGCATGCAACTTCTGCATCATTAAGAAACACTATATTTTTCAGGATGCTAAGTAAAACTTCTTTACAAAATAGAGCTTTAAAGTAATTTAATTTTCATTTAATTCATTCAAAGGGAATGGTTTTTAGGGCCCTAATCAAAACATTAGCTAACAAGGCTGTGTCAGTTATCTGCCCCATCTCATAACTGCCAAGCCTCAGTAAGGTGGTGTCCCTAAGCTACTGGGTAGTCCTAAAATGCCACTTGGTTGGTTTACTGCTGAAAGAGAGTTTGAAAACACAATGATCATCAATTTGATCAAACAAGTTGTCATTAAATATATTTTTTTTCCTTTTTTTTTTTTAAATATCTTTTATTTTATTTTGTCATATTTTTTAAAAGGGTTACATTACAAACATTCAATTTCTTCACATGTTCTTATTCGTACTTCCAGACTATAGTTCTATATAAATCTTCCTAGAAAATGTTCTTCTATAAAATGTAAAGTATTTAACATTTCAATATACAAGTGTAATTTAATACTGCTCTGAACATAAAAACAAGGGAAAGAAGAAAAAACACACTGACAAATAAAACAATTATAATGATACAATACTTTAATTGTCTGGGTTAGTAAAGGTAAGACATTGGTTTCTATTATTTTAGTTGGATCAGGACAGATTTTTATACCAAGGTATGTTATATGGTCTTCTGCCCATATGAATCTATATTTTTTCTCCAGCAACAATTTCAGCTCCGGGGGGATTTTATTCGCCATAGCCACCGGTTATTCTAAATTCAATTTATACACGGATATCACTCAGTATCTTCTTAGTTCTTCCATTAACTCTGGTATTGAGTTTCCGGTTTCGTTAAAGTAACAACCACATCGTCTACATATAGACTAAGCTTTACATTTTGGTCCCCAACTTCTATGCCTGCCATATTTATATTCTGCCTTATGGATTCTGCTAAAGGCTCTACTGAAATCAAGTACAGTGGCGGGGATAGTAGGCAGCCTTGCCTGGTTCCGTTATACAGATGGAACCAATCAGAGCTGAACCCTCCCCCCACCACTCTTGCGGACGGTGTGGTGTATAAGGCTAATATTGCATGCATTATCCATCCTTCAAAACCAAAACCCCCCATGGCCGCCTCCAGGAACCCCTATCTGACCCTGTTGAACGCCTTCTCGGCATCCAAAGACAGGGCCAGATGGGGGATCTCTCTCTTCTTCACCCAGTCCAAAACATCCACCAATCTCCTAACATTGTTTACCGATGTCCTTCCTGGAACAAATCCCACCTGATCAAGATGGATTATGGAGGGCAATACTTCTTTCAATCTTTCTGCAATTACTGCTGCGTACAGCTTAATGTCTGTGTTCAACAGAGAGATAGGGCGATAACTAGAGACCATCTCCGGATTCTTCCCCTCCTTTAATATGGTGGTAATATTAGCTTTCAGTAGCTCCTCTGGGATGGCTTTTTTATTGGCCATATAATTGAAAGTCGAGGTCAATTACTGGACTATGTCTTTTTTGAAAACTTTATAGAATAAGTTATTAAACCCATCCGGGCCCGGTGTTTTATTTAATTTTAATTTGTCGATGCATCTGTTTATTTAAGCTTCCTGAAAGGGATGGCTTAAACTTTGTAGTTGGTCTAAATTCATTTTTGGCAAAGTAAGCTGTTTAAAATATGACATTACTTCTTTTGAGTCTGGCTCATCAGGGAGCCTGTAAAGGAGCTGATAATTTTTTAAGGAGGTTGCTATTTTAAATGGTGTCATCATTATTCCTTCCTCTGCTCTTATTAATGTTGTTTGTTTTTTAGCTTCCTGTTTTTTCAATTTTGCTGACATTAATTTGTTCACTCTATTGTTCTTATAATACCAGGTAGTCTTCAGTCTTTCCAATCTTTTGTTTATCTTTTCTAATTGTTGATAATTTATTTCCTGTTCTATTTGCAAGATCTTATCTGACAGTGATTGAGAAGGGGTCTCTTTGTTTGCCAATTTTAGGGAGTCTAAGGTAATAAAGGAGGCGGACACATTTTGGGAGTTCCTCTTCTTTTCTTGTGCCCCAAGTTTAATCAGATAACCTCTAACTACTGCTTTAAGAGTGCACCATATCATGGAGGGACTAACCCCGCTGTTATTATTTTCCTGGAAATATTTGTTTATTACTTCTTGTATAGTTAATACATTTTGCTTTTTTCCATAATAGGTTAGTATTTAATTTCCACTCTGTTCTACATTTATAATTATCTATATTCAAGTTAATCCAAACTGCTCCATGATCTGACCAACAGACATCCTTTATACCAACTCCTTTAACTTTCTGAGTAATTATTCTCTCCCCAAATATCATGTCAATTCTAGAATAGGCCAAATGCGTTCTAGAAAAACATGTATAGTCCAAATCTGAAGGATGGAAGATTCTCCACAGATCCAGGAGGGGGAAGAGCTTAATCATGTTCCTAAGTCTTTTGACATTACTAACCAGATTCTGACCATTAATCTTTTTTGGGGGGAATTAATTCCCCTCGCATTGACTGTAATTACCTTCAAGTTAGTCATATAATACCTGTTTTCTACCTCTTGACTTTACCTCATCTTTTGCGAACGTTACATAAATACATAAACAAATAAACACAAATAGTAACCCCACAAAGTACATTTACCCTCCCAGGATTCCATTGCGGGATATCCCTTGACCCCACCAATTGGCATGGCTTCTCAAAAGGAGAAAGACTAGCCAAGTTGTGCTATCCATAATTGCCTATAGATTTATTGTTTGCCTTCATGGTAATCAGCACCAAAAAAAAAAAAAAAACATCTTCCAAATACAAATCAACATTGCTTCTCCTCTAAATTAGTGCTCTTTTCTCCCCAGTATAGGTTCTATAGATGCCTATTCCGTTATTAGGGTATCTATTTTTCTACAACTCCTGTGTGTATAGAAACCCCGGATACCTTTATTATTCGCCATAGAATATTTACTACTAATATCACGCACAGAGCTGAAATACATGTTTTTAATTTGCATTTGATTATTTATCTTCCCCTTCCTTTCTATGGCAACTTTCTCTATCCCCTTATCTGTAGAATATTCTAAAGATCTTTAGCCTTGTCTGGGATTGGTCTTCTGCACCATCCAAGGTTAAGAGTGTTATTACAAAACTTTCCCTTTCACTTCTCGGAATTTACACACACACACAGGAAGTCGTCATTCTCCTATTTCTTTGGAGATATATTCCCCTCTTTCAACCTTTCTTGTGTCAGTACTTTTTTAATTTCAAAGTGCATTCTTGTGTCTACATTAATCAGTATGTTCAATGTGTTACTTTAATATTTTACTGCACATAATTTTTAACCTTAAAGTGAGTCAACTTACTTAAAATAATTTCTATATATATACGCGTGTAGACTCCTTCTTGTGTGTAAAGATCATGAATATCTATTGCTTTTTACTTCAAAGTTACTGTGCTTATAGGTGATTTGTACAGAGCTATTTCGGCTCCTTTAAACCTATCTTATATCAATATTCCTTTGATCTTAGTGATTTTTGCTTTTCCCTTCCCTCCCCTCTCCCTCTTTTCTCCTTCCCCTCTTAATTTCTTTACACTCCGTGAATTTACATTATACTATATTAATATTTACAATATACATTTACATCTTCCAATAATAGGAAAAAGAGAGGGGGAGAAATAAGGAGAAGAAAAAAAAAAGAGGAACCTTTTACATCTATTTCAATCTAGAGCTTGGGGTGAGCGGAACACCTCTTTTTTATCCTCATGCATAACAATAATTTTTGTAGGGAAACCCCAGGAGTATTTTACTCCTTTTGATCTAAGAGCTAAGGTCTGTTGTAGAAATGTTTTAAGGCCTTTCTAGTATGTATTGAGAGGTCAGGAAACAGTTTTATCTGTTCATAGATAGAGTCTTTCAAAAATTTACCAGATATAAGTCTCATTAATAATAACGTATTTTTGAAAGACTGAAAACATATCACCATGTCTCTGGATAGATGGTCTGGAACACCCTCTTGCTTGTGTACTCTGTGGCATCTCTCAAGCAGATTTATACAGTTCTCCGAGGGTATTCCCAGAAATATGAATAGATCTTCAATATCTTTGTCCAGCTATTTAAGTAGGATCTCCTCCGGAATTCCTCTTATCCTGGTGTTGTTTCTTCTTGATCTGACTTCTAGCTCTGCTACCTAAAGTGTTAGGTTTTCAATTTTCTCCTGGAGTTCTCTGGTATCCTCCTTCTGCGTTATCAGCTGTGTGTCATTATTTTCCATTTGTGATGCCAGCTTTATTATTTTATCGCCCATGATGTTTATTCTTTTTTTTATTTCCATCATATTAGTGTGTATCTCTTTTTTTATACTTTCTGATTGTTCTTCCAAACATTTGTTTTATGAGCTCTGGAGTAATAGATTGTAGAGCGTTGGTATCTTTCTCAGGATTTTCAAGGTTTATATGCATATCAGATAGTTTGTTTGGTGAGTTCACTACTCTATCTAGATTTATAGCTTCTCCTCTTATCAAGGGGTAAGGAAACCAGACAGTCTTTTTTCCATTTTACTGTCCTGCTTCTTGTCTCTCTTTGTATTTTGACGGGCTTCTCCTGGTTTTCTTGAAGCCATAGTTTTAATTTTTTCTTTTTCTTTCTTTCTCTTCTTTCTTCCCTCCTTCTCTTTCTCCTTTCCCTCCTTCCTCTCTCCTTTGCCTGTTCTAATATGAGATGGAATCCAGGAGTAAGCTTATATACATAGTTCTCTTAATCCCTATCTGGGCTGAGTATTTGAATGTCCCAATTAGTCCTGGGCTTAGGCCTTCCACAGCCCACTTGTTATGATGAAAGGTGTCTGACAGAACAAAAGAGGGCTTGTAGTTTCAGTGGGGTTTTTCCACGACCTCAGTGTAATGCGTGTACCATTCAACAGTGATTCCCCAAATAACACAGAAGATTACCTTTCGTCTGTTGGTCAAGAGGATCTGGGACCCCAGGAGTGTCCGTGTGCCTCTCCAGGCCATCGCTCACTCCCGGGCTTCCCAACCAGTCCTTCCCTTTTTCTTTTTGGCACGGTAATCCTCAGTGACGGAGATTAGGTTTCAGATATGTATGGGCCTCTGTTATATCACTCTGTTGCATTCAGGGTCTTTGAGAAGGTTTATTTGTCCTTCTGAGAATCACACGTTTCCTCAGGTCTTTCATCAGTATAACAAATAGAGTCTCTTGTATTCCTTTTGTGGCACCGTAATTTCCTTTGTCTGAAGTACTTTCGATTCTGTACAGTACATATTTCGTGTGGCTCCGCTGATTCTCCTTCATGGGGTGTTCCTCACTCCGTTTTCAAGCGATTTATCTAGGGGACATTATTTCACCATTTTCTGGAACGGTCCTACCATAGAGTCAAAGCAAAACCCGCGAAGTTTGGCTACGTCGTCACATCATCGCTCCGCCCCCTCCCTCCATTAAATATATTTAAGGATAATACATAACAAAGAATTATCAGAATTTATTTCATCATATTCAACTCTTATTCTGAAGCTTTTTTATATTTATATTGATAGATTCAATGATGTTACAATCAGTATATATAAACACTGAGAAACCCGTTGACACAGACAGATCACAAACTAGCATCAAAAGAGAAGTCAAAATATTTGTTAATGACTTATAGCAGGTAATTTTCAAACAAGGAAAGGCTACAACTTGTTTGATCTGCAAGACAAAAGGATGCTGTCAACACAGAAGTTGTACTGCTTTCCATTTATGAACCTGTAAGACTTTAGAAGTAGCATGTGTGGTCATTTTATAGCAGTGCAAGGGAGGTTTACAAGCACACATCTTTTTTTATCCATGCTATAAAGATAAATCCCAGAATTGTTTAAAGTAAATGATTTAACACTCTAAAGAATATAGAAATATATTATAGAGTCGGGTAGGCAGTCGAGAATGTGATCCATGTAAAGTAATTATGTTGGCAATGATTTCAGTAATGACTTGGAGATATGTAGCTGGTATCTAGATATCCTTTCTGACTCTTTTTGAAATTCCACTGGCCACTTCAATGCATTTTTTTTATGTTATCTATACAAGCTATGATATATTTCTTTACTACTCTGCAAAACAACACTTCCCATTGCAGTATCATTTTTGTGTCTTAATTTGTTTTTTAATGCACCTCTAGCTAAAACTCGATTTTGTTAATCCCATTAAAATGATGGCCCAAAAGTCTCATTAATGGAGACATTTTTAAGGATTATCATCACAGCATATACAGAACACTAGCCACAGCAGAAAAACATGTACTACCACTTTGCTCATTCTGCCTCTGTTCATCTAAAACAAAATGTGTAAACCATTTTAAAGATTTACAATGAATAAAAGTGAGGGTGTATAAAATATAATTTAACTTATTTGTCATGAAACTAGCAGGAACATGTATTGAATGACCAAGATTAAATGTCACAATATCTATACTATTTATGCACATCTTTTTTGTAAAATATAAAGTTTTTCCATATCCGCTTGATATTGAATTTGATTTTTCATTTCTGACAAGGAAGGAATCGTAGACTTCCTCCAATATCTAGCAAAATCAATCTTTGCCGTGGATGTTATGTTTATTGAAAGTAAAAGACACATTTGGGGACTGACACTATTATTTTCTCCACATATTGAGTCAAAAATTTAATTTAGTCCCAATTTGAGTTATTTGACAATCCCACCATATATGGAATATGTTTATAGAAATTATGCACAATTGAAAATATGCTAATTTTGAAATGACTGAAAATGTGAAATTATTAACTTTTATACTCTCATTTTTTAAGGTTTAGTTTGAAGTCATGACAAAATAAAGAAATAAAATGTGTATATATATATATATATATATAACAGTCCAAAAAACAGAAAAAATACACGCACTCACGGGTCTTTTTCAATTGAAGAAATCATGGTCTTTATAGTCGATTACCAGACGATAGTGTTACAAGTACAATGAACCATGTGGTCGACGTTTCGGTCCGAATCTCGGACCTTTATCAAGACTACATATATATATATAGATAGATAGATAGATAGATAGATAGATAGATAGATAGATAGATAGATAGATATAATTCAACTTATCTCATAATGAATAAAATTGTGTCATTTATGTTATACCTTACAACAGAATCCCTTGATACATTTCTGGTCCATCTAAACAGCAACACATGGGGTATATTCTTGACTTGTCAACATACCAAAGTATACAAATTGAATTTAACTGTTTAAGTGGAGGAATCAACAATACAAACTACAATTAACTTTAACAAAGTGGGGGACTACATGCTTGTTAGATGAATAAGAACAGATTGATACATGAGGTATAGTGTTAGGGATGGTTTGAGCTAGGTGGGCTTGGCCGAGAATTAATAATGTGTGTTCTAGTTGGTACATTGTTCTAGTTGAGTACATTGAGAGCTAGGTGGGATTGGCTAGAGTTTAATTAATGCATATTCTAGTCGGATGAACAGTATGCTTTCTTAAAGTTGTCATTAAAACTTTTGTCCCCTTGGCTGTTCCCAACCGTCTCCAAAATAGAAATAATTATTTTCTAACACCAAGCCCAAACCTTCGACTATAAAGTTACATTAATCTGGATGGAAATTTGGTTCCTCTGCTAAAATATGTCTCACTGCTCTTATTCCCCTTGAATCTTCAATATTTCTATACAATGACTTAATATCACTAGTTACTAATATGTAAATTTCCTTCCATTTTATTTCATTCAGAATCTGGAAGATACTCACTGTATCTTTTAAATGAGAGGGTTATTTTTGAACAAATGGTTGCAACAAACAGTCTAAGTATTCTGACAGTCAGGAAGTGATCAAATGTATCCTGGAGACAATTGGTCTTCCCAGTGGGGATGTGAGATTATGTGGGGATTATGTACTTTGTGTGACACATTGAATACATGTGTTTTGGGATATTTAATATTCAAGTAGTTGTACTCTTTCATATTTAAGATACCTTGTTCTATACCCTTTTCAAGGAGATTAATATGTTTTTCTTTTCTCGCTGGAATGGGAACTGATTTTAGTATTGTATATGTGTTAGAGTCATTTAGCTGTCTTAAAAACGCCTTCTTATAATCCTAG
Organism: Pelodytes ibericus; assembly: GCA_036172795.1. Lineage (NCBI taxonomy): Eukaryota > Metazoa > Chordata > Amphibia > Anura > Pelodytidae > Pelodytes > Pelodytes ibericus. The sequence goes on along the minus strand of CM069857.1, from coordinate 225,653,871 downwards.
TTTTTAAGGATAGCTATCCCCCCGCCTTTGTCCATTGGTCCACTTCTTCATTAGATTGTAAAGATTTTAAGGCTTTTTTCTCCTCCATACTTAAATTGTGACTATATGTAGTCTTTTTTTACATCCAACATAACTAAAGTTTTGAAAAGTTCCATCTGGGATGTTTTAAATAACTGGGATTAAACTTGGATGATTGAGATGGATATTCTCACTTAACTGTCTCTTCCCAAAGAGAGAGAGACATTTTTTCCACTGTTTATACTTTTATATCATTTAGGAAGAAGGAAACATGTTCTATTTACATATGGAGCTTATAAACTTAAGTGCTGTAAGCTACCACAAAAAAAAACATTTTTATGAGATAGTTTTACATGTAATTTATGCAGATAGATAATTTTTAAATAAAGATTAGTCCATTTAAAAGCTTTGAATAGACACTAATGAGAGGCAGGATGACGACAATGCAAGGGTTAAATGCAGAATAAAAACTGAATGGCAGATGACAATGAGGCAATGTCCATGAGGTAGCCAATCAGGGCAAAATGCGTAGACAGAAGGGAAGGAGCCTAAATGCAAGTTTTCTGAGGAGGAAGAGTGGAGCTCTTTTGAAAAAGCCGAATGGTTATACCACACATATGCCGATTACAAGAGACCTAAATGTAAGAAAGTCTACATTTTTTGTGTATTAAAGAACCACTTGTTTACTGACAAAACTATTTGCTTCTCCTATGTTTGTCTTACCATCTGCCTAGCCGATGTATTGCTATCAAACTAGCTTAAATATATTAATTGTAGACAGTACAACAATTAAAAAGGAAGAACCTAAATAACATTTCCTAAATGCATCTAAGAGTTTATTTTTATTAGATTTTGTGAGATATCATTTGGATGTATAAAACCCAGTAACAATCAGCATTATCAAATCTGAATTAAACAGTAAGTAACACAAGCTAATAATATTAATAAATAGTCCATTTGGAGAAACATATTCATGACCATATATCTTCTTGGTCAGTTGTGTGAATGTAACTATTAAAAGAAACATCCGTAAATACCGTATTTGCTCTAATATAAGACAAGGTTTTTTTCAGAGCAAATTCTCTGAAAAAGTCCCCTCGTCTTATATTTAAGGTCGTCTTATAATCTGACCTCAAATCGAGGTCAGATTATAAGACTGTGATCCAGGTCCCTTGCAGCAGCGGAGGATGTCTGCGCGTATCATTCAGACATCCTCCACTGCCTCCACTAGCCACCAGGAGAATCGGGCAGCCGGGGGATGTCTGCACGATACGTGCAGGCATCCTCCATGCTGCCTAACACTTCCGTCTATTATGACGAACCGGCTGTCCGTCATAATAGACGGAAGTGTCGGGAAGCATGGAGGATGCCTGCACGTATCGTGCAGACATCCCACCGGCTGCCCCCACTAGCCACCAGGGATCAATAAAAAAAGTTAGGGGGAGGGAGGGAGGGGGGCAGAGAGATAGGGGAGGGAGGGGGTAGAGAGACAAGGGAAGGGAGGGGGAAGAGAAAGACAAGGGGAGGGAGGGGGAAGAGAAAGACAAGGGGAGGGAGGGGGAAGAGAAATACAAGGGGAGGAAGGGGGAAGAGAAAGACAAGGGGGGAGAGGGGAAGAGAAAGACAAGGGGAGGGAGATGGGAAGAGAAAGAAAAGGGGAGGGAGGGAGGGAGGGAAGGGGAAGATAAATACAAGGGGGGAGAGAGGGGAATAGAAAGACAAGGGGAGGGAGGGGGTAGAGAAAGACTAGGGGAGGAAGGGGGAGAGAGATAAAAGTTTTGGGGGAGGGGGAGACAACGTGGGAGGGGGAGAGAGATAACACTGGGGGAGAAAGAGGCAGCATTGGCACATAAAAGGAAATAAAAACAAGAAATGCATGTGTTCAATATCATCATTTTTATTAAATATTAAAAAGCAATTTACATGTGAATATATACAAGTTAAACTTGTTTCCTATAGGGTAGTCTTATATTCAGGCTTTTAGTTTTTTTCCTAAAGCGGGGTCGTCTTATAATCAGGGTCGTCTTATATGCGAGCAAATACGGTATGATGAATATGCCACAGGTTGAGGAGTTCAAATGCTTTCTGTGCACGAAACACATCAAGCGAGTTCTTTTCTATTTTTGTATTTTTGATGTACCCAGTTTTGTTACGATGTGCTGCTTTTTAACCAGAACGGATTAAAGGATTATGTTTTAAATGGTACCTTTTCAAATAGTCGTAGCAGTTTTCCTTTTTGTCTCTCTGCTGTTACGTGAAAGCCTTCACCTTCAGGATCACTCCGACCTATGAAGGACCTGCAGTCTGGATACAAGGTGTGCTACCTTTGATCAGTTATATTGTCTTTCTCGTAGAAGTTTGGGTCACTCTGTGTATTTTTTTTAGTTCAAATGTCAACAAAAAAAAAAATTAGAGAAGGAGGAACATAAATACTGCATGTATTCCATCTAGTCTAATTGATAAACAGTAACTTCAAAAACTGATTACTGTTAAACCCATCACAGATATGGTCAAAAGTGTAAACATATTAATTTATCCTGGCAATTATGCTATTAAACTCTAGCTTAAATACTTGAATCCCACAGAAACTAAATATGGTTTTTTTCTGAGTGCCTCAATGCAAAATCGTTGTTGGTAGGCAGTAAAGCAAATGGAAAAGAAGGACCCTAAATAACATGTCCTAAATGCATCTAAGGGCTTTTTTGACTGTGGTTTTTTCTGGCATGTAGGGTGCAGGGAAAAAAGAGGACATTATTTAATTACTTGTTACACAGAAAATGTTACCTCTTTGCTACAGTTTAACTTCAGGTTCAAAATTGTAGGTAGAACCACAAGACCAGTGATGGCGAACCTATGGCACACGTGCCACAACTGGCACAGAAAGCCCTTGGTTATGGCACTCGGCCATCTTCACCAATGATCACCGTTGTCTTATCCGTCCGGCTTCTGAAGAGAGAGCAGTTCGCAGTGAGTTAGAGAACCGTGTAGCACTATTTCCAGTGTGTCATGTTCTTGTTCTGCCAATATTCAGGCGAATGCGCGCAATTTGAGAAGTGGGTAGAAGCGTTCATGTAAAAAACCAATTAACTGTTTAGTTTCCAACCTGAATGACCTGTGTCTCTCTTGCAGTATTGTTATGTGAGTTCAAATAAATCTATTTTTATTTTGTCATACTGAATCCATTCCTCTCTCTCTAAATATATTTTTTTCTATTTTGTTCTATATTTTACTGATTTTGGCTATATTATATTGTCTTTTTGCTGTTTATATATATTGTACATGCCCAACGCCCTTTCTGTTATACTATCTGTGAGAACGAGAGGGCTATTTTTCGCTAGTAGTGTCCAGTACTGTTTATTCTACATGTGTTTGTATGCATGATATGCATGATATGTGTTTGTGTGAGTATATGTGAGCATGCATATACTGTGTGTGTGAGCATATACGTGTGTATTTGGTGCTGGCATTTTGAGGTCAGCAACTCATTTTCATGCTGAAAATTGGGCTCTAGAGCCCAAAAACTTTCGCTATTACTGCACTAGACTAATATATAAGAATTTAAGAACATATACATAGAAAAAGTGTATCTATTCATTTTAATAAGGAATACAAAAGAAAACCAAAATATAAAACTGTTGGTGCTAATAAGCTCAAAGTTAAGTGAATTGTCACCATGCATACATGAATTAATAGCTGAGTGCATCACACAATATCATGGAGTGTTCACCCCTGATTAAAATAGTAGTTCACAAGATAAAATGGCACACAACCAAAACTGGGGAAAAATATTACACTTCTGCTTATTTGTTTAAACTTCTCATAAAGAAGATAAACTCTTACATGTTCCTGAGCAGTCCCTGCTCAGGTTTTTAATGCTCCAATTGAGGCACAAGCAGGATCTGTTCATTGTCTCCAAAAAGTGAGAGAAATCCATATGAAGAAGTAAGAAGATGGACAGCAAAATGTCCATTTAAATTAAACTTTAATAGAGGAAAAACCAAATATCCACTCTTACATCTAAAGTGTCCCATAGTAAGCAACCTGTGATGGGTGTGTTCTCAATTTCCACAATTTTGGCTTCTTGGACACCTGGCCCCACCTTCTCCGCATTGTTTTTACGTCACTGCGTCTTTACATCACTGGACAACAATTTTAGCTATTGGTTAGCTTCCTAAGGTTTATACTGCAGCTATCCATCCTCTTGCTTATATAAATGCCATTATCTCCATTTGCATAGCGTGATTGGTGGATTGTAAAGTAATTACTCAATGTGTTAAGTGGATATCAACATTATCAAAGTGCGGTATGCAAAAATTATAAACCATGAAGTCAATATAACAAAAATATAAAAATCGCCCATTACTGATGAAAAAAATCTTTATTTCCCCCCACATTGGTGGTTCCCACAGTATCTAGTGATACCTATAAACCCATCCCATTGAAATAAAAAACCTTACACAACAATGTGAAAAACACCTTGACACTCCCCTGCAAGCAAAGGTGAAAGGTCCAAATACACATACATTTTACCCATGCTAGTTTTTAAGGCAGGGTAACAAATCTGTTAGGCTGTTTGCTACCATGTCCAAAACAAAACATCCCTGTCACAATATCACAAATCTAAAATCATTAATGGGGGAGATTATCACCTCACCTTACCTCAGATAATTAATAGTATGTTCAGGGATTGCCACTCTTTATAAAGCTAGTCCTGATTATTTTGATTTAGAACTAGAACTGTTACAAAAGACCAAACTCAAAAAATTTATATTTTTGAAACGCCAATCACTGAACAAGTCCTAACCAGTATTTCCTCCCTACCCAGGGCTTGATGGGTATCCCAAAGAATTCCATAAATGTTTAAAACACCATGTAACAAAACTTGTACCATGTAACTGCTTCAGGCATGCATAACATAGCTCGTCTTACTGAGAGTAGAATCATATTAACCCTAAAATCTGGCAGGGACCCCACACTCATGAGCTCATATATACCAAATTACCCTGCTGAATCAGGACATCAAAATTATAGCAAAGATACATGCCACTAGGTTACAAAGTTTTCTTTCCATAATCAGTGAGCACCAACTGGGGTTTTTAAAGGGAAGACGCTAAATGGGGGGATTAAGATGGCAATTGTGACCACACTTCAGGAACCACCAATTATGATGACCTGGTCAACCTGGATGCTGAGAAGGCAAAAGCCAGGTGTCATGGGCCCACATGTTTAGAGTTATCAAACACCAACACTTTGGCCAAACTTTGGCCAAGCATTCCTTACTCTGACCCGGCTCCTATACAGCCACCGTACCATGTTAATTTCTGCAGGAGGTTTGGACTCCAAGTTGGGGGGTGAGGCAAGGCTGCCCACTGTTGCTTCTGCTTTTTAATCTCACCTTAGACCCACCCGATGTTGAGGCTCATTCAACAGGCTGTTCTGGACACACTGGGCTATATGCTGGGCAGTTTGTTAATTAAAAAGTATAGCCTTCATGGATGACATTATGCTATGCCTCTCACACCCTCAACTCTGTCTTCCTCGGGTATTTCAGGAGCTAGACAGATTTAGACCAGTAATGGGCCTGTACATTAATAAACTTTGTGCCTGCACTCTATTAGGAAGCCTCCCCTTACGTCTAATTTTGGGATTAAATGTGCAAAATTATCCATCTCATTCTTGGGGAAATCCATCCTGAAGTCCTCAACTGAGCTTTACAAGCAAACATATTTATTAAAAGAGCTTCTGACATGGAAAAGCTTAAACCTTTAGTTTTCAGGAAGGGTAATTTTAATTAAAATCATTACCTTCCCCAGACTATTATATCCCATTCAGGTTGTACCTTTAGTTACAACCCCCCTCCGATGTCTCCATAATTTCTAAGGCCATCAGAAAGTTTGTTTGGGGTGATAAGACATTTTTCCAGCAACAAAAATCTAAACAACGAAATATCCCTAGCACTAAGGAATCTAATTTAGCAGCTTTGGTTAGGTATATTTTTTATTTAGCAGCTTTTGGTTAGGTATATTTTTGCACTAATAAATCTGTTTGTACTATATTATTGCCGATTGGTGTTTGCTGGGATGCTGTGGTGATACATTGGAGTACCAAAAAGTCCAGCTTACTGCTTAACCTTTGTTCATTTGATATTTGCTTACCTGCCCATTTGAATACAAGAAGACTACATATGACCTATGTTCTTATTGTGCGTGTAAAACACACACAATATATATAGGAATTAATAAGGCTGCTCTTTCATTTAAAGGTAAAACCTAATCACTGCATGCTTCACAGTCCTGTTGGAACATTTCTGGAGTTAATGCAAATTCTTAACATAAGCATATTTTTCTCTGTTACAAACTGAACAATGCAGGTATGTTCTGATAAAAAGAGACATTCTTCTCATAAATGAATTTGTGACATGCTTTTATTATTAGCAAAACTGATTTATTCACACAATTAAAAATGTGCTTATGGTCTAGTATAAATTGAATGCAAAAGTTACTTTAAAATGTGTTTAGAACATTTTGAAAATCTGCAAAATCTTCCTTTCTTGAAGTTAAGGACTAGTGGAATGTGAGTCCAGATAATAGAGTCCATGTACAACAATGTAAAGTGATACATGGTAGTAAACCTATAGTTAATTATGGACACAGAAACGTATTTGTAATCATTTGAGCATACTGCATTAAATAAACAACTATATTCTTTGATGCATCAAAAACGCACTAATTGTAATTAGATTAAAACATATCAGTAGCCTATTGTAATACTAAATGTAGTGAAAACACAAAAACTAATTGTTCACAGTAATAAAGCATTGCAAAGTTTTAGAAATGTATAGAATCAAGAAATAAATAATGCATACAAACCTTATTTTTGTGTACATTAATTCTAGCTTAAACCACAAGGGGTCCTGCTAGGGAAGGAAATCATATACAGTGCATAAAGTGAAAATGCTAGACTGTACAGACATGAGCAAGATGAAAATTAGTAATATTATTAACATTTATTTTATTATGTGTAAAATCTATCAATTAATACACATAATAAAATATTTCCTCATGGTGCATAAATGTAATCATAATTTTGATTATCTGAATATTAGTTACTAATTGTTATTTAAGTTGACAAATGAAACATTTCACTGCAGCCTTAACTTTTTGAAGAAATAATGAATAAGGAAAGGACTAATTTGCCAATTACATCTAAAAACAGTTCCTTGTAAAATAGATAAACACACCAGGGACTTATGGATTTCTTTAGGGGAGTATTCACTAAAAGGTAAAAGTGCATAATTCTCAAGTTAGTGCTATGACTGTATAATCTTTCACCAAAGGGATTGGTTTTCAGAAATGTAGGTTCTTAAGAGGTTAGCAGCCTTTTCAGACATCCTTGCACCTTATCATGTGATCCAGTTTAGTCATGACTGCTTTAATTGTTCATCAAGTGCACTTACCGGTACTTAATAGCCATTACTTTCTGGCATTCCTCTAAGTGTTATAGAGAAACAGTACCAACATTTTGACTGTACACTTGTGTCAATAAATGCTCCTGAACCTTGATTGTCCAATCACACTCTAGATGCCCAGGTAAATCTGGTGGGTATTCATTGTACCATCCTAGAAAAGCTGCAATTGTTATCTTGTGAACCATATGCTGCTCCTGACTAGATGCTACATAATGCACACATGGATATAACTGATTGGAGTAGGTGAGGGCCAATCTCATCACCATGGCAACAATTTCTGGTGAATAGTTAAACATTACAATATGTATTCACATGACAACATCTACATATTGCATAATGGTAATGTGCATATTAGCCCATAGCATACAAGTTAGAAAGCATCTTCCTTTGTCATACCAGTAATCACAATTATTTGTGAATATTTATACAAACATAGATGACATCATGGGATTATGAGAGAGACATTTACTGAGATAATCTGTATACTGATGTGATCTAATGATAATACTTTTATTGGCTAACAGCAGATTTAGAGTGCAAACTTCTTCAGGCATGTTATGCAAATAATTGTTAAAAACATACACATATTGTTTTGTTTTTTTCGGATTTCATTTCTAAACAATGCCCAACTTCTTTAACCCATTCCCACTTGTAGGACGTTTCATGCCATCCTACTTTTTTAGTGCCTGGAGGCTAGTGGGATGGCGTGGAACGTCCTACATTAAACAGTGTGTGGATTCCACTGCAGGGACTTGTCAGGTGAGGCCACTTTGAGTGTAATCTATTTTACTGTAAAAAACTGCAGGACAACATAGACCATCCTGCATGTAACAACTCATCGTGGCTCCCCGCGATGAGCTGTGCTGAGGATCCCACTGCAGGGATTTGCAGCGGGATCCCCATTGTCAGACAAGGCCATTTTCAGACAATGGGTCATAAGGTTCTGAATAATTGACTAAGTACCTAGACCCTAGAAAAGACAGGAAGCCTGGTGGGTAAGTGAATTAGATTGCCTTTAACCTAGATGCCTGAATAGATAATTCTACTTGGTCTTCCTTGGCACTTCCTGCACACTGAGATAATCAGAAGTATAACATAAAAATAATAATTTTTTTCTAGATGGTTTGAATTAACTCTGATATATTGTAATATATAATATATATATAGAAATCTAATACTGATGAACGCACCCACGGGACTGTATAGCAATAATTCAAAATCTTTTATTGAAACTCAATAAAAGATTTTGGATTATTGCTATACAGTCCCGTGAGTGCGTTCATCAGTATTGGATTTCTATATGGGGGACAGATCAGCACCCGGGCATTGGATTTATTTTACTGCAGAAGCGGAGTGCTTATACATGTTGGGTAAGTATATATATATATATAGATATATGTAGATATATATAGATATATATATACATATATATATATATATATATATATATATATATATATATATATATATATATATATATATATATATATATATATATAGAAAGATAGATTTGTTCCTCTTTTATCTGGCTAGGTGTTGGTGACCCAAGATGAATAAAGATGAACATTTGAAAGATATTCTTGCGCAACTGCTCCGGTATTCAGTAATATGTAATTTGAGAAGATTATTGCTAAAATGATGACACATATATACGATATGATTTTTGATTCTAAAGAATATATACTGGAGCAGCTGCACCCATTATGAGTATGATCATTATATCCATATTGAATATGAATACTTCTTTTAAAAAGTTGCCTTCCTTGCTTGGTTCATGCAATTGCATTGTTTTTAATGTGTTAGCTTTGGTCACGTTTTTCTTCACTGTACATATGAAACATTGTTTTACAATTGTTATTAATATATTTACACAGAGTTGAATTAAGGAATGAATACTTTGTATTACACTTGTGGTCACTATGATGTTTGAATATTTGTAAAGAGTTTTGATACACTTGAGTGTTCCACTGTTTGGGCAGATAAGCTCCACTCTTTATTGTTTTTTTTAGTTATTTGTACTTTATATATATATAAAGCTATAGTTTGGGTACAAGTCCACGACTCTATAAATATGCGTGGAGAGAGCAAGACAAAGAAATCACAGGTGGAAAGGTAAGTTTCTCCTTAATTTTATGTTCATCTCCTGTGAAATATTTTCCTAGGAGTGTATGTGTCCAGCTTAGGATTTCAGGCACACTGTTTGCTTTATAATTCTCTGCCAATCCATGTAACCTTCTTATTTATGTCATTACCTTTTCACCAGAGGTATTAAACAACCCCATATCATGGAGTGTTTTTTGTCTGTAAATCCCTGTCTCTGTATTTCTGTCTGAGTAGGGTAAATGCCATCCAAAGCATGAATCTTTTCGTTCAGCCATAGTGCTCTAATTATAACCAAAGTTGATATTGATCCAATAGTAGCATTAAAATTAGACTTAGGGATCCCCTGTGTTCCTGTTCCTGCTGTATGAATAATAGGATATCTAGAAAGTGGTTCTCTTAATGCTTGCATTAATAAATCTCTCATGTAAATAATTTCTGGCATTTATTGTGCCCTCTCCACTTGCACAGTTTGTCATGGGTCTGGTAATTCATGATCTTGTAAAGGAGTATACAATAATGCTCTACCTGTTCCCCAGTGACCGGGAACTAAATTACCATGTCTTGCTGGTGTGTTTGTTATATTAGGTGGTCTTCCATATATTTGTAAATATATATCTCTTGTCATTTTGATTTACTTAAGTCAGGTGCAGTATTAGGTTGTTCAGTAAAAGTTTACTGATCCAGATCGACATTCTCATTATCAGTTAACTGTATGCTAATTATAGCATATCTGGCTTCTGAACCCCAGGTGCCTTGCTCTATTTCACATAATATTATATCACCATGGTGAAGATCTCTTTGTGTCTTGGCTACAAATAGCTCATTAAATTCTCAATATCTCAATAATAATTGTGCCATGACACTGTTTTGTGCATTCACTTACATATAAGAGGATGCCTAGGTATAACTTTATAAAAAAAAACATAATTAAAGTAAGTGCATCCAGTCCCTTTCGTGGTCGCCACATGCATCTGCTGTGATACCCTATTTCTGTCTTGATTGCTTAGAATTTAGCAGGGCTGGCCATACAAATATATTTTAACAATATTATATAGATCAGCAGGTTTCTCTATTTATACTTATAAATAGGTATAGCAAGACAGAATGGCATCTATAGTCTAAATATTTTACTGGTGAAGTTAATACAGTTTGATTATAGAAAGCAACCAAATGTTTCACAAAAATAACAAAGTGGAAGAAGGTGAAATTGTAATTAAACCTGTAATTTCTGCAAATTCCCATAACAGTAGGATGACCAAATCATTCTGAAAGGATTGGCACTGGGGTCAAGAACTTCAAACCTCCCAGGCCCCCATAAAAAGATTGCCATAATTTGGAGTGAATTTGGTCCCCCCCACATCTGGAGAAAGTTTTTTATTTCAATGTAAATATAATATGTTTTAAAATTACATTTGCTGCTTCACAAACACAATAAATCTGTTTGTGGTGCATGTCTGAATGATGCAGGAATAAAGGGAGCGAACACCCAATGTAGCCCATCAATAGGTTCCCATACCACATGTTCCAGAAAAGAGATTGTGGTATCTTTGATATAGGAAGATAATGTGACAACAAGGGTTTGCAAAAGTGCATCTAAATAGTGGGCCAATATGAAAATGCAGTACATTCTTGTAGTACATCAAAAACTTAAACTCACCATCATTCATCCCTTCCTTATTCCCTTTATAAAGAAGGGTCTCTAGATCAACACTATATCTGTGGCCACTTATATATTTACATATATATCAAATTTGTGTGCAATAATTTGATGTAGAGAGCCATTTTGCAATTTTTCATATATTGATGGAAATCCCACTAAGCAAATCAGATAATAACAATACTGATTGTTTAGTTTTTTTACTTAGTATTATTCTCTTTTTTTCTAAATGTGACTTACATCAAGGACTGAACATGAAAGTAATAAACAATAAACCTTTTTGGAACCAGACAATGTTTATGTCGGTGAATGGAAACAAATTAAACTGGACGTGACCTATCGATGCCCTGTTCAAAAACCAAATGGAAGATGAAGTCCACCCAGAATGAGTCACAAACAGGGAACTCAATTAAGATCACCTGGAGCCTATCCTTCATGTGAGTAAAGTGTTAGATAATTTGTGCGTGTGTGTGTGTATATATATATATATATATGTATATATATACAAACAAATCCAAAAGGGAATGCACTCACCTAAACTAGCATATATTATAAGGGGTGCTGCTGAGACCAAATATTTATACAAAATCCAAAGATCAGCGCACTCACCTCAAAGCCGGTAGGAGAAAAACTCTTAAAGCTATAGGTTTAATTAAAGCTACTTAAAAACACCTGTCTTACTAAGATAACAAAATTGGAGATTTAGTCACATATATGGCCATATTATGCTAAGTCCACCACTACGTCAAAGTACTCCAATATTGGTGGGTCCTAACACTAAGTACTGTTGCTTATGGGGCTTACTCTCTTTATATGTATTACTTACCAGGGACCAAAAGGCCTTCCTATTGTATAATACAGAGACACTCCTGCAATTTATAGGTCTGGACACGACTTAATGGAGCACCTGTGATGGGGAGGGGTGCTAAACCAGAGGCCTGGTCATAGCCTCAACTATACAAACAAATCCAAAAGGGAATGCACTAACCTAAACTAGCATATATTATAAGGGTTGCTGCTGAGCAAAATATTTATACAAGATCCAAAGATTTATGTGTGTGTGTGTTTGTCTATGTGTATGAATGTATTTGTACTTCATATCCTTATGGATATTTTTTCTGTATCCCAGACTTGATTTAGCCACTCTGGATTGCTTGCTGATATTCTCAACATGTCAAACTAAAAGCGACCAGTAAACAATTGTGCTTTTAGGGCTATATGCCTAAATTCCAACTAGACTTATGAATGTAATTGATGAGAGTTATGGTCCATATACCTACATTTGTGTGATATTTTACAAAATGTGTTTCTGTGTTTGTGTTTATTTTACATATACATTCTCACATCTGAAGACCATGCACCAAAGCATCTTACTTTTTTTTAAAAAACAGCTTGTATTGTCAGTCAGAGAATTATACTCACATTATCGGTGGGGATTACAGTTATTTTTCTTTAGCGCACTTCAACACTATTTTTTGTGTGTTTTCCTGTATATTTGTGACTTTTAGGGTTCCTCTCCCAAATACAGTCTTGACCTCATGGCAGAGTTGAGATTCCTGGTTTCTTCTACTGAGAATACTGAGTCTTGTCTAAATTTGGTTACAGAGTGCAATGGGTGAAACTTCTAATAAGAATTTTTTTTATGTGTGGGATTTCTTAGAGGAAGAATTAGAAAATCCCACTCTATTATCATGGTAATTAGTTCAATAAATTTCCCTATGTCTTCTTTGAAGAAATGCGGTAATTAAATGTGAAATTTTATTTTCCTATGGGGACATATTAATTTATGGTCTTATGAAATATTTGTTTCAGCACCAGGTTTCTACATTCATTTCATGCACTTTGTAGCAGAAATGAACCAGTCATAAACAGCAAGAACTTGCAAATTATTTATTGCACGTTTTAGTATATTTAAACTGAAAGGTAATATTGAAGTGTAAGACAGAAGAACATCAGTTAATGTAATGCAATTAATCATACGGAAAAAATCATAGAAAGTTTGCTGACTGGGGAAACAGTTAAGTTTCAGACAGTGAGAGAGCCTATAAACAAAATCATAAGTGTAGTAAGGCTGACAAACTAATGACTACGAAATTTTTAGAGCAAGAAATAAAACATGTATTTCATTAAACTTCTATCCCCTGGGTATGTTCATAAAGTAATTACTACCTCAGTTTAATCCACTTTTCTAATTTTCAGTCTGTTATGGCATCTGTGGTAAAGGTCAACATCTCTGTTCCTTCCTTTCACTTGACATTATTTAATATTGCAATGTTATTGCAGAACCTACACCTGATAAAAAAAAAAGACAATTAGTAAAAGGCACCACTCTTTTTTAAAGGAAACTATGGTATATATATTCTTATATGTTACCTATGCATACTGCTTTATTATTTTTATAACTTTTACGTTGTAGAACTGCCAACCATAACTTTTATAACTGTAGCTTTATGTAATAATAACTAAAAATAATACATTTTAGATAGCTCAAAGTGCTTTTTCGAAAAACACTTTCGAAAACAACCAAAATCAGCAGCTGAATAATAGATGTTATTATCACCCAAGTGAAACTACTCATTTATTGACCTTGGAATAATGAAGAGCTGTATTGACCCTGCCAGGATTAAAAAACGCAACCTTGAGGCTTAAGCAGGTTTTGTACTAATTTACCAACTGAGCTATCTAACTAGATGATCAGATTCAGAAACACCAGGTCTTTTGTGATATCCCTATTTCTTTATGCTCAAGCTTAGGGTCACAGACACCTGAGTGCAAGATTTGTTTGGCACACCCAGCTAGGCATGGCATAGTATTTGCTTCCAGATGGAAATCAGTTACCTAATCAAGTGGTGGATCCCACAGAAACACATTGATTAGTTAATTGATTTCCTTCTGGTCAAATATGGCTTCTATACACTGCAAGGCAGCATGCATATGTTACAGGACACGGAAGCTGGAAAACAAAGTCCATCTTATTTTATATTACAGCCAAAGAAGCACAGTCTCTTCACTTCAGACAATCAATCCTTGACTGGTAAACAGCAAACAAAATAGATAGTTTTATTCATAGTAACATCTATAAGTTTCTCAAAAAAAACAAAAAAAGCATTTAAGGTATCATCTCCTACAATCCTGGAGGTTTATTTCCCCACTTGCCTCCTGTTACATAAATGCAGCACACTTTTAAACAGACTTAATTGGTTTTCTGGAATCACCTGTACAGCTGCTTCAACTGCACTGCCTTTGTTTGGAGGTTTTAATCCCTCTGTGCCTTATGTGAGGGAATTATCTGTACACCCTTTCACAATTGATGTGCACTGATTGCATTATATATTGTTACAATATATATATATACAAATGAAGTGCACTAAGCTATAAAGATGTTAGATGTAGCTTTGCCTAGGTACTGTGACACTAATCAATATAACTCCAAGGAAACACACAAAAAGACTATGCACTCACAGGGCTTGCAAATTAGAAAATCAAGTCGATATATTCAAAATAAAGTGCAGTCCAGCATCGACGTTTCATTTCCCATGGGAACCATTATCAAGGCCAATTATCACAATGTCATACATCCATATATACAGAACAAACAATAAAAAAAATTAAGAGAGTTCTCACCCCACCTGAGTGTCCACACAACGTAAACCAAAAAGTTGAGCGTGTATACCGGAAATCAAAACAAACCATAGTGTAGAAGAGATGCACTAGACGCACGAGTGTTGCCCGGGTTACCCAGGAAGCTTAAGAGCAAACACAGTGATCACTGAGACTATGGGTGAGACTCATCTCCCTTGTGGGGTTGAGTATGTTTTTAACTTTTAAGCTACATGTGTGGGTTGTGTGGCATTTTTATTCATGTGCAAATTTAATGTGGCATGAGCCTCAGCCACAGTCTCCGTGATCACGTAGTTTGCTGTGAAGCTTCCTGAGTAATCCTGGCAACACTTGCATGTCTAGCGCATCTCTTCTACTCTATGGTTTGTTCATACTTCCAGTATACACACTCAACTTCTGGGTTTGCAGTTTGTGGACACTCAGGTTGGGTAAGTATGCTCTTAATTGTTATTATTGTTTGTTCTATATATATGGATGTATGCCATTGTGCTAATTCGTCCCAGGGGATCCGAAATGTTGATGCTTTACTGCACTTTATTTTGAATATATCAACTTGATTTTCTAAATTGCAAGCCCTGTGAGTGGGTGGTTTTTTGTGTTTCCTTGTATTTATATATATATATATATCTGGGGGGAAAAATAGCAAGTATGTGGGAAGAATGACAAGTCTGTGGACAGATTGGAAAGTCAGGTTATGCATTGGCAAGTCTGAGGAGTAGAATGGCAAGTCTGGGGATACATTAGGAGCTCTAAGAAGAAAAGGTGGAGTCCAAAGAGGAAGGGTAGAGTTTACAGATGACGGGGTGGGTCTTAAACAGGAAGAAGTGCTGTCTTGCATTTAAGGGGTGGGTCAAATTAGGGGTGTAAAGGTTGAGGCAGGCCTAGGGCAGCACAAATCCAAAATGCACCACTGACCTTGTTATACTTCTCATTGTTTGATTTGTGTTCCTTTGTGATTCAGATAATCTGGCTCCATAAGTTTTTCACTTTCTTTGCATCTTTCATAACAAAGTGTTCTAATATGTCTTTGATCTTCTGACTTCTGATAGAGATATGTCTTTTCTTTCTCTACTTTAATTCCAAAGTAGTGAGTGATGCTTCTTGTTATTTCACCTCAAAGTTCTGGTTTACAAACTATCTTATAGCAAACTCCTTCTGGTTCAAAGCAGATTATAATGGCATCAACATAGATTAGAAGGTATGTCTTTCTGTTTTCTTGTTTGGAATATTGGCATAGATCTACTTTGCTTCTTGAGAACCCTTTCTTTGTGAGTAGTTCATTTACTTTTTTCATTCCATGTTCTCGCAGCATGTTTAAGAGCATATATCTTCTTTTAGAATGTACACACAAGTTTCTGTTGTCCTCAAATCCTGGTGGTTGTTCCATGTAAAGTTCCAACCTGGTGTCTCCATTACCAGTTACCAGCAAGCAGTTTAGAAAATAAAGTGCTTCACTTGCATTCCCTTTCCAACTGTTATGCTGATGAATGCTATTTTGATTGAGTGAATTACAAATGGAGGAAATGTTTTATAACTTTCTCAAAATTTCAGAGTGTTCTGCAACAAGTCTTGCTTTGTATCTGTGGACATTCTTTGTGCATTGTATTTGGCTTTGAAAGTCTACTTGATCCCAAAGGTTTTTCATCTACGTGGTAGCTATCTTCTGCTGCCCATCTCCATTGTAGGGTTTTTGCTTTGGGTAATTTCTTAAAGGACAACCCTATAAGCACTGGTAAAATGGTAAATGGCAATGAAATGGTGTCTCCAAATTGCAGATTGAATTAAATAGTGTCTGAGAGCATTTGCCCAGCCCCATTTATTATAGGGGTGGGTAAGGGTCCTGACCGCTTATGTGTATTAAAGTGTATGGGAGCAGTTTGGCTTTTAACCGTAGAATTTAAATTCCTCAAATCCAGTGTGTTTGGATGTGATTGGCACACATTAGGTAGTTTTCATGATAAAAATGTCCTGATCCAAACACAATGCTTTGGTTTTCAAACTGCAGGTTTGGACTCAAATTTAGGAATATTGGGTAGTTGCATTTTGGCAATTAGTGAAATGTGAATAAAGTGTCCAATCAAATTTAGGACAAATTCACATGCGGAGGTCCTCATTGGGCCACACACACATTACAATGCATGAGTTTAATGTTGTGTGCTTTTTCTCTGATTTTTACTTAGAAGAGAAAGTTGTTTAGATGATGTGATGTAGCACGTGTATTTCATAATCACGTGTATGGGTAAAAGTGTCATGTCTTTTGATAATTTCCTTTTTTCAATTTCCTTTATGGCTTCTGGATTTTGATGCCCACATCTGCTATGCATTTGTTGTGGGAACTATGAGTGATTGTTTTGGCATGCTCACCCTCTCATATCCACAATCTAAATTTTATCAACTTAGTAAAAAAAAAAAAACTAAGCATAATTTACATATTTGGTCCAAATTCTTTATTTTCTGATATTGAAGAATCAACATTTTTTAAGAACACAATCCTTCCAAAAATGCAAACATTTTATATATTTTTCGTTCCATACTTCTGGAGATTTCCAAACTTCTTTTAGATAACCTCCAAAAATGTATCTCAGATTTAATCACCAATAATAAAAAAAATCAAGAATATATTTTAATATATGACAACAAGACCACAAATATTGTAGATTGGGTGTTCAAAACTTCCTCCATTACATTACATTGATTTTTTAACTCAAGCTATCTTATGCTATGTTAAAACTAATTCCTTAGCTGGTAAGAAAACAGCTGTGTCACAACTTATTCACTGATGCAATTACTCTGGGCCCTTTGGAAAAAGCATCCACAATTACTAAATATACTTAAGACCTCACACTATCCCTAACTTAATGGGACAAATATTTGAATTCCATCAATTTACTACCACCCATTTATTTAGCTACTCTGCTCTCTGCTTTAATTCTTCAAATCCCTTATCTAAATAATAAATGATTGATACAAAGGATACATGTATTCTTTATCTGAAAGATAACACAATTCCTGTGACTATTATGCATATGTGTGGCTATCTCAGTTTCTACAAACCCCACTGGCGTCATTAACCTCTTCTTTTTCCCCTTTTTTTTTAGCTTCAAGCAATGTTTTTATTTTTATAAAGTATAAAAGACAATATAGACAAACAAATACATAAATAAAGTGCAAATTACAAAAACATGTAACTGGACAAGGAAGTATCCTAAAAAACTCAAAAAGAGGAAAAAATGAATTCCAAATGGGTCAGCATCTCCCTCACCCGTTTTCAGTAGGGCCAGTTCCAAAAATAAAGAAAGGAAAAAAAAGAAAGAAAAGGGAGAGAGAAGGGAAAAAAAGGAGATAAGTCTTTGAAGGATCCTTCAATAAGGATCCTTCAAAGACTCTTAAATAAGTGAACTCTGCTCGGTAAATACTTAAAGTCGCACAAACATTCAAACCCACCCCCGCTCCAGCTGAATAGATACCCAGTCAAGACCATGTTTAGACTAACTCCCAATGCCGGAAGCAGTTTTAACAGAGTTTCAAAGGTCCTCTATCTCCCTGAGTTTAGACTCCATATCCACAGGATGGTAAAAAAACATTTTCTAACACTAGTTGGAGATCTATTTCTTTCTTAATCTCATCCCATTACGGGATTTCTTGCCTCTTCCAAAAGCGAGTTAGGGATAGTTTGGTAGCCATAAAAATATTTATTGAAAGAATTAATTTTGGTAAATGCATAGGGTTCCCAAATTAAAGTGAAAAGGAAAGACTGAGGTGTAAGAAGCACAGTGTTTTGAAAAATAGAGTCTATGAGGGTTACCAGTTTCACCATTTCTGAAGTAGTACTGAGATTATTAACTTGTGAAAAAAGGCACCAGACTATCTCTTCAGATACTATCTACTTCCTATAACATTTTATTACCTGGAAATAACCATCTGATCCATCCTAACATAATGTCGCAGGAAGCAAAAGTCAGCCTAAATTTGAGATTGACTACTGGCTGAAAGATTTATCAAGCTGGTGTGAGACATCCCACTGTTCAAACCTTATCAAAACTGCAAAAAAATGTATTCTCAGATGGTAAATTGTCTCTCAAAACTGGGCAAAATTGGCTAAAATGTATCCAGGGCTTAGTAACCTTTGTTGTAAAGAATCTAACCATTAACAGTCAGTCTTACACATTTGGTATAACTTCCCAAAATGTAGCCTTGTATGTTCAGACAAACCAGTAGATTATTCAAAATTGTTATTTAATTATACAAGAGAGCCCATAAACTGCTCTTTTAAACATGTTTCCTCCAGGCAGTTCCATAACGTTGGGGAAAGTCATCACCATTTTATGTACTACTTCCAAAACAATTATCTCCAGACATTAGTGAGATCCTTAAAATCCACAAAATAAAAGTTTTCAATCTTTTTGACATCGTCTGCAACTGTGAAAAGTATTTTTCTTCTTGAATAGCCAATGTAAACCTTTTTATAAAATTTGAGACTTGCTTGAGGCCAGTGCTGTAATCCAAGCCCAGAATAAATACAAAAAAAATCAGTGAAGAGCATATGCAGAATGAAATACCCGCCTGGCGGGGCTGGTATTTAAAAAGACAGTAGAAGTCTGAATGGTTGACTCTGTAATTACCACATCTAATAGTGTTTCAATGCCATTTTTTAACAGGTACGGTAAAAAGCCTGGTAATCCTCCATAGAAAGGAGGATTGTGGAGGATTGTAGCGGGTGTGGTAACTTTTTTAACAGGTGTGGTAATGATATTATATCAAAAAATGGTTATTAAATGAAAATATGGGTTCCATAGAATCTACCCACTGTGTGGTAAGAAATTTACCACAATCTGGTTACTGGCTCCAAATTCCCATTTTGAGAAAGAAAGTGAGAAGTGTGTGTCTGCATATATGTATGTATATGACAGAAAACAAAAATGAGAGAAACTGAAATTCTACCTAATTGACAGAATTCAGTGACTGACAGCTGGTGAGTGGGAGGCTGAGAGCAGAGAGACTATCCTTGGAAAAGGGTACAGGAGCTGGGGGATGGGAAGAAAGTACTGAAATAACAGAGGTACTTCGGGTGCCAAACAAAGGTGGGGGGGAGATAAAAGTAAAGATGAAAGTAAAGAGTGGAAGTCTTGAGAGGAAAGGAAGATGAGATTTAAAAAAAAGAAAAGGAAGGAAAAGAACAGCTCCAGATAATAAGACTGGCAAGGGAGTGTAAAATCACTCATCTAAATAACTGAGGAAAGACAGTTAATAAAAAGAAAGAGAGAAAATGGCTACAAGTAAAAGCAATGTCAGAGCGAAC
The DNA here is from genome assembly GCA_036172795.1 of Pelodytes ibericus. NCBI lineage: Eukaryota > Metazoa > Chordata > Amphibia > Anura > Pelodytidae > Pelodytes > Pelodytes ibericus. Next base: position 225,633,705 of record CM069857.1, on the reverse strand, counting down.
TTAAAGAAAGATAAGAGAAAGGAACAAAAAATAGAGAAAGCCACTGCAGACTTTTCTCCCCGGTCAGTAGACCTGACAAAGAAAAAAAAAATGGTAGACGAATCCCCAAACATGTCCCAAATGGAAGACTCCCTGGGGAGTTCTTTAGGTGGGGAAAACACCCAAATCACAGCAGATTTTCTGAAAAAAATGTTTGGATGAACAACTTAAGGCTATAACTACACAAATAAATAGTAAATTCGAAGAAATAAAGACACAGATTGAAGACATGGCCGAAAAAATTTATTTAATGGAACAAAAGACTGAGAAGTTGGATTTTGACGGTAATTTAATAAAGACACAAAATAAAAATCTGGGGGAAAAAATAGAAATTATGGAAGAAAAACTGGGAGAACTTGAGAACCGCTCAAGAAGAAACAATTTAAAATTCAGGAACATTCCTGAAAACATCACTCAGGACAAAGTATTGGAATTCCTGAACGTCTTATGGAAAGCCTGGGGAATAGAAATGGATAAATACCACTGTGGAGTAGAAAGATTCCACAGGGTATTTAAACCAAAAAATATCCCAGAGAATAACAGTAGAGACATTATCGTTAACTTTCAGTCCTATCAATGCAAGGAAGCAATATACAAAGTCAGTAGAACAAAGCCCATGGAAGAAGCTTTTAGTAACATAGTGGCCCTGCAAGATCTCTCATTTCACACCAGAGCACAGAGGAAAAACTACGCTCCAGTTACGAACATTCTAAGAACTCAGAATATAAAGTATTCTTGGGGTTTCCCCACGGCTCTGAGGATATATAAAGAGGATGATCGTGCTAGATTCACTGGTTAAGGCCAATCAGTGGCTTAAAGAAAATAAGCTGACATCATTTTTTTATAATGGGGTAGATATATGGGATGGGGAGGTAGGAGGGAGGATAGGGGATGTAGAGGAGGGTGGAATAAGACAAGTAAGGAAAGATAAGGAGAATGTATATGTGTCCTCACCCCTTTCATTTTTTTTTCTCTCCTCCCCACTTTTCTTTTCTTCACACACAAGTGTTCACGAGGGTGTAGAATAATTTAAGCTAGTAAAACATTGTAGATAAGTGGGTGCATACTAGGGTGATGCTCTGGTAGAGTTGTTTATAAGCAGGGAACGAAGCGAATGTCGAAAAAAAATACACATTAAAAAATGCAAACTAGCAAAAAGATTTATAAGGTCCACCACCTAATAATTGAGCTAAACTATAATAGATAATATGGAACACTTTTAGATAAAGAGTTAATCACAGTTAAGAAATTAAATATAGTAGAGGGGAAGGGAGAGGGAAAGGATATAAGTGTCACGTGTAACAGGAATATAGGTGGGAACATACAAGATAAAAGGGATGTCAACTTTTAATTTATATAGAGAATCGTAAAGGGGGGTAGTCTTCCCCCCCCCCCTTTTTTCCTTCCCCATCCTGAATTCCCATTTATAATAGGGTCACAAAACTGCAGAGACATTGCCCCTAATACCTCCGATCTCGGATCACTCCACTATAGGTTCAATATAGAACTTAGTTAAGGTTCGTTAAAAACCTTGAGAATGAATGAGGAGAGTACACGACTAGATACTCTCAAAATGTGTTTTGTGTATAAATGTTTAATGTTTCACTTTTGTAAGTCAGTTATGGTGGTTTCAGCAATCCCCCCAATACTCAATATCAGAGGAATAGATAATGATTAGATTTGTATCTAGAAACATCCAAGGACTAAATATCCCTCAAAAAAGAACAGCATTTAACAGATATCTAGAAAGGGAGAGGATACAGGTAGCAATGGTCCAGGAGACAAATGGACGAAAGAAGATGGACAAGCAGTCAGTTCACCCAGATAATAAGAGCCTCTAGAATACTAGAAAAGAGATGTGGAGTGGCAATCTTTTTTCATAAATCAATCCCGGTGGAAATATTACATTATGACATAGACCCAGAAGGGAGTTTTATAATATTGGTTTGCAATATAGGTGAGGAATGCTATACTTTAATAAATATATATTTGCCTAATGTCAATCCGGTGGGTCTTTTGAACCAGATAATGAAGAGGGCTGGGAAAGTTATGAAGGGAATCCTGTCGGATTATTAATAACCATAAAAATATGAATATGAGTTATTAATTATGAATCATAAAAATATGAAAATTGATGATTCATATATATGGGTCCAACTAAAAATACCCATATCATGAATTCGTTATGTATGTGAGAGTTTGGATGACGTTTTTACAAAAGTAAATACAATGCAACAATTATTAATAAAATAATAATTAATTTATTGAATATAGAATAAAGATCAAACGGTAAGCAAAATAGCATAACAACAAAATACAATATCAATAGATGTTAATCATAATTCACATGTATGACTTATAACATAAGTAAGTAGGACAAAACATGAATTATGCAGCTCTGTACCTATATCAACATGCATGTAGAATAATTTACTATGCAGTACGCTTCTGACCATAAGATGGCCATGAATTTTACTTAGATACAACCTACATTTATAATGATTAGTATTGAAAATGGTTAATGATAGTACACCATAATTACCTACAAATTACCAACATATACTCTGCTTAGGTAAGGTAATATTACTAAATCATATAACTACTCAAGGTGGCTATTTCTTAATCTGCTCGGAAAATTATAATGTATGTATTCTATCTTAGACTTTAAGAATACAAATCTTGGATAATCTCTGGAGATTAGATATTACATATTTGGGTAAATGGCTAGACTATAAGAATTTATGGTTCTTTTGTTAATATCTCTAGGATATTCCTCTGGCTTCCTTCTGCAGAAAGGATGACAGATAAACACCAGGCTAAAACATATAGATCCCAGAAATTGTGGGATTTAAGTTTAATTTACCCAAATACATATGCTAATGACATCCATAAAAATTAGATTATGCTAGAAACAAATTACCACATTTATACATTACCGGCAGAGGTTGTTTTGCAGTGGAGACTCCTTCCATTGAAGAATTGAGTGATAGGAGTTACTCCTGGGACTTAGCTCAATACTATGGGTATGGAGATTTCTATTGTTATAAAAACATGTGCTATTAAAAGCCTCATATTCCTGAGTTCTCCCCAGAAGGAGAGAGACTCAGCCCGTTTCTAAAACATTCCCATCTCTCACCCCACTAGTGGCAGCTCTCCCAAAATCAGTCTCCCCAGGTCTTTTCAGGTATCTCAGGTCCCCCTCTCAACCTCCAGTATCAACTTATCAACCAAACCTTATCTCAGATTCACACACTGTTTCTGTAACTTCTAGCCAATTGAATGGATGAATGTGTTTAATGTAAATGAGATGATGTCATAATTTATAGCAACACCTGGATTGTGAGAATAATATAAGACAATAAATATGTTTAAATGTCTAAAAGTGTTAATACAATTTCAAATTAGAGTAAATATTCATCATATTCTTATTCTTATCATTGCACATTAAATAAAATGTATAATAAAATGTATATCACACTAATAAAACAATAAAAACAATATTCTAATTAATATGTAGGATTAATTATACTTTAAATATTTATTAGTGAAGGTGTGATATAATTATATATTTAAATGAGCGATTAGAATCAACTCGGTGTGTTTATAATAACCCTTGTTAGATTCTACAAATCTAAAAATCCAAATAATCTCAGTGTGTCTGTCAGTTTCTGCCAGTTTGGGTGGGCTAGCAAGTTGCAGAGAAGCCCCCCTTCTCCTCTAGTATGTACACAGCTGTGTCTGCATCAGTACAATGAGATGTTGCTTTAGAGTAATAAACCTTGCACAACAATGGCCACCTTATCTGTTCCGGTGATACTATGAACTTATCAGTGAAATATTTGGTTACAGATAACAGAGTTAGGAATGTGGAAGACTTTCCTTTTATCCTCAGGGACACAGAATAAGATTTTTACACACAAAAGGATGTCCAAAAACTGTCACAAAATGGAGGCTGCTTGCATCCATCTTGTTATCCTTGGTTTCTGCTTTATTCATATGTACCAGTCTCGAGATTACTTTTCAATACCTCTGACAATCCAAATTATAGCGGGGGACTTCACCTGTGTTGCAGACAGCCAAATAGAGAAAATCATTTTAAATAATATCAAAATAGACAAGAGAAGCTTCAAATATCTTAAGTCCCTCAATACATGTCTAAAGAGAAATAACCTGGTTGATGTTTGGAGGCTAAAGAATCCAACAGAGAGAGAGAGTACTCCTTTTATTCATGGCCCCACAATGTCGCCATCACGAATCAATATCATAATAGGTGATTTAGCATTTGTAAAAAAAAGTTAAGAAAATAGAGATTAAACCCTTTATATGGTCAGACCATGACATAATATGCATGGACCTGACAGAAGTCAAATTCAGATACCCAATGACAACATGGAAAATAAATGAAGAAATGATAAATGATAAAGAAATAGTGAATATCAAAAAAATGTGACAGAATGTTTTTTCAAAGAAAATATATCAACGGAAGTCAGTGAAGTAACAGTGTGGTGTGCCTATAAAGCAGTGATGAGAGGTCATTGCATACAATTAAAGAAGAGAATGAGGCAAAAAGCTGGCCTGCAGCTATCAGAGTTATACATCCAACTATACAGTACACTCAGAGAAAACAAGAATAATCCATCTACAGATCTGCAAAGTAAAGTAGTGAATATAAAAAAACAAATTAAAGAGAAAATAATTGATAGAATCAATAAAAATATGACTTTACTTCAAATGAAATTCTACCACCGACAAAATAGAGCAGATAAATTATTAAAGAACAAGTTAAAAAAAACAAAGGGGTGACAACTGAATAGAAAAAATAATAGAGGAGGGGACAATAAATAGAACACCAGAGGATATAGGGAGAGTTTTCGGTAATTACTATAAAAATCTGTATAATCTATCTGAAAAGAAGGAAAAACAAAACATTCATGATTATCTGTCTGAAGTAGACCTCCCAGTCTTATCATCAGAACTTTTAGATCCCATAAATGGTGAGTTTACCAGAGAGGAATTAAGTAGAGCTATTGACAGATTAGCCAAATATAAGACACCTGGACCAGATGGATTTAGTAATAATTTTTTTAAAGTAATGAAGCCTAACATTATAAATCATTTAACTGTAGCCTTTAATATAATAGCAAGAACGGGTCAATTTTCTCAAGAAATGCTAAAGGCCAAAATATTACCGATACTAAAGCCAGGGAAGGATCCAACAAAAGAAAAAAATTATAGGTCCATATCCCTAAAAAAAAGGGGATACCAAATTGTTTGCTGCCATCATCTCAGAGAGAGTGAAAACCGTCCTCCCGGGCAATGTAAGTAACAATATAAGAGGATTGTTGGATGTGATTGAATTTTCAGCAAAGGAAGGAAGGTCGACTGGGAATTCATGGGGGCAGTGATTTCTGCTTTTGGCACACAGGGTTGGTTACATAGGGCAATTTTGGCACTATACTCTTCTCCATCCGCTAGAATAGTGGGCCCAAATTTATGTTCAGAGTGGTTTGAGATAAGAAACGGTACGAGGCAGGGGTGCCCTCTCTCACCACTTCTTTACATGACAATGGAAATATTGGCCTAAAAAATAAGACAAAACCAATATATAAAGGGATATCTAAGATGGGAGAGGTAAAAATCTCCATGTACGCGGATGATACTTTAATATATGCTCTTGATCCTATAGACACACTACAGTACCTAATGAAAGAAATAACTCAATAAAGTTCAATGGCTAATTATAAACTAAATGTCTCAAAATCAACAGCAATGTATTTCAATATAAAGCAAGAAGAAAAAGATAAGATACAACATTTATACAACTTTAATAACCTGAAAGAATTCACTAATTTAGGCATAAAAATCTGTAAAAAGATAGGAAAGATAATGAAGATAAACTTTCATCATTTATTACACTCCATGAATAGAAACTTTAGGGAGTGGCGATCACACGAAGTATCATGGTGGGGTAGAATGAATATAGTTAAATCCTACATAATTCCAAAATGGAGCTACATGTTTAGGATGTTGCCTTTGACAATCTCTAAATCTTGGCTAAAAATTATTCAGTCAGCTATGACAAATTTTATCTGGCGTGGCAAAAAGCCAAGAATTAAAGCAGGGATTCTGGCTGAGAGCACCGAAAATGGTGGGGTAGGAGTACCTAGCATAGAAAAGATATACGAAGCTGGAATAATATCCCAAATAGCGTTGATGAGCAAAAAATCAAGTAAGACAGTGGGGTGGTACAAAATGGAAGGACAAAATAGTAGGTCAAAGGAGGTAGATAAATGGATGTGGAATTCAAAAGGAATATCCCAAACTCCATCTTGTATATTAAATCAAATTATCCCTGTTTGGGAACAAATAAAAAAAGGCTAAAATTAGATAACAAACTAATGGAATTCCAAAAGATTGACATTATAGAACAAGATGTATAAGACTTGATCCTCAATAATTGGAGGTCCAAGGATATCGATAAAATAGCCCACCTGTTAAAGGAAAAAATAATTAAATCCTTTGAGGAATTAGTGGAATATATAATCTACCGAGTCGTGAAATCTTTCTATATTTAAGAGTAAAAAATTACCTACAAACTAAAACAATAATTCAAGAAGAGGCTCAATATAAAATACTCAACACAATTCTAAGGGACGAGAATTCTAAAAAACTATACACTTTTTGTTTAGAGTTAGTAAATCTTAAGAAAGAAAAAAACACTATAACCGCGATTAAAAGCTGGGAAAGAGACCTAAAAATCACGATTGATGAGACAGACTGGTGCACTGCTCTCTCTGGGGTCAATAAAACCATACACTCCTTATCATTAATAGAAACACACTATAAGGTCGCCAATAAATGGTATTTAGTTCCCACCAGAATGATGACAGTGATAAGTGTTGGAGATGTGAGGAAAAGGCTCATACCTCCACATATGGTGGGAGTGTAAAGAAGTAGCAAGATTATGGGAAATGATAGTGACAATTGTGGGTGAAATCTGCAAGGTCCAATTACTTCTCAAATACGAAGTCATGTTATTACACATTGGATGGCCAAGAGTTAAAAAAGAACAAATGGATTTTATAGCCCATTTTACAGTGGCTGCTAAGTCATTAATAGCTAGAAACTGGAGGAGTCCCCAGCCATTCAACAACCTACTCCTTAAACATCAAATTAAATATCAATTACAAATGGAAATAGTAAGAGGCAGAAATAAAAATATGCAGAGTTGGGAGGCCTGGATTAAACAAATGGATACAATGTTGTTATACGAGTTGAGAGAGAGGGAGGGGAGGCAAGGGAGTAGATAGAGAAAGGGTAAGGAAAGAATAGTGATTTGAGAGCGGGTCGAGAATGGCTGGAGATTAATCCAGAATAAAAAGAGTTTGGGAGGGGGAAGTCCGTGAGGCTACACACTAGTTTTGTGTATTTTCCTTTTTTTTTTTTCGGTTTTGTCATGTAATTTCTTAGGGAATATTGCTCATATATATGTTCATGAATATGTAAGCGGTAATTTCAAGATGCTTAAGCCGTAATTCTTTTTCCACATATTGTAATTATTTTACCGCTATTAACTGGTCCATATTAACTTTTATATTTGTTTGAAAACAATAAATTAAATAAGAAAAAAAAAATAACAACTGGCATATAGAGAAATCCAGTGGTTTTATTAAAAATTCAAGGACTAAAATTCTCCAACTGTATCCCAGCATAGTGTTGGGTGTACTTTATATATATAAATTCATGGGCAGTAGGTGTTGTCAAGTATTAGAACATTTTAGGAGTATTTCTATATATTGATACTCAGTTCCATGTAGAGCCATCACAGCACAGGATCTTGCTTTAAAAGGACAAATGATCTTTTTTAAATCTTTCCTTAAATCCATTTTAATTCTTGCTTCCTTTGTCTTCCAAGTAAACCCAACATGTATCTTAATAGATACATGCAGGTTTACTCTCCACTGCATATCACAGCTGTTACAAAGAAGCCTTGAGGCTGGCACATACTGACATTGTCAGTGTGTGCACAGCCTACCATAGCGGGGTGTCGCCACCCACTTGCCTGTTCAGAGACTGTTTGTTCTGGAGATATCTCTTTGTTGTACATGGGATTAGCAGGGTGGGTGTCCCCCAGCTGATCTCATGCAAAAACGAGGGTCTCTTTCTGCACCAGCAGAAAGGCAGTCACCGACCAGACCTTGGATACCATACCCTACGTTATAGCAGGGTTCAGCTGATTCTATATGTATATGTATATTGTTGTATTTATATGTATTAAGTATTTTATTTATGTATAGATGTATATTATTAATTAGTATTTATATTTATTTTTTATTATGATACTATTTTAAGTTTACATTTCATAATCTATATTACTATATTTTATTATATATCGTTATAATATACATACTTATGTATAATATACATTTCCTGGTTAACCATGGCAGCAGTTTCGTATGGGTTAGCTACACCCTCAAGGTAGGCAGGACAGAAAAATAAAACTATAAGAGAGCCCCCACCACCCGTCTACACAGTCTTTTTTTCTTTCCTCATTGTTTCTTCAGGACGAAGGCCTGTTTAGGCCCTTCTTTGCATATTTATTTTTTATTTTTTGTTTTTTTCTACTCACCTTCCAGGAAGTTCAGCCTTTTTCTTCCTGAAGCCCGGTTCCTTACCCTCTGGAAGGCTACCTGGGGATCCATATTCCTCCGTACAGTTACTGCAAGTTGGTACTGGAGATGTTGCTGGATTATTGTTCCTGTGCCTACTGCACATATTCCTCCGTAAGCTTACTGCAAGTGGTACTGGAGATGTATTCTGTATTGGGCAGATGTCACATACCTGCTTTTTTGGGCTGGCTGAGTTATTTACCATGTTTGTTTGTTTTGTTTTTTCAGGTGTTTTTTCTATCTAGTTCCTGCATCTCAGTTCAGGTTAGTTGATCTTGACCCCTCCCCTCCCCCCCCTTTTTTTATTTTATTAACCTGGGGGCTTTTCTTTCCATTTTTAGGGGAGTTGGACATTTTTTTATATTCCACTGCTCCCCATTTTTTATCTTTCTGGACTCCCTTATGGTGTTGGAACGCTTCTGCATTCCACACCTTTTCTCCTTGGGCCTTTTTCAGGGTTTTCTTGGTGTTGGAACGCATATGCGTTCCACACCATTCTTATCCTTCCCCTCTGTTCGGCGGTGGAACGCATATGCGTTCCACGGCTCTTTTTCTTAGTTTTCTAAGTGCTGGATCGCATTTGCTTTCCAGCACTCATTTCCTACCTTTTTTCGGCACTGGAACGCATATGCATTCCACCGCCCCCTGGAACTTCCGGGTTCCGGGTTTTTAGACTTTTTTGCCATTTTTTTTGCTGTTTTTTTCTACGGGATGGCCCTGTACATGTTCTTCCAGGTACCACCACTGATTTCTGTTGCCACTTTGACTCCTCCCTCGTTTCTTTCCAGCCTCAGGTAAGTCAGTCTGATTTGATGTCATTTAAAAGTCTTTTTTTTTTAATTTTGGGTTGTTTTTTCCCTGCTTGCTCAATTTTTTGCATATTTTATCTCAGCCTGCCCATCTCTTCTTTTCTGCTACAATGTCCTCCTCATCTAAGAGGTCAGGCAAGGTGAGTTTTTTGTCCTTTTTTTATTTTTATATATACAAGAGTGCACTTTGAACTTATCCTGTCTAATTCTGGTGTATGTTTACCAGCCCCAGACATGATTCGGATCCTCCCAGGAAAAGGACGAAGAAGCATCCATGCTGTTTGGCCTGTGATGCCACCCCCTTGGAAGGCAAACGCCTCTGCGGTGACTGCCTATCCCATGCCGCTGTGCCTCCTGATCCGTCTCCCGATCTAGTGCACCTCGTCAATCAGGCTGTGGAAAGGAGTCTGAAGGAACATTTGAGTAATTTTTTCCCGGTCCAACACTCTTCCCAGGATGATGAGTTTTTCCCGGATCAGCCCGACCTTGTGGCTCCATATGGAGCTGATGATCATTACTCCTCGGCTGAGGAAGATGGCGATACTGGGGTCGTTCTGGATTCATCCCTCATTGACCACCTCATTGGGGCTGTTAGAGCTACCCTGGGTATTGCCGAATTTCTTCCCAAAGCTGGAGTTGCAGACAAATATTTTTCCAGCCTGCAGAAAGTTCGCACTGCCTTTCCAGTTCATGGGTCTATTGAGGAATTGATTGGATCCTTTGGTTGTTCACTTTTTCAAGGCTGTTATCAAACTTCGTCCTCCGGCCCGCTCATTTGCGGCCCCCTGGAACCTTCCTCTATTTCTTCAGGCTTTAACGGAACCTCCTTTCGAACCCATGCCTGATGCCGCCCTACGGTTGATAACTCTAAAGACCCTATTGCTATTGGCTTTGACTTCCGCTAAACGTTGTTCGGAACTGCAAGCTTTTTCAGTGGATCCCCCCTATACTGTCTTCTCTACGGATCACGCCATCCTCCGCCCAGTCCCAGAATTCCTTCCCAAAGTCGTGACCATGTTTCACCTTAATCAGGAAACCGTGTTACCTGTGTTTTGTCCTAATCCAGCTACTCCTGAAGAATCCCGCTGGAATACCTTAGATGTGTGCGTTGTCTACAAATCTACATTGCGGCTTCCTCGTCTCTGAGAAACACCTCTAGACTCTTTATTCTTCCACTGGGGTTCCGCCAAGGCGAAGCTGCCTCTGTTTCCACTTTATGGCGCTGGATTGTTGCAGCTATATCAAAATATTACATCTCCTGTAATGTTCCGGTTCCTCCTGGACTCAAGGCTCACTCAACTCGAGCTATTTCGTCCTCATGGGCGGCTGAGGCTGGTTCTTCTGTGGCTACGATTTACAGAGCTGGGAATTGGTCGTCTGCTTCCACCTTTCTCCGACACTACCGTCTGGATGTTCGTCGGGCTGAAGATTTCTCCTTCACCCACTCTGTGTTGACCTCTGTCTCCTCTCAGTAAACCTTTTTTCACTTTTGCAGCATTTTTCTCGTGTCTGTGTTTAACCCCTTAGTGACCGAGTGCTATGTTGCATTTGATGTGCCTTGAAGACCAGAATTCCATTATTTTTGTCATACGTTTACTGAACTGTGAATTTCTTTCTTTGTGTTCAGTACACCCACACACATTATATATCATTTTTTAAAGGACAGATAGGGCTTTCATTTGATACTATTATTTTCTTCATATGATATCATTTACTATTAAAAAAATATAAAATATGATGAAAAAATGCCATAAAAAACACTTTTTCTAACTTTGACCTAATTTTTTTTTTACACAATTACAAATGGTTAAAAAGACCCCGTCTATATATTTATAATATTTGTCCTGAGTTTAGTAATACCAATGTTTCCTTGTTTGTCAATGTTTTATTTCAAGTAATAGGGCAATAAACAATTTTATTGTTTTTTTTGTTTTCTAATCATTTTCTTCTACAGTGACTTTTTAACCCCAACCCTAAATTTACCCCAACTCTAAATTTACCCTAACCCTAAAACTACCCCCACCCTTTAATCTAACCGTTGTAATCATCCGAACCCCCCTGTAACACTAATTATGACCCTATTTATGACCCTAACCCTAGATCTAGGTAGGTTTTTTCCATTTATTTATTTTATTTATTTAATTATTTTTCTATTTTTAACTGTACTATACTTAACTGCCTGTAGGGGCAGTCAAGTAGCGGTTTCAGAGCGACGGAAGAGATTTTTTTTTTTTCTCTTCCGTCGCTCTCCTCTGGGCACGCTGTATCGGAGGAGCACCGGGTGATCGCGGTGTCCAGGGGGGGACAGAATGTGTTGCATGATGCCTCCATCGAGGCATCATTGCAACACTTTACACACATAGGCAGTGATGAGCTTTCACTGCTTATGTGTGTTAGCGCGCATACGATCACATTCGCGGTGATCGTATGCGCGCGGGGGGGGGGTGGGGGGGGGCTGAAAGCCCTCTCAGAGGCTGCTTCGGATCCGAAGCAGCCTCTGAGAGTAGCTGCAGGCATGTAGTGTTGCGCTAAGGACCTTAAGGACCATGCTTTTCAGGACGTATATATACGTCCATATGCGTTAAGGGGTTAATTGCTTTCTGTGTTTTCCCTCCCTGGGTTATTTGTTTTGGTATGTCCCATACGTAACTGCTGCCATGGTTAACCAGGAAAATCGAAAATTGTTTTATACTTACCGTAATTTTCTTTTCCTGGTTAGTATCCATGGCAGCAGTGAGTTCCCTCCCTTTTGTGTTGTTTTATGAGGAGCTTGGAACTTAGACTGTGGAGACGGGGGGGGGGGGGTGGTGGCTCTCTTATAGTTTTATTTTTCTGTCCTGCCTTGAGAGTGGAGCTAACCCATACATAACTGCTGCCATGGATAATAACCAGGAAAAGAAAATTACGGTAAGTATGAAACAATTTACGATTTTATTTATATTTTATAATTATTTGCTTTTACTTATGTGGCACATCTCTGCATTTCAGTACATTTTGGGTGCATGTTGGGTCAATTTGGCACTAGTTATTTAGTAATAGATAGAAGCACTAACCATAAACCCATTTTCTCATGACAAACCCTGTTTCACATATAAATTTTGTATTTATTGTTTTTTTAAAATTAATTATTATTTATATTTTTCTATACAAGTATTCATTTTGGGGTACATATAGTATTAAATATGGGGAATGTAGAATTAAACAGAACAAAGAAATACAGAAATGACCACAAACATTTATGTCAACACAATAGAAGTATGATAAGCAGGCAAGGCAATAGTGAGTACAATGGGAAATACAAATATCAATTTACATATGTATGAATTGCAACACATCTCTTGCTGCTTTGCAATCTATTTACTCTGCTATAAAAAAAATCTATGCTAGCAGAATGTTTTTTTTTTTTCAAATTCTTAAATGAAACATTACTTTTATTCTGACTTTAAGCTAGAGGGAAGGATTGTTATTTGTTGTAGAAATACAGTAATTTTAGATAGTTGTAGTTATTTTAATATGCCTCAGCTGGCTTGGTAAAGTTCAGAATTCATAATTCAAAACTGGATTTGAAAGACTGTCTTATCATACCAAATGCATTAAGGTTTAAAATACATTACTTAAAGGGATAATTCTTTTGGATATAAAAGCAAAATCTTTGCAATAGTTTATGTGAATACGCATAATCTTGTTTAATGAAAAAAGTGCTCAAATAATTTAAATTCATATTTTTATATAGTATGTGGATGGTATTGAACTAATATTCTATTCTGCAATATTTATTTTGTGTTCTATCTTGTACACAACTGCAAACTTTATTTTATCTGCATGTAGATGTAACAGTAATATAAAAAAGAAAATATCTACTTTTATTTAGTGTTCTTAACAGATGTTATAAAACGGAATTTCAAGTTGATTTAGTTTATGTTCATCTCAATCAAGTGTATAAGTCTTTTGAAAAATGCCATGCAAGAAACTAAAAAGTGTGAAGAATGGAGAAAAATATATGAACAGATCTATAAATGTAATACAACATCAGGCACATGCATTAAACAAATTTAATTGAAACTTTTGCATGTCCTTCAAAGTATATAATGAAAACCTGAATACTAATTTAAAGTTTGTTTGGACTATCACTGTTAAAGTAGGAAACAGTAGGATAGGATTAGGATAATATGGTAATGGTGCACTGCAGGTGGACTAAGACACTGGGAATAATTTGTGGAGAAGTGACAGGTAGTGCAGGTGAGTTGAAGAAAAGGATTATGTATAATTTGTTGTGTGGCAATCTAATAACATGGATAGGGGAATGAGTTTATGGAATAGGAATGATAAGAAAGGTTGCAAATATGCTATTGCACAACCCAGTTATATTCATGTTGGGACTAGCATTCACTTACTGATGCATACATGAAAAAAATAATCTTCATGTACATAATATCACACATATATAAATGCAATATCTACACATATATGTCTAATTATGTCCAATCACATCTTGAATAGAGTTGAGCGAACTCGAACCACAAAGTTTGGGTTCATACTGAACATTACGTTTTTTGGACCACGGACCCGAACATGAACATTCCACTGTATGTCCGGGTTGGAGTTCGGGGTTTGGCGATTTGGCGACTAGTGCAATAAGGGGGGGGGCTGGCACAGGTAAAATCCTGCTGCCCCTACCTGTGCCAGCTCCCCCTCCTTGCAAATAATAATGAGGAGGGGACCTAATGTCCCCCCCAGGTCCCCACCCATTGCCCGCGGGTGGGGACCTTAAAATAATAATGAGGGGGGGGACCTAGTGTCCCCCCAGTCCCCACCCATTGCCCGCAGGTGGGGACCTTAAAATAATAATGAGGGGGGGACCTAATGTCCCCCCCAGGTCCCCACCCATTGCCCCCGGGTAGAGACCCTATAATAATAATGAGGGGGGACCTAATGTCCCCCAGGACCCCACCCATTGCCCGCGGGTGGGGACCCTGTAATAATAATGAGCGCGTCGCCCCGTGCCTTTACTAAGCCACAGCTGTTACACCCCAGGACTATCCCTGCCTCTATAAGGTTTTTTTGGTATCAGTGGACTTATGGACTATCCACTTACCACTATTATTATTTTTTCATTTGTTTGATATAAACTCTGCTTATATCCCCGTGTTTGGGACATTTTTTTCAGTTTTTTTCCGTTTCTCCATATTTATTTATCCTTGTTGCTGTTTTTTTCCCCTATACTACCTTTGATGCAGGTCCTTTGATCTATTGTTTGCAGGAGGTTTACCTGTGGACACTTTCCCACATTACTCTTTTTTGATATTATATGTCTTTTTTTATAGTGGTCGGCCATTTATTAGGCTTATGCTGCATTATTTGCTATTTTTTTGAGCCCTCTGTTACCACTTATTCTTGTTATTATTTTATATTTTCTATTCCTTTTTGTTCTGTTTTTATGCTTTTTTTCAATTTTTTATTTTTTTCACTATCTACTATTTTTTTTACTATTTTTTCTTTTGCTGCTTATACATTTTGCCTACATAGCTCTCTGTAGCCTTCCCTTATATTTTTTCAATCTCTTTTTTCCATCTTTTTCTTTTTATTCTACTTTTACAGTATCACTATATATACTGTTACATTTCTCCGACCCATACCTATTGTGTTTGTCGTTACATTACTACATTTTCAAATAAATATACTTCATTTTCTACTATCAGTGTGCATGTCTGCTTATTTGTTATATTTTTGTTTTCCCATATATATGCCCCTTAGGAGAGAGCATACAAGCAGTCCATTGTTTTGAACCTGTATCTATTATATATTCTAGGCTTGCAGTTCTCAAACCCTTAATCCTATAATAATGAGGGGGGACCTAGTGCCCCCCCTCTGGTCCCCACCCATGAGCGGCGGGTGGGGACCACAAAAAAAAGTGACTAGGGGTGCCCAGCCCCTAGTCAACCCCTCAATAAAAAAAATGCCTACCTACCCCACCTCACCCTAATAATAGTAAGGGGGGTTGGCAATAAACTAACCTGTATAAAATAACAATTTTATACTTACCATTTGATGTCTTCTTTTTTCTTTCTTCTTTATTCCTTCTTCAGCCCCAAAAAAAGCCCAAATAAAAAACCATAATATGCGCCGTAAAAAAAAAAAAAAAAGGAACGCAAAAAAATAAATAATCCACAGATGAAAAATAATCCATCTTCGCCCATGGAGGGCCCAGCACAGACTGAGCTCTACAGGGCGCGAGAAGGCTAATAAAGCCTTTCCCCGCCCTGCAATTAAGCTCAGAGCACTCTTATTGGTTGGATTTCAATGTCATTTTACACAGCGTGGGAAAGTTCTTTTGAATTTTCCCACTCTGTTTAAAATGGCTAGCACTCTGATTGGTTGGTTTGAAATCACACCAATCAGAGAGCTCTGTGTCATTTTACAAAGCGTGGGAAAGTTCTTTTGAATTTTCCCACTCTGTTTAAAATGACTAGCACTCTGATTGGTTGGTTTGAAATCCAACCAAACAGAGTGCTCTGAGCTTAATTGCAGGGTGGGGGAAGGCTTTATAAGCCTTCCCCCGGCCTGCAGAGGTCAGTCTGCGCTGGGCCCTCCATGGGAAAAGATTGATTATTTTTCACCCGTGGATTTTTTTTTTTGTGTTCGTTTTTTTTTTTTTGGCGGCGCGTATTATGGTTTTTTATTTGGCCTTTTTTGGGGCTGAAGAAAGAGAAAAGAAGAAAGAAAAAAGAAGACATCAAATGGTAAGTATAAAATAGTTATATTTTACAGGTTAGTTTATTGCCCATTTTTTAGGCATTTTTTTATTGGGGGGTTGACTAGGGGCGGGCACACCTAGTCACTTTATTTGTGGCCCCCACCCACCGCTCATGGGTGGGGAACGGGGGGGGGACACTAGGTCCCTCCCTCATTATTATTTTATGGTCCCCACCCGGGGCAATGGGTGGGGACCTGGGGGGGACATTAGGTCCCCCCTCATTCTAATTTGAAGGTACCCACCTGCGGGCAATGGGTGGGGACCTGGGGGGGACATTAGGTCCCCCTCTCATTATTATTATTATAGGGTCCCCACCCGCGGGCAATGGGTGGGGACCTGGACGGGACATTAGGTCCCCCCCTCATTATTATTTTAAGGTCCCCACGCATGGGCAATGGGTGGGGACCGGGGGGACATTAGGTCCCCCCCTCATTATTATTTTAAGGTCCCCACCAGCGGGCAATTGGTGGGGACTGAGGGGGACACCAGGTCCCCCCTCATTATTATTTTAAGGTCCCCACCTGCAAGCAATGGGTGGGGACCTGGGGGGGAAATTAGGTCCCCGCCTCATTATTATTTTAAGGTCCCCACCCGCGGGCAATGTGTGGGGACCGGGGGGGGGACATTAGTCCCCCTTTATTATTGTTTTAAGGTCCCCACCCATGGGCAATGGGTGGGGAGCGGGGGACGGGACACTAGGTCATGTAAAATCATCATATTTTATACTTTTTTATAGTACGTGATTATATGATATGATGAAAATAATGGTATCCTAAGAAACCTCTTTCTGTTTCGATAAAAACAATATCTAATATGTGTGGGTACATTAAATGAGAAAGAGGATCCTTATAGCTAAATACAAATACCACAGATGTAAAACAGCACGTCACCAAGGGTAAGACTGCAAAAACAGTCCTGTCAACAAAGGGTCATGAATGATATTGCAAACATATAAAAAAAAACTGCATGGATAATTCCAAAAGATAAACAGACACATTTAGGTTTAAACATATAAAGATAAAATGGTTTTAGAAAAATTCAGCTCTAGAAAGATAAGTGCCCCTCTGTAGAGTTGAGCGAACACCTGGATGTTTGGGTTCGGCGGGTTCGGCGGAACTTTGGAAAAAAGTCCGGGTTCGGGCTCGAACTTGACCCCGAACTTGACCCCGAACCCGAACCCCATTGAAGTCAATGGGGACACAAACTTTTGGCCACTAAAATGCCTCTAAAAAAGCCCTGGAAAGGGCTAGAGGGCTGCAAAAGTAATTAAAATGTGGGTAAGAGTATGACAAGTGCCTTGCAAACAAATATGGATAGGGAAATAACTTCAAAAAACATAAAATACATACAAATTAAAAATGAAGCTGAGCCATAAAATAGCACTAGATGGAATCTTTGATTTTAGCTTTGGAAGAACATAAATCTAAATCTAAAGCATGGCTGCCAGGAGGATCAACAGCATTATCTATTTGATAGAGGGTTAGAGTGCAGGGTATTCTCTTTCAGTTTATACTAAGTGACCCATAGGTTGAGGTGGCGGTGACCGTGGTGGTGTAGGTGGAAGCGGCGCTGGAGGAGGAGGAGGTAGCCAGAATTTTTCAAAGTGCGCTGTAAGCACAGTATTGGACTGTTCTATTTGACTCTCAGATATGAAGTGCACCGCAAGACGCAAATGTACTATTTAGCACCCAAAACAATTAGAATTTTTCAAAGTGCACTGTAAGCACAGTATTGGACTGTTCTATTTGACTCTCAGATTTGAAGTGCACGGCAAGACACAAATGTACTATTTAGCACCCAAAACAATTAGAATTTTTCAAAGTACGCTGTAAGCACAGTATTGGACTGTTCTATTTGACTCTCAGATATGAAGTGCACTGCAAGATGCAAATGTACTATTTACCACCCAACACAATTAGAATTTTTCAAAGTGCGCTGTAAGCACAGTATTGGACTGTTCTATTTGACTCTCAGATATGAAGTGCATTGCAAGACGCAAATGTACTATTTACCACCCAAAACTATTAGAATTTTTCAAAGTGCGCTGTAAGCACAGTATTTGATGGTTCTATTTGACTCTCATATATGAAGTGCACTGCAAGACGCAAATGTACTATTTAGCACCCAAAACTATTAGAATTTTTCAAAGTACGCTGTAAGCACAGTATTTGACGGTTCTATTTGACTCTCAGATGTAATACATGTAATGCTATTGCTATTCTATAAACCAAAATAGAGTCCCGATTCATACGAATAGGTCAATTGATGTCTTTTGGTTTATAGACTTTCGGTTTATAGCCAAACCCCGAACTCCAACCCGAACATACAGTGAAATCGTTCGGGTTCGGGGTCCGAACACCGTAATGTTCGGTACGAACCTGAACAGTGCGGTTCGGGTTCGCTCAACACTACCCCTCGGCAAATAAAAGATGATGTTATAAAAGGGCATATGCGTGATGCTGAACCCTACAATATAATTTCAGAAATAACAGAGAATGATTTTGCAGATTAACAAATGGACAATATCTGCATCCACAATGGGTTAAAGATACAGCATTAACTGAAGGTGATGATGACAAACATGCTGACATAGCAAAGTATTCTGCTAACCGTACCTCGCAACATTTCCCTCTGGCCACGCAGGACCACCTAAGAATGCTATAATATAGTCAAAAATATCGGCTAGTTGGCAACCCTATGAACATCAAGGAGCCATGGTTTGGGAGGGGGAGTGACAGCTCTACTGTGCATGGGCAAATATCTGTTAATGCATGTTATTCACATTAAAGTGGGACTGTTGAGGGTTATGGCAAACAGTCATTTTTAAGATGGTGTAAATTATTTGAAAACCTAGTGCTGAACTGTATCTGATGTAATTCGGTTATCAAAGTGTAATTCTTTATAATCCATTACTCTTTTGTTCTGTTTTCTACAATTGTTAGAATCTAGCCTTTAGACTACATGATCAAAGATTGTCAGAGGTTAAAAATCTTAATGTCTTTTACACATTATCTTGCTAACAATTATTTTATAGACATTACACATAATGTGATATGGATAATTATAATAATTAATTCCACCTCTGCATTTAGATTAATTTGTATTGAAAAAAGTATTTTTAAGGGCATTTACCTTCATTTCTTAACTTTGAAAATCATCCTATATATTTTTTTTACAATGTCTGATCATTTTATCAGTAAATAAGTGAATAATTTACTTTGTAATTTGTGTTTGACAAGGTTTAACATGTAAGTTCATGTAATTCAATCTTTCTTTTTTTAATTATGAAATTGTATATTTTCTTTTTTCTCATTCCAATACACATGTTTTTATCAGAACATTGTTGAAAATGGCACTGGTTGTGTGGGAGGATTTTCTTGTGCAATATGGCAGCAAGAAATAGCTCCTATGTTGACCAAAATCTAGATTATAATTTATCACCTTAATGCGTGGTATGTGAGGGGCTACCCCCTCCCAGTGTTTATGATTTTACATCTTAGTTTAACAGTGTTTTACATTTGATCCAACATGCTAAAAGTTAGGTGCCAGTCATTGTTGCCAAGGTGTTGGTGCATCATCACCACACACATCAGAATCAGCAGCAGCAATGTTGGATGCAGCAAGTGCTGGGGCAGTGTCCACCATGGAGATAACAGCAGCTGTGACCAGTGTTGTATTTACCACGAGGCATCCTAGGCGGATGCCTAGGGCGGCAAATAGATAAACATTCAATTTTCAATGTCAAAATAAATCAATACATTATTTGGGTATACACATCACCTTTTATAAAGAAGAAATAGTAAAAATAAACTTCCAGCCAATTCTGATGGACATGAGGAGAAAAATTAAATGAGTGGAGCCCCTTGTATATTTGTGGAGTGGAAGAATAAATGTTATAAACTATTATCTACTTCCTAAATTGCTGTTTCTTTTTAGATTCATTCCAATCTATGTACCATCTTAAATATTGACAGAATTTCCAAAGACATTCAATAAATTTATCTGGGCAAAGAAAATACCAAGAATTCCGTTCAAACTTACCTCTAGAAGATCTAAAGATGGGGTCCTAGAGATACCAAATGTATCGGAACTATATCAAGCTTCAGTGATGACACATATAGCTCCTTGGTTTAAAGATTTACCTTGGTAAAAAATAGAACAAGAGGGCTTAAAAAAGGCCAAATTAAGATCACTAATCTGAGTACCAAAATTGATAAAAAAAATGTGAAAATCCCATAGTTCATGATTTAATAAAAAATTGGGAATCTATCTTGAATATCAAATATACAGTACTTTTCACTCTATAAGATGCACTTTTTTCCTCCTCAAAATTAATTGGAAATTTCTGTGCATCTTATGGAGTGAAGATCGTGCTCATTGTATGCCAACAAGGAGATAAGTACTGGGGAAAGGGGAGAGTGGCATAAAATGAGCAAAATCCTGGCATATTGAGTGTCAAAATCCTGGCATACTTAGTGACAATATACTGGCATATTGAATGGCTTAATCCTAGCATACTGAGTGGCTAAATCCTGGCATATTAAATGGCAAAATCCTGGCATATTGAGTGGCAAAATCCTGGCATACTGAATGGCTAAATCATGGAATATTGAGTGGCTAAATCCTGGCATATTAAATGGCTAAATTCTGGCATATTAAATGGCTAAATCCTGGCATACTGAGTGACAATATACTGGCATATTGAGTAACTAAATCCTGGCATACTGAGTGGCTAAATCCTGGCATATTGAGTGGCTAAATCCTGGCATATTAAATTGCTAAATCCTGGCATAATAAATGGCTAAATCCTGGCATATTAAATGACTAAATCCTGGCATATTGAGTGGTTAAATCCTGGCATATTGAGTGGCAAAATCCTGGCATATTGAATGGCAAAATCCTGGTATATTGAGTGGCTATATCCTGGCATGTTGAGTGGCTAAATCCTGGCATATTAAGTGGTTAAATCCATTAAGGGGTTTTCTTGTTTTTCTCCTCTAAAAACTAGGTGCTTCTTATGGAGCGAAAAATAGGGTAATTTAAAATGAAATGCCACGATAAAAATACTTTCCTGATAGAGAAAAAACAGGAAAGTATCAGAATTCAGCACTTTAAAAGATAGATATCAATTAGAGCAGAATGAAAAATATAATTATCTGAGAGTTAGACACTGTGTGTCTAACATATATCCAGAGGAAGAGTGGATAAAAGCAATAAACAACACACAAAAATGTGTCCACTCGGTAAATCTGAGGGAATTTTTTTATAAATTAATATTTTGATGGTACTTAACCCCAGAAAAACTAGGGCGGATATATTCAAACTACACAGTAAAATGTACAGTACAGTACAGTAGTAGAGATGGATCTTTCAAGCATATATGGTGGGAGTGCCCACAGATAGATACAATGTGAAAACTGTATTTCAGATTGGACTGAAATCCAAATATCAAATTTGATAAATAAAAACATTAGGCTGACTCCAGACTTTGCCCTCTGGTAAAGGAAAAATATGTACAATCTTTATTGATCCACAGACATGGCTTGCTGTGAAGTTGGAAATCATTAGAAATTGGAAATCATCTATTTAGCCAACATGGTCAAAACTGGAACAGCAGATTCAGTACCAAGACCAAACTGAAAAAGCCTTCTGTTTAAATAATTTTAAATCCTTAATAACATGCGAAGGAATCTGGCATAATTGGTACAATAGGAAAAAATAATAAAAACTAGAATGAAAGCAAATTCATGAATATATGCACTTGTAAATATATATCATACTTGATACATCAGTAAATCTAGCTGATGTAAACTTAAGGCCAAAGTAGCTGAGTTGGAAGAATTCTCTAATGCAGCTGAATTTTTTTAACTCAGCTTCTTTAGACTACATTTTGAAATTCCCTTCTCAATTTCCTGAATTTTTCACTTTATTGAGTAGATAGTATTGCCGAATTTGACTTAGTCTCAAAAAAACTGGTGGACCCTTGGCAAAGTTCTCAGTAGTGCCCCCCCCCCATCTAAATCTGACCCACATTTAGAAAAATATCAATGCAATAATAAAAGAAACGATTGATTGAGGAAGAACAACACACACTATTACCCCTCCTTATATTTAATACCTGGCATTTTACCTCTACGGAATGGGATTTTGCCTGCTTCATACTGCCAATTACCTAGACTCGCAAGTGGTGAGCAAAGGGTTCCACCTTTAGAAATGTTTTTATTAACCTATGATACTAAGATCTACTCATCTATTATAGCAGAATGAATTAAACCCACTATCCCCTTCATTATCCACAGAGACCAAACAGGATTAGTAAAAGGGCGCCAGGCAGAGGGAAATACCAGGAAGACTATAGATCTGATAGACTATGTAAACAACCATAAAATACCGTCAGTTATCCTCGCCCTGGATGCCGAGAAGGCCTTTGACCGGGTCGATTGGTGTTTCCTTGATGAAGTGATGAGGGTTTTTGGCTTCGGTAGGGGGCTGATCGACTCGGTCATGACCCTATATACATCACCCTCGGCAAAGATTATGGGCCCTGGACTTTACTCTGAGTGGTTCGGGGGAAAGAACGGGACTCGACAGGGTTGTCCCCTAGCCCCTTTGTTATACATAATGTCACTGGAACCACTGGCAGCCAAGATCCGCAGATCCATGGATATTGAAGGTATCCAAGTTGAAGGAACAGCATGTAAACTAAATGTATTCACTGGCGATGTTCTACTCACCCTTGAAAAGCCTGAGAGGTCAATTGGGAAAGTCAGGGAGGAGATTGAATCCTTTGGACAACTTTCTAATTATAAAGTCAATATCTTGAAAACTCAGGCCCTTTATATTTACTTGGAGGAGGAACGAATCCATATACTGAAAAAGAGTTACTCGTTTATGTGGCAGAATAAGGTACTAAGATATTTGGGAGTAAATATTTCCAGCGATAATAGGAACATACTTCAAGTGAATTACCCCCCACTAGTCAAGGAGCTCCAACATCATATAGGTCAGTGGAGGGGATTGAACTTTTCTTAGATGGGGAGAATGAATGCTATTAAAGCATACATTATCCCTAAGTGGACTTACTTGTTGAGAATGATCCCTATTCCCCTTCCCGCCTCCTATAATAATATCCTCCAAAGGGAGGTGGATACATTTATTTAGAGGGAAAAAAGGCCTGGGATTGCTAGACAATGGTTACAAAAGCCAGGAAATAAAGGAGGCCTAGGTTTACCGAATCTCGGACAAATTTCAAATGCATGTATGTTATCCCATGTATATAGAATACACTGTTTAGAATCAAGAATGGTGGATTAGTATAGGGTGAAGAAAGCCATGATAGGGCTGATAGACTTAGGAAATATCCTATGGTTAAACAGAAAGATGACATTATACTTGATAGGGCCCTCAGGTAGCACTATATTGAAAGGCATTATGGTCAACTGGTTAACCTTCAAAAAAAAGTCTGGCCTGACTAATCGTATCTTAAAATCTCTACCAGTTGAGGTAGGGGGATTATTTACAGTTGACCTGAATTTTAGCGAGGATTTTAAAAACCTGAACTTAAAATTTACTAATTTAATGCATGGGGAAAGGGTTAAAACACTAAACCAGGTTATGGAGGAATTCGGGATACAACATAGAGATTCATTTGCAGTATTAAGAACTCTCCACTGCCTAAAACACCATATTTTTAACTCGAATAACAAGAGTCTTCAGGGGCAAATATAAAGGATGTTCGAGGTAGATTGTAGGGGAGCGATCAAGAGGAAATGGTATGTGATACTAGATCCACTTCCTCCTTTGTTGCACTTACTGCATGGACCAAATGGAATGGAGAACTGAATTTAATAAGAGACTCTGAAGCATGGGAGAGGGATTGGAGGCTAACTAAAAAGTCAGCTCATGATGGGCGTGGCCGGCGAGTGATGTAGAGCAGTCGCATCTCACTGAGGCTCCCTCCACCCAGGCCTGAAACCACGTACAAACCTGCAGATATCTGCACACAACGATGGGCAAAAACACAAAAAAACTCACCCAAACGCCTACCCCTGCAAAAGGCATGAAAAACGGCTCCTCCAACGGCCTGGAAACTTACCTACTTCCTCGGAAGACGATGGAGGCCCTCTGCTCCAAAATGGCGCCCTTCACACCAAACGCGGGAAACAGCCCGGAGTACCTGATGCTGTTGGAATCTGATGGGGAAGAACACACGCCTACATGCTCCTACTGTGTTGAAGCCCCTACTAAGGTAGATTTCTTATCCCTGACTAATCAAATCAGAAAGGACTTTGCATCAATAGCGGAGCAGATCCGATCCACTATCTGCGATGAAATTGCGGATCTAAAAGGAGATCTCTCTAACCAAGGCTCCAGGCTAGCCATTATAGAGCAAGACCAGGGAACTCTGCAAGCCACGCTCACAGACCTGAATCGCCAACTATAGGCCCAGAAAATTGCCACAATGCAGTTTACACACCATGTGCTTGATTTGCATAACAGGGGAAGGAGGAACAACGTTCGCATTCGAGGCCTTCCAGAAATGTAAGGGCCCGAAGATACTATGCAACTAGCAAAGAAAATCTTCCTTCTCCTTAGACCTTCAGGTAACTCAGACCCCATCCGTCTGGATCGGGCCCATCGAGCCCTCCGCCCGAAAAATCTCAACAATCCTCAACCGAGGGATATCATCTGCTGTTTTCATGACTACTCACTTAAAGAGCTTATCATGACAGATGCCACATTTGACTGGAGCAACACCGATACAGGCCTTGGTGAACCAGCCGTGGATCCCGAGGCCCCAAAGGAAGAAGAGGCGTAGACCAATGGCACAAGGACAAGATGGACCTGGGTACCCTTCTCCACCTGCACACCTGAACCTGAACCATGAATAGGTCCAATGCTGCCCCCCGGCTCACCTCCAGCTAAGTATCACCTCCCTACTCCTGTATTTGTGGCACCCCAGCCCTTTGGTTAGATGGTTAACTGGGCAAAGGTCCCTAAGTCATGACAACACCTAACAATTGTCTCATTTAACCTGTCACCTGGTCTTAATGCTTAATGAATATGTTTGGATGCCCATGATGGATACTTATAACTTTTTAGTCAAGTTCTGACAAAGGAACCAAGACACGTGGAAACCCTTCGTTCCTTGATGAACTTAATGTTTGTGACTTCTCTAGATATTATGAAACACCCTAGAGTGCATTAATACTTATGGGGCAGGACAGATACACCTAATCCAGGGCTCTACATGATGGAATATGAAAAGGAAATATCTAGAGACTATTACCTATACTTGACCTATTGTTATCCTTATTGGAGCCAAGGGACTCTCAAGATTGTTCCCTGCTCTCTCTGGTTTTTCATATTTTCAAGGAGCGAGTGGGGTGGAGAAATGGCTGGAGCCAGCATAATAACCCTACCTTAACTTCAGTTTTACTACCTACGTTGTGTTTTACGATGTTCTGTATTGTTCCATATTGTTTTATGCTGTTTGTCTCTACTGGGACAGCTGAAATCTGATTTTTTTTTTTATGTTTCTACATACGCAAGGAAATTGTTGATAGCAAACCTTATTTAGTATATGTTTATGTGCAAGCGATCAGGCCCTTGGTGGCGGACCGTCAGAGGAGATTTGCGGTCTATCGTATGAGAGCCTCCTCTGACCTCCCCGCCATGATACCACATGGCATTGTGTCATTGTACAATAGGCTGCAACCACAGAAGTCTCAGAACTCCTGGCTTTATGCAACCTTGACACTTTCTGCCTGTCCTGAAATTTCTCAGGTCCTCTGCCCGCACCAAGCTCTTACCACGATTATATTGATACTTTCATCAACGCAAGCAGGCAAATTCTTGTCTCCTACCCATTTTAAGTGTTTCCCCTTTTTTCCCTGTTTATTTTTATGTAAAACCGACATTCGACATATACTTAACTGTACCTCCGACCGACTTCCCATACCCTACATAAATGACGGATGGCAAAAACCTGAAAATACAAGTTTCCTCTATTAATGCTAAAAGGCTGAATACCTGATCCAAATGATCACGTCTGTTTAACAAAATGAGAGCTAAACATGTAGATATTGGCCTTATACAAGAGACCCACTTTTGTAGAAACAGGCTCCCTAATTTTACGGATCGTCTTTACTCAAGGACCTATCTATCTAACTCCCCATTTAAAAAGACTAAAGCAAATCCTTATTCCCACACTTCCCAAGAAACAAGTCACATGACGTTTAAATGAATCGCTGCTGAAAGACCCCACGCATCTTCAGGATCTCACCACTTCGTTTAAGCAATACTTCTCTGAAAATAAAATTCCAGATTCCTCCCCCCAAATAGTATGGGAAGCACATAAAGCCATCATGAGAGGGCAATTAAGTAGACTGGGATCCTATCTTAAAAAACAATGGTCACAAATCCTCACACAAACACTGTCTCAGATACACCTATTAGAATCACAACACAAGCAAAACGTACCACCCACGATTTTTGTAGAGCTCACCCACCTCCGCAGTAAGCTTGCTGATATTTGTAATACTAAACTAAAAAGCTTACTTCAAAAACTACAGAACACACACTATGCACTTAGCGATAAACCAGGACGAGCCCTTGCCAGGGCCCTTAGACGCAAGCAGATAGCTACTTATATTCCTAAAATACGTACAAAACAACATCTATTGGTACATAGATCAGACCAAATAGCTGACACATTTAAACAATATTATTATGATCTATATAACATAACTTCCCAAGATACCCAACACAACACATACATATGATGGAGTACCTTGAGACTCACATGAAAATTAAACTTTCCCCAGCAATCACAGAATCTATGGAAGACCCCATAACTACTACAGAAGTTTCAGAAGCCATCAAAAACTCTCCAATGGTAAAAGCCCCGGCCCTGATGGCCTGCCTATTATATACAATAAAATGTTTAAGGAAGATCTACTCCCCCACTTGGACAAACATGTACAATGCCCTAGCTTCAGGAGGCGTCCTGCCTGCACAGTCTCAGGAAGCTCATATAACAGTAATTCACAAACCAGATAAAGACCCTGAGCTCTGTAGTAGCTATCGACCTATATCTCTACTTAACGTAGATGTTAAACTTTTAGCAAAAATCCTGAGTGTGCGTATGGGAGCCGTCCTCCCCCAGCTTATACACAGAGATCAAGTTGGTTTCACGCCATATCGAGAAGCGAGAGACAACACAACTAAAGTAATTAGTTTAATCCACCACGCTAATCTGCACAAGATACCCATGATCCTATTGTCTACTGATGCTGAAAAGGCATTCAACAGGGTGAGCTGGCCTTTTATGAGAACCGTCCTATGACATATAGGTATGAGGGATTCAATGTTTAACTGGATTAATGCCATATACCATGCCCCTTCTGCATGCATTAGGGTCAATAGAGTGCTTTCTGACCCGCTCACCCTGTCGAATGGCACTAGACAGGGATGCCCCCTATCCTCCTTACTATTTGTGTTGACATTAGAGCCCCTGTTATGTGCCATTGATTAGAGATAGGTCCACATCACCATAAAGCAGCTGCATTTGCAGATGACTTACTTCTAACGCTATCCCAACCACATATATCAATACCACAAGTTCTACAGGAGTTAGACGTGTTTGGCAAGCTCC
Source organism: Pelodytes ibericus (assembly GCA_036172795.1). NCBI lineage: Eukaryota > Metazoa > Chordata > Amphibia > Anura > Pelodytidae > Pelodytes > Pelodytes ibericus. The sequence goes on along the minus strand of CM069857.1, from coordinate 225,605,778 downwards.
CAATTTAAGATCAACATGACCAAATCAGAAGCCCTAAACATCTCCCTCCCTCCCCAGCAAGTAGATGTACTTCAGTCCTCTTTCCCTTTTAGATGGGCCAAACTTAAATTAAAATACATTCTAAAAACATTTCACATTCATAATTATCAAAATACTTAGGAATACATTATACAAAATTGACAAATACAGACAAATATACAGTATATATATATTTTAGTCAAACTATTCCCCAACCTTACACTAGTAGTATGTCCGAGCTGTGTAATTCGTCCATTCATCCATTTGTCCATTCATTCAATTCGACTTTTAGGCTATTGTATGTAATACTAATAGCATTACATACAATTAAAATACAAAAACTAAAGTCGAAAATTTAGTCGAATTTGAGTCGAAATGTATTCGAAATTGTAGTCTATTGGATCTATTGAACAAAATTCAAATTTGGAGGTCTACCACCAAATTCGAATTTTAGTGAAACAAACCTACTTTAGTTACATAAACAACTGAATTCGAAATGTGTTGAAATTAAGCCAAGTTGCTGAAGGGATGAATTCCACAGATCAGATCAGAGTCATAACAAGACATTTAGGATGAGTTTTCTTATGCACAGCATAATGTTATGCAGAATAAAAATGAATCCAATATGAATACTGAATGGCTGATTACTAGGTTCTGTGGAATTACACAGTTAGGTCAATTCATCTTAATTTGATACATTTCGATTCTATTTCGACTCTATTTCAGCTTATGTAATCCTATTAGCATTACATACAATAACTTAAGCCGAAATTGAGACAAAATTCTAATTCGACATATCAGAGTGGCTGTCGGCATCCGAATGAATGAATGGACAAATTAATTTCGTTCATATAGCATTCGTTCATTCGGCTTTCGTTATTTGGACCAAAAATGCATTTGTCCGAAAACGAATGCACATGTCTAATAATTTAATTTGCTGGCACACAAAATGCTCTGAGGACTTCAGTATATGAGAAGAAAGACAAAACATGCTATGAACTAATCTTTCTCTTGCGCTCTCTCTCTACATATAATAAAATATATAATATATTTAAATAGTATGATCTAACTATTTGTAATTTTATGGCAAAAACGGAGGCATCATAATTTGAATAACTTTCTTTCTTGTCAACCTCCAGCAGCAAAGAAATGGTTAACAGTTTGTTGAGAAAAACAACCAATCAATAAACAATAGAGGGTTTAAGAGCCTGATTAGCCCCTCCTACATCCTCTTTCTTTGCTAGTCTCCAGGTGAGCACCTTCCTTAATAGGGAACCTTCCCTAGTCACTGCCCCCAAATCAGATATTTACCAGGAGATCCTAGACACAGGGCAGGCCACCTGTGCCAAATTTTCATTATAACAAAGAAATATCTTTGGCTTCAATGAACAGAGCATATTCCTTCCCATTTAATAAGGCCGAAAGGATACTTGTCTCTATGTTGAAAGACCAGTCCTTCTCCAAACTGATACCTAGTATCAAAACATCTAAGGTCACCATCTCCACTAACCCAACAGATATAGCACAGGAATTCATAGCCTATTATTTCCTCCTGTATCATCATTCTCTGGACAAATCCCTATTAAATACACCACACTTACAGACTGTCACAGAATATTTAGCGCTATCAGGGATTCCTAAACTGACAGACCAGAAGAGCGACCTTCTAGACAGTCCCATTCTAATGGAAGAGATTGCAGAAGCAATCAAATCCATGAAACTGAACAAAGCACCAGGCCCAGATGGCTTTACGGCCCCATACTACAAATCGTTTGGAAACATACTCATACCACATATATTACATCTGTATAACGCGATCATGGATGGCTGCTATTTTCCAAAAGACAAGCAGGATGCACATTTTATTCTACTGCATAAACCAGGCAAGGCACCGAACCTGGTGACCAACTACCGACCAATATCCCTTCTCAACAGACTGAACAAAGTAATGACAAAACTAGTATATCCAGAACAAGTGGGTTTTATTCCCAACTGACAAGCCCCGGACAATACGAGATGATGTGTGAACTTGATGTGGACTCAAACGCAAACGCCTTCTCTGTTCCTATCCCTGGATGCAGAAAAGGCATTCGACAGACTGAACTTGTCCTTCCTAAGACTGACGTTAGAGAACATGAACTTTTCCCCAAATTTTCAAAACTGCTTAGCGGCCCTGTACCATATGCCTACATCCACTATTCGGATACCTGGTGCAGAACCGCTATGCTTCAATAAATACAACGGAACAAGACAGGGGTGCCCACTTTCACCTCTGCTGGTAGCGAAGGAACAATATAAAATTGCAGCGTATGCAGATGACATCCTTCTTTCGGTAACTAAACACCTCGCGACTCTTCCAAACATTTTTCATGAGTTAGGACAATTCCAAGACCTCTGAGGACTCAAGATTATCACTGATAAGTCTGAATCCTTTCCTATACACATCCACCAACAGGAAATTCATTTGCTGCAACTGAACTTTGACTTACCCATATCAACCAAACCAATAACATACCTAGGACTTCGCTTGAAAATAAATATTTGCAATTGTATGACCTTAACTACACTCCTCTGCTGCATACTATTAAGGATTCAAAGAAATCGCAGCCACTAAACATCTCCTGGTTAGAACGCGACTCACAAACATTAAAATGAACGCCGTACCCCGCCTGTTATATCTCTTTCAGGCCCTACCAATACCCATGAAAACTCAAGATGTTAAATCTTTGCAAAAAGACATAGATGTATTTATATGGAAATTAAAAGAAGCCACAAATAGGCCGAATTACTATGGATATACCCAAATAGGGAGGAGGATTGGGCCTGCTAGATCTTAGTAAATACTATGTCGCTGCCCAACTAGCCCAGATCTCAGCTTGGCATGTGTCTGTGTCATGTATACGTGGGTTGATTTGGAACATGAACTGTTCCGCCCGGACATTTTATCACAGTACTTTGGTTACCCAAAGCAGACAGACCACCAAATGCCCAGCCATACTAAACTCCCTGAGTGTATGGAAAAACAGGGGCTTCAACACTCACACAACTACAGACCATTCCCCTCTTAACGCCATATATAGAAATAGAAGATTCACTCCTGGAATGACCCCTTCTCTCTTTTAGACATTTGACCAGGGAGACATTTCAAGGGTAAATCACCTATTTATTAATTGGCAGCCCAAAACATACGCATCCCTCTCTTATATGCTAAATCTACGTACTCCTGACTTTTTTAGATTCCTTCAACTTAGGGATCTGGCTCACTGCCCGGAAATCAAACAAGCAGCCATGACAACCTCGACTTGTTTTGAACGCCAATTCATGGATGAGATGTGATTTCACAGCTATATGGGGATCTCACCTCGCCCCATTCCGACATTCCCTTGACATACATCAAAGCCTGGGAGAAAAACCTAGGATACTTCCTGGACAGCGAGGACTGGAGGGGCATTTGGGAGGCCACAGCTAAGATCTCCATATGTACACAACATAAGGAACAGGCATACAATACTCTAATGAGATGGTATCTTACACCAAAATGGGATTGATCCCGACCCCTGCCTTCTGGAAAGGATGTTGAGCTGTGGGCACGTACATCCATACCTAGTGGTCGTGCCCACATCTACAGAAATTTTGGGTGCTTATTCAACAACTTACTATGCAAATTTCTCAAAAACCAATGCAATTAGACTCCAGTCTCTTTCTTCTTTTGAAACACCTGGAGTCCCTGACAAACCATGAAAATAGATTAGTGGCCAGGATCGCCCCGGTGGCTTGAAGGGCCCAGGTGTAGAACCCTCCCTCCGTCCCCTCCATACCCAAGGTCATATCACTCATAGAGGAGGTGGTTGCAATGGACTACCTTACAGTGCTGGTACACGATGCCCCCGCCCCATTCCAAAAATTGGAATGGTTTTCCCCTTTCTATTCCTCTCCCCTGACACAGTGTTTCAAATGCAAAACTGTTATTATTTGCAAATATCTTTATCAGATTTGAATGTATTTTTTCAAAATATGTTTTATCGGTTGTACCGGTTATGCAATTTATTTACCTTTGCAGTCACACTTTATCTGCGATAACTGAATGCTACAGTTTACTAGTACACCTGCTGTAAACAAGCAAAAAAGATAAATTATAAATAATTCTTCTACAAATAAAGAATTATAAAAAAATTAAAAAAGGGTATGATGGGCTTAATGATCTGATATCCTGCAATGGAAGCTATATTAAGGGCCACCCTACGATCACAGTTGCATGTGGTAAGATATCTGTTATAAAACTGCACATCTATGTTCACATTTCTCTGTAACTAGATACCAACAACACAATTTGAAATGTATCTTATAGGAAAAAACTGAAAGCACAATCTAAATGGGTATTTTTCAATTATGGATAAGGTTATTATTATCAAAGTCTTGATTTAAACCTAGTGGGCTAAGCTCTTAAGTTTATGTATCACAGTATACAGATTTGAAACATCTTATATGGCATATATTTTCCACTCAATGTACTTCTTGTAGAACTGCCTTAGTGTCATGTAAATGAGATGTAATTTTTCTGACATACCATGCATGTGGTCAACAAACTCAACAAAAAAAGAAGAACTGATAATGAGTTGATTCAGAGTGCTGGGATCACATGACCTGCTGCCACTTTGCATTCAGAAAGTGTGGGGAGCATGAGAGGCAGCATGGGAACATGTCTGTGCACCTGGGCAAGGGTATGAAATGTGGGCAATGGAGTATGATGGGTGTGCAATGTGGGTAATTGGGCATGTCTCTGTGCACTGAATCACACTTCATTGACTTATGGGGAAGTCGGAGCATTTGGTGTTCATGTGATCTTCCTGTCTCAGATGCTAGATCAGCAGCAGAGTATGTGTTTGAGCGGCAGTGTGTGTGGGAGCAGAACTGTGCATGTGTGTGTGAATGACAGAAAGTAAAATATGGGTTTATCATAGTGCTCCAAAGCAATAAAATGAGCAGGAGACTTGCATATAGACAGGTCTCTTGGTAATATAGCTGTTATGCCAAGGTCTTTTACCGGAATCGAGGGAATCCAATGTGGGAAGACAGCTTGCATACACATACAAATTAGAGACACTAAGTCCGATAATTGGAGATATGGACAACAATCGGGATGGTCAATCTGTGCACGAGAATAATAGGTAAGCTGAGGTCAGTGTGCTGAGAAGGATGAGCCAGGAATCATGGTCGAAGGGATAACCATGGTTGGGACAGGCACACAGGATCGTAGTCAAGATGGACACCGTGTTACATATGTGTTACTGTGCATGTGTGTCTGTGTGGCTGCATGTGTGATTTTGTGTGTACATACTGTATGCCTGCATGATCAGCAATGGGCGGCAAAATATTTGTAATCCTAGGGTGGAAAAATTCTTGTCCTGATTGCACACCCTCTTCAGATAACATGCTCTGAACAGTTATCGTTACAAACACACCCTAACAGCTTCTACATGGAGGCCAGCCATTTTAACATATGTAACCATGTACAACATTTCTTATCTGTACAGTCCTTTAATGCCCTCCACTTCAAAAATATATGTTACATAAACTTCAGGTATTTGAGTTATGCATGAGGGTATACCTCCTTGGTTCATCTGTCTTTCTATGCCTACTTTTCTCCCTCTCTTTGCTGCCACCAGAGGACCTGCTATAACCCTGGTTTCCACTTGTACTGTAAAGTGGCAACAACAGATCACAATATACATAAATAAGGAATTCATTGTTTGTACTTAATTTCTTTCTTTTAATAAATGCAATGTTTCCTACATGCCACATTTAATTGATAATGTTAGAATTGTCCTTTAACAACATAAAAAAGTTGGCATCCTGTACTTATAGTTCAAAAGCAGGTACACATTAAATTGCAGTCTCCTTTACACTGAACTTATTAGGTGATTCACCTCTGCTCCACTGAAGCACATCCAACATTACAAAATAAGGCAGTGCTGTCAAACTTCATTCAGCTCTATAGAAACACCAAATATGAAATTAGATATCTTCTTTTTAGCAGTAGCTATGTAAACTACACTTCTGTATTGTCAATATACTTGTGTTTTACTGAAAATAAATGATTTAATGTAACACGCTCATGGTCACATTTTGCTGGCAAATAATCAGTTTCTGAATGACACTGCTATATATTTTGTTAAAGCAGGACAGTGAAATACTCAAAATGAAACAAATTGCAAAAAATTTTGTTAAATAATATCACCTACAACTGAAGTAAGAATCAACAGTTTCTATTGAAAGTTTAAGGCATGATATAAACCATCACGTAATAGTATTTTTATGTCTAGTTAAAATAAATAGAGCTTTGCTCTCAAGCAGAGCAAGACATTGTTCTTTTATAAGTTTACTTCTACTGAGAAATCTCTTGCTTCATAATTTCACACCATGTACTTCTTTCTGATGTAGCAGATCAAGACTTTCCTACCAAAGCTTATAACTATTGGGATGAGTAAAAACCATCTTAGGTTTTTTCCACATAATATGTGGTATTTGAACTGTATAACCTGCTGGACTTTATCTACAATACTAGCATTGAACACTGACCTTACATTGGAAGTGTCAACCCATGCACTTACAAATATTAGAGAATTTCTTATTTACTGTATTTAGCTAGAGATATTTATACACTGTTTGTCTTTTTTAAACTATTATACTTGTCTGATGATAGGTCTACTCGCTCAGCTATGTGTTTTTATTTTCAAATATCAACTGACATATTCAGGATTTTTAAAACCGTCTGCTTTCTTGGCTTAGTCATGCTGAAAGGTATCTTGTTTTCCCACTAGGATGTTCTAGCAATAGAAAGGTGGTATTTATAGTGTGACCATGGTCTTAATCTAATTCTTAAAATCAGATGAAAATTAAATGTTGAAATAGTTTTATTAAATTTCTCTGGTTTTGTTCAATGAAATTTACTTTAGTAAATATCCATTTTTATGTTCCACTGATTTATACATACAACTTGAATAAATAATGCCAAACTCTAATATTATTAGTTATAATGTTCTTTAGCTTGTGTGTCAACTGTTTAGAGGGGTGTTAGCTGTCTTATTGCTCTAAGGGTCAGTGTAAAACTGTAAATTGTATCTTACTTACAGAAAAGATTGTGCTTATATAAAAGTGCTTACAGGAACTCTTTTTCACATTGTTTATCCTTGGAATTAAGAAAAAATATAAAAAATATTATCTAGAATTGTATGAAAATCTGTTTTAAAGGTGCATGTAGTGTTTTCTGCTTATGACATTCTTTTTTTTTTGTATATTAGAGTCTAATCCCTTCACAGCATAGGACATGTCAGGCATGTTCTGTGGTGGAATGAGCAGTATTAGTAAAAAATTATGACTAAAAATACTCAGGTAGTGTAATGCCTCCATGTTGAGGCATTATGCAACACCAACATTTCTTACCAAAGGCACCCGTGATATCTCCACAGAGCAAATGTGGGCATAATATTGGAGATGAACATGCTCTTCCAATATGGTGTTAGCCTCTTGTGGGTAAGAGGTTTGGAAGTGATAAGTTGCTGTTGCTAGACTGTCCTTATAGACATTTTGTCTATAATGACCTGTTCATTAACAGAAAGGTACAAAGAACAAGAGGTCACCCCCTCAGACTGGAAGAGCAAAGATTTCATAGACAGCAAAGGAAGGGATTTTTTACGGTTAGGACAATAAAGTTATGGAACTCCCTGCCAAGAGAGGTAGTGCTAGCAACCACAATAGATGCATTTAAAAATGGTTTGGATGTTTTTTTAGGAAAGCAGAACGTACAGGGCTATTAATAATAGAATAAGCATTATTAAAAGAGCTTATTGATCCAAGGAGAAATCTGATTGCCTCTTGGAGTCAAGAAGGAATTTTTTCCCCCAGGAGGCAAAATTCGAAATAGCTTCCTTAGGGGTTTTTGCCTTCTTTTGGATCAAAAGCTGTAATGATAGGTAGAAGGGTTGAACTTGATGGACTTGTGTTTTTTTTCAACCTAAATTACTATGTTACTATGTTACTATGTTACATTTAACAAAATTGCAATACATTTTTTTTAAATGGTTACATTCGCCTGAGATATACGGTTGGGCTAGCATAAGGGTTAGAGTTACATTAAGGTTAGCATAACTGTTTGATAAGGGTTATATTTAGGGTTAGGACTGGGGTCAAATGGTCACTGTAGGAGAACAGGTAAGGATACACAAAATGCTGCTTTTAGTTATTGCCCTATAACTTGTACAAAACAAAAGAAAGATATTTAAACATTACATATTCATTAAAATCAGGACAAAATTTTGAAACTATTTAGATGGGGATTTTTTACTATTTGTGATTGTTTAAAAGATGTTTTTTCAAGTCAAAGTTAGAAAACTATATTTCATCACATTTTATAATATTTTTCTGGTAAATTATATGATAGGATTAAAATTATGGTGCAAGAACACCCTTCTTATGCTGATAAAAAAAAAATATATATATATATATATAATTTGTGTTGGTAGAATAAATGAGAATGTCATGTCTCTAAGGGTTATAAGAGATACATGTAAAGAAAAAATTTCATTTAATGTATGCATTTGTTCAGGTGGTTTAATACTAAAACATTTTTTTGTTATATTCCTCCATTTTGAGGTACATAGCAGAGCAGGAGAATCCAGGTTACCAATTAATCTTGTTTCCAATAAATACCATCCTTACTGCTAATTATTTTCTGTTTGAAAATTCAAAATGAGGTTCAACGTACTAGCTTCCTGGTAATCTATTATATATCTTTTTTTCTGGCTAATGTGTTCAGTTAAAATAAATAAATAAATCATTGACAACGGATATGACCTTACGTCATATACGGTGACTGTATTTCCCTCTTCCATGCAGGAGGAAAGACTGCACGGAGGAGACGAATGGGGACACAGAGAAGCCAGGAGGTGATTACTGGGGAAGGGGGCAGGAGGGTGGCATATAACGAGCACAATAACACTGGCATACTAATGGCAAAATACTGGCATCTTTAATGGAAAAATACTGGCATATATTTAATGGCAAAATACTGGCATATATTAAATGACAAAATACTGGCATATATTAATTGGCTAAATACTGGCATATATTTAATAACAAAATACTGGCATATATTAAATGGCAAAATACTGGCATATGTTAAATGACAAAATACTGGCATATATTTAATGGCAAAATACTGGCATCTATTAAATTGCAAAATACTGGCATATATTAAATGGCTAAAAACTGGCATTGATTTAATGGCAAAATACTGGCATATATTAAATGGCTAAAAATGGGGATACATTTAATGATAAAATACTGGCATATATTAAATGGAAAAATATTGGCATATATTTAAAGGCAAAATACTGGCATATATTAAATGACAAATACTACTGGAATTTTATTGGGCAAATTGGCTGTGGCTTATTTATGGCAAAATAATACTGGCATAGTATTGGGTAAATTGGCTGTAGCTTATTAATGGTAAAATACTGGCATATATTTAATGGCAAAATACTGGCATATACAGATTAAATTGCAAAACACTGACATGTATTAAATGGCTCCAATCCTATCTCATCTTTATTAGACTTTCCGGTTGGAGTTGAGAACAAATTTGAGAGCCTTTTTTCTGATGGGTTTATTTTCATTTTTTTTTTCTCCTTCTTTGTTGTTTCCCTCTGCTCCCACACTTTCATAGTAGCAATGTGTCATGGGTACTCCAGTTATCCAATAAATAAATAACATCCTCTTTATCCCTTCACTCATAGCAGTTCTCTTCCTCGCTGAGGAAAAATATTAAATGTGAGAGGACCTCTCATTCTTGTTACTTTATTACTCTTTAGATGTGGTGATACCAGGATTGTTTACCAGGATTTTATGTTTCTGATTTTGGTAAATCCTAACTTAATATGATTTCAGAGGGAACTATATATTTAGAAAATTTGCAACAAACGTATAGTTGTGGTGTCATTTAGTAATCAAACCAGAGGTGGCAATCACGTTTATATAGATAGATACCCAATTTAATTTTTTTCTCCTTTAATTCTGAGCAAGCATATTATTTAAAAATATACTAATACAAATGTATACATGTGTCCCCATTTAGAAACTTAGTTAGTTGTTTTGATCTGTTTTTATGCAAATGGTCTCCCAGACCCCTTTATCTCAATTCTGTGATCATGGAACTGGGAGAGAAACCTCCGCAAATGTCTCTCAGCATCTCCTCCCAACCGAGTAAGATTAGCGTGCATTCTGTGTCATGATCCCCCCTATGTTTGGAGAAATATTTATCGACAAAATGTATACCCCATGAAATGAGAAACAAAAATATCACCCACGTTTAGAAATGATTATCTGGACTATTATAAAATAGTATCTCAGAAGTTCCTCTCTAGGTTTATTTAATATTTGTTGTATGTGGTTATTTAAAGCCTCTTCTTTATAACATTTCTCTAGAAATGGATTTTTCAAGATATTGGATTATTCTAGATATGATATGTTATCACTACAATTCTTTCTCAGTCGTAGGAATTGGCTTTTAGGGACTCTTTGAAACCAAACAGGATGATGAAAACTGTCTACATCTATGTAACTATTGGAGTCCACTTTCTTAAAAAGTTTGCCATACCATGTGTTGCCCCCAGCATATTCCGCTCTAGTAGAGTGACACATATTTGCATGGACAAGCAACAAAGTGTACATTTTGGTTAAATATATCTCCTGCAGATGTTACCCCATCTTGTACAGCTATTTAGCAGACAGCATTTTCAAAATAAAGATGGTGTTGTAATGGTTCCACCATGCATTTCAGTTTCCTGCATCGGATAATACTGGCTTTGTGTGCATTTCCACTTCATTTGCATCCACTACTGTGCAGCACTGCCCTATCCACCTTGGGGAAGGGTTCTAGTGTTTCTCCTACATTTGTTTCTATCCTCAGCATATTACCAGATTGTCCTAGCCGAGAGTTACCAGCCTGTCCTGTGTTACTGTCCAGTTTTAGTGGTACCTGCCCAGTACAGTTGGTGAGCAGCACCTGCCCAGTCCAAGTTACCATCCAGTCCAGTCCAATTGCCATCCGTTTCAGTCTCAAATATTATCCAGATATATGCATTGTGCAGTGCAAACTTACTCCACAGGATTCCCTGCTCCAAATCTCCTCCCTGGGTTGTGACAGGTATACTTGGACAAAGTGCAGTGGTACTGTAACGGAACTCCCCGTACTCCGTCCGAGTACCTTCTGTTGATGGACGCTTCCTAGCTTGCGCCAAGGACCACAAGCACCGCATCGGACACCACATCCACCGAAGACTCCACAACCACCCTGGATCAGCTTCTGTCATCCAGAACCGTGTGGGGAAGACCCCTCCTCCAGGAGAGCGTATCAGGAACAAGCTCTTAAAAGAGCTAAGTGATTAAAGTTCAAGGGAGTATGCAGAACATAGAAATCCCCAGTGTGAGTAAAGCTGTTCCCCTCCAATCACGAGATAGGACTACATGTTGAGTGTCAAGAAGATCTCAGGATTTTAATCAAACACTCTGCTTTTATGCCCATTTTCCACACATAGGACCACCCACAGGGTTTTAAAGAACAACCAATCAATACGTACAATACACTAAGACACTCCCAGCAATTACAGAAAAAATCCCCTCTCTGCATGTGATACAATTATCTCCACACAATAGACTAACTTAATTATCACAGGCTGAAAATATACAGTTTTTACACAATATTAATAACTTTCAAAGTATGCATCGCATTCACATAAAACATACATTTTCAGAATCAGCATACTTTAAATATGAACATAACTAAAAATCAGACAATTCCACCCAGTAATTCAAAAGTTAGCTGGAAGTCCTTTATGACCGTGTAAAACAAATGGTCAGAGAAGCACACCAAAATGAGTTACCAACAACAAGAAAAAAGAAAAAACTAGGTGCATCACCCCAGGGGGCGTCCACTATACACCCCCAATAAGTAGAATAACAGAGAACAAAAATTGGGGGAGCACACCATAAAAAATAGATAAACAAGTAGAGGGTATAATGCCAAAAATATTTTAATAAATATTAAATATGTAATAAATAACAAACGAATATGTATAAGACAAAATAAATAAAGAAATGACTAACTTTGAAACAAAAAGAAATTAATACAAACATATACACAAAAATAAGCAAACAAATAAACTGAAAAAAGAAAATAATGAATAAATACCCACTTAATACAAGAAATGCAGAAAAAAATGCAGACAGGAATAAAGCAAGGGAGGACACACTGCGCAAAAAAATGGAGGACACCAACGTTTCGGCTAGAGGCCTTTATCACCTTTTTTCAGTTTATTTGTTTGCTTATTTTTGTGTATATGTTTGTATTAATTTATTTTTGTTTCAAAGTTAGTCATTTCTTTATTTATTTTGTCTTATACATATTCGTTTGTTATTTATTACATATTTAATATTTATTAAACTATTTTTGGCATTATACCCTCTACTTGTTTATCTATTTTTTATGGTGTGCTCCCCCAATTTTTGTTCTCTGTTAGTCCTTTATGACCGACCGCAAGCACATTTTCCTAGTCTGGGGACTCTGGAGACACCTTCTTAAAGGGCCATACACAGTCCAATACAAGTCCATAGGCCCAAATAGCATTTTTAAAGGGCCATACACTCCAGGGCCATAGTCACAGGGAAGGAGGCTTGCAAGCAGGCCACTCCAGGACCAAGTGGCGAAGGGCACTTCGTCACAGGTACACTAGGCCACATACACTACATACCACCTGTGAAATCATAGAAAATGTTACTATTATGGTGTATGCTTCAGTATTCATTTTTCAAGTTTTTTATAAAATGTTCTTTAAACCAATGATTGTAATAACCACATATAATCATTTTTAACAATAAAACATAATAGCCCAGACTCAACTCTGCAAAAATAAAAAAAAATTACTGCACATTATTCTCAGCGAAATAATGTGTGATTCAATGCCAATGTAGCCAGTTATAATCCTGTGCATTCTACACATTCTGTGCTAAGGTAATAACCCTGGCCCTCCTATAAATGATTGGGCCAGGGGCTGGAGAAATGCCTTTGGCTGCCCACTATGTATTGACAGGGCCTTGCCCCCATAAAATAAGTGGGTATGAGAGCTGAGAATGTTGCTCCTGGCCCAATCATAATGTATAGGGTCAGGGGCTGGCCAAGACCCATGGCCTAAAAAATAAATCATGGGGCTATGCCCCTAAAACAGTATTTGGCCCCCTACAATAAATACAATTATGTTTAAGCACAGGTACGAGGGGGAAGGAATTAGCTTCCAATGATTTGTTAGCTACGTGTACAAACTGTAGATTGATTTTTTCTTTAATGTCTGTGATTTTTTTTGATCGTTCTCTATTTGGGTTAGTCTTATTATCTTTGATCAATTGGGTTGGCAAAATATATAGGTCAGACAGACTCCTGTCTGTCTGACCTATATATTTTGCCATCCCAATTGACTCTCTGTGTTTCTTAGTGTATGCTCCTATCCGAATAAAATGTCCCCTAATTACAGCTTTGTATGTGCACCAAAGATTGGATATTCCCATGTCATCTATGTTGTTTTCCTCAAAGAATAGTCGGGATGTATCTTTAATATACTCTATATCTTTTTTTTCTTTAATACGTTGTTATTTAGCCTCCACTCAGCTCTTATGACTTTATTTTGATCCCTGAGATCCATGATCACCATGTTATGGTCTGACCATGTAATCTCTTGGATAAATAATTTTTTTTTAATTAATGCTGCTATGTTGGATTCTCCAATAATAAAATCAATACGAGAGTAAGCACAATACGTTTTTGAAAAACATGTGAAGTCTTTCTCTGTATGGAAAATTCTCCACATGTCCAATATAGCTGATCTGTCTAAGAGGGCTTGAAATCTTTGAGCTTGATAGATTGTATTTTTGTTTGGGTCAGGGTTTCTTTGTGATCTTTTGTCTGACCAGGGGTCCAAAATGCAGTTGAAGTCCCCCATCCAAATCAAAAGTCCCTGTCTGATTATTGACATCTTTTTTTCCAAGTTTATTATAAAACGGACAGGAAAGACATTTGGGGTGTACACATTCACCAGGGTATATACCGTTTTATTAATCTCTACTACTGAAATTATAAATCTTCCCTCTGTATCTATGTCCAGATGTTTAAAATTTACTTCTAGGTCTTTAGAAAAAATAATTGCCACACCTTGTTTCTTTTGTTTTCTTAGGGAAGCTTCTATGCACAATGGGAATTTGTGGTTCTTCACGTTGTACTTATCCTCACTTCTCCAGTGTGTTTCCTTCTTGTGATAGTTTATTAAGTAGTATTGCCCTTTTTTGTACAGAGTTAAGACCCTGCACATTCACTGTGGCAAACCTCAACATAATTCCCGGGAGTTATCTTCCTCCCATTCCCTCCCCCCTTGCGACTCCCGGCCGGGGCGGGACGTGAGAAGCAGAATCCACATGAACATACACAAAAATAACAGACAGACATTTGTATGCTGTGAAAAAACAGTGATATCAGCGCTTAAGTGTGAAACCAAGCAGCACTTAACGCAGTGTGTCCCTAAATAACACACAGAGAATACACAGCTAAAACAACAATACATAAAGTGCGCTAAATGGTGGGCTGAAGTAATACAAAAATATAAGACACCTTTTAGGTGAATGTAAAGTGGTCAGAGTGAAGTTAAAAAGGGGAGTTTAGCAGCACTCCCCCGGTAATATGCACTCACAGACTCCCAGAATATGCAGGCATGTAGATAAGTCTCCTATGTTCTGTACTCCTCCTCCTACCAGGACTCAGGCATAGAAGGGAAAATATCCACAGACAGGAGTTGAACCTTGATAGTTTATCTGCACTATTATTTTGTTTATTGTTGGGGGTTTTCCCTCTTCCATTGTCTAGCTATACATAGCTTAACAGCCATAAGTATGTGTACTGCTAGGACCAGATGAGGCTTAGACATTTTTGGGAGGTCCAGATGAAAAAGAAAACCTGCCGGGGTTAAATTAGTTATATCTATTCCTAGTTCCTTAAAGATTTCCAATACTTGTTTTTTTAAAGGGCCCAAGGCGGTGCAGTCCCACCAAATATGCTTTAAGGTACCTATATCTTGCTTACATCGCCAGCATTGATTAGTTGTTAATGGCTGAAATTTGCACTGGAACCATATACCACCTATGGAGAAGTTTTACAAAGGTCTCTTGTATATTTATGCAATGTATTTGTTTCCTCACTATCTTAAAAGCTTTTTGCCATTGTGTTATTGGAAACTACATACCCAAGTCGTCTTCCCATTTGATGTTGGTAGGCATTTTTTCTATCGTCTTTGACTTGTTTAGTATCCTAATTTTGGCGGTTATTTTTGTTTGGCAATCATTTAGGAGATTATTTAAGGGTCCCTCTTTCCTGATTGTTGCTCTTGCCAAAAAGGATCTTAAACGGGTATATGTATAGATATCGGTGTTTTTCAGACCGTATTTTGATTGTAATTGGGTAAAAGAAGCTACCTCATCTTTATCATATAAGTTTCGTATATTACTTATACCTATTTCTATCCATTGTTGTAGATCTAGATCTTGTATGATACATTTTAAAGCGGATAGGGGGGTATACCATGTTATAGAGTTAGTCCCATATAGCTCTTTCTTAATCGGAATTATAGAGTCAAAGATCTGATTTATTATAAGGTTATTACATTTTAGTTTTTTAAAAGCTTTTTTATCCAACCAAAAGATGGTTAACGGGTCAGTCATCATCTATCATTACTTAAATTTATTATCATTTATAAGTAGCTACTGTTAGCTACTTCTACCACAATAATATAATTGTCCTATTGATGTGTAACATATGTAACATTGGCCTCCCACCAGGAAATCCCTCTCCTGCAGACACCCATCCTTACCAGTCTTAAGTGTGAACAACTATTTCATAATAAAAATGAATACTGTAGGGGACCAACAGAACCCTTTTATCTGTAGAATAAGAGACTACTTTTATAGGCAGTTTTGTGTAGTCACTACAATGGAGTTGTGCAAGTAAAATTAACTATGACTATGAAATGCAAGCACAATTATAAATGTGTACATTAGATATATTAAAAAATATGTCACAAAATATTAACACAAATAATTTAAAATATCTTAATTTCTAAAACTCACTTTAATATATAATATTTTTCAATTTAAACTGTAAAGCACACACAGGAGTATTTTCAACAGCAAATCTATTAAGTATTAATGGGTTGTCTAATCATATGCATTAAATTATACCTGTATTGTACTAATTTGTATGCTAATAAAACAGATATGCATACTGATGTAAGAGGGAAGGGACTTTGAGAACATCATATGCAAAGTGAAATTAAATTAGCAGTCATGTCTGTAAAAATAACCCGAAATAATTATTCTGTAAAAATTAAACATAAATTGGAGCATAGAACCCGATGGAACACTGTCAAGTGAGAGTGAACGTACTGATTATGAATATCTTCTTGGTACATTCAATTGCTACATCAAAGAATATCAAAGGATCATGTGTGGAAAAATAAGAAAGACAGAACTACTAAAGAATTGTAATGTGAGAACTTGTCTTCAAACTCAACAAAACTGGGTGATGGGTTTAGGTATTAATAAGTATCAAATGTGTAAAACTATATAACCTGAAAAAGTATTAATATATGTATATTACATTACCATTTATTAATAAAACACCAACAATTTACTCAGAGTTTCAAACAACTTATTACACATTTTGTACTGTTTTACTTCTATGTATATACATTGATTTCTGCATTTATCAAATAATATGAAACATAAAATTATTTTTTTCAAGCATTTTCTCCAGCAATGCAACATATCAAGAAAAATAACAATTTTTAAAAAAAAAATGATGCCTGCTTACTGTAGCTTCATCTTTAAACCAAAATGAGTACAGTTACTTTGAAAAGCATTTATAGATTCACCTTGACAGGAAGGTTAAACTCCTAGATTTCCCTGCAATTTAATTGAATGCCAACCCTGAGGATAACTCAATTAAAATACATATTTTCCTATGTCTCTTTACCCTTAAAGCTTTCTTCCTACATGTTCACTAGAAGAATGCTTCCATAGCTTTTTTTCCCCTCAAAGTGAAAAAACCCTGAGGGAAGTTTTGTGCTGCTACACGGTTCATTGAAGCACACACAGCGCTATCAATGATGCAGCCACAAATGTAATGTAAAGGAGCAGATGGGGTTTCTTAAAGTGGGATTCTTTTTCCACAAGCAGTTTAGTTGATGTCACTTAGGATTCTCAAAAAAGGCAATGCTCTACCTTACAAATCAATACATGACTGTCAGTTCTCAGAAGGTGGGAAAAACATGCATAATTAAAATCTACAATATATATATATATATTTGAATAAGAGTGCAGTGACAATAGGCATATGCACAAGATTAGAGTTGTGGACCTGAGCGTCCAGGGGCAAGTTTGAACAGTACATAGCCAATTGGATGTACCAGAGCTAAGGTGTGGCCCTAGTGCATTGGGGCCTAATGAAGACACCTAACCAAATGGCTAGCACCAGAAAAATGGTTTCATAAGTAAATAAAGAACAGCAGTCCACAGGGAAATTGTCTGGTAAGCTGCTGCTGAGGTCTGAATTTATGTATGTGACAAGGTCATGCAAGTGTAGTTCTGCTCATAATGACTGCACACCATCAGAGTCAGAGTTTTGCAATCATGTAATAGTGAAGGAACGGAAAATAGCCATGAGTCATGAGAGTTATAAGAAGCAGAGAGGAAAAAGACACTAGCACTCTTTAGTCCAGTAAAAAACAAATGATGAATTTATTGCATAGGATCCGAAAATTTCCAAAAAAGTTCAGGGATACAGACAGATAGAGATACGCCTTACGCATTTCATGCCTGCTGGCACTTAATCATAGGCTATAGGCACCTCAGAACCGGTAACTACAACATCAAATCACACAAGAGGTCTATTCCTACTCCAGAGTGGAGGCGGCTTATCCCCAATGGGGATCCCCAATGGGGATGTTTCTCTTTTCTCTGCTTCATGAGAGTTATAGCCCAATCCACATTAGTGCGAGCAGCCCTGCTCCCCAAGACACTGCAATATCCCTTCAGGACCACAGCAGTGCTAAGCATACTAGAACTATTTTAACTGTAAGGGAAATATTATTTCAATATCTGTTACATTTAGTGGGTCTAGGAGGGGCAGGGTATTCTCATTTCATTAGATATTCTATAGAAATAATATCATCGACATGCATCAGAAAAATTTCAAAGCACAATGCCTCTATTAACTAAACAGATATTTGATATCTGAAAGATAATGTGATTGAGTGGAAGGTATAATTCAAGGAAAATCTTTGCAGTCCTAAACTTCTCCATTATCATTTGATTTGAACATATTCAACTGGATGATACATTGAGAAGAACAGATTCCTTCATTAAATAGCAGATGCCACTTTCATTATAGCATTTATTGAATGTTTTGTGTGTGTTCAACAGTAATTACAGTGTTTGAATTATTTTCTAATATATCATCTTCATTTAGTGGATTCTGCAAATATAATTTTCAAATATCCAAGAATATGAGCATTAATGTGTTTGTCTTATCTTGATAAATTGCTGTTTATTTTTGTAGGTCCATTTCATAGTTTAACCGACAATTATTTAGCTTTAATTGTATGTATGCTTTACTAATTAATATTGCGCTTATTTTTTATTTTTTAAATGTATTTATTATTAATATCACTATGGTTAAAATTTGTATTTTTGCACGTCTCACCTGAGATAAGCAAAACATTTATAGAATACAGCAAGATGAAAATGTTAGTGATTTCTCAACTCATATCATCTCAGCCGCAACTCACCTTTTAGTGAATTGCCTCTAAAGACTGAAATAGGAGTTTGAACATTTTTAGAAAATTTAAAGAGTATCAGGCTTCATTGTCAACCATATCACAACTTCATGTTCTAAATTAGTGTTCTTCAGTTTGTTGCACATACCTTTATCTGATGAACTAGCAAGCTTAAGTCAATAGACCGACATTGGACTTGGAACAAACAGGTGTTAACATCTAGCATATAAAGTCATAAGAATAAAAAGTCTAAAAGCAGTGAAATAATTAATAGTATCATTGCAAGGGGAATTCTGAAGCATCAAGCAATTATAGAATTAATTAAATAATTTAGGAATAAGTAATTTTAGAATAGATTAAAAATGTTGAAATAATCAATTATAAGATTCATAGAATAATATAGGATGTTCTATTTTAAGGAGAAAGTAGACAACTTTGAAATAATCAATTACTAGAGTAATTAAATAATATGGGCAGTAGTAGTTTTCAGAGATGGTGTAAAATGTACAGATAATCAATTTTCAGATTAATTAAATAAAACAGACGTTTGGTAAGAATTTAACAATGCGCTGAAAAAAGAGAGCATTGTAGTGAGATTAGACTTTACATTGTGTTTGTTCTGGTTGTAAGCAAGTGCTATAGATTGAAAAATAAGACAGGTGGATTGTTTAAACTGAAATTATAGTTCATAAAGAATTTTATTTAATATTTAATTTGAGATGAAATTATCTTAAAAAAACTTAAATGATAGAAATAATATCAAAATATCATTTTTATAAAGACCAAAGAGGTCTGGTGCCCAAAATGCATTTTCCAAATAGTAATGCATATAACAAAGATTTTCTTTCTTTGTTTTCAAAGTATGTTCAAATTTATATTTTACACTTTGCACTTAAAATCTAAAAAAATAATTTGTTAAATTAAAACAATTTAGGAATGCCAACTGGCTTAGCAAAAGTAAATTTTCTTTTGTATTTTTCTTCTTTGCAGCAGAAACAAATGAGAAACTACCACAACAAAAGGACATCGTATTAAATTGGAAGTGTGAAGATTTAAAAGTAAAATCAGGAAGTATGACTTTACTGAGAGGGTAGTGGATGTATGGAACAGCCATCCAGAGGAAGTGGTAGAGGTAAACATAGTAAAGTAGTTTAAGCATGCATGGGATAGGCACAAGGACACTTTAAAAAATTTAACCCAGTGAAAAACCAGAAGAGCATAATTACACCTATGTACTTTTTATTACTGAATACAGTAATCAGGCATTGAAGGTGAGAGCAGGGGCGTACCTAGAGCATTTGGCACCCGGGGCGGACCCTGAGTGTGGCACCCCCACCCCCATAATAAAAATGCAAGAAAACACCCACAATTTTTTCAATGGTTAAAAATTGTACAATTATAGATACCAGGAATAGTGTGCCAGTCAGATACCAGTAATATTGTGCCAGTCAGATACCAGTAATATTGTGCCACTCAGAGCCCAGTAAGTGCCAGTCAGAGCCCAGTAATAGTGTGCCACTCAGAGCCCAGTAATACTGTGCCAGTCAAAGCCCAGTAATTTAGTGCCACTCAGAACCCAGTAATATAGTGCCAGTCAAAGCCCAGTAATAGTGTGCCACTCAGAGCCCAGTAATAGTGTGCCACTCAGAACCCAGTATTATTGTGCCAGTCAGATACCAGGAATATTGTGCCAGTCAGAGCCCAGGAATATAGTGCCAGTCAGAGCCCAGTAATAGTGTGCCAGTCAGTGCCCAGTAATAGTGTGCAAGTCAGTGCCCAGGAATATTGTGCCACTCAGAGCCCAGTAATAGTGTGCCACTCAGAGCCCAGGAATATTGTGCCAGTCAGATGACCAGTAATATTGTGCCAGTCAGTGCCCAGGAATATTATGCCAGTCAGATGCCAAGTAATTTTGTGCCAGTCAGTGCCCACGAATATTATGCCAGCCAGAAGCCCAGGAATATTATGCCAGTCATATGCCCAGGAATATTGTGCCAGTCAGATGCCCAGGAATATTGTGCCAGTCAGATGCCCTGGAATATTGTGCCAGTCAGTGCCCAGTAATAGTGTGCCAGTCAGAGCCCAGTAATAGTGTGCCAGTCAGTGCCTAGTAATAGTGTGCCACTCAGTGCCCAGGAATATTGTAACAGTCATATGCCCAGGAATATTGTGCCAGCCAGATGCCAAGTAATATAGTGCCAGCCAGATGCCCAGTAATATTGTGCCAGCCAGATGCCAAGTAATATAGTGCCAGCCAGATGCCTGTAATATAGTGCCAGCCAGATGCCAAGTAATATAGTGCCAGCCAGATGCCAATATAGTGCCAGCCAGATGCCAAGTAATATAGTGCCAGCCAGATGCCAATATAGTGCCAGCCAGATGCCAAGTAATATAGTGCCAGCCAGATGCCTGTAATATAGTGCCAGCCAGATGCCTGTAATATAGTGCCAGCCAGATGCCAAGTAATATAGTGCCACTCAGAACCCAGTAATATAGTGCCAGCCAGATGCCCAGTAATACAGTGCCAGCCAGATGCCAAGTAATATAGTGCCAGCCAGATACCAAGTAATACAGTGCAAGCCAGAACCCAGTAATATTGTGCCAGCCAGAACCCAGTAATATAGTGCCAGCCAGATGCCAAGTAATATAGTGCCAGCCAGATGCCTGTAATATAGTGCCAGCCAGATGCCCAGTAATACAGTGCCAGCCAGATGCCAAGTAATATAGTGCCAGCCAGATGCCAAGTAATACAGTGCCAGCCAGAACCCAGTAATATTGTGCCAGCCAGAACCCAGTAATATAGTGCCAGCCAGATGCCTGTAATATTGTGCCAGCCAGATGCCAAGTAATACAGTGCCAGCCAGAACCCAGTAATACAGTGCCAGCCAGATGCCTGTAATATTGTGCCACTGCTCTCCCCCCCCCCCCCCCCATCACTTACCAAATCGCTGCTTCTCCCGGACGGACGACTCCTCCGTGCAGTCTTCTCTTCCCTCCTGCACGGAGGAGGGAAACACAGTCGCCGAATGTGACGTATCGTCACATCTGATCGCTGTGATTTTTTATTTTTTTTTCCCCCACCAGGGCGGTCGCATCCAGAGGATGCGGCCGCCTGAAAAAAAAAAAAAAAAAAGGTAAGCAGCGCGGGGGGTGCCGGCAGCACCGGTGGCACCCCCCTAGTCAGTGGCACCCGGGGCAGGCTAGCCCCCCCACCCCCCCCTCGGGACGCCACTGGGTGAGAGATATAAAAAAAAAACAATGGCATGTATTGGAATGCGATCCAATCCTCAAACCAATTATGATACCTCAACCTAAGGTAGTATTCTCTAGAGCCCCCAATATTCAACTTATGGAAGCTCCAAAAAAACAGAGGTATCTGTCATCTAACATGTTCAACTTGCTGCCTGGTTTTTAGTGTGGACGTTGTGTTGGATGCACTTATATTATGAATATTCTTAAAACAGCCACACATCATTAACTCACACACACACGAAGAATTTAAAGTGAAAAATGTTATTACATTTAAAACTAAGGGGGAAATATATTGTGTTCAATGCCCTTGTCATAAGCCCTATATAGGCAGGACCTCTCAAATGTAAGTATTAGTATCTCA
The DNA here is from genome assembly GCA_036172795.1 of Pelodytes ibericus. Classification (NCBI taxonomy): domain Eukaryota; kingdom Metazoa; phylum Chordata; class Amphibia; order Anura; family Pelodytidae; genus Pelodytes; species Pelodytes ibericus. The sequence goes on along the minus strand of CM069857.1, from coordinate 225,583,221 downwards.
GAAGATTTTAGAAAGGGCTTGGATACTAATGGCCCCTCTTATCATATCATTTTTCCTGTGCCACAGTCAGAATCCTGATGGCCTCATTTTTATGACCATAGAACAAGTTAGAGGGGATCTTTATCTTTACTTTTTCCGGGGCAAAATTGTACCTTTACTGATCTTGTACCCCTATGTTACCCTTCGGAATGTCTATCCTAAACATTTATAATTAGGGGTTTGCAAGATTTATTTTATTTGACTTTATTCACTTGTTTTCACTTACCTTGTTTGTTATTTGTGTACGATTTTAACTTGTTACCAATAAAAGTTATATCTTATAAGATCTATCTTCTATTCTATCCTATTTTAAGGGGACCTTTTAACACTCTACAGCCTAGAACTATCTGTAGCTTATTTTCTATTCTGCTCATTGAAGTAGTCTCTTGATATATGTGTTAGTTGTATCAATTCTTCTATATTAATTTATTCTGCTCTTTTTTTGGAGTTTGGAAGTGTGCAAGAGAGTGTACAATTTTCATTTATACTTGCTTTCACTATTTACCAAAACACATCTGTAGTATACCCACACACACACTTCTACCCAATAGACCTGACCTTTTTCTCCAAAAACACACCTGACCATAGGGTTTAGGCACATTTGCATTAGAAGGCCATCCTAGATATAAGATAAGGCCTGTTTAGAAAAGGTGTTTAGAAAATTGGATAGACTATATGGACTGAGTGATTCTTATCTGCCAACACATTCTATGTTAGGCCATAGACAGGGCAAGCTTTGAATGCTGTTATTGGAGGAGCTGCAGCAGCTTATGGAGGGGTGTCTGATATGCTCAGATTATTGTGACCTCTGGGATCCAACACCCGAGGGACATTTTAGTTGTCACCACAGATGTAGTTGAAGTAAAATAGGAAGATGTTTAGGACATTGTAATACTGAATGCAAGAAACACAGACTTCAACAGTTCATATGCATGGTCATCTGAATTGCCCTCTAATCATGTGATTGAATTTATGAGGACTTACACATTCCTATCACTGCAGCATGCACGTACATAGATTTCCACATTTCCATGTACATGGATGTACAGTAACATGTACATAGATTGCATTCCACAGCCAACTAGCCAACTATATTTGCATGCCAATCATCCCCAGGATCCCTGGGCCTGCACACCAGGAAAAAAAAGGAGAAAGTGCTGGATGAGCAATCAAAAAACGGTCTCGAACTATAACTAGTCACTATCTGTACTTGCTGCCAAACTAAAAACACAGACACAGCGCTGTGTTTAGTGAACAAAGTGAAAAACAGGGGGGGTGATTCAGCGCACTGTACAATATGACACAGAAAATAATAAAAATAATCTAAAGTGAACACACTAAATCAATATTGCAAGTGTGAATAATGAATTTAAAGTAAGGATAAAAGTCACATATATTATAAATGCAATAAAAAATGCAATAAAAAACGTGAAAAAAAATTGAATGTGAAGGAAAGATAAATATATGTGGTGATCCAACATGTATAAGTGTACAAATATTACCATATATTGCAATCCAAATCTGTATTTGATGTATACAATTCTGTGAAGAAAATAATAACAGAAAAAACAATGGTGCAGTATATCTGATAATAATAAACACAATAATCGAGATTGAAATGACTCACAGGTGTAGCTCCTTGGTAATTAGGAGCATGTGTAATCGCCTTCAGCACGAATCCGTTTGAAATCACAGGCAGGACTCAGCAAGGGAAAAGTTAAAATGTAGATATATTTTCAGCAGCATACACCAAAGGCAGGATGTATAGACGAAAAAGATAAATAGAATAACTGGGAAGCAGTCCTGATATAAAAGTTCCCCTCTTTGTTATTCGCTGCCTCCGTCTCTCACTGAACAGCTGATGGAACGTTCAGGCTGACTGCAAGTGATTGCTACTTTCCACAGTTCAGTAGTAACACACGATCTCTGAAGCAGCCTAACTACAGAGGCTGTGAAGATCCAAAAAACAAACCAACTCGTTTCGTCCAGGTGGACTTCATCAAGGGTACCCACTTTAATCTTCACTTTAGATTATTTTTATTATTTTCTGTGTCATATTGTACAGTGCGCTGAATCACCCCCCCCCCCCCCCCCCCCCGCACACCAGGAGCCAGCAGTTTATGGGAGGAACCTAGAACAGGTGATGGTAAAGATAGGTCTGATGAGTGCATACAATTGGGTGCAAAACATCTCACAGCAATATTTTTATTGGGATTTAGCCATGAAAGAAGGAACTGCATGTAATGGAGAATACAATTCTAAAGTTTAGGCCATAGTAGCTGAGCTGCTGATATTGATAATGTTTCAAGTCAGCTATTTTAAACATAACTTGGGATGTCCACTCACGTGTACAGGCCATGTGGTCTTGTCATCAGACTGAGCTGGAGTTCTCCTCCACTGAGAAACTTTGCTGGTACGTCATAGAAGCAATAATAAACGTCCCCGCCCCCCTCTTCTGCTACAAGTGCTCCCTGGCCTGATCCCTAGATCCCATTTTTCTTGTTTTGTTAATAATTTTTTCAGTCCCCTCTACCTCTGTAATGCAATTTCCTGTTCAGAAAGCAAGGGGACCTGTCAAACTGAATGAATGACAGGAACAGGAAATGCTTTATAATCCTGGAGAATGCAATGGTATGAAACCTTTCTCAGGAGCATTTACAAGCAACAGCAACAGAAGTATGTCTGATTACTTTCTGCACTCCTGTCGTATACAGGGCAGCACCATCAAGGTTATGCTGTCATCCAATGTGGCACCTATGATCACTCTTTGGATTGATTGTGGTCCCCTGGGGCCACATTTTGGTATTGCATGATGCCTCAACAATGAGTCATTATATCAACACCGGCTAAGCATAGACAGTGATTGTTGGTTGCTGCCTATGTGAGTTTCACCGCAGGACATACCAGGTACGTTCTCTGTCGTAAGTGACAGATTTTCTGTAATGTACCTGGTATGTCTATAGTTGCGAAGGGGTTAAGGATTAAAAACTACTTTTATTTTTGTGAAAAATAAGGTGTTCAGAACACCAGGAAACTTAACAGATAATACAGTTAATTCCTTAATATGTTATACTAACAATGGAAAGGAACATTCCCAAGTGCAAAGGGAATATAGAAATCTGCTGGTCAAAGAAAATCCACTACTCTATGGAAAACTAAGAAATATTTTTTAAAAAAAAATTTCCTTTGTCAAAATAAAGATATAATGGAGGTTTTCCAGGAATGAATTTCTGATTTAAGTCAGCAGTCCAAAGATGTGTGCAATGACCCTTTATTTACACTGCCTCAGGCAGTTACTGTCACAGGTGCCTAGATCAAACTGGTAATTCAAGGTAAAAGGATAAGATTAAAGAGGAACCCTTAACTTCAGAAACAGAAGTAAACCAAGGCCAATCAGTCAGACAAGCTGGATCAATACAGTGTTACAGCAAGCCAGATCTGAAGTATATCTTTGTGGTGGATTTGTTTACATGCCTATTGAAATGTGGAGTCGAATTAAATAAGAACATTTTTTGGAACCCATCTGCTCCTAAAGGCTTATAATTCCGGATGTTTGGGAGTGCGCTTCCCATATATACCACTCAATACACTGTTGTTTTAAACCTTATTGCACTATATGTGTATTCTATTTTTATTTCATTTTATGTTCTCTATGTGACATCCTTCACCCTCAAACCCTTCCAAATACCTATGTTATACATACAGCACATTGAGGACTTCTGAGAGTGGCAGCGTTTGTCTAAAAGGGTATTTATTGTTTATTTGAATGCTTTTTGGCGATACACAAATTATTTTTAAGCACATCTAGAAATGAATGACAGAATAGCAGTCTCAATGCATTCTCTGTGATGGCATCATTCAGTGGGGAACACTAATGACAATTTCTAATCCTTATTAAACAGGATAGGTTGCTTGTGTCATAGAATAACATAAGTTTATATTTCCTTGAAAGCTTCTATTGTGTTGAAATCCCTATGGGCTTTATTCGTGAAAGAGATAATTGCAGGGAAGTAAGAAGGGAATTTCAAACTTAAGGGCAAAGTAGCCAAGTTGAAAACATTCTCCCATTCAGTTTGCTGCCATTGCCCTAATGATACCACTATACTAGGTTTTGGTGGTTCAGCAAGTGTACATCACAAACCTGTGCTCTCAACTAAATGACCTGTAGTACAACAGAGGTGGCCCAGTTAATCTGATAGTCGCCACATGGTGCTAATTTAATGGTGTGTTTTGTCAGCGTCTACCTCTTTACATGTACATGACTTTAAACTGTCCTGCTTTGTATAGGATTGTCCTGATCTTGGGAGGAGATTTTAAGAAGTGAAGTAAACAAGCTCAGATGCTTGGGAAAGATAGAGGATGAGAGGGGTAATACGTTGGGTAGAGGTGCATTACTGGTTGCTAAATTGGAGACCAATCCAGATACCCTCTTGGAAGCTGATTATAGAGAATCTCTTGCTCCAATGTAAAGAATACTATGTAGGTTTTTTGATAATCTATCCAAAATGTAAACATATAGGATGATTGGATACAAAACCTAGAGGCCATATAAAAGAATAGCCCTGAGTGTACAAATTATAATCACAGTTACAATAAAAGTCACAGTTTGAGTGTGCTCTTTCCAAGTGACTGGAAATTACAGACCTGTAAGCTTGACATCTGTTTTGGAGAAACTTTTTGAAGGGTTGCTAAGGGAATATATTCAAGATTTTATACTGAACAGGAATCTCATTAGCAGGAGAAAATGTCATGGTTATTCTGGGTTTGTGGCTGTTTCCTCTTCAGCCTCTAGTGGCCGTTATTCTAGAGTGTCCATTATCCTTCTGTTGTCAGCTGCCTCATTATCCTCAGCCTTTCCCTATTTAAACCTGCAGCTTAAGGCAATCAGTGCTTTTGCATTGCTTTGGCTGCTGCCAGTGATAGTGCCTTGAGCCTTTTACTAGCGTTCTGTTATATCCATACTGATCTCCTGTTGCTGAATCCAGCTAGTCCTTACCTCTCCTGTTTTCTGCCCATCCTGACCCATTTTCTGCCTCTGACTATGTTTCTTCACTGCCAGCCATGACTTCTGCTTGCCTGACTTTTCTATTCTCCTGTCTGCTCCATCGGTACCTTTATCTTGATCCTGCACCTCAGATACAGTCTAATGTTGGTTTGGTTTCACTTCGGTATCCTTGTAATAGTCAGAGTGCAAAAGTCCTGGGGGAAAGAAGCCCGTCGCTCAACCATAGGGTGGATTTCCTTCAGGCAGAATAATTCTGTTCTGTTACCTGGGTCTGTTGTAAAAAACCTGTACCTAATTCTGCACAGTGGTTCCAGCCTCGTACCAGATTGTTACAGTTATCACAGGCCAGTTTCCTGCCCTGAGCTGCCAGTCCAGTCACTGCATCCTGTTCTTAGTTGCCTGTCCTGTCTCAGCTGCCAGTCTCCACTACCAGTCCTGTCAGAGAATTCCATCCAGTCCATAGTTATTCATCGTGAGGTGCAAACAGACCCCACATCCTGCCCTGCAACGAGGCTCCTCCCTGGTCTGTTATCCCAGGTTGTGACAGAAAACATGACTTTATGAAAGACTGATCTTTTTAAAATTATCTTAATTACATTCTATGAAGAGGTGAGTAAAAATATAGATATGGGTGCTGCAGTGGATGTGATATATTTAGAATATTTATAAATGCTGAGGCATTTGATACAGTTCCACACAAAATTTTACTGTACAAATTCACTGAAATAGGCTTAGAGCCAAATTATGTGTTTGTGGATTGGCAATTTGTTGAAAGATAGAATTCAAAGGGTGGTGGTAAATGGGAAGTTCTCAAATTGGATAGATGTGATAGGTGGAGTACCTCAAGGTTCTGTCCTGGGTCCTCTTCTTTTTAATTTGTTTATTAATGATCTCCCAGAGGGCATAGGGAGCCATTTATCAGTGTTTGCCGATGACCCAAAATTAAGTAGGGTAATACAGGATGAAATAGATATATCTTTGCTACAAGAGATTTCTACAAATTGGGTAATTGGGCAGATAAATGGCAGATGAGATCAATGTAGACAAGTGTAAAATTATGCATTTTGGCTACAATAATAAAAATGCAACATTTAGTTTAAATGGTGTTTCCTTGGGGAAATCTACAAATGAAAAAGATTTGGGAGTAGTTGTTGACAATAGACTTAGTGTCGGATCCAGGGCCCTTCGCGGCCCCATCCGCAGGATCCCCTACCTTACTCTGCCGCTTCCCTGCTCCAGGCGCCCAGCGGGAGGGCCGCGCGAGCGCGAGGTAGGCCGCGTCCCCGGCCTGTAGTAACTCGCGCCCCGCGATTCACGGGCACGAGTACTGGACTACCATCAAGGGGGCGTGTCCTTCGCTCGGATAGCGCACCTTCATTGGGCAGAACAAGGAGGAGTGTATAGGAGGCAGGAGCTAGGTCCTGCCCCTCTCCCTAGGCTTCTCAGGTGCAATTAGTGTTCACCTGGAGAGGGGTGGGAGGAGCTAAGTACAGGCAGGCTATAAAACAGGCAGGCACTGTTCATTCAGTGCTTGCTCGTTTTCAAGCTGCAGTACTTAGTATTGTTCCCTCTGAAGTTTTCCTATCCCTGCTACAGTTCCTGATTCCTCCTCCTTATTGAATTCCCGGCTATTGACCTGTTTCTGGACCTCACCTGCTTTTTGTCGACCTCTCCTCTGATTGTCACCCCGGCTTGGATTATCGATTGTGACCCTTCTCTGCCTGCCCTGACCTCTGGAACGTCCCCGACTATTCTCTTGCCTACTCCTCGGATACCATTTTTTCTGGACTTTATTGTTTGCTGGCCCCTCACCCTCAGTGGTAATCCCTGCGCTGTGCTCCCTGTCTCACCAACTCGGACCGAACCCGACAGAACGAGCAAGCCATTATGGAGCCTGCAGGGGTAATGGAAGCCATCCATGCCCTTACCCAACAACTTGGGGTATTGGCACAAACCGTCCAAAATATGCAGGAACACCAGCGTATGCAGGGCCGGCCTTACTTAGGGGTGTGCGACCTGTGCGAGAGCACAGGACGCAACACCCGAGGGGGTGCCCTCCCGCCCAAAGAAAAAAAAAGTTTAAAAAAAAAGCCGGCAGAGGCACTTGCTGGCGGAGATCAAAAGATCCCCCCTCACCAGCCCTCTGCTCAGCATGCTCTGCTAGATCCGGGGAGGGGGTGGAGCTAACCGGCTCAGCGGTTTAGCTCCGCATCCACCCTGTGAAGCAGAGCAGCGTCTGCTTCACGGGGAGCCACTGGCAGCATGAGAAAGTGCTGCTTGGCTCCCCATGCCTGCATTAAGCATGGGGAGCCGAGCAGCACCTTCTGTTGCTGACCTGGGCTTCCAGTAAAGCAGACGCTGCTCTGCTTCACAGGGTGGGGGCGGAGCTACACCGCTGAGCCAGTTAGCTCCGCCCCCTCCCTGTATCTACCTTTGAAGGCAGAGGGAGGGGAGGGGTGGGAGAGAGAGACAGGGGCAGGGGTAGAGACAGAACAGCTGGAGGGGGGAGAGACAGAACATCTGGAAGGGGGAGAGAGAGATACAGAACAGGGGGGGAGAGAGAAAGAACAGAGGGAGGGAGAGAGAGACAGAACAAGGGGGGAGAGAGAGACAGAACAGGGGGAAGGGGGAGAGAGAGACAGAGCAGGGGGAGGGGGAAAGAGAGATACAGGGGCAGGGGGAGAGACAGAACAGCTGGAGGTGGGAGAGACAGAACATCTGGAAGGGGGAGAGAGATATACAGAACAAGGGGGGAGAGAGAAAGAACAGAGGGAGGGAGAGAGAGACAGAACAGGGGGGGGGGAGAGAGAGACAGAACAGGGGGAAGGGGGAGAGAGAGACAGAACAGGGGGAAGGGGGAGAGAGAGACAGACATGGGGAGGGAGGGAGAGAAAGACAACAGGGGGAATGAGGAGAGAGAGAGAGACAGAACGGGTGGGAGAGAGAGACATAACGGGGGGAGAGAGAGACATAACGGGGGGGAGAGACAAAACAGGTCGGAGAGAGAGACAAAACAGGGGGGAGAGAGACAGAACGGGGGGAGACAGAACAGGGGAGAGAGAGAGACAGTACAGAGGAAGGGGAGGAGAGAGACAGAACAGAGGGAGAGAGAGAACAGGTATGGGGGAGTTGGAGAGAGACAGACATGGCAATGAAGAAGAAAGGGACAAACATGGGAAGGGAGAGAGATACATAAATGGGGGGGGGGCGCCAAGGTGGAATCCCGCACAGGGCGCCGGAACACTTAAGGCCGGCTCTGAGCGTATGCTCCAAGGCCAGTTAGAGGCTCTGCAACATGCACCACATCTACCTCCAGCTCCTGTGATTCCCCCTCCTCCAGCTGTGGTACCACCCCCGGAGGGGGTCCTCTTCATACTTAAACCCAGGTAATATGGCACAGAGTTTGTGAAGGTGAGAACCGCAATCTCACTTTTATCCGGTGCCCCTATGTCATGGGCACACCATCTATTACAAGTGGATCATCCAGCACTCGAGAACTGGGCTGAGTTCCGCTTAGCCATGGATGCTCTATATGACGATTCTCATCGAACATCGACAGCAGAGTCATCCATTAGGGCCTTGAAGCAGGGCCGCCGACCGGTAGAGGAGTACATTGCAGAGTTCAGAGGATATGCCGTAGAAACGCAGTGGAATGAACCGGCTCTCTTACACCAATTCAGATTAGGCCTCTCTGAAACCCTGAAAGATGAAATAGCTCGAGTGGGGATACTCTGGAGGAACTTATCAACTTGTGACTCAATTAGATTGACGACTTCGAGAACGTCGCCTAGAACAAACCTCTTCATCAGTGGTGCCGATACGCTCGACCCACCCGGTTCCTACCACTGCAGGGCCTTCCACCTCGTCCCAAGAGGAACCGATGAAGATCAGAGTAGCACGGGGTCCCCTCTCTGCCACCAAAAAGGCTCGTCGCCGAGAGGCAAACCTATGTCTGTATTGTGGTGAAGCAGGGCAAACCGTAAAGTACTGTCCAACATTAACCTCCCGAGGTAAGCAACACGTTCCTCTTTCCCGCTGTCTACTGGGTACTCAGGCACCTCACCTATCCGTTCCCATCTCCTTGCAGTGGGAAGATAAAGACATCCGTCAGACCGCCATTCTAGACTCCGGGGCCAGCGAAAGTTTTATCCATGTCTCCTTGGCCCAAGACCTTGGGATACCCACACAAGACAAGAAACAACCCCTAACGGTTCATCTAGTGGATGGTAACCCCATACAATCTGGTCCCGTTACCAAAGAAACCATCCCAGTGACCCTAACTGTAGGGACAGGACACCAGGAGACAATTTGTTTTAACCTAATTCACTCCCCTCTGTTTCCTCTTATTCTTGGGCTTTCATGGCCACGCCACCATGACCCTTCCATACAATGGAGTACCGAAGCAGTCACGTTTGCATCCCACTTCTCCCGACTACACTGCCTGTCACCCGTACACGTGGGACTTCTCCAAGAGGCATCACCAGAGACTCATTCCTCCTCTATGATTCCCGAACCCTATCTTCGGTTCAAGAAGGTCTTCGATAAACGTGAGGCGGAGCAGTTTCCACCACATCGGCCGTATGACTGCCCCATTGATTTACTCCCGGGAGCTCCAATTCACTTTGGTTGTATTTTTCCTCTTTCGGGACCTGAGTTAACAGTCCTTAAGGAATACATCGAAGATAACCTTCGCAAGGGTTTCATACAACCCTCCACATAACCTGCTGGTGCAGGGATTTTCTTCGTTGGAAAGAAAGACGGTGGAGTGAGGCCCTGTGTGGACTATCGGGAGCTCAATAACATCACTATAAAGAACAAGTATCGGCTTCCTTTGATACCCGAACTCATGGATCGATTACGTGAAGCTACCATCTACTCCAAACTTGATCTCCTAGGGGCCTACAATTTAGTCCGAATTCGCACGCAGAACCTTCTGGTGGCCTCATATGTCCTGAGACATACAACAATACGTGAAATCATGTGACACCTGTGCTAGAAACAAGACACGAAACACCAAGGTGTCCGGTCTTCTTCAACCACTTGCCATTCTTTCCCAACCATGGGAGGATGTCACAGTCGATTTTATAGTCGATCTTCCAGACTCCCAACGCCACACCACTATCATGGTGGTAGTTGATCGGCTAACCGAGATGGCACACTTCGTCCCTTTTACCAAGGTCCCTACGGTAGCTGAGACCGCAGAATTATTCACTCAACACATCTTCCGATTGCATGGAGTACCCCGATTCATTTTATCTGATAGAGGAGTGCAGTTCACCTCCCGGTTCTTGAGAGCTTTCTGCCAGGGTCTACAAATCCAAAGGGTGCTCTCCTCCGCTTACCACCCGCAAACCAATGGGCAAACGGAACGAGTGAATCAGATCCTGGAACAGTATCTAAGATGTTATATCACCCAACAACAAGACAACTGGTTCCAGTTACTACCCATTGCAGAGTTTACTTACAACAACCACTGTTGCGTGCCATACAGATGTCACCCTTTAAACCAATTACGGTTTCGACCCCATCTTTCACATCGATCTACCCAAAACTGCAACTGTACCACCGGCTGCTGATCGTATCAGTGTCCTTCAACAGAACTTCCCTCTTCTCAAGAATACCCTGCTAAAATCTCAACAGGCATATAAGAAATATGCTGATAGAAGACGACTTCCAGCACCATAGTATCAAGTCGGGGAGAAGATATGGCTTTCTTCTGCCCACATCAAGCTGTTGGGTCCCGCGAAGAAGTTGAACCCCAAATATTTGGGACCATTCAAAATCACCGCTCTCCCTTGTCCTAATGCTGTCTGCCTTCGACTCCCTCCATCCTGGCGTCTCCATCCGACTTTCCATGTGTCCCTCCTCAAGAAATGGCATACGGATGCTGCCATTGGTAGACGTCCATCTACGAGCTGCCCGACCTACATCGACAATTCCGGAGAGTTCGAAGTGGATAGTATACTCGATTCTCGGGTCTGGCTGGGCCGTTTGGAATATCTGGTCGAGTGGAAGGGATATGGTCCCGAAGAAAGATCCTGGGAACCCGAATCCAATGTCCACGTTCCCATCCGGGTCCGTGCCTTCCACAGACGCTTTCCTGATAAGCCTGCTCCTAATCGCTCCCGGAGGTGGCTTGTAGGGAGGGGGGTCTGTCGTGTCCAGGGCCCGCCGCGGCCCCTTCCGCAGGATCCCCTACCTGACTCTGCTGCTTCCCAGCTCCAGGCACCCAGCGGGAGGGCCACGCGAGTGCGAGGTAGGCCTGTAGTAACTCGCGCCCCGCGATTCACGGGCACGAGTACTGGACTACCATCAAGGGGGCGTGTCCTGCGCTCGGATAGCGCACCTTCATTGGGCAGAACGAGGAGGAGTGTATAGGAGGCAGAAGCTAGGTCCTGCCCCTCTCCCTAGGCTTCTCAGGTGCAATTAGTGTTCACCTGGAGAGGGGTGGGAGGAGCTAAGTACAGGCAGGCTATAAAACAGGCAGGCACTGTTCATTCAGTGCTTGCTCGTTTTCAAGCTGCAGTACTTAGTATTGTTCCCTCTGAAGTTTTCCTATCCCTGCTACAGTTCCTGATTCCTCCTCCTTATTGAATTCCCGGCTATTGACCTGTTTCTGGACCTCACCTGCTTTTTGTCGACCTCTCCTCTGATTGTGACCCCAGCTTGGATTATCGATTGTGACCCTTCTCTGCCTGCCCTGACCTCTGGAACGTCCCCGACTATTCTCTTGCCTACTCCTCGGATACCATTTTTTCTGGACTTTATTGTTTGGTGGCCCCTCGCCCTCAGTGGTAATCCCTGCGCTGTGCTCCCTGTCTCACCAACTCGTACCGAACCCGACACTTAGCAGTAGACAGTATCAGCTTGCAGCTGTAAAGGCTAATAAGTTACTGGGGTGTATTAAAAGGGGTATTGACTCATGTCAGGAAGATATTATACTGCCTCTTTATAGGTTCAAGGTAAGGCCTCACCTTGAATATGTCGATCAATTCAGAGCATCTTTTATTTAAAAAAAAAAAGACATTATGGATCAAAAGAAAGCGCAGAGGAGGGTAACAAAACTAATCAGGGAAATGGAAAGTTTTAGTTATGAAGAAAGCCTTGAAAAGTTAAATCTGTACATGCTAGAGAAATGGCGGCTTAGAGAGGATATGATATTGTTATATAAATATGTACAGGGCCCATAAAAGTGCCTTTCTTAATACCTGTTCATTAACAAAACAGTACAAAGGACAAGAGGTCACCCACTAAGACTTGAAGAAAGGAGATTTAGTTTACAACAGCGGAAGGGATTTTTTACAGTAAGGACAATTATGATATAGAATTCACTGCCTGAAGAAGCATTTCTAGCAAATCCATTGTTTGCCTTTAAAAGTGGTCTGGATACTTTTTTAATGAGCCAGACCATAGAGGGCTATGCATGTTAGTATAAATGGTATGTCTGTTTTGAGCATAATGGAGGGAAAGGTGTGGTAAACTGGAGAGAGGGGTTGAGATGGAGGGTGAGTGGGTTCATAAGCTAGAGAGAGGGTAAAATGAGGGATGAGAGGGGTGATAAGCAGTTGGAAGGGGTGAGATGGAGGATAAGAGGGGTGATAATATGGAGGGAGGGTAAGAGGAGAGATAAGCTGGAGAGAGTAGGTGAGATCTCCGTCTCCATAGGCGAGAGGGGTGATAAGCTGAAGGGAGGGGATAAGATTTAGGGTTAGAGGTGTGATGACCTGAAAGAAGGGGTGAGAGGGCTGATAAGCTGGTTGAGAAAATGAGATGGAGGGTGAAAGGGGTGATAAAATGGAGGGAGGGATTGAATAAAGAGGTGATAAGGTAGATGGATGGGTGAGAAGGCTGATGAGTGGGGGAGGGGATGATATGGAGGATGAAAGGGCTGATAACTGGAGGAAGGGGATGATATGGATGGTGAAATAGGTGATAAGCTGGAGGGAGAGATATAATGAGAGGGGGGATATGAGATTGATGGGTGAGAAGGTTGATGAGCTGTAGGAGGAGATAAGATGGAGGGTTAAAGGGCGATAAGCTGGAAGGAGGGCTGATGAGCTGTAGGACGGAATGAGAATCAGGGTGAAAGGGGTCATATGCTGGAGGAAAAGATATAATGAGAGGGGTGATAAGCTGGATGAGGGAATCAGAAGACTGATTAGCTGGAGGAGGGTATGAGATGGAGGGTGAAAGAGGTGATAAGCTGGAGGAAGGGATGAGATGGAGGGTGAAAGGGGTCATATGCTGGAGGTAAAGATATAATGAGAGGGGTGATAAGCTGCATGAGGGAATCAGAATACTGATTAGCTGGAGGAGGGTATGAGATGGAGGGTGAAATAGGTGATAAGCTGGAGGGACAATGAGAGAGCTGATGAGTTAGAGGAGGGTATGAGATGGAGAGTGAAAGGGTTGATAAGCTGGAGGAGGGGTTGATATGGAGGATGAAATGGGTGATAAGCTAAAGGGAGGGAGAGATAGAATGAGAGGGGGGATATGAGAGGGAGGGGTGAGAAGTTTGATGAGCTGTAGGAGGAGATAAAATGGAGGGTTAAAAGGGCGATAAGCTGGGAGGAGAGAGGGCTTATGAGCTGGAGGATGGGATGAGAAGGAGGATGAAAGGGGTGATACGCTGGAGGGAGCGTGAGAGGGATGATGAAGTGGAGTAGGGGATAAGATGGATTGTTAAAGGTATGATAAGCTGGAGGGAGGGGTGAGAGGGCTGTTAAGCTGGAGGAGGAGATGATGCAAATGAGATGAAGGGTGAAAGGGGTATAAGTTGGAGGAAGGAATGAGATGAATTGTGAAAGCAGTGTTAAGCTGGAGGGAGGGGTAAGAGGGCTGATAAGCTGGAGGAGGGGATGGGAATCAGAGAGGGTATAGTGTATCTCCTGAGAAGCACATACTCAGACTTTTACCCCTCTCTCTGGGAAACACATTTTACTGGACCGGGGATGCATTAACACACCACAGGTTCCTCATGCTCTATGCCAGGCAGAGCTGCACAGGCGTCAGAAGCAGAAGGAGGTGTCTGTGTTGACTGTAGATCACACACACACACCCCAATGCTTCTTTACCACCTGTTGCAACATAGAGAGGCAAAGTAGGGGGGCTCTCCTCTATCATGCCTCTTGTGTACTCAGGGCTAAACACATGAAAACTAAACATCTAGGACGTTCACAGGGATACTCAGGGCTTCAGCCCGCTTAGCCCCCTAGAGATGCCACTGCTGTATCACTGTCCTGCAAAGTTCTACCTCAGTCCTGCTTGTGGGACAGATCAGGGAGATATCAGGGATACTAGGGAATTCATGCAGAACATGCACATGTTAGTGCGCATGTACAGTAGTGCTGATAGATTAAGTGGCAGTGTTAACAAGCAAGGGCGGTAACAGTGACACTTGACATCCCAAACTCCTCCCCCTGCATCATAAATTGCGGGGGGAAGAAGTTGGGCGATATGCATGTGCAAAAAAACTAACGCGTGCATGACTACCTCTATGTGGAATAATTTGCCTTCTTAAGGGGAACTTTTTAATATTCCTTTGCGGTTCTCCCTCCACCTGTGAAGCAGGATCATATTCACCATTAGATGAGGAAGTCCCTGACGGAAAAAAACGACAACAAATCGTCCAGGTGGATCTGGGAACACGAGAGGCAGATCCATTCTGAGTGGGTAATTCTACCACTTTGCTTCATAGGTGTATGTCTCCGAAAAGCAATCCTTGCCATGCTCCTTTGAATATGCTGATCTCTCCGAAAACCCTGCCATGATACAGCTTGCTTATCGCTGGAACACGGACCTCTCTTTGATCTCCTGTTCCTAATCCAAAATACATTTGCAACACCTTGACATATCCCTAAGCTCAAGAGAAAGCCCTTTAAGCTCCAGACAAGCACCAAATTTGGAAGTCGTGGAACAAGCCACCACTTTGAACTACATCCTACTGATTACGTTTTGTATGCTGTGGAGAAAAACGGTTGATTCACCCGACGGCGCAGACTACGGAATCTTAAATCTTAAAATCCTTACCCTACTGCAAGACTTGGAGGTGGTTTCCATCTCTCGGTGTGGAGAACCCTTGGCCGCATTGTGGAATACAGGACGAGCTGGCCTGAAGGGGCGATCCACCCTGTCTCCTGAACGTGGCCCATACTCCCCTCCAAGAACAGCAATAGGCAATATTCAGCGAAGTCTTCGAAAATCTGTGCTACTCGCTGATTGCGAAGGATAATCTGAAGGAAAAGATTCGACTCCGTGACTTATCTCCTCGATGGCATATCTACCTAAACCAAAGATCTGCCTGCCTTTTTGGAACTTTGTAATTTCTCTCCTTTGATACAAGACGTACTTACTTCAACGAGAGATATAGCCGATTTATTGGAACTTGGATACTTGTTCTCTACGGCACCAGCAAAAAGAACAACCCAACTTGAACTAACTCTATGGTCTCGGTCGGATTTACCATCTAGAGCTTGGAAAGACATATTGGTATAGGAACTCAATTCTGCAGATAACTACTATCCCATTAACTCCTCTCATTCCGAACTGTGCTTAAACGAAATTGTTACTTACTATTTGTTACTTAGGAGAGACTGCCTCTATCCAATTCGTTATTTGTTTCCCTTGATCAATAGCACGAATACATTTAAATGATCAATGAATTTGTAATTTATACTTGGGATTTCCGGAGAATCTTGGAAGCGTTAAACTTGTCATCATATTATTTACTTTCGATATCTTAATCTCCAGAAGGTCGCTATTTTCAAAATCAAACCCTCCTTCCGTGTCTCTTGCATATATAACTGTTTTGCGTTTCCCTCGACTGCTATTTGTGAGTAATTAACACTCAATGAGCATATACGTAGTAAAACATCCATTTAGTCTGATAAACTAAATACTTCAAATGTAAAGCTACATTTTTATACATTGATAGTAAATCCTTCTCATACATTTATAATTTGAAGAAGGGAACTACTTAGTTGTTACTCATTGTTCTTCTCCAACTTTAAGTAACGATTACTCTAACGCTTCGAATATGCCTCCCAAAAGAAATCCAACCAATGGGAAATAAGAAAAATCAAAAACAATTAACTCATTTTACTCCCCCAAATCAGACACTTCAAAACCAACTACCCAGAGAAGATCACTATCCCCTTTCTCTGCTGATATATCAGCTGAAGTATCTCTGATAGAGATCCCTACTTTGTCCCCTATGACTTCACAAACAGATTTAGTAACTAACCATACTATATCACTCCTAATGAATGATCTTTATGAAAAAATCAAGATTGACTTTAAACAAGACATATCCGAACTGTCTAAAGAAATCTTATCCCTAACAACCAGAGTAGCAGAACAAGATAAAGATCTAGTAAATATAAAATCAGAATTATCTCTGTTACAAACTTAGAACACAGTTTTAAAAAGTCAAGTCAAAGAAACACAAAATAGAATCACCGAATTAGAAGACAGATCTCGCCGTAATAACTTAAGATTCAAGGGCATTCCAGAAGAGATCAAAAACGACAACTTAGAAAAATATCTTATAGAATTTATATACAAGTTTGTCCCCCCTGACCTGGTACATCAGTCACCCTTCGAAAGATGTAAAATAACAATAGGAAGACGGAGGGTGACCCTCTCAGGGACGTGATTGTTAGATTTCTCACTGTTCTATCAAAGACACCCTTCTTGGACACATGAGATCATATGTAGGCCCAAAAAATTAAAAATTTGAAATCTCTCTCCAACTACAACAGCCAACAGATACCGATTTAAAGAGATAACAAAGCAGCTTAGATATAAAAATATCTCTTATAGATGGGGATTCCCAACTAAACTCTTTATTTCTTTCAATGGGAAAACTAGTGTTATGGAAGATCCAGTGGATGACCTACATAAAATGAGAGATATGGGTATATTAGACTAGGAGCCGAAGTAAGAGATAGAGGAGAGGAAAATTGATTACTTAGAACAAAAAAAATTAGATTTAAGGGTAAATTTATCGACTACAGTTAACTCATTTGCATATGAAACGTAAGAAAGGAATGGAGAGGGAATATAAAGGTTAAGAAGAAAGGGGAAAAGAGGAAAATAGAGGTGGAGGGGGAGGGAGATAAAGAGGAGTGGGTGGGAGAGAGAGGGTAAGAGAGAGGAGGAGGGGGGATGGGGAAGAGCAGGAAAGAAATGGGGGAAAGGAGACAACTAAGTATAGACAAATCTTTATCTTCAGTAATATTATCCGTATAATAAGGTTTCAGAGTTCCCATGTGAATCGAATGTTTTCCCCCCTCAATGTAAATTGTTCGAGCTATTCTTTACCATTTTTCAATATATTGGGGCCTGAGGTTAGTAATGGAGAGAGATAGTCGTTATTTAAACAGGAACTCCGTGTTTGACTAACTATACCGTTTACTTAACATGTTCATTCTCAACATTGATCTGTATATATTGCACTATATTAGGCACGAATATTACACAACAGAGAACCTCTACACTCAATTTCATAACCACGACACATTACGATTAATTGATGGTGATAGTTTTGGTTCACATTTTTCTTTTTTTAATTTTAAAGCTTTATATCTAATATTAAAACACTTATATCATGATACTTACGTACAGTTTTATCCAAATTCTGCGCATATCGTTGTCAGTAACATGAATACATTGGGGGATTACACAAATACCACAGTAAATTATATATATATATTTTTTTTTTTTGTTATGCTATCCCACGAACACATGAAAGATGTTGTATGGCTGTTTTGAACAATTATTAAGAGATATACACTCTATGTTTAATTACCGAACACGAAGATTAAATAATATCTCTAAGGGGACAACATTAAATTTATTAACTATATAATTATTTAGTACATCCTACTATAGGTATGCCTTATATTTCTCCTTCCTGCCATATAAACCTAAACTCTTCTTCCCCACCCAACCCATCCCTAATTTTACTACGATCTTAAATCTAAGGGGAAACATTACTAATTTGTTATACCCTTCAGTATAATTCCCTTTAAATTTCAAAGAATTGTAACCTTCAGATTAATATATTATAATAAATTTGTCATCATGTACACCAAGTTAAAGGAATCCTTCCCTTGGTGATAAATTGAGTAAATCCTAACTATAAAGTCACATACCCTTCAGATTTGTAATATTAGAGTTTCCCCTACTCATGGCCACCGGCAACTATATAACCCTGAGCAAACTCAGGGCAACCACCTTTATTATGAATAATTATTGGTGGAGTAAGAATGTATATGTAATGATTATTTGTTCTATATGTTGTCCTTGTGTTTTTATTGTGGGATTCATTGCCGGGCGACTGCACTGGAGGGTGCCCAAGTCCTTTTTTGGGATGGGATTGGAGAGGGGCGAGATCATTTGGCTGTCGGATGTCACTTAAATTTGCTTCAATAAATGCCCAGGTTCTAAACTCTCCCTTAAAAAGAGGCCTACTTTACAAAACTTTATTTGAGGATAAAATTGACATCTGTCTTATACAGGAAACACATTGAAAATGTAATGGATCTAAATTGTGGAAATTCTCTAAATTTCCGGTAGTGGCTAGTTCGGAGTAGCATAATAACTCCAATGGTGACCTTTACAGAGAAATTTGGGGAAAGTGGACAGAGTCTATTTTACCAAATCTCAACACTGACCCTGGGCATAGACGCATTAGGGTTATCAACCCTTGAATACTTTGAGTCTCGCTACTCTCCCTCCCCTCTCAATATCATTAATCTCCTCAGGTACCCCTCCACATCGGTCCCCGGCAATCTTTTGTACAACATCCCCACATGTATGTTTTTAATTTGTATGTAAATGTACTGCATATTGTCTATATATTACTTGGAATTTTTTTTGCACCTCTAACCTCAAGATAACCCAATCTAAATATTTGCTTACTTTCACCATTTTATGAAATTCCTTGTAATGTTTTATCTCTTGTATGTTTGTATTTTTGTATGTTTATATTAAATAATAAAAAATAAAAAAAAGGAAGGTAAGAGAAACTTTTGAAGCAGAGGGGAATCTTACTGAGGACAATAGAAGAGTGAGGGGTTATAGAGAATATTAGTATAAAAAAAGAAGGACTGGATGGGTTCCATGTGAACTGTCCTCCATGGCAACTGATGTGCTAATGGTTGCTCTCAGTCCTTCCAGCTCTTGTTCTTTCCAAAGAGCTGAATGGAATACCATAACTAAGATAAAAAGAGACATTTAAATACAAGTAAGCATATTTAGTTCACAGAAGTAAATATTTAGGTTGATGTTAATGACCAAATGAGGTTGTAACATTTTGCAATTAAAAGGGATTAAGGAATTTTCCTTATCTGAGATCCAGTAATGTTTCTATGTTCTGGATCAATGCTGTACATATCTTATTTTGAGAAATGTTTCCTAGTTGGTACATCATTGAAAAACCTTATATTAACCTTAGTTTGTAAATGGTAACCTTTTGAGTCCAAACAATTGTTTCTATCACAAATATATTTTTAAAATATAGATTACTTAATTTGTAAGGTAAATAATATGATAAAAACAGTAATTATTACAAAAAAAGAGATAGAGCTAAATAAAACGCCAGAAACAGATGTACATAATATACAGAATATGGATTTATTAAATGTCACAACTAGAAATGGAAAAAATGATTATACACAGACAAAAAGAAGTATCCAATGCCACTGAAACACAAGTATAATTGCTGGTCTCATTGACAATACAAATAAGATATATATAGAAACCTCAGATAGACAATAGAAAAATATATTCAAAATACATATAAAACATAGATATATAAATTCCTTATCCACTGGGTTTGTTCACCTGGCCAGGTTTGAACAATCATACATATAAAATGAAATTGCACTTTAACCACTATACACCCCACAGGTGTTTCGTTAGTCTTCCTCAGCTGGTGGTCATCAGTACATAAATAATACATACTTTTCATCTCAAGGTTATTTTTTTAATTTAAAAAAACTTTCTCCTCAACTCCAACATTTCTGAGTTTTCTTTTTAAACATCTCTATTAAAATAATTGATAGATAAACGTGACAGACTTTGATGTACGTTCAGCAGTCATTGAATCGGCTAACAGTCTATGAAGGATGCATTTATTACATTTTCATTATTCTTTTTAATTATCTTCTTCAGCACTTATCGTACAGTTTGCATTTATGAAGTGTAAACTGAATTTCATACAAAAGGGGAAACTTAATTTGTTTAACATTATGCTCTAAGCCATAGCATTTTCAAGAGGAACATTTAATTGTTTCTGACATAAATGCACCCATCAGTCCAGCATTGAAAAGCAGTTAAACTTCTGTACCAGTATATATGTAAATTGCCCTGAATTGCTAACAGGTCAGAAAAGTACATTTTTCTTTTTTGATATAATTTAATTTACCCGCACATATTTAGCTAAGGCAAGTCTGTCGCAATTCAAAAAGACAAGGTGAAACTGGCAAGTGTCAAATAAAAAACACATCATAATAATTATTCTGGTGACAAGTACACTGTACTTTTTATAACAAGTTAATTTCAGAGAATTATAATAATATGGTGCTAAGGTAGGGCTTAACATTAAATTGTGATGTACACTGCCAAAGGTTTCATTAAGTAATATAAATACATTGAATACAATGGAGTTATTTATCTCATGTCATTGAACCCCATAGACTGCAATAGAAAATTTGAGTTACACAGTAGTTTAGGTTGAAAAAAGACTTGCGTCCATCAAGTTCAACCCTTTTTCTATTGCAGTCTATGGGATTCAATGACATGAGATAATTAACATAGTGGTGAACTGACAAAGAAATTGCAAAAAAACAGGCCAAAATAGCTCACAATTGGAAAAATATTCCAACTTTCTTATCTTTCCAAATCACTTAGTAATGCTTAATGTTATCATGTGCAGTAGAGCTCCACAAACACTGCAATGCTCAATGATAAAGAGGATTCAAATTATTCTGGGGGCATGGACTTTATAAAAAATCAATACCAACTTGGAACTGGCAAGCTGTCATTAAATTCAGTTGTATAATTTAGTCCCCAGTTAAGTCAACTCAGTAAAAGACTCCAAAAAGACAGCACACATACCCTGAAAATATACAAAATAGAGCTGAGAGGCCGACAGCAGCATAAATTCTGCACCAAAGTCACTAACTCTGTTGCCGATTCAACCAGCACGAAAAGTATACAAAGTTATTTTCGTATACTTTTCATGCTGGTCAAATCGACAACAGAGTAAGTGACTCTGATGCTGAATTCATGCTGCCATTGGTCTTTCTGCTCTATTTCGTGTTGGTGTGCTGTTCGTTCAGTGCACACCTACTACTCATGGGCAGGATACGTCCCTGTGCACTTGTAAATCAGCAATGACTACAAAGTTAAGTCTGAAAATGGAAAACATATGTGGGGCAAAACAGTAAGTTAAAAGAAACTATGGGGTAGTAGCATCCAAACTTAGGACTGACACATCCAAATGAAGTATTTTATTGTGTACAGAGAGTTAACCAAACGTTTGAGGAAACAATCTGAGATAACTGGAGTCTAGTTGATACCTTTATTGGCTAACTGAGTAGGTTTAGATTGCAAGCTTTAAAGACCTTTCACTTCGCTTCATCAGGCACGTTGTACAAAATGTATTTCTTTTGTATAAAATGCCTGATGACGAGACCTGAGATGTCTTGAAATCTTTCACTCTAAACCCACTCAGTTAGCCTATAAAACTATCTGTGTTTCTATGGCTAACACGGCAACTCTAACTTTTTGAAACAATCTTATCCAGCTGACTAACTAAAGTGTCTTTTTCAAATGTAAAGTATATCTCTATGGGATCCATGGAATTAATTTGGCATGTTTGTGTATGAAAATATGTTTCCATAGAAACATACCTGTCCTGTATCATAGTTTAAATTCTGCAGCCAATTTTGGCTCCCCCAAGATCTTGTGTTTTTCTTCTTCAGTTTACACGAATGCTGAGTGTCTAAGAATAATGGAGGAACTTTGAAAATCTCTCAGGACTGGGATCAGTTTAAAAAATTCACTTTTTATGTGAATATATTTAGAAATGATAACAATATGTATATGTTTGTTGTCTCTGGCTATATATATTCCTAATGAGATCCATTTTGTGGATAAATTGCCTATTTCTCTAGATTTCTTGCATCCGTTCCAGATTTAGTTTAAACAAGCTTGAAATAACACTTTATATATCTCAAGTGCTTGTATATTTTTGAACAGGTCATTCTAATTTCTTAGAATCTATAGATTCAGATCAAGCAGTACTGGATCCCTAAGCATGATATAATATGAAGGAAAAGTAAAAAGGTATGGTGTAACACTGTATAACAGTAATAAAACAAATTAAGTCACTCAGAAGTCCACATCTCCTACATTGTATTTCCCAGTCACATATTCACATGACCACTAATCTGATCACATCTGATCATCTTGTTATTGCAGAAGGTCAACATCATCATAACTACTAATTTTTTTATTTTTTTTTAAATAGATGCATTTATTAAAGTTAGTATCATCAGCTGTAGGAAAATAAATTGGAAGATAATGTTAATCATGATATGTTTAGTAATATTTTGCAATGCTACCTGGGTGGGTTTTATTCTCAGGTTGCGAGAATATTTTTTTTTTCCTTTTTTTTCACTTTAATAAACGGATCACATTTACAAAACAAAAAATCAAAACCATAAAACAGACAATTTCATAATATTCGGCTGTAAGACTCAAACGCAAAATTTTTGTTAACTAATTATAGCCGAAAAGAAACGAACATATAAAACATGGTGTCGGCATTTCGGTGAGGGAGAGTGGGAACTCATAAGACCTAACTTATATTTCGTTATATATCTACACTCATCGGGGTATCTCGTTGAGGAGGTTCTCTGTTTGCTCTCGCTATAGGGAGTTTCTTATTGAAAAAACTCCATTTCCCATAGGGCAATTGCCTTTTCGGGAAATTCTGCCCTTTTGCCAAAGGTTAATCCTTTCTCCATCTGGAGTTGATATTCTAACTGCCTTCTGTATGTTTCCCAATCTGGGACACACATCGATTTCCAGTTTCGTGCTATAAGGATCTTTGCTGCAGATAGAATATGCTCCAGTAGGAACTTCTTTACGGGCTCCATATCGGGCCAGTGGAGGTGGAGTAGGAAAGCTTCATATTTTTGGTTAACTTGGATTCCCCGAGATAAGATTTGGTCCGATATCATCGCCCAGAATTTCCCCAATCTTGGGCAGGACCACCATTTGTGCTTGAAGGAGCCTATCTCACTTTGGCACCTCCAGCACAGATTTGGAGTACCTGCGTACATCTTGCCTAATTTCTCGGGGGTCAAGTACCATCGGAACATCACTTTGTAATGGAGTTCGAGGAGATTCAGACAATGAATAGACTCCCTCAGGTCAATCATTGTTTTTACCCAGTCTGAGAAGTTTATCTCTGTTTCTGTCTCGATCTCCCATTTCACCAAGGCTTTGGGTTTCTCTTGTGGGGGATCGAGAAAGATGTTACTCCTTACTAATTTTTTGATGGTTGTTTCTCCCTTTAAAACCTCTAGAAGACATTCTTTTTGTGCCGTATGTCTTTTTTGTTCTTTTAAAATAAATCCTCTTATTCTTAAATAGTTAAATATTTCGCTCGTTGGGAGAGCAAATTCTTCTACCAGAGCGGAGAATGGTTTAATGTTTCCTCCTTCCTTTAGTTGGAAGAGCTTTGTTAAACCGGCTTCTACCCAGGGGGAAGTGCTTAGGTTAGGTATGTTCTTGTCTAATAGTCTGAGGGAGGAGTTTGGAAAAAGTATGCAGCCAATATTTAATTGTTTCTTAAATTTCTACAATTTCTAAACATAACTACTAATTTGATCTTATGTCTCAGAAAAACAGTCTTGAATGGAATCAGTAATACATTTATTATGTGTCAAAATAATTTAGAAAAAAAGAAACCCTCATTAAAACACTATTCTTCAATGGTTCCACCATATATTAAATTTAGGAGATAATGTTTAGCCTACCGCATACAGAAACAATGAAAGAAAAAATATTATCATTAAAATGAATATATATATATATATATATACACACACATCAGAACAAGACAAAATACAAAACTTAAGACTAATGGACATTTCAGAAGTAGCAAATCACATCAAAATTGTGATTGAAATTCGGTGGCTGGAGAGGACTTGAGGAACAAAGCCCTGAGCAGTGCATCTGGATATCCCGCCATGAAGTACACAAATATATCCCACATATAATTTCCTGCAACCACACTGGAGGCTATATCCTACATTTTTGGTTTTACAAGAAATTCAGATTTTTACATGGAAATGCCATCAAATTGTACAAACCCACAAGCACAAGTAAAACATGTAGGAATTATTGTGAAACACGTTAGTACTTATGTTTATCTCTTATTATGGTTCAGTTGTCAATTAAATATTCATGCCATTGTCATTGTCTCAAAGCCATGGGACATAGAAATATGTTTTGATCATGATTTTTCTACTACATTTCAAAGCAAATGGCAAATCTCAATTTTTAAGATTTTGTTTAATCAGCACAGCGTGTTTCTATTGATACTGAATAAGAAAATGCAGATGGCAGTTTGAAATTGTGTATGACATCTCAGAGCAGTCATCTTCTTTTCATCACAGAATGTTACACTGATTACCTTTTCTATTTTTTCCCATTGCACCATCAAATGCAGCCATGAATTAAAAAAGGATGTGTTACTTGCTATACAGATAACCTTTTAAAAGGGAATAACGACATGTGTTTCTGTTCCATGTGTCATATTTGGACACTTGCTTTTTTCAATATCTTACCATAGCAGAACATTAATTTCTACTCATACATAATTTTAATAACTGCATTTCCCATGTTAGAATTTTTAACTCATGGATTGTCAAGAGAAAATATGAAAACATACGTATAACATTTTCATTATTGCCTTTCGAAAGTGCAATAGAATGTCAAGTCACATATTACAATCTGTCACGCTATGAAATATTACAGGCCCACTCCAAGAAAAAAAAATCCACTGTTTCATTGCTTGTACTCTGAGCAGACATTGTTGTCAGTCAGAGTTCCTGAATTTCTGTCTTAACTCCTTTTATTTATAATTCCATGCATACCATATTGCATATTGTATAATACATATGTCTTCAGCGGCACATTGATCATTTAATCAAGGCAGTTTTGATAGGATCTACTCCTTGAAATAATTATATGGTTGCCCCTGGATACACTTGTATTCTACAGTCTCCTACCGAGCATCTAATTGTTATATATGTAATTTGATATGTGGGAATATTCACCTTATAGGCATATCATAGACATTCCCATGCACACCCTTATCTATAACAGAATGGGATCTATCTACTAAAAGTCAAGACTGGAGGTCGAGATTAGCACTAACCTGACCTCTAACCTCGAATAGACTTGTCAACCTAAAAAAAAAAAAGTCCCTGTTGTCTACATTGCTAGGGCAACAGGGACGCTCTCGGACACAGTGACACATCATACTATAGCGTCCCTGTTGCCCTAGCAATGTCGGGACATGCGCATGTAGTTAAAAAAAAATGAAAAATACAGTTTAAAAAAAAATGACAGGGGCTATAATGAGTTTAACAGTACAAAGGCCAAAAGACAAAGAATAGAAAATAGATCTATTAAATACCAGGAAAATTAACATAAAAAAAAAAATGAAAAAATTAAGTTTAAAAAAAAATGACAGAGGCTATAACGAGTTAAATAGTACAAAGGCCAAAAGACAAAGAATAGAAAATAGATCTATTAAATAACAGGAAAATTAACATAAAAAAAAAAAAAGAAAAATAAAGTTTAAAAAAAAATGACAGAGGCTATAACGAGGTTAAACAGTACAAAGGCCAAAAGACAAAGAATAGAAAATAGATCTATTAAATAACAGGAAAATTAACATAAAAAAATAATGTTAAATGTAAAACAAACAGGAAAAAATCTGACTCCTGAAGAACTACAATCTTTACGACAACAAAATGCAGAAAGTGAAAGACAAATACGAGCAAAAAAATCAAAAAAAGAAAAAGAAAATGAGCGAAATAAAAACACAGAAAGACGCAGAGCTAAGAGAGCAAGTCAAACCCCAGATGAACGACTAACAATACGTCAGCAAAACACCGAAAGAGAAAGAAAAAGACGAGTAAATAGATCTATTGAAGAAAAGATCAAAAGAAAAACACTGAAAGAAAAAGAGTTAAAAAAGCAACTTTAACTCATGATGACCAACAACCTCTACATCAGGAAGAAAACAGGATAACAGATAAAAGAAATTTACATGAAGATGCAAAGACACTAACTCACAAAAACAACAATCAATTTCTATAGAGAAAAACAGAAATGATAAAAAAGAAATTCAAAAACGACAGCAAGATGCTGAAAGACAAATAGCAAGGAGAGCAAATAGAACTCCAGAGGAACGAAAAATTCAATGTCAACGACATGCCACACCAGAAAGAGAAAGGTTAACACATCTGCCTCCAGATGATTGCTTATTACGGAAACAACAATTAACACAGAGGAAAAGAGAATTACGACAAAGGAAAAACATAGAGAGGGAAATAATACAAAACCAAAAGTCAAGGCCTGCAATACTAACAATGACACTTATGAATGAAATGGAGAACTTTAATGAGGACATCATTAAAACACACACGTGTGGATATTTAGATCAGATATGCCACTTTTGTGGTGCAAAACATTTTGAAGCTGAAAGACCTTCTGATCGAAAATTTTCACAATGTTGTTCAAAAGGAAAAGTAAATCTTCCCTCAATTAGTACAAATCCATTAATCCAGCAGCTCATGACTGGACAGCATTACTACAGCAAAAATTTCTTCAACAATATTAGATCTATAAATAGTGCATTAGCATTTGCCTCCATTGGAGCAAACATTACTCCACCACCGGGCAATGGCCCATATTGTTTCCGGATCCACGGATCAATTTGTCAAAGAGCAGGCACACTGCACCCAGAACAGGGACAAAACAGACAGTTTGCTCAATTATATATTTTAGATCCTTCTGAAGCAGCAGAGCAAAGAATGCAAAATTCAGCAAATACTGGAATTAATTCAGAACTTATGAAAATACTAAGCACACTCATTGCTCAAACAAATCCATTTGCAGAGGCCTGCAAAATGTTGTACCAAGTTGAAAAAGAATATGAGGAGGATGCTGCAACAACTGGAAACGTTATTAAGGAAGTGTCCATGACAATAGTGCAAGATCGTAGAAATGACCAAGGACGCTATAATGCACCAAAACATAATGAGGTTGCTTTTATTTTTCAAAATGATGATGGCGAACCTCCACTAGAAAGAGATCTTCTAATACACTGCAAAGCAAGTACAGATGATATAAATCAAAGAAAAACACAAAGGATTAGTGTCCTTGACCCCAATCTGGAACCCATGGTTTATTCATTACTCTTCCCTTATGGTGATCAAAGCTGGGGAATTGATATACCTTTGCAACACAGACCTCAAGCGTTACAAAGTTTAACAAATCAAACACGAAATCCTAGAATTCGAGTTACACAAATGCAATATTACGGGTATCGTCATTCCATCAGAGATGATTTTAACCCCTTCTTAAATGCAGGCCGCCTTACACAACAGTATATAGTTGATGCATATGTCAAAACTGAATCCAACAGACTCAACTACGTACGACAAAATCAGCCAAAATTGCGAGTTGAAAAATACTCAGGATTGATGGACCACTTAATTAATGAATCCAATCAGAAAGGCCTGATTCCTGGAAAAACATATATTTTACCTTCCTCATTTGCAGGTAGCCCAAGAAACATGCTTCAAAATTATCAAGATGCAATGGCAATTGTTAGAAAATATGGCAAACCTGATCTTTTTATTATATTGGCGTGCAACCCCAAATGGGAAGAGATTGTTGAAAACCTACAACATGGCCAAACTACTGATGCTCGACTTGATTTAGTTGCAAGAGTATTTCATCTAAAACTGAAAGCTTTAATTGATGATCTCTGTAAAAAACATATTTTTGGAGTACCAAAAGCAATTGTCTACGTAATAGAATTTCAGAAGAGGGGTTTACCACATGCTCACATACTACTTATTCTTAAAGATGACTGCAAACCCAAAACTGAAGAACTGATAGACAAAATTGTATCTGCTGAAATTCCAAATATAACCAACACTCCTCGCTTACATGCAATTGTTACAAAACATATGATTCATGGACCATGAAACACAAACCGAACTTCTATGGTGAATGGCAGGACAATAGATAACCATTGGGTTGTACCATATAATCCACATCTTGCCCTCAAGTACAATTGCCACATTAATTTGAAGTCTGCGCTTCCATAAAAAGTGTCAAATACCTTTTTAAATATGTGTACAAAGGTCATGATTGTGCAAATGTTGTGATTCAAGAACAAGGCACTTTAAGATGAAATTAAGACCTTCATGGATTCCAGATATGTCAGCGCTCCAGAAGCAGCATGGCGTTTAAATGGGTTTGAAATGCATTACCAATCACATACCATACATAGGTTAGCAGTGCATCTGCCTGATGAACAATCTGTATTTTTCAATCCAAATGACATCAATACAGCGGCCCAGAGAGCTTCAGCAAGAAATACTCAATTGACGGCTTGGTTTAAATGAAATCAAGAGCAAGAGCAAGCAAGGAATATTTTATATTCAGACATTCCTATACACTATGTATTTGACTCTGAAACCTGTACATGGAAATTACGACAGCGGGGTGCAGAAAAAATCATTGGACGAATGTATTCTGTCAATTTATCATCGGATCCAGAACGCTACTGCATGCGTCTCCTATTGCTACATGTTCCCGGTGCAATATCATTTGAAGATCTGAGAACTGTCAATGGAAATATCTATCCCAGTTTGCAAGATGCTGCGAAAGAAAGAGGCCTCATCAATGATGAGCAAGTGTGGGACAACACTTTAGAAGATGCTATCCAATACAGCATGCCAAAACAACTAAGAGAGTTATTTGCGTACATTTGTGTATTTGCCTCCCTACAGAACATGAATGACCTTTTTGTAAAATATGAACAGTACCTCACCGAAGATATCGTTCAAAAACATATCCATCACAACGATGAATGCACAATATGCCGTTCTATCGCGTTACAGGAAATATGTAACATTCTACTACTCGATGGGAAAAAATATGAAGATTTTGGATTACCACCTATAGTACCAAATTCAGACTTACTTGCAGATAACTACAACCAAGTCTTTGAAAAACAAAAAGCAGAAGAAATGACAAGTACATTAAACAAAGAACAAAAAACAGCTTTACAAACAATATTGCAAGCAACTGAAAATGACAACCTTAGCAACCATTGTTTTTTCATAGATGGCCCAGGAGGTAGTGGTAAAACATATCTTTACAAGACCCTGCTCAGCACAGTTCGTGGACAAGGAAATATTGCACTACCTGTAGCCTCCACATGTATAGCAGCCAATCTTCTTGAGGATGGAAGAACATACCACTCCCAATTCAAGTTACCTGTGCCTATAGTTGAGAATAAAACATCAAATATACGACTCAATTCTGTTGATGCTGAACGTTTAAGAAATTCAAAAATAGTAATTTGGGATGAATGTACTATGGCCCCCTCTGTAGCTCTTGCAGTGGTTAGCAGGCTGCTCCAAGAAATAATGGACAACAACAAACCGTTTGGAGGAAAAGTATTCTTACTTGGAGGAGATTTCAGGCAAACTCTTCCCGTGGTACCTCACGGTGACCGGACAAAAAATGTTGAGGCCTGTGTTAAGAATAATAGACTGTGGACTAATTTCCAAGTTCTTAAACTTAAAAACAATATACGCTCAGTTGACACTGATTTCAGCAATTGGCTGATCAAAGTTGGCAGTGGCGATATACCACACATTGACGGTTTGCCTGAAGATGTAATTGAAATACCTTCCCAAATTTTATGCACAGGAGATATTGTAAAATACTTTTTTGGAGATAAAATTCCTGTTACAGATGTCCCTAACTTAGCAAAAACATCTATTCTTTGTCCAAAGAACTGTGATGTAAACTCC
The DNA here is from genome assembly GCA_036172795.1 of Pelodytes ibericus. Classification (NCBI taxonomy): domain Eukaryota; kingdom Metazoa; phylum Chordata; class Amphibia; order Anura; family Pelodytidae; genus Pelodytes; species Pelodytes ibericus. The sequence goes on along the minus strand of CM069857.1, from coordinate 225,553,026 downwards.
ATAAATGAAGAGGTGCTTAACATTTTAGAAGGAGAGACAGTGACATACAGGGAGTGCAGAATTATTAGGCAAGTTGTATTTTTGAGGATTAATTTTATTATTGAACAACAACCATGTTCTCAATGAACCCAAAAAACTCATTAATATCAAAGCTGAATATTTTTGGAAGTAGTTTTTAGTTTGTTTTTAGTTTTAGCTATTTTAGGGGGATATCTGTGTGTGCAGGTGACTATTACTGTGCATAATTATTAGGCAACTTAACAAAAAACAAATATATACCCACTTCAATTATTTATTTTTACCAGTGAAACCAATATAACATCTCAACATTCACAAATATACATTTCTGACATTCAAAAACAAAACAAAAACAAATCAGTGACCAATATAGCCACCTTTCTTTGCAAGGACACTCAAAAGCCTGCCATCCATGGATTCTGTCAGTGTTTTGATCTGTTCACCATCAACATTGCGTGCAGCAGCAACCACAGCCTCCCAGACACTGTTCAGAGAGGTGTACTGTTTTCCCTCCTTGTAAATCTCACATTTGATGATGGACCACAGGTTCTCAATGGGGTTCAGATCAGGTGAACAAGGAGGCCATGTCATTAGATTTTCTTCTTTTATACCCTTTCTTGCCAGCCACGCTGTGGAGTACTTGGACGCGTGTGATGGAGCATTGTCCTGCATGAAAATCATGTTTTTCTTGAAGGATGCAGACTTCTTCCTGTACCACTGCTTGAAGAAGGTGTCTTCCAGGAACTGGCAGTAGGACTGGGAGTTGAGCTTGACTCCATCCTCAACCCGAAAAGGCCCCACAAGCTCATCTTTGATGATGCAAGGCCAAACCATTACTCCACCTCCACCTTGCTGGCGTCTGAGTCGGACTGGAGCTCTCTTCCCTTTACCAATCCAGCCACGGGCCCATCCATCTGGCCCATCAAGACTCACTCTCATTTCATCAGTCCATAAAACCTTAGAAAAATCAGTCTTGAGATATTTCTTGGCCCAGTCTTGACGTTTCAGCTTGTGTGTCTTGTTCAGTGGTGGTCGTCTTTCAGCCTTTCTTACCTTGGCCATGTCTCTGAGTATTGCACACCTTGTGCTTTTGGGCACTCCAGTGATGTTGCAGCTCTGAAATATGGCCAAATTGGTGGCAAGTGGCATCGTGGCAGCTGCACGCCTTGGTTTTTCCACACGCTTCTTGCGACCCTGTTGACTATTTTGAATGAAACGCTTGATTGTTCGATGATCACGCTTCAGAAGCTTTGCAATTTTAAGAGTGCTGCATCCCTCTGCAAGATATCTCACTATTTTTTACTTTTCTGAGCCTGTCAAGTCCTTCTTTTGACCCATTTTGCCAAAGGAAAGGAAGTTGCCTAATAATTATGCACACCTGATATAGGGTGTTGATGTCATTAGACCACACCCCTTCTCATTACAGAGATGCACATCACCTAATATGCATAATTGGTAGTAGGCTTTCGAGCCTATACAGCTTGGAGTAAGACAACATGCATAAAGAGGATGATGTGGTCAAAATACTCATTTGCCTAATAATTCTGCACTCCCTGTACCTCAGCTCAAACTCAATTGATGACTCAAATGAGGAAGATATTCAAAACTATCCAATTGAGTTCCTCAATGAATTAACCCCAACAGGTATGCCTAAGCATAAACTCAAATTTTATAGAAATTCTACATAACCCCCCCCAAAAAAAAAGAACAAATATTAAAAAAAAAAAAAACTCTACTGATTTTGTATATTTACAATTGTTTGAAAAGGTTTGCACTTAACCCCTTGACGACAAAGGACGTGCCAGGCACGTCCTGGGAGAAACTCCCTTAACGACAAAGGACGTGCCTGGCACGTCCTGCATTGAATGAAGCGGTTTTCGCGATCAACGATCGCGAAAACCGCTTTAACAGTGCTGGTCTATTGCCTCGACATCGAGGCAATAGCCAGCACCGAAATTTCTATTTCGGGACCCCAACGATCGCCCCACGGAGCGATCGTGGGGAGCCATATTGACGGAGCATGCTGCTCCGTCAATATGGCTAAGTCCTCTGCCGGTCTGAGCTTCGGAAGTGAAAGTAACTTCACTTCCGTCGCTCTGAATATGCTACTTGACTACCCCTAGTGGTAGTATAGTAGCATTGCAATGGGAAATATTTAAAATAAATATTTAATTAAATAAAAACAGGTTATTTAGCTATATTAGCCTATAGGGTTAAAATTAAATATTTTTAGCATAAGGGATAGGGTTAAAATTAAATTAAAGTTAAAAAAATATTAAGGGATATAATAAGGATTAGAGTTGGGGTTAAATTTAGTGTTAGGTTTAAATTTTGGGTTCGGGTTGGGGTCAAAAGATCAATATAGGAAAAAAACAAAAAACAATATTTTTGGTTTTTGCCCCATAACTCGCAAAAAAATACCGAAAAATATGGAAACATGCATATTTTTGAACTCGGGAGAACATTTAGAAACTATTTAGACGGGGTTTTTTTTAATGATTTTATTTGTGTAAATTATATTTTAGGTCAAAGTTAGAAAAAGTGTGTTTTTTTTAAATTTTTCATCATATTTTATGATTTTTTTTGTAGAAAATTATAAGATATGATGAACATAATGGTATCTAATGAAAGCCCTTCTTATGACGATAAAAACAACATATAATTTGTGTGGGTACTGTATGTGAGAAAGAAAAAAATTACAGCTAAACACAAACACCCTAGAAATGTCAAAACAGCCATTGTCACCAAGGGAAAGTCAAGGTGAAAATGTCTTGTCACTAAGGGGTTAAACAACATTTACCCATTTACTTTAACTACATCAAAAAAAAAATTAGAAAAGTGAAATTTTTCACATTATTCTTCTTTAACATTTCTAAAAAATAAATACGATAAGATAGAAATCAACTGCATGGTTGTCCACTTTTTTTTGTACTGGAACAAGTCTGTTTTTAAAAATGTTTGACCACATATGTTCTAGCGCCCATTAATTTAACAGGCTTAATATCTATTGGTTTAATAATATGGTCAACCTTTTTAATTAGAATCTTCTTGTTCTGCTCAATTATAATAGGTTACATCATTTGCTCAGTAGTGACACCAATGTGTGGCCAAAAAATTTCTATCAAGTAAAATCCTATCTCCCAGGATCTTTAATCTGGTTACCAAAAAATAATCCACTTGGATTACATATAAGTGTGACACTAATTCCTCTACATGAGGTAATGTGCCTTGGTTGCAACTCAGTTTGAATCTTAAAGGCACATGATAAATGCATCCCTTAACTGGATAAAGTATTTGTGTGGCATTGTGCATACCTCATTGCCATTCCATAGATATTACTAAAAAATATCCTGTTACAAACTGTGGTGTAATAAATAAAACTTTCATTATACACGTAGCTCTTGTTTACAAGTTTCAAGATAGATGTATTAAATATGTATCCCAGAAGGCAAAATGACATACAGGGTTATAGTCAGTACTCAATTATGAAGGGGAAAAAAATCCCTGTTCTGGTTTGGAAACTTGACTAATATGGATTACATCTTCGATGAAACAATGTACTTTCTGTATTGCCTTTGTATTAGATAGAAGGCTTTCTCTCATGAGAAGGTCAGCACACAACAAAGGCTGTCTTCTCTGGGCTTAAAAAGCTGAGAAATAATTAATGGATCATGAACGTTACAACAGCTTATACACGCCAAGCAGAAATATTGCACAGTGCTTTGACTTCCAAAATTCAGTAATAACTTGTAAATAATATAGTACCCTCAGAAGTATTGACATGAACTTACATGACACTCCAGTCTTGCCAGTAAACTACACTTGCTATACTACCACTAGGCAAGAGGCATTCAATATTAGGGTTTTACCTAAATATTTTTTGTATATGTTTTTAATAGTTTTGCAAACAATCATTCTCTCAAGTTATTTCTTGTAGGTGCTTATAGCTCGAAGATCAGATAAAATAAGATTTTGTGTATTTGCTAGATTGATTTGGTAAATCTTTTTTGGATAATATAATAAATGGTGAACTGGAGATTTTTCAAATAGACTACAGGACAAGTAACATGTCAAAGCTTCACCAACTCATCCCAGAAAAGTTATTTGTGGCCTTCCTTAAATTTAAAATCAAGTACATTCAAAGCCCTATCTAAAGGTAATGGAGGGTCCCTATCTCAGTTATTTGCCTCTTTTTCATAACTGTCCTCTCTCAGTTAGAAGCTATATAACCAAATCCTGGATAAAAATAATGACCCAAAACCTAAAAATGAATACACTACCCTTAAAAAACAGGAAAATCATAGGAATTCATTGAATTTCCCTCAGAAAATCAAACTCCCTGGTCTAAAAATGGACCCTGGCTCAGCAGAGTCTCAAACCTCCTAGTCCAATAAGTAGTTATTTGCTGTTGTTGTACTCTTCTATTCTTCTAGGGGCTGGAGGTCAGGGTAAACATTTAACACTTAGCATTTTTTTTTCTGTTTGCATTGGGTTTTTTATGATATTTTATTTTTGGGTGCCCTGCTTTCACAGTTAAAGCTGGAGGAATCGAGGGCACCACTGGATATACCACACAACTAGAATTTGTTTTGGTTTATTTTCTCGGGGAAACGTATTAAAGACAGCCACAACTTTGCTGTATTTATTAGTAATTGGTCACGGTAAGGTATGGTTATTATAATATTTTTTTTTTTAGCTGAGGAGTTGGCTCAGGGGAACCAAGTCATCCCTCTGACCCTGGATTACTTATTGGATTGGCACCTACTAGTATATGATTATTTTGTGGACCAGGGTTATGGGGAGCCACCTGGTCCAGAGTTCTTTCTATCTGTAGACTTTTCCTTTGTGAGATTTTTTTCATTTGGTAATCACAAACTGAGATGTTACAAAATGACTTACTTAAAGTGGAAGCAGTCATTAGTTATGATAGTTATGTTTATATTATACCTCAAGACATGATTCTATCATCCATTCTAACAAACAAGAACACCAAAATGCTTATACATTCATAAAGTAGCTCAGAAAGAATCTGTTTTGAAAGTTACATCTTTGTGTATTTTGAGCTTTTAGCAATGTCTAAGTGGAAAGGCTAATTATTCACTTCAAGATATGAAATATTGGTAAAATAGTCAATTCAGAGACTCAGGTGCACTTAAATGTTCAACATAATTTTATCTATTGAATTTATTCAACAAAAAGTTCCATTGTATTGAAATGTAGTAAATTATAATGTTCCTGACATTCCTTCTTAAGTAACATAATGTATTTTTTTTTCTCAGTGAGATCTTTGGTTTTGTCAATAATAATAATAATTATATACATCTGAATTAAATAATCTCAGAGTCTTTTACGCCAAGTGCATTTAGGCATGTATAGAATTACTGAAAAAAGGATCTTGACTTGTGGGAATATTTCAAGATATGTACTGTAAGTAATCTAAGATGGGTACATTTTTTGACAGAAAAAAACAATGCATTTTCTGGTTAAACTCTAAAATTTCCAGGAAGTTTGAAATTTTATTTTATACAGCTGAAAATTTCATCTGGAGGTACTCTATAAAAATAGTTTTCATTGAAGTGATAGCAAGTTGATGTCAAGACCAATAAATTGTCATTGTTTAAGATTGTGCCTAATGTTCTACATTTGGCTGACTTAGAATAGCTGTATATCCCCTGGCAGACAGAGTGTTTGCAATGCATACTTTCAATAAGAGTTACTGCATTACAGCGTTTTATGTGCTGAAATCTGAAGACCACAGTGTAACTCGCCACATTTGACAAGACATTTAAAATATATTGGAATGTAATAGGATGTGTCAGTGAGAGATAGTAACATTAGAATGCCCAACATGATGTATATTCTGCTGTAACTATTCTGCTTTTCAATTGTTTAACACTTTGTCTATCCACCATTGCACATAAGTAAATATGTGATTCTTTACTTGTCTGCATGCAGTGGTTTACACATTTATTAAACACAATATGACACTGAAAAAGAAATGATCAGTCTATAATTTTAATGGTAGGTGTATTTTAACATTGAGAAATAGTAGTGAATAACAAAATAAAAATCCTGAAAAATGCGTGTCAAAAAATGTTATAAATTGTTTTGCATGCCAATGAGTGAAAGAAGTATTTGACCCCTTCGACTTAGTATTTGGTGGCAAAACCATTGTTGACAATCATAGAGGTCAGATGTTTCTTGTAGTTGGCCACCAGGTTTGCACACATCTCAGGAGGGATTTTGCCCCACTCTCAGGAGGGATTTTGTCCCACTCACCAAGTCATTAAGGTTTTGAGGCTGACGTTTAGCAACTTTTTTTCTTTTTTTTTGACACTCAGTCTTGTTGTATATCGTTCCAGTATATATGCAAACATTATATCATCCTTGTGTCAATGTTTAAGTATTCGTTAGTTTCAATTCATTATTCCCTTCCATATATCTCACCCCTAAAGTTAATATATAAAACGTGTAAGGTATTTAATCTGAAAGTAACCTTCCTTCTTAACAATGAGCTTAGTTGCCAAAACTTCCAAGCTTCAAGGCACTTCAGTGTGTGTAAACTAATACCATCACCAACATTCAACATAGACAATACAACCACTCATCCAATTACATACTTCTTGCCAAAAATTGAGACCAACCCCAAGACCCTGAGACTTTAAATATTCTGAAGCCAGCATGCTTCTTCATGCCCACAAAATTCAATGTCCTGAATCGCGTGAAGAAAGCTGGTTTTGGGTAGAGCAGGAGATGGTGGGGGCTATGGCCTTGGAAAGTCTCCTATGGTTAAGTAGAAGCAAGACCCTAAACCTAGTCCAGATGTCTGGCAATACTATTCTTCAGGGTTCACAGATATTCTATGGGATTAAGGTCTGGAAAATGGCTAGGCCAGTCCAGGACCTTAATGTGCTTCTTCTTGAGCCACTCCTTTGTTGCCTTGGTTGTGTGTTTTGGGTAATTTTCATGCTGGAATACCCATCCATGAGCCATTTGCAATGCCCTTTGATGCAGTGCAGTTGTTCTGTCTCCTTAGCAAAAAAAACACTCCCAAAGAATAATGTTTCCACCTCCATGTTTGATGGTGGGGATGGTGTTCTTGGGGTCATATGCATCATTCCTCCTCCTCCAAACATGGCGAGTTGAGTTGATGCCAAAAAGCTTGATTTTGGTCTCATCTGACCACAACACTTTCACCCAGTTCTCCTCTGAATCATGAAGATGTTCACTGACAAAATTCAGATAAGCCTGAACACGTGCTTTCTTGAGCAGGGGGACCTTGTGGGCACTGCAGAATTTCAGTCCTTTACAGCGTAGTGTGTTACCAATTGTTTTCTTGGTGACTATGATCCCAGCTGCAGTGGCATACTAAGGGGGGATGGGGGTTTAGGTCCGCCCCGGGTGCCACTGACTAGGGGGGTGCCACCGGTGCTGCCGGGCATCCCCCCCCCCCCCCCCCCCCGCGCTGCTTACCTTTTTTTTTTTTTTCAGGCAACCGCAGGGTGAAAAAAAAAAAATCACATCCGGTGAGGGAAGACTGCACGGAGGAGGCGTCCGTCCGGAAGCACAGAGCAGCTTCGGTAAGTGATGGGGAAGGGGGGGGAGGAGGGTGGCTTGAAACGAGCACAATATTACTTTTTTTATTTTATTTGATTCAAGGCCTTTTTGGGGAAATTCTATTGCTGAAATAGCCAAAGTCCTCCAACAGATTTTAATGGACTTCAGAGTGTCCCGGAAAAAAAAATATTAGATAAGTACTGTAAAATTAAGGAATTAGCTCTGTCTCATCACGTGCCAAATTTGAATTACGGTAGTCTAAAAAATGAAAGTTGACCTCCTCAAGCTATTCTTGAATTTGAGTGAATAGACCCAATAGTATCCTGTGAGTTGTTAAAATAAATAACATACGCTGATGGTCTATGATTTCTTGTATCTCCCTTGGCTTTTCAAGAAACTTGTTTTGTGGGAGTGAGGAACTTAGTGTGCATACACGCTTAAGAGGAATAATGAAGGATCTTACCTACAGTATTTACATATAGCTGAGTTTTCCAGAGATTCTACAGTAATGGCTAATAACAACACAGAAATGCATTAAGTAACTGTGACGAAAACTCCTCTGGTACCCGTCGGGTAACTACGATATAAATTGATTTTTGTATGGGTTCTGGTAAGCATTTTTAGCAAACCCAGTGCTGGCAGTATACTGTAGCCCCTCCCAGGACAGTGCCATAGTCTGTTGTTTTTAGAGAATAGAGGGTGCAGGGTGTCATATAGGGGAAAATAAAAAGAAACAAACAATAGTGTAATATATTTTGACAGATATGATGATGCACTCACAAACATCTGTATGAAAACTTCCTCAAAGTCTCAGGAAAGGAAACTCTTGCCGCAACTCCTGAGGAAGCCGGGACTTGTATTTACCAAGAGAAATGCACTTCATTTTATTTCCAGATACCACCTTAGGATCTTACCATTGCTGTAGGACTATACTGTGAACTACTTATACTATATACTGATACCATCGGTGGACCTTGCATTTCTTTGTGCAGCTTCTGTGCACCTTCTCATACTACTCTATGTTGTCCTTTTTTTAATCATCTACAGATATTTTTATCATGGAACCATCAAATTTTCTCACAGTAACCTCTGGACAAAACGACCTAGCTCCCACTCTTCACAAACACTGTTACTACTCCCACCTTCCCCTTTGATATTTTAATTTACCTTATATACCTCTACCTTGTCAGTCTATTAAGTCGATTCATCTAGGGTAGTATGCAGTTCTCTAACTAAACGTTGGTTCTATATAAATAAATGTTAATGTTAGGTAATGTAGTTCATATGTGACTATAATTGTATTATTTGTAATACATACTAATACATGAGAAAAACAAAGGTGATACCTAGTTTAGATAAAAAAAATAAATGTTTGTGTATTTTATGTGAAAGTAACATCCTTCCCAACACCTTGATGGTTGAACTTGATAGACTAGTCTTTTTATAACATACATTACTATGTTACCTTTGCATACCTCTCAACTTTTGCCCCCAGTTTGGGGCTTAGGAGGTTGAGTGTCAGTAATATGACCCAATCATGTGCAGTAGCACTGTCAGTCACTATCAGGGCTGGTCTTAGGGGTGTGCGACCTGTGCACAGGGAAATAAAAAAGTTTGCTGTAGAGGCACTGGATGGGGAGATCAAAAGATCCCCCCTCACCAGCCCTCTGCTCAGCAGCACTACTGGGTCCAGGGAGGGGGCGGAGCTCACCGGCTGAGAGGGGAAGCTCCGCCCCAACCCTGTGAAGCAGAGTGGCGTCTGCTTCACCAGGAGTCGTGGGCAGCATGAGTAAGTGCTGTTCGCACTCCTCACACACAGTGATAATGCAAGGTATCGGAAACAGAGAACAGATATGGGGAGGAGGGGGAGAGTGAGAACAGATATGGGGAGGAGGGGGGAGAGAGAACAGATATGGGGAGGAGGGGGGAGAGAGATAGACATGTCAAGGAATAGGAAAGGGACAAACATGGGAAGGGAGAAACACATACACAGAGGGAGAGGAAAGAGACAGGCATGGGGGGACGCCACAGGGGAGGCCCACACAGGGCACCAAAACACTAAGCCGACCCTGGTCACTCCATACCTTAATGGTTTCTTTGAAGAATTATATCAATTGCAGGAAAGTGGTCCTGATTCCTGACTAACTCTACTTCTGTCCCAAAAAGCATGACCGAGGTGGAACTAAGCAGCATAGCGGGACAGACCCACACAAAGCACCTAGCACAATGCTATTGTGTACATTTGTTGATTATCTGAGAAGTGAAATGTGAATGAATGTGCTTCTGTGTATATGCAAAGGACAGATTTGCACATTTTAGTGCATTCAGACTGATGTGCTGCTGTCTGAACCAACCCTATTTGATTTCTATTTCAAAGCATTACTGTCCCCTCTGGCATTTTTTCAGAATTGCTGAAAGTGATTCGATTTTATGGACTTGTGTCTGTTTTTAAAGTTAAAAATTAAGTTGGTCTGTGAGAACAGACTATGTGTTTACAGAGCCCTATAGATAAGCAATATTTTCCGTCCATAAAAAAATAATAAAACAAACAAAATACAGTGTCATCAGTATTTGTTAACCTGGAAAAAACATTGAAGTAAAATGTTTTAAGATCCTAAAAACCACAGGGCTCTTTAGACATTAAATGCAATATACATACTTATTAAAACTAAAATAGATGATGATTTCCCTTTTGGATTTATACAAACACTTTTTAAAAGAAACAAATCACAAAGGATAGATGGTTGGAAGGTCTTGCTATTTTGCATTGAAATGAACAATCTACATTCCTGGCCATTCCACATTTCACCTGCTCAGTTTTCTCCTATACAGGATAAGAGTGAAAACTACTAGAACAAATCAATAATTTAGCACAATAAAAAATGTTCCACAAATTATAAATTGATTAACTCAAAATGTGTTGCCCTCATCTATAATAAACATGTTTGCATGCATCTACAAACACTACAAGAAAAAAAAAAATACACTTACATTTTGAAAGCAATTTATTATTCAACTAGTTTTCATCTTTGGGAAAGATAAATTCCCTTCTGGCTTTTAAGGCTTTGGTGTTAAAACATTTCCTAAACATTAGCCAGCGTTATTATTTACATATTTATAATCAGAGTTTTTTTTTTATTTCATATGAATGGTGGATAAAAGATTTGATTACGGAGGCTATTATGGAGAATTTGACAGAATATTTAATCTTGTTCAGTGTGTATCTTTTCTAGAATTAATAGCTTTTCTTTATAGCTACAGGATAGCTTTAGCAACAAGAGACCAAGGGCTTGATTATATTACCACGGCGCAAAAATAAAACCGGCGTCAGGGTTTCAATGCCAACTTGCTGTCTGATTGCTAACAGTAAACGTCAGCTTTGTTGAAGAACACGATGGTCAGAGAAAATAAGCCCCATGGCATCAAGTGCAATGTGTAGTTGCATTGGTTACTACATGACACATGAAATTAACATGTGGAATATGAATACATTTGTTGCTGGGATTTCTTTCACAACAAGAGCATATCTAGAATGCTCAGAAATTGAAAGAATAATTCCTGTATATATTCTAATCATACAAAACACCTGGGCATTTAAGAAAGATAATTTATATATATAAATTGCTCTCCAATTAGATAAATGTGCACAATAGATCATGATTGGAATGGTAGTCAGATTTTTGCTAATATTTGTGAACGTTTTCTTTGGCTAGTATCTGCATTTTATGGAAATACTGAGAACATTTGTTCGTTATTTGCACTACTTAAGAGTAGACTTCTTATTTTTTTTAAATTATACTTATTGCATTTTTAGTTTAGTCTACAGAACCAGTGCCTATCCAAGTCTCCCATTCCATTCTTTTCCATATAGATATTTTTGTGTGACCAGGGAGCTTTAGAGAAGGATACAAGTCTTTATTTCATTTGAGTTTCATTTGGAATTCATGATTTTACATAATCATTGTTTGTATATTTATATTTTACAGTCTCATACAGTAGACCCACAGGACCTTTGTAGGGTTACTGGTCTTTTTTGTTTATTTAAGCAAGCCTGTTTCAGACAATATGGGCTAAATCTATAAATCTGTATTATTATGTTTATGTATGTCAACATATCTTCACTTTACATACCTAGTTATATTTTGTCAAGTACCCTTTTGCAATAATCCTGAGTTCATGAACTAATTCATTTCTTGCATGTTGCGGATATCTTTAGATGTTCCTTTTAATACAGTTTAGATTGCAAACCTCTAGTATTTTTGTGATTAATATCACCTTTTTAAATATTATATTTTAGAAACTATTCTAAAACCCAGAATGAATTATCTGTGTTTACCAGACATTACATCACTAGTAATTAAATTAAATGTTAAACAAAACAATGTAGTTCATAGAAGTGACAGACAAATCATGTTTATTAAAGGGCAAATAAACATTATTTTTTGTATGCACAACTCATCTCCTTTGTATAAAGGCAGCATTTGTAACACAATGTTGGTAGTTTCCTTGCTTTTACCTCCTCTTTACAGCAAATACAGGCACCACATTGGACCTTCTTTCTTCCTAAATAAAAGACGCAATGTCTCTAAATGCGTAATGCATTTTTTGTATTTTTCTGATCGGCAGTGCGAGTTTACCGCTGGCAGAACTTCCTATCATCCCTCAATTCAGTAATAACACCCAGTCAGAAGTATCCCAAACTCAAGGGGCACTGGAACAACCACCCGCTGTGAAAATAATGGAATAGCACTAGCTTTTATACCTTTACTTTTTTCTTTTAATTACAGAACCATATTTCTTGCAAGTATTGAGAGAAGTCATTTAAAAAGTCACGTAAGTGTAGTTTTTTTGAAGAAAACTCTTAACCATACCAAATGCAACTAAGAAATTGAAGCTCAGAAACGTAAATCTTGCAAATGTGGTTTAATGTATTTCTAAACAGATTACTTGTTTGTTTTTTTTTTAATTAAAAAAAGTAGAAATTCATCAAAAATTGTAAACATCCACGTTATCTATAATTCTCACTATTTTTGTTGTATTTAATATAACTTCTGCAATATAGGTGTAATGATAGAATCAGAAAGGTGTTCATGAGCTGTAAATGCCATTGTTTACCCGCCCGATACCAAAAGAGTTTAACAATAAGCAGAAACGACACCGAGATTTGCCATTGATCCGTGGTACAATTGTTATTGTCTATCTGAACATAGTTTGCACCCAACCAGTGCCTGTGTATGTCGGGGTATGCGAAAAGGAGTCCTTGCAGCATTTTATCTGGGTTGCACTCAATGCCTGCCAGGGGGCATATTACTCAGGCAAAATTACAACTGCTTCACTTCTGAAAAGTAATTCACCGAGTTCTTGAAAATGACAGAACATGCACACATGGTGGGAAGTGCAGACATGGGCAGGCTGAGCATTCAGGTGTGCTGCATATTCAGAGCAAGGCTGGGGGGAAGGGAAGAGGAGGAACTGGATATTTATACAGCGCACAGTAGACTCGTGGCCATTTTTAAACTCAATCAGGAGTCGACAACCACAGTTACACAACAGGTAATTACTGCTGATTAAATGGAGCAAATTGTCACTTCTACTGTCGATGACAGTACTGACTCCTCTAAATTACATAAGGTTGACCCCAAGGTAAAGTCGGAGGAACAGGCCACAATGTCTTTTTCATCATTTAATCCCATGTATTAAGTCAAAAGGATATTAATATGTTTAATTAGGGAATTTCTGTATGTGCACACTGACTTAAAAAAGGTTATTAGTCCTGTAAGTCAAAACATTTTCCTGCCCCTATTTAATTGACACAAAGCACAAGAAATCATTTGTAAAATATGTCTTTGAATTCTAGTTTCAAATGTCACTGATGCCAAATAAAATGCCTGTTTTTACCAATTATAATGGATGCATAATTTTGTGGATATAAAAGGTCATTTGCGAATCAGAACTATCAATCTTGTAAGTTAATAGACAATTGTGTTGTTTTTTTTATCAAAGAAAATCTCTTGATTTATTATATTTCAATTTACTGAGTGCTCAAATTTTCAATATAGAGTAGATACATTCCATGGAGAGGACACTGATATAAATGATACAAACTAAAAATATATCAATTAGAAATGCTTAATATATTCATGTACACAATTATTGCTCAAAACTAAATAAACCATTACAGTCCAAAGAAAGCTGATTAATCTTAAAGTGAAGACTCACAAATATTGTATATAAGCATAAGCATATAATTATGCTTTTCGTCAGGACTCTGACTTTCTCAGGGATCAGTAGATGCAATAATCATGCCTAACAATGCACACTGGTGTTAAGCATCAAAGTATCTAATGTAATGCTGCATGATATAAGCTGGCACTCCCTCACAGTCTGACCACACGGTTTTCTGGTGCAAAGCAGGGATGTGAGGTTATTTACTGTTGCATGCACTAAATCAGTCCCACTGATAGACTCTATCAGCCCAAAAAGCTATTGTTTTACATTTACTTATTTACACTTAGACATGCTGTTGGCCAGTATATAGAAGTCATATCGAATGATCAGAAAGAAAAAGTAAATCATTATGAGAATAACCCTCCTTCAGTGGTTAATTGGTCCCCTTCATATGAATTCAACCTACTGCTGGGATCATACGTAAGTTATACAAGTATGGTAAAAAAAAAAAAAAGGGATGATACAATCATATTAAGACAATTTAGATCTTCTTTGAATTGAATCTTAAACATTTTAAAAACTTGCATAACTGGCAAACTCAGTCATACTAAAATGATTTATATCAGCTGATATTACCTAGACATATATTGCCAGTTTATAAAGGAACCCTTATAAAAAAAATACCTTCTTGAGGGCAGGATTAAGTAAAAGAAAAACTGCAGACTGCCAATACTGATTACAGCCATCAAGTATGCAATCATAATAAGCATCCCTGAATAAAATGGTAATTTGACCATCCTACATAGGATTAGCCAATAAACTTGCAATCCCAGTGATAAAAAGACTTGGTTTGATATATGTCAGTGAAAGTGTTACACAGGCCCTCTAAGCTGATTGCAACACCTGGCAAAGATCAGAGCTATTTAAAGCTTTCTAAAAGCAAGCAGACATAGAGAACCACTTATTTTGCTGCCAGAATTGAAACAGTAAAATGATATGAAGAAGTCAGAAATGGTAGGAAACCTTGGAAGAATGTAACATGCAAGAGCATCCATGATAACTACATTCAGAATTTGGGGTTTCTCAGAGCAAAGGTTACTATTTTGACATGCACAGGTGCAGTGAGAAAGTATGATGGCAAGAACTAGCATTTGTGCAGGAAGTACAGAACACAGTGGCTCAATAATGTTGAAGTGAACAAAATGTGTGAAAGAGAAGTTCAGATTCAGGCTGGGATAAGCACTCATTCAATATATGTTCTGATAAAGTCACCAGGAAATATGTCAGTTAAGAGTAGGTTTGCCTCTGATTTTGTGGAAGTCCCTCCTTGATTTATTAATTGATTTACTTCTGGACATATAAGTTCAACATGCTGCCATCTCTGCCGTTTTTCCCAGACATAACCCTTACATGCTGCCCTGCAGGATGCTGAAGTTATATATGTCCAGAAGGAAATAATTTAATCAAGCAAGGACTCCAACAAAACCAGATTGATTAAAGGGACTCTGTCACATTTAAAAATTTTTTTTTACCTAATTTAGGCATTTGCTATGACTTTCTATGCCAAGGCATAGCAGCCAGTCATAATAATTTATGTTTTGTATAAAAGCAATCTATACAGTTGCTAGTACTATAGCTAGCACAATGCATAGACATATGTTTATCCTGATGTCTTCGCAAAAACAGTGGTTTGGACAGCACACAGAACCGGCAAATATTGGAGATATAGTCACAATATATGGCCATATTTTGCTTAGCCCACCACTACTCCAAACTTGGTGAGTCCTATCTCTAGCTACTTACTTGGAAATTAATCTCTCTGTCAGTCTGTCTTGAACTAGAATTTATACAAATTTCACTGGACACCATACACAGAGCACCTGTGAGTGGGTGGAGTGCACGCCCAAAAGCTGGTCAGGCTTCATATATATGCAAAAACAGTGGTTTGGACAGCACCCCAGAACGGGCTATGTTGCACAGAGCACCACAGAGGCGACCAAATTTCTTACAATGAAATAAATGCAGTGTGCACCCATGCAACATATTATCTTAATAACATTTTTAAATATTTTTAAATAATTTTAGATATTTTTAAAAGCACCTAGCTTGATGAAAAAATATTGGAGATTTAGTCACAATCCTGATGTCTTGTCATATGTTATAACATGCACATTACATATGATACTATACTGCATGTACAAGAGATCTGTGGGGAAATGCAACTGAGCGGGCAGAAAAATGTGTGTTTAAAACCCAACCAGTAATAATACATATCATAAATTGTCTCCTAGTGCTGCAGCATCTTAGTTGCTTTGCAGTAAGAATGTTGCAGACAATTAAAATAATCATGTTTATTATGGATTTCAACCTTTCAAACTAAACCTTAAGAGGACACAGGGTTTAGAGTGAAAACCTCAAGTCACATCACAAAATGGGAGAGAGGCACTTGAACTTTTAACAAGAATTTTGTTCTATGCCTTGCCACTACGTAAAAAACTAAAGCTTCTTTGAATGTCAAAATCACCTTTTGGGGTTGAGTGGTGTGCACTACTCATTTTCACTTCCAGATTAATGCATTTGAACAGCCATGCTACAAAAGGTGTCATACTCCTTTGAGTTAGGATATCTCTTAATCTTTGTACTTGCTGGCTGTTTTGCTGTGTTAGGTAAGCTAAAGGATATATGCATTTCACGTCTGGACTGCCCTGATTGGTGGGACCAGTCTGATATGCTAATGGTAAGTGCAAAACAAAGGGTACTTCCAGCGCACAGTGCATGGACACTTGAAATCAGCAGATATGTAAATGCCCTTAAGGTGACCAATACAATTTAAATCAACTGTGTTAACAAATTTTTCTTAGGAGTGCAAAAAACAAATGCAATAAAATATGCTCAAAATAAACATATTCAAACAATGTGTGTTGTATATAAGATTATAATGGTGATAGTGAGCAAAAAATGGTGATATTCCTCCCAAGTTGGTACTATGCTATAGAGCAGCCTATTTCAGCATTGTCCATTCTTGATTGAGATGTGTCTCCAAATATCTTTTCTTATCTTAGATTGTTAAGGATAGGCCCAGGTATGTGTTCCTGTCTCACTGCATCTAGAGGGACACTGTTCTCATGCTAAAGAACATAAACCAGAGAATGAACTTGTCAAGTTTTATATATCAAGGGCACTTATTACTAATGGCTTTTAGTTACTTAAGCCAAAAAGTACACCATCTTTAAATCCCGGGTTGGTAAACAGTAACTAAAATACCACTCCTAGCATTAGTTAAAACCTTGGCCACAGTTCAAAAACAATGAAGCTAAATAATATATATTGTATATTATTCTTTTTAAAACCATCTTAAAAGTTCACTTCAAGCAAAGCCTTTTCCCACTGTTCTGTTACTTGTACCATAAGCAGCCATACATCTTGTTATTAACCTTAGTTACATAATATTACGTTAACATTTATTTATATAGCACCAACAAGTGATGCAGCTCTTGGTACGTAGCATAAAAGAGAATTACACTGAATTACTTGAAAAAGAGAGCCCAGCTTGCAAGCTTACAATCAGGAGGATGGAACTTGCCAAATCCTTTTTTCTTTTCGCAAGTGAAAAATTCCAGTGTCCCTAGTAGAAAGAAAAACTGGCATGTACTTTTAAACATAAACATAAACATAAATTGGGAGCTCAGTATGGTTGGTGAATGTCTCTCTCTGCTAGGGCAGAACCTGTTAGATCCACAGCACCCCGATTGCACATTCCAGAATATGACGATGACAGATCCACCTGGGAAGTCATCCCATAGACGTCTAATCTCTATGCTGATGCCAGGTGAAGCATCAACTTAATTAGTACAAACTAAGAGAGATTTTTTTTTTTGCATTTTGCATGTGATCTCAATTGAGTACCTTCACTGGGTTCTGTCTGTTGATCACCTTTGAAAACGAGGCTCTCTCTGCACATGCCGAGGCAGAGTGTCGCTCCATTCAGACCCTGATCAGATGAGCTGGGCTGAGACCCTACTCTGGTTAAAAAAGTTTAATTGTTCTTTAACTCTTTCTACGTGTCAGTACATGCAAACATATGTTTGTTAAACCATATTTTTATTGGGCAGATAACTTTTACAAGTTGACCTGAAGACTTTATAATTTATGTGTGTTCAGGGGAAAATAAATCAAATAATCAAGACAGTTTCTATGGATTTCCATCCTTGATATATTAAACGTACTACTTCTGGTTTTAAGTTGTCCATTGATTTATGTTAGAACTATACATTAAAAATATTGTTAAATATTGTGTGCTGTTCTTTTCTGATTCCCAATATGTTACTTAATTCACTTTGCCTCCCCCCAAGTAAGAAACAATTAAAAAAATAATGCATTACATTAAAGATACAAAATGAAACCGTCAGACCAACATTATAAACAATAAGTGTGAAAAAAGATTCATGGAAGAGAATGTAAAATTAAAAACAAGTTGTCAAGTCTATAAAGGTCTGACGGGAGAAATGTTATTTGTACTATCTTTCTCTTTTCTAAAATATAGTCAACATCCAGGGTTTTACTACATGTAGCTTTTGTCTCAATAACTCTTGTTTATTTATTTTTTCCTATACTGTGGCAAAGATACAGTGAGCTACAGGGAAACTTGTGTGGATCATTTTTCTCCTTCATTATCTGCCAAACAGGCTCTATTGTGAGACTTGCATGCAGCTGCTCAGCCATGGAAAATCAACTTTTCAGTTATAGAATCTGCAAAGCAATGGCAACTTTTACGCATCATGCTCATCAGCACTATGTGACTTTTCGTGGTCTTCTACTTCATGGCTGAATTGTTGCTGTTCCTAAATGCTTCCATTTGACCATTGATTATCTGCCAGTGATGAAATTTCATGAACTAACTTATTGCAAAGATGGCATATGATCACAGTACCATGCTTGAATTCACTGAACTATGCATGGCTAGGTGCTTGGTTTCATACATCTTTGTCAATGAGTCTGAATTAAACATTTGATTTTAATAATAAGCAGATGTGTCCCAATACTTTTGTCCATATAGTGCATAATGTATGACTGTTTTACATTAGTGATCATAATGTTCGAAAGGCTAGTAATGCTATACCATAATGCTAAGAATGTTGGTAGTAGGGGATTCAATTATAAGCAAGGTAGATATGGTAATTCATCACCAGGACCCCGAATGACAAAATATATGTCTTCCTGGTGCTCTGGCTTGGCAAATTGGGTACCCATTAGACAGATGGGAGGGTCTGGCGATAATCCAGTGCAGTTCACATTGGTAATAATGACAAAGTTAATGGCAGGTGGGAGTGGGGGTCCTTAAAAAGGATTTGAGAGAACTAGGTCACAAGTTTAAGAAAAGGACATGCAGGGCATTCTGTGAAATATTACCGTGTACAGCATTAGCTTATGGATAAAAAATGTGGGTTAAGAAAAAGGGATTTGGGTTTTTGGAGGACTGGACAGACTTTGCAGTTAGCTATAGGTTCTACAGCAGGGGTGAACTGGACCTTAATGATGAGGGGGCTGTAATACTAGGGGAGAGGATGGATAGAGAGATAAAGGCATTTTTAAACTAGGTTATGGCAGGAGAGTAACAAATGAAATGGTGTTGTAGCTAGAGAAGATTGGAAGGGAGGTCAAGTTTTTGGAAAAGGGAGTGAGAGCAGTTGTGGGGTTAGCATAGACAATATGGAGGTATCTAAAATTAAACCTACAGGCATGAATCATGCAGTATTTGTCAATTGATGAACCAAAAGTGGACATAAAGCTTAAATATGTTTTAGCAAATGCAAGACGCTTGACAAACAAAAAGGGTGAGCGTATTGGAAAATATGGAGATCACTAAATTACAAAATATCTAAATTAACACCAGATATAGTATCAACTGGTATCTCGTAACACATGACAGGATGGTTCCCAAAGTTACTCATGAAAACCAAAATGTAAGACTCCAAAATGGAGTCACCATTTACCATATGGATAAAACGAAAATGTTACTTGGTCTCTCACATGTGGCATGTACCACAATTGGAGTTAAATAACACTATCTTGAAGTGATATTTCAACAACACATTTCTAAATAAAAGGTACTCAAAAGATGTATATTTAATAATTAACATCCATACTAACGTACATACTTGAGTAGTTGTGTAAAATATATATATATATATATATATATATATATATATATATATATATATATATATATATATAACAGATATGCATAATAATAAGGTAGTAATATATACATATATAAAACACATATACATTTAACTAACAAAGTTATAGTACAGAAGCAATTGTATTACAATAAAAGGTAATACTAAAAAGAAGGGCTAACTTAAATTGTAAATAAATAAACTGAAATAACACAATAATGCCTATATAAGCATCAACCATTGAAAGAATACCAAATGATCTTGCCCCACCCATGTGTTCTCTAAAAATCATTTTAGTTTAATCAAAGAATTAAATAATAATTATTTCCCAAACTAAAATAAACTTGTAATAGTAGTGATATATTATACTTATCAGGCTGATCACAGATTACAAGTAGAACCCTTGACTTATGTCTGGTTACGCTGCTGGACAATGCTCCATTGAATGATGAAAAGGTTCTAATGCTCAAACCTGAAAGAATAAGACCACAATAACTTGTCCGGTGAGCTAGAGATATTGATAAGTGAATAGCATGATTTGAATGGCATCACAGAAACGTGGTGAGATGACACACATGACTGGTCAGTTAACTTACAAGGTTACTCACTTTTTACAAGGGACAGAGTAAATATAAAAGTAACTTGTTTAGATGTAAACCTTAAATTAAAGCGCAGTATTAAGTTGGGCATGATGACCCAGGTACTAATTTGGAGACACTATAGGTGGAGATTAGGTTTTAAAGGTTTGCACACTACTTGTAGGTGTGTGTTACAAGCCATCAAACATTAGCGTTGATGGAAAAGATCAATTTTTTAAAGAAGAAAATGTTGGTCTTTTGTTATCTGAAATGGAAAATTTGATTAGTGAGGACAGAAAGAGCAGGTATTTCAAATATTTATTTTTATTTTTATACCAAGAACCGATAAGTAAACCCCTGGTGGCTGATTTTTTCCAAATTCTGGCCAGGCCATTATATTGGATCTTTAGGGATTCTTTCAGTCCATATATATATTATTTTTATAACATGCTTGAGGAAGAGGCCTAAGAGGTATTGAAATGTTGCACTTTAAATCTCCTCAGCCAAGAAGGGTATCAATTTGACTCTACCTTCTTTTGAGGTTAACACGGTACCAACTCTAACCATGCATTACTATAACTCACTGAATATTAAGGGTGAGCCAACCATAGGGACTGAAGAATATTTAACACAAGGTTTCGCGAGCTATACTAACTACATTAGTGGTCATGTTATATCTGTATACAAATTTCTGAAATAACCAACTTTACTTGCGGATGCCTTCACCATAGGCAAAGCTGGCAATATGATCAGGTTAAGTAAGGTTGGAATAATTTTTGCTACCAGCTGTTTTGGTTTTGGAGTATTTGTTATCATGTATCAACACAAGAGACATTCTGATATATTGCCCAAAAAGTTCTCATCTTGTACTTTTTCTTTAACTCGCATGTCGGTGGCTCATTTTCAGTTTTTTTTTTTCAGAATATCAAAATTGTCAGATGCTAGCTGAGAGAAACAATGGTCCTGGAGCCTTCTAGGTGTCATCATCACGTGAATCAATAACCATGAATAAGCAGCTGTGCTAATGCTTAATAAACAATTGGCTTTATAGCAATGTATTCCCACCCCATCTCTAATAGTATCATTCTTGTACTTAGATGTCATAAGTGCTAAGCCAGACACTGGTAGCAGCTGATATTAGAAGGGTTTATAAATCTTGGTGTAATGAATAAACCTGTCTGGACCATAAGGCACCTAAGGGTTAAAACTGATCTTGAACAACAAGCTGTGAGCAAAAAGCAATCTTATAAGGGGTGGAAACTTTGTAAAATAGCATGGTATGCTTAAATTCATTTTTTTGTGCTGTTTTTTTGTGAATACCTGTTTGCAAACCTTCTGAAGTAAAGACACTGTATTTACCCATCAGAAAGGTTAAAAAAAAAAAAAAAAATTTGTGTGCACCTTTAAGTGTGTGGGGGGGAGAGAAGCATGATTCAATAATTCATATATGTTAAGCTACTGAAAACAAAATAACAAAAAATAATGTGTGCCTAGATTAATCCGAAATAATAATTTTCTTCTAATTAACACTGAAAAAAGGACTAAGCTGATACCCCTAGAGGGGGCTACAGGTCAAAGCAGGGGTCTGTTCAAAGGGCACTCTACACCCAAAATACTTAAAGTCTATGCTGAACAGTACGGAAAAGTAATATCCCACAAGGGAAATCCGGGCTCCACCGAGACAGGAACAAATAGTTGTCCAGTATCAGAAGGGTGTTATCTGAGAGTAATTATCCAGGTGCGTCCTCATATGCTAACCAAGCGTTTGCAGCATACAAAACCAAGAAAAAGGAGGAAACTCGCACTCTGGATACTCCGTAGAATCAGAAGGTATTTTAATGGCAAAAGTGAAACATATAAAGAAACAAAATCGTGTGGCAAAAGTGAAACATATAAAGAAACAAAAACGTGTGGCACTTGACACGTTTCATGTGACAACACGCTTAATCATGATCCGGATTTAGAGGCTCTCTTTGTAATCGTAATTTACATTTCACCTTTGAATATGGTAAGTCAGAGGTGTCCTTTTTAGACCTCTGTATTATTAGAGTAGGAGAGTCTCTTCAAACAGATGTGTATAGTAAGGAAAACAGCCACCAACTCCTTACTAAGAGCTGATAGTCATCACCCTCGATCTCTTATTCAGGGCATACCAATAGAAAAGTTCCTACGTATTAGAAGGAACTGTTCTACACATAATAGGTTCAGGACCCAGGCAGATGATCTGAGACAGCGGTTTGCGGAGAGAGGTTATGACAGAAAGAGTATCATCAGAGGCTATCAGAGAGTTAAGGAGAGCAATAGAGATGAACTTCTCTTTAGTAATAAAGAAAAAACAGATATGAAAGGAGAAGTAAAGTTCATTTCAACATTTAATGAACAATGGAAAGATATTGGAGCTATCCTAGAAAGACATTGGAAAATTCTCAAGTTAGATACAGGGGTTGCTCAGTTCATAGGTGACCACCCTCAATTGACACCCAGGAGGGCCCCGAATCTCAGGGACCTCTTGGTACGTAGTCATTTTGAAAGATCTAATGAACAAGAAAATTGGCTAGAGCAGGAAAAGAATACTGATGGCTGTTTCCCTTGTCGACATTGTAAAGCGTGTTGCAATATTATTAAAACTAATAAGTGTATTAACCAAAAGGGTGAACAATTTTATGTGAAAGGGCATATTACGTGTAACACCATGGTGGTCATCCATGTACTCCAATGCCCTTGTAACAAATTCTATGTTGGTAAAACCATTCGCAGGCTAAAATACAGAATTTTGGAACACATGGGAGACATTCGCAATAAGAATAAAGATAGCCCTGTGGCTCTCCACACTGACTGAATGTCATCTAGGTAGGGTAGCAGATCTAAAGGTGTGGGGAGTGGAAAAAGTGAAAGTTGGTTTAAGAGGGGGAGATCTGGATAGGAAGCTTCTACAAACAGAATGTAGGTGGATAGTGAACATGCATGCCCTGGTCCCAGAGGGAATGAATGAGGAAATCAAGGATGGATGCTTTTTGCCCATATAGTTTATTTCTCTAATTTACTTAATTCAATTGGTATATCATAGACTGACTCTTGATTTATTAGGATACATCAGTACTCATACAGTAAAAAGAAAAGATAGGAGACTCAGCACACCGTTTAAGGGAGTTTAATCCACCAAAAAAGAACAACGTATCAGCCCAGCACTGAGCTTTTTTCAAGTCTGACAGACTTGAAAAAAGCTCCGTGCTGGGCTGAAAAGTTGTTATTTTTTGGTGGATTAAACTCCCTTAAACGGTGTGCTGAGTCTCCTATCTTTTCTTTTTGCTTTATGGGCGTGAATGACACTCCCTCGTGGCACCCGATACTTGTAAGTGTGCAGACCCATTCATACTTTTCAGTACTCATACAGTAACACAATTTTTTTCTATGGGTAGGGTTATTTATTATTTTATAGATGTCTTTAATTTTATTAATTATTATTTATGATTACTTTCTGTATTTTTTTTTTCATTAACAGTTTGCATTATTTTCCTCTCTGTCTATATTATGTATAATGGTCGTTTTTGTTTTTATATATTTTTCTCATTATGTTTTCTTTAATTCTTTTTCCAATTGTGTAGGTGTATATAGATTTCTTAAGAGCAGGGACTTTATGATTGGTTTAGTTGGGGAAGCCCGATCTGTGTGATAAGATAGACACATTGGTGATTATGGATACAGGATTTGTTTAATGTTAAATATATCTTTTTTGCTAACCACTAAAACTTTCGCCCATTCGGTTACACAGTACATAAGGCTGCTTCTGCTGCCAGTATGGATGTTACCCGGAAGAAGCTCTGTGCGAACAATCGTCGGTGAAGCTTGTTCCAGTTGGAGGAGTTGTGTGGGCAGTTCAGGTGCCGGTGTTCTGACGAATTACTCGAGCAAATTCTCCTGCGCAATCGCAGGAGAATTTGCTCACTGCGCATGCGCATAAAGTTACAGCTGATAACTCAGCTGTAACTTTATGTCCACCGCGCATGCGCATGCTGCGCAACCCACATCCCGCCCCCCGCACACCCCTTCTCACCAGCTGATCGGACAGCGGCGGTATACAGCGCATGCGCGCGGCTATCAAGCCGTGTGGGAATGCGCTGTGTCCGTGGCTGGATTCAAACAAAACGCTGGTAAGTAACACGGGGCGGGGGGGGGGACATAAGGATCCAACAGAGAGGTAAGCACCCTGGTGAGGGCTGCCTCATCTTCATGGGAGTTGTGATCCTCCTGCTGCATAATACACTGCTGTGTACCGCCGCTGTCCGATCAGCTGGTGAGAAGGGGTGTGCGGGGGGCGGGATGTGGGTTGCGCAGCTCGCGCATGCGCGGTGGACATAAAGTTACAGCTGAGTTATCAGCTGTAACTTTATGCGCATGCGCAGTGAGCAAATTCTCCTGCGATTGCGCAGGAGAATTTGCTCGAGTAATTCGTCAGAACACCGGCTAGCAGTCCATGTGCGTCTGGCGTATGAGAGAGTTTCTTTGCAGCTGCTTCTACTCCATCTAAGATGTCAGCTGAGGGGAAGTGATTTACATCTACTGGACATGGTTCAGTGACATGGCCATGTGATGGCCATGTGATCTCCAGCTAACGGCGAGTCTCATTCATCGTCCGCAACCGGCGGGTTGTGCTTGATGGTCTCAGGTACTCTGTGTAATTTGGGCCATTCTCCCAGTCACCAGCTACCAGCATTTGACATCCCCTTATATTTTCAATGGGCACTTTGGGCTTAAAGTCTAGCCGGACAGCCACTGGCATCCCTGGTATTGGGTATTTCCTATACAGAAAGAGGCTAGTCTAGCTCTCGTTTTTTTTTTTTTTTATAGTATATCTTTATTAGTTTTCTTTTTCTCCATAACATGTAAAACACGAAAGACATTGACAGACATACAAAAAACATCATATATACAACAAATTATTATGTCCCAGTGCAACGAGGGGTGTCCGCTCTGATCCCTTCTTAAAGTGCTTATTATATTTAGATTCACTATAAAGAGTCTTATAAGTATCTTCCGGACTCTTTCGGCAAAATATCCCTCCCCGCCCCTCCTTGCACAGGTCAATAAAATGTACTGTAATCTTACAGACCGATCGAGAGACCTTTGCCCCACCCGGGGGGGAGCATTTCAAGGTTTCATAGACATATCCTTTTTGAGGAGTTCTTCCCATCTTTCCCCTTTTTATTTTCAATTTTTATTTTGATATTGGTTTGGGCCTGTTGTATTAAGATGGTATTAGATAGCCATATCTCTCTTCTATTTATCTACATCTGTTCTAACTGCTCTAATATATATGTATAGAGTTTGCATAGTCTTCTAGATGCTGATGGTTGTAGATTACTCAAACTCTTTTCCATCCTTGCCTGATAAGTTACTTGATTTATCAGTTGGATTTTTTTAAAGGGTTTGCTTGATCTCCACGCTCTAGCTATTAGAACCTTTGTGGCCACCCAACAATGAATGGCTATCTGCTGATTATCTTTAGATGATTCTTTTAGCTTTAAATGTAAGAGAGCAGATTCTGGCTTCCAGGTCGTATTACTATTGGTAAGTTTATTAATCAATTCGAAAGCCCAATCCCATAGGACAGCAACAGCCTTGCAACTCCACCAGACATGAAGGAAAGTGCCGTTTTCCACCCCACATCTCCAGCACTTAGATGATAAATGTGGGTACATTTTTGTCAGGGCAGATGGGACTCTGTACCACCTATACATTATTTTAAATTGATTTTCTGCTAGATTGAGACATCTTGTTGTTTTATTTGTCTGGGCAAAGGAGCCTGCCCACTCCTCATCTGTAATTTTGATTGCTAGCTCCCTCTCCCATATCGACTTCACTTTTATAGGGTATGTATTTCTCATCATTACTAGAGAATTTGTCTTTGCTGTGATTTTAGGTATTTGTTTGTATGAGAATATTTTAGTTAGCTCTTGTTTTAGTGTATCCAAGTTATGACACACATTGTTCTTCATAAAATTTTTGATTCTCAGATACGAAAATATCTCTCTGGAGGGAAGGGAATATTTCTCTCTCAGTGTTTCAAAAGGCAATAATTTGCCTTGTTCACACAAATCTCCTATTGGACATTCATGAGCTTTATCCCAGTTCTTTAAGGTGATGTCTTTTATATTATATTGTATTGCTTTTAGTTTACATGAAGGAATCATTTTATTTTGTAGGTTCATAGTTTTTTTGATAGTGTCCCATTCCTTGATCACCTGGCCTAGAATCCTTGATTTGCCCATCAGACCTTTAGAGTGAATTTTGTTACTATTTAACCATAGGTAGTATTCAAGATCCTCTTTGTCTGCTGCCTCTTTTTCTATAAGGTACCATGGTTCTTTATGGAGTGAGAGATTCTGGAGGTTGTGAGCATGAACTATCATACTTGAATGGTAATTATTCTCAATAATAGGGTAGCTAAGACCTCCTTGTTTTACTTTTCTTGCCATATTAAATTTATTGATTCTTGGGGGTTTTCCTTACCAAATAAATGTTTTAAAGCTTTCTTGGACCATATCCATCCAGGATCGGTGTATCCCCCAAGGTATCATTTTAAAGAGGTAGCACCATTTTGGCATGATATAGTAATTGACTAAATTAATCCTACCCCACCACGATATTTCGGTATTCCTCCAATCTTGCAGCTTCTGGTTTGTTTCTCTCAATAATCTTATAAAGTTTACCTCCATCACTCTCTCCACCTCATCCGGAAATTGTAATCCTAGGTACTCACAGCCTTTTGAAGTCCACGTGAAATTAAATTTTCTTTTTAAATTATCGAGGGTGTATTTTTGTAAATTTTTAGTCATAACCTTTGTTTTATCTAAATTTAATTTATAATTTGATATTGAGGCATATCTATTTATTTCATCCATCAGATAAGGTAGAGAGTGAGACGGGGATGTGAGAGAAATCAATACGTCATCTGCGTATAAAGCTATTTTGTGGTCTGCATCTTTGGTTCTGAAACCGATAATTTCTTTGTTGTTCCTAATATTAATTGCCAATGGCTCAATTGAAAGAATATATATCAGCGGGGAGAGGGGGCAACCTTGTCTTGTTCCATTTGATAATGGAAACCAATTTGCACAGATATTAGGTCCCACTGTCCTAGCTGTTGGGCCCTTATAGAGTGCCATAATAGCATTATAGATCCACCCATCTATGCCGAATGCCTTCAGTACTCTCTCTAGGTAATCCCACCCGACCCTATCGAAAGCCTTTTCGGCATCTAACGCTAGGGTCGCAAGTGGGGTTCCCCGTAGCTCAGCCTGGTCCATTATATCTAATAGTCTTCTGGTATTGTTGGTTGATGATCTGCCTGGTATGAAACCAATTTGGTCCGGATGTATCACTGAGGCAAGCATTGGTTTTAATCTATTGGCTAGGATGGTTGCATATAATTTCATATCAGCATTTATAAGTGAAATAGGTCGGTAATTCATAAGTTCTGTAGGATCTTTGTTAGGTTTCAAAATAGGTAAAATGTTGGCTTTTAGTAACTCGCCTGGTATATCTTTGGCACAGGCCATTTCATTGAATGTTTGAGTCAATGGGCCTACAATATCGTCTTTAAAGGTCTTATAAAATAGATGAGTATAGCCGTCTGGTCCGGGAGTTTTATTGGTGGCTAGATTTCTTATTGCCAATTCAAGTTCTTCCGTGGTAAAAGGACTATTCAGATTTACTTGATGTATTTCTGATATCTTAGGAATAGCTGTGTTTTTTATGTATAGGTCTATATCTTTGGTATTAGAATTTTGTGATAAATTGTATAGTTTATAATAGAATTCATTAAACTGGGTGCCAATACTTTCAGGGGTCAGATGAACCTTATCGTCGACTATCAGTTTATCTATAGTTCTTTTAGTATAATATGTTTTTATTTTATTTGAGAGTAACTTGTCTGCCCTGTTACCTTTGTAATAGTATTTTATCTTCAGCTTTTCCAGGGATTTTATCATCTTCTCCTCTAATTTGCTGTTTATTTTGGTTTGTATATCTAATATTTTGGTCACATAATTTATGGACGGCGCCAGTTTATTTTTATTGGTAATATCAAATAATTCTATATACAAGTCGGATAGTTCTTTTCCTCCCTTTCTTTTATAATTTTTTTCCATTTTTATACAGTAACCTCTTATTACCGCTTTGTAGGTACACCATAGGGTTAGATTGGAGATTTCTTCTGATTTATTTTCTTCAAAAAACAACCTAGACATGTTGGTAATATATTCTTTGTTAATTTGATCTTTTATCAAAAGGTCGTTTAGTTTCCATGTTGTTTTACCCTTTGGGGGGCTTTCTCCTAATTCTAAAGTTAAAATGCTATGGTCCGACCATGTATTTTCAATTATATTCACTTTTTCTATCCTTTTGACTATCTGGGGGGTACTTAAGAAGTGATCTATCCTTGAATAGGATCCATGTATCCTTGATAAATGGGTAAAATCTCTATCATTTGGATGTAATGTTCTCCACAGGTCCAATAGACCGTATTTTTTGCATAAAGATCTTAGGCGTCTAGCCTGGCTGATAATTGATCTATCTACCTGAGTTGTTTTAACTAATTTTTTATCCATTACTGTATCAAAAACACAATTGAAGTCCCCAGCTATTAACACTGTACCTTTCTTAATCCTATCCATTTTTTCTAGGATTTTTGATAGCATTCCTATTGGATTTTTATTTGGAAGGTATACATTTACAAGAGTAAAGTATTCTTCATCTATTTTAATTACCACAATAATAAATCTGCCTTCCGGATCAAGTTCTTTCATAATAACTTCTGTTTTTAGTTTGCTGGAGATCACCACTGCTACCCCTCTTTTCTTTTTATTTGGTAGGGATGCATGCATTATATTTGGATATTTTTTCCCCCCCCACCTCTGAGATTCTCCATTGAGCCAATGGGTTTCCTGCAGGAAACCTATATCGGCAGATTGTTTTGACAGACTATCATAGACCATTCTCCTTTTAAAAAGGGAATTTAATCCTTGTGCATTAATTGATATACATTTAACCCTCATCCCTAAAATTGAAAAAATTTCTCTCCCTTATCATTCTTCCTCTCCTGCTCAGGTCTCTCGATCGGTCAGATCTACTATATTTCCTTTGTCGGGACTTGGGACCCTGAGAATAGTCCAAGCTCCCGGCACATTTAACACTTAAACAACAAACATTACATTTTACATAAATTAACACATAGAACAGTTGCACCTTAAAATAGGATTCAACTGTGCTTAGTGCAGAAAAAATGGTCGACAGTACAGACATTTAACCATTTCCCGCACCAGGCGGGGGGGCTGACCCCCAGTAGACGTGAGACTTTCCCAACATTTTTCTCCCCCTATCTCCTAATGACCTATTATATATATATATATATATATATATACCCTACCAAAAAAAAAAAAAATAATTATAATTTTAAGGGTCCACCCTCTCTTCCCTCTCATTTAGTTATCATTTACTTTATTTTTGTTGATCCCTTCTTAATAAGCTAAGTCAGTGGTAACTTTCTTTGGCAAAACTTCAGGGGATTTTTAAACCTAAATATTTTGTGGGATAATTTAAATGGTGTTCTTCTTGAATTTTTTATAAATGAAAATAGAGAAAGAGGAAGATGCATATATATTTAAACATGATTCTCTTTCATTTTTCCTCTCCTCCACCCTTCGTGATTTTCTAATTTCTACTATTAAGGTGCTTAGGATTAGTGAAGGAAAAAAAAAAAAAAAAAATTAAAATTGTGCGTTTCATTTAATTTCTGTATGTTACTATAGATTTTATCTATTATCACTTATGTTATCAAGTTTAATCTAAAAGTGTAGAACCCCATTATTCCTTTCCATTGAAATCCCTTGTGTATTATATCAAAAGGAGAGAAAAAAAAAAAAAAAAAAAATACAAATTAAAATTGTGCGTTTCGTTTAATTTCTGTTAGTTACTATAAGTTTTATCTATTATTATTTATGGTTATCAAATTAATCTAAAAGTGTGGACTAACCCATTATTCCCTTCTATTTTATATCCCTTGTATATTATGTCAAAAAGAGAAAAGAAGAAACAAAAAAAAAAATAAAAAAAACATTAATTACATTTTCATTTTAGTCTACTTTTCGTGATTGTCAAACTTCCAAAATTAATATGTACAAATAGTGATAAAATTCAAGTTAGAACCATATCATCTCTCTTTCTCTTTACTACTGTACATCTTATCTATTGCAATTAGTATTATTTTTAGTAATCTTCGAAATGTTCTATATCCCTTTAATCCCTTTAGACTTAGTTTAGTATACTTCACATTTAGTTCCCTCCTGTAATATGATGGAGGAGAGAGACAAGAAAAAAAAAAAAAAAAAAAATATTTCTCTCTATCTTCACCAATATTGGCAATAATAAGCGAATATTTATTATGTACAGTTGTGAATATTCTTATACGACCATTTATTCAAAGAGACCCATATATATTCGTTAATTTTCGTATAGTCTTTGTTTGCTTAAAGTTCGAAGAGTGTAAGTATTTAGCCTTCAATGTCAGCTTTGATCCAAGAGAGAAAAAAAAAAAAGAAAAAAAAAAAAAAAAATATGTCTCTCTCGATCTTCATGCCAGATGGCAGAGATGAGCAGATATTTATTTTATGCAGTCATATCTATTCTTATAGGCCCTGTTATCCAGGAAGACCCGCATATATCAATTGACTTTCATATAGTCATTTCTTGCTTGAAGTTTCAAGTGTGTAGGTGTTTAACATACACTGTCACATTTATTCCAAATGAGAGGGGAAGAAAAAAAAAAAAAAATTTTTTGGCAGGTCTATATTTTCTAGGATAAGTTATTAGCTGCTAGCCAAGCTTTGGCTGTTTCATAGGATTCACAGACTTCAGTATGCTCTTGATGAAATATTATCATTTTTACTGGAAAGCCCCATCTGAATCGGATTTCGTGTTTCCTTAGTATAGCCGCAACCGGCGCAAATTTCTTCCGTTTTGACCTTGTTACAAACGATAGATCTGGTAACACCAATACATTCTTATATTTGCCTTCCTGTCTATTTTGTTCTCTGTTAGCTTTTAGCACCTTTTCTTTAAAGCTATATGAATGGAAACAGACAATAATGTCCCGAGGGGTGTCTTTCGGCAGATTTTTTGGTTTGTTGAGTCTGTGGCATCTTTCAATTATTCCCTCGTGTTCGTCCTTTTTTAACCCCATAGCTTCAAAATACACCTTAAGGACTGATCTAATATCTTCCTGTGCCGATTCTTCTGGTATGTTTCGGAATCTGAGGTTATTCCTCCTAGAGCGATCTTCCAAGTCTCCGACTTTATCTTCCAGGAGGACTATTTTTTTATTTAGAGCCTCATTCTCATCCTTAAGATCATTTAGTCTGAATTCCAAATTTTCACTTTTTTCTTCTATTATTTGGATCTTGCTTGCCAAAGAATTAATCTCTTTCTTGATGTCGACTGCCTGGCTAGCAATTTCCTTCTTAATTTCTGCTAGTAGGCCTTTCAGGCTAGTATCTAGTAACTCGATAGTCACTGTCCCTCTTTCCTTTTTTTGGGGAGCATCCGCTGTATCTGAATTCATTGAAATATCTGATACGGTTTTATCAGGATGCTCTCTACCTCCCTGCGGGGAGAAGAAAGCTGAAAGATTTTTGTCTTGTTTTGTTTCCCTTTTATCCCTATTCGAGAGAATCTTTGAGTCTGTGTTTTTTTTTGTGGTCATTATGATAATTCGTAATTTTTTTCTTATTTTCCACACTTCTCCTTTTTATTTTTCTCTCTCCACACTCCTGTGTCTGCCACCGAGGGTTATGAGAATGCAGGTGGGTCGTTGTCACTGATATATAGTCGATGTAAATCCTTTATCATGGGTTTTTCATGTGTAGTATATAATACCAATCAGTATATAGGTATTACCCTGGAGTGTGCATCAGCTTCAAGTTGTCATAAACTATGATTAGGGAAAAGCCATTAGATTTCCTTTATACAGATATGTCCACCCTTAATGTTAATTTTAGATGTTTAATATTCAATATAACGTAAGAGACCGCTATCTGTTCTCTGAAAATTTGTACAGAAACCTCTGCTTAGTCCTGTATTTTTCTATTCCAAAGTAGATCGTTAGCCTTATGACCTGCAGACCAGGTTTTATTTGAGACACTTTGGTTTATTTCTTAACTCCTTATCAGTCGACTGGGAAGAAAGACAGGAAATTTGCACATGGGGATTCTATAGAATAGCAGCAAATCATCCAGTATTATTCAGAAAGCAGTAGTTTTGGATTATTCATGCAGTACATGTGAGTATTAGACCTCTGAGTAATATGACTTGATTTTCGAAGCCAATTATTCCAACATAAATTTGCACATGGGGAATTAAATAGCAAAGCAGCCAGTCCTCCAATATTATTCAAAAAAGCAGTAGTTTTGGATTAATCATGCAGTACACATGAGTATTAGACCTCTGGGTTATATGACCTGATTTTCAGAACCAGTTATTCCAACATAAGTTTGCAAATACAGATTTAATAGCAAAGCAACCAGTCATCCAGTATTATTCAGAAAGCAATAGTTTTGGATTATTCATGCAGTATTAGACCCCTGAGTTACATGACCTGATGTCCAGTCAGTTATTCCAACACAAGTTTGCACGTGGATTTTTTTATAGCTAAGCAACAGGTCATACAGTAATATTCAGAAACCAATAGTTTTGGATTGTTCATGCCGTACACATGGGTATTATTCTCCCATAAGTTTACACGTGGGGACTTTATAGCAAAGCAGCAAGTCGTGCAGTGTTTGTTCAAAAACCAATAAATTTTGGATTCTTCATGAAGTTTCACGTGGGTGTTAGACCTCTGTATTATATGAGCTGGTTTTCAGAGACAGTTATTCCCACACAAACATTTTTCCTACTACTTTATCTCCCTTCTCTTCAATCTTTCTTTTCACGCCCCCCTCTCCTTCAGTTTAAGCATTGAATAAACACTATCAAGCCCATAATAAATCACTTATCTGAGGTCATGCTGTAGCAGTTTAGCAGTGTTTCGGCAGACTTCTTGGAGGTTATTAACGCCGTGTTCACTGAATCCTTGTAGATCCTTGTGAACTACTGGGACAGGCAGAGGAGCAGACAGCAAAGGGTAGTCTATCATCACATTCAGGAGAATCAGCTGAGTCGAGATAGAAGGAGTCGACCACGAGGGAAACCGAAAGTAAATGCAGGCTCTCTGTTCAGACCTCAGGCTTTCTTCCCCTTAGTCTAACTCACACGACCTTCCAGCCTTACAGCGTGCATAGCTGAGCATACTCAGTGTTTGCTTTCTTACTGGGGGGCCCTCTTTCTTTACGCTTGTAGGTCAGCTCCGTGTACTGCCGGGATCAGCCTCTCCCCGCCTCCCTGCGCATCAACGTACAGCTTGTCACGTCATGCCGCTCCCCCTACATCACTGTTCAGTAG
This sequence comes from Pelodytes ibericus, assembly GCA_036172795.1. NCBI lineage: Eukaryota > Metazoa > Chordata > Amphibia > Anura > Pelodytidae > Pelodytes > Pelodytes ibericus. Next base: position 225,519,032 of record CM069857.1, on the reverse strand, counting down.
AGTAGCGTCTAGCTCTCGTTTTTAAGCTTTTGGAAGTGATCTGGACTTTCTACTGCTATTTTTTGTACCAAATTAACTGTGTGCAGATATGAGGACAATATAATTCTATCTTTCACCCTTCCCTTAATGTTTATAGGTTTCTTTTGCATATAGGATGTTTTCATTGCATATTTTGAGTGTTTTCTCTCACATATGTCTTTATAACCATCTTTAAGAATTTTTCCGCTGAGGACGCACAGCATCTATTATGGTTTATATACTATATTAGGTTTTGTGAGAGTGTACTCTGGCAGGTTTGTACTGTTCTATCTTTATAATCTTTCCTACTAGACTGCCCTCTACTCCTATCCTGCAGGATTTGGTTTAATTTCTTGATTTGTATTATTATGTATTGTTATTTAGGTATGTATTGCCTGTGTTTTTGATATTATTATATGTGGTATAGATTTATGTGGCCTCACTCGATGACCTCCACCTTGAGAATTTTTGAATAAATTATTTTTTCAGTTATTCTTGTACTGTTCAGTATAGATCTTAAGTATTTTGGGCGTAGAGTGCCCTTTGAACAGACCCCTGCTCTAACCTGTAGCCCCCTGCTGTAGGCACCCATCCACCGCTGCAACACTTTGGGCAGTAAAAAATGGGGGGTGTTTCATACTGGGTCGTTTGTCTTAATTCTTATTATTGTTGATGCAGGGTAGTAGTTTAGCATTGTTCTAATTAACACTAGTATCATAAGTACAGTGGTTCTCCATTGCTAAGTATGTAGTCATGCACTTCTTACTGTCATCTGCTATATTTGCATACCTTGTGTAACTCCACTAGCAACCCCACCTCCATATTGAGCTGCAATCAGATGTAGATGTGTACTAAATAGGGACACTTTCTAGCAGCATATACATTATGTTATTTCACCTAAATAGGACACTTACTGTTTTTGGTCAATAAGACCATAAATACTTGGATAGCCATGCACTAAACAAGTGCAGTTGTGCCATTATATTATGATTATTTTAGAACAGGCTCAAGACTTTTGTAAACTTTTTTTTTTTAAATGTTTTGTATACTGCATGTCATAATTATGCTAGCCTGTGGCAGGTGCAAATAAAAAGGGGTAGATTATATAATCACAATGTTGCCCATTTTCATTTGCAATAGCTCATATTTACTAACCAAGTGTTTAATGGTCAGTACATTACAAATTTAATGTTGTACATAAAATGTATTTGGGGTTAACTACATGCCCACCTACCTATTGTTATATTCCACTGTGAAATCTGAATGGTTTACAAATATATAAATAAAGTATTTATGTATTTATATAAAGTCTATCATGAAAAAGCTTTCTGTGTTGTTATTTATTTATTATATTTGCTATTCTACCTCGTTAACATGCCAGTTGTTAATGTTTTATTTGAATATTGAACTCATTAAACAAACATTTATTTTTATTAAACAAACATTCATTCAAAAGAATTAGAAATACACTATTTTGTATTCTTTGCAAGAAATGTCTCAAAGAAAGCCTATCAGTAAAAATGATGAATTTTAACCTTTTCCAATTATTTCAGAGAAGAAGTAATTTATATTCTTCAGTCTCCTGACTACTTGTTTCCCATACCGATGCAAACATTTCTACTTTTAAAAGATGTTTTAAAGGTCTCCTGCACTTTCAAGGACATTTTGCACACTGATTTGGGGTGTAAATTGACTAGCATAAGCAGTTCACTGTGAACAGGTTTCCTCTATGAAAAGAGTAAGAAAACAATATAAATACAGTAGAAAGGAACAGAAAGTGCATGCACCAATGAGCATGGCCTGAATGAGCTGAATTTAAACTGATTCATTCTCTTAGTGTTACTATTCTTCCCCAGTTTGGATGTAACTATCGGTTTGTTAAATTCTGGAAAATAAAAACAAGGTATCTGTGTGTCCTAAGGGTGAAAAGTATAATTTGTGCATTGGAATAAGCCAACAAGGAAGCTTCACATAAAATTACTTTTAGGGGATTTGTGTTATATTTTAGATGCACTTTATCACATAATGAGTGAGTCAGAAAGCCATTGTCGCTCCCTCTCATTTGTGTATGAATGTATCAATTGTGCGACACACATCCAATCACTATGGAGGAGATTATTATTGCCTTCCCCCTGGAGGTGTATTCACAGACACTTCACAACCTGACAATCAGAGCTGCCAGGTCACAGAGGACCAGTCCCATGACATTGTAGCCAGGAAGACTATGTTTGTTTGAGTGGCCTATTGTTAAATACACTAGTCAAGTTTAAAGAAAGGACGCACAGGGCCTGATGCACGGTAACCACATGTTCCAAGTGCTTGTAACCTCAAGTTTGTGTGACCACATCCTGGGAGACTTCAGTTATAGCAGAAGATATACAGTTCAAGCAAAGTATGTGTTTTACTGTACTCTGCAGGATCCTGAAGTGAGACTTAAGAGGTGGAACCACAGTTGGCATAGATAGGATTTTACAAGCTGAGGAGGTAAGGTCAGTCCCAATAAACTGGACGCAGGGCTACTGGTAAGCAGACAAGGAACAGAGCGAGTGAACAAGAGACATAGAAGACACAAGCACAAGGCTAGCAGCAGGACCTACAGTGGGTGGTGAAAGTGAACTTGTACCATCTGATGACACAGTACCTCACTCCTAACCACTTAACCCGCATAGCACATAATGCAAGAGAGGCAAACAAGGTGCATACCTGTAGCTAGGGAGAACTATAATGGAAACAAACAGAACAACAGGGTGGGATACATTAAATAAATTGGGAAGGAAACAAGACAGAAGGTATTAAAGGAACATTAAAGCAAGACTGGAATATAAGGAACAGAGAAGCAGGAAAACCGGATACAGGATTTGACCCTCTGCTGATTAGTACCCCATAGGATCAAATTCAGAAGCCCTGTTAAATAACAAAATATGTCTTATATCTGATTACAAGATTATCAGGATGGTTTGGACCATCTATAACAAAAACTGAAAATTGAAAAAACAAAAAAATTGCTGGTAATACACACTGGAAAATGTATGTTTCCACACAAACATATGAGTTAGAGGGCAATGTGGTGAATGGACACCTAAGTTGAGAACATTAAATTGGAGAATTTTTCCAACTTATAAATGTTGGCCTGATTGCAACTTAACTGTCAATTCACCACCCCACAGTTCATTGTTCAGTGCATAGACCTAATATATTTTAATTGTTGCATTATTAGCTTAGCATGTTATTTCAATATGCTAAAAATGTTTCGGCCTATAACAGGCCTTGTCAGTGTGGCACGACGGCTGGTGTCCCTATAGGTGCAGAGAGCCAGGGACCGACATCTGGGCCTATGCTGAACAACCTAAGGCGCAAAAGGAAAGTGAGAGCCACATCTCAGACCATGAACAGTGCTGAAATAGCCTGCCTTATAGAATGGTACCTACTAGGGAGGGGCATCACTTTTTTTTGATCACCGTCACTATTACACAGGAGACTTCTCTTTTAACATATCAAGCTGGTCTCACCCACCAGGGCAGTCCAGACCGAAATGAACACCTCAACCACAGATGGACATATATGTCCAAACACATTTGTGTGGGTATATAAACACCTTTGTTTCTCCATCATGTGTCAGGTTTATAGCATGCCAGAGCACCACAATAGTGCAGGACATGCACATATAGCACAAACTCCCCAAAAAGTTAGTATATAAACCGAACAAGGTAATAGCACCACTATCTATGTGTTCAAGTTTAGTTTGTTGCTTCTCCTATTTTATATTTTTCCCATTATTCAGCACTGCTGACTATGGTGCTTTATAAATAGAGTAGTAAATAATTATAATTATTTCTTACATTTTACCAAAGCCTTCCTGCCTCTGATTTGTCACATGACTGCTTTTGATTAAAAAAAAAAATTAAAGTACCTTGTATTTTATCCACATGTCTGCATCTTTCACACAAAATATTCCACTTATATTTAAATATGGATCCACACAATGTAAAATATATAACACAAAACAGATATTACAAATGTGTCAAAGGATTGGCCCATGCTCTGTTGTAGCATCAAAGTATCCAAGAAAGCTGTAGACCCAGATGCAAAGTAATTGGTTTGAAGAGAGCATGTCAGGGAGAGGGAGGGGTGCTGTGAGTCCAACAGGGAATGCAGAGGGCTCCTAAGATAATTTGATGAAGGAAGGATGAGGGAATAAAGGGGAAGGGTGCTGATATAATGGGAGGGAGAGGACTGCTATAATGGGAGTACATGGTAACGTAGTCCATTAAGTTCAACCCTTCCAGACGTGCATATTTGTTGATAAAGAAAAGGACAAGAAGTCCACTGGAACAGTAATGTTGCCTTAATTAATTCCAATTACTTTGATGCTTTCACCTCTTTCTATCTCAGGAGATTTTAGGACCAGTAACATAATGCCCTAATATGACAGTATAATGAAGTACAATACATTTATCAAATATATACGGGTGCAGAAAGACACATTTCAATTTCAATTTCAAACAATACTGTTTTGAAATTAAAATTTGTCTTTCTGCACGTATCTATTTGATATATTTATTGTGTTTAATCAACCTGACCAGAGGAGAGTATAAAGAGTCAGCAGCTTTTGCTCTGATTGTGACCTGGGAGAATCCAACAAAAGGCAAAACGATTGTTGGTTACTGCGAATTCTGGCTAGTTTAGTGAGGTTAAGGTTAGAAGTAGTGGATGGCGGAGGCAATTATTTATAATCCTGCTACTGGCGAATTGCAGGATAGGAATAGCTTATAGTCAAGTATACCACCCACCTGACTATTCGGATAACAAGAGCTGTGAGTTACTAGATCATTAAAGAATTCCCTCTGTTATGTCATGCTCTAGTCACTGGAGAGCATGGGTTGTAAAGTTATGGAGTTTTAAATCACTCTGAGAGGCTATTCCTTCTCTCCCCTAATGGAGGATGATATGATGATGATGTGGGTCCAAACCTATTGTAGGAACAATATAATGAGCTAAATAAGAATATCTCTCAGTGGATATATGCAGGATTTATTTATTAACATCTTTTTGTAATACTACAAAACACATTCCCTAATACTTGTAGTCTGTCTGCCTCATTAGCCACAGCAGTGAGTCCATTATATCTATATGTGGGCCTTTTGTTTCAACTTTAGAAAATACTGTGCATGATTGTATAAACATCAAATTCAAAAAACTCTTGTCCTGAATGTGTATTGGCTTCTTAATGCAGCCAATATATATGCACATTAACCCTTTCAGTTCTTTAGGGAACACAACCAATAGTAGGACTTGGACAGGGAAGCTTCCTTATTACTGACAGAGTTCGCCAATCAGATGACTCCTTTTTGTGAACTTTGTTTTTGGTTGGTCCATTTCCCTGTGCTAAAGATGAGGAGCAAGGGCTCATCATCAGAGGAGATTGTTTTTACAACAGAGCACCCTGTGTTTTCCAGGGAAGTGGGCAGTGGTTTTCACTGAACACCCTCATGGCACTCAAAGGGTGGTTTTAATTACAGACTAGGGCCATGTTATAGAATTGCCCTTCCCCCCTACCTGGACAAGGTAGCAGTAAAAACAGGTAGGTAGGGAATTTTTTATATTTTTTATTTCATTACTGAATTGTGTTGAGGTTAGGGGGGATTTATTTATTTTGAATGGGGCTATGGCAATAACACTCCCATATCCCTGGGGGAATAGTTATTTCATTTTTATAGGGGCATCGCACAGGCTCCTAGCCCCAGAGGAAGGTTTTTTTAATTTGTATCGTGTCTATAGGCATAGTGCCAACCTGTAGCACCAGATGGAAGGTTTATTTTACTATTAAAGGGTGTAGGGACATAGTGCTTAACCCTAGCACCAAGGGATGGTTTATTTCATTATTAAAAGGGCTAGGGCCATAGAATTGGCCCGTGGCTCCTGGGTGCTTTTTAATATATATTTAAGAAGCCGCTGGCTTCACACTGGCCCATGACCCTAGGAGGTCAATTACTTAATGCCGCTGGCCCTTATGGGGCAAATTGTTTAATTTATGGGGCTGGGGGCACTTGATCAGCCACTATATTATTAGGTTGTTTTTATTTTGGTGGGAAACACCTAGGAGACTGGAAGTGGCAATCACACCCCCAGTCTCCTAGCTTTAAATTAACAGGGTTTTGCAAAAAAACACAGATATATGACTGCAATAGCTGTGCTTTAAAAAAATGGTATTTTTGTGGTCCCTGTTGCCATTGAATCACAGGTTATTACTTCAGGAATAATGTGTGGTAGCAGAACTTTAACTTTGCCAACTAACGTCTGGCATTGAATCTACCGCAATGACTGTTGCAGAGAATATGAACATAAAAAAGAACAAACTACAACCCATTAAAAATAAAAAAAGGAAATGCAATGCATTTAAAAAATGATTTGTGGATATTATTTATTGATGCAAAACTGAAACTTTTATTGTTCTAATTAATCATTCAATGTTTATTAGTAAAAAAAAAAAAAACTGAAATTATATGAAACTTCTTATTTGATTAATATTGAACATTTTGACTTTTAAACTCTTCACCTCTAGTTTTCTTACTAATACATTGTGTATCAAGTAAGTAGGTATAATAAAGCCCAAGTCCATATATCAGTAACAGTTAACCAACACACATCACTAAATATTTATAAAGATAATACAAGTACTCAGGCAAATAAGAGGGCAATTTAAATCTTCATTGTGAAATGTTTTATGTTTAGGAATCAAGGTTCTTAACATATCCAATAGCTTAAATTGGCATACACAATGTACAAAACACATAACTATGACAAACCTCAGCATGTGCTGCATCTTTTAACATGTTTATTAATTTAGATAATCAGTGGACACAGAGATACAACAAAAGTGTAGGTGTCCTGTATACACACAAAGTACACACACAGCACATGTTAAACATGTGAAATCACCTATGTCAATATACCCCATTTGTTACAGCTTGGTTGGAAGGTCACCAATAATTCATCTCACAATAAACAGATTGTTGTCAAATGCATGAAAAACATAAAAGATTGCAAATAGTGCAAATCAAAGAGCCAGTTGGATTATTTGAGACTTCCTTAAACAGCTTGTTCACTTGGAGTTACCGAATGGCTTTTTGATCTATTAACTGGAACATGGGGGTAAGTCTAATCATTTCAAAGGTCCTTTACCACAGTTTATGTGTTTTAGTTGTGCTAGGATCCCTGTGAAATTCAGGTGCAGAAGGCACAAATCTTTTCTACTTTTTGGGGGGTCAGAATATCCAGTGAGAGTGCTCTTTATACCTAGAGCTAGTTTATGTTCAAATACAAATGAGTGAGACATTTTATTTATACAAATTTGTGGTTTACTTCACTAGAAATTTACCTTTTTATGTTTTACATGCATTTGTCTGGGGTGGTAAACAGTAACCACAACTTCCCCAGTCTACAATGTTTATGTTGTCCAGCCAGTAATGACTGGCTGCAGTAAACAGCATAAATGTTAAAGTGTAGTGTAGTATGGGCCACCCCAACCCAAGACTATAACTACAATTCCCAAGAAGTTCAGCTAGCAATGTGACTGGCTAAGTATTATTGTAAATTCAGTCAACAAAGGTTAGGGCTTTATTCATGAAATAGGGAATTGCAGGGAATTGAGATAAAAATGTAAAACATAAGGCCAAGATAATCCCCATTTAGCTGAATGGCATATTTTTGCTAACTTTGCTACTTTGGCCTAAAGTTTGAAATTCCCATCTTAATTCCCTGAAATTCTCTTTTACATTAATTCAAGACTTCTTTGTTAATCTGTGTAGTTTGTACAATGTACCGTATTTGCTCGAAAATAAGAAGACCCTGATTATAAGATGGCCCCCCAAATTTTGGATATTCCTTTAGGAAAAAAACTAAAATCCTGAATATAAGACTATCCTATAGGAAAAAAGTTTAACTTGTATATATTCACATGTAAATTGCTTTTTAATATTTAATAAAAATTATGATATTAAACAAATGCATTTCTTGTTTGTATTTCCTTTTATGTGCCAATGCTGCCTCTCTTCCCCCCCCCGTGTTGTCTCTCGCTCTCCCCCAGTGTTATCTATCTCCCCCTCCCACATTGTCTCTCCCTCCCCCCAAACTTTTCTCTCTCTATCCCCCAAACCTTTTTCTCTCTCTCTCCCCCTTCCTCCCCTTGTCTCTCTCCCCCTCCCTCCCCTTGTCTTTCTCTCCCCTTGTTTCTCTCCCCCCTCCCTCCCCTTGTCTTTCTCCCCCCCTTGTCTTTCTCTCCACCCTCCCCTTGTCTTTCTCTCCCCCTCTCCCCTTGTCTTTCTCTCCCCCCTCCTCCCTCCCCTTGTCTTTCTCTTGCTCCCTGGTGGCTAGTGGGACTTTTATGATGAAGCCAGAAGGACCCGCGAGCATTTGCATTTTTTCAGAGCATTTGCTCTGAAAAAAACCTTGTCTTATATTTGAGCAAATACGGTACTTATCACTTGGGTAACTTTTTAAACCAGACCTTTGTCCTCTTTAGTTTCAGTCATAGTGCACAAACAACTTAAATGTTGATATGTTTAAGCTTATCTAAAAGAAATGTAAATTAGTCAATTTCTTAACATGAAGTTTTAAATAGTATGTCATCAAAACATGGATTTTACGCTTTTCATTATCTATTGTTTCTGTTTTATATTATATCAATTGTTTCATTCGTTTGCTCCCCAGCAAAATTAACATTCAGGTTTTCTTTTGCTGTAGGATAGGTTTTTAGATCTCATATGATATAGTGAGTCCCTTACAAGCATGTAATTAACTTTCATAAAGTTATACCTTTATTTTTTCATGTATGTCACAAGGTACAAAAGCTGTGCATGTCAATTCTGTTAAAAGATAGCAGAAATATCTTTCTGTAACCTACATGCAATGAAGCACTTGTCAAGGCTGTCCAAGTCATTTCTCAAGGGCTGCTAACCTGCCAGTGTGTAAGGGTATCTATAATAAGCATGCAATTAACCAATTAATTTTGTGTATCACTAAGCAATATGCAAACTATTATCCTGAAAACCATGTATTCCAGTGGCCCTTAAGGACTCTCTTTGGACATCCAGCATTATATATTCAAAGGATTATCACAAGTATTCTATTGACTTATGTATTTCAATCTAGTCTACAGAGTCTTGTTTATGTGGGACAAATCTCTTGCCAGTATAAAATTAGCTTTTCAGAGCATGGGAGCATCATTAAGTAAATATATTTAAAAAAAGAAAATGAAAATTACACACTTAAAGGGGAAATTCCCTGATGTGTTTAATTTATATATGGCAGCATGCCAAGAAATATGGGAATTGAAGACAATGGTAATTGACCAAATCCCTGATTTACATATTAGAGACAGTTGCATTAAGCACTTATTAAAGTATGAGATTTGTTTGGATATTCATGCTGAGAATCTACGGTCCATAAGACACAAGAACACAATATTATTGTCTTGAAACAGAAAATAAACTTCTTGTATTGTCATTTAAATATATATTTTTTTAAAAGACTAGTGTGCAAAAATGTAAAACATGTTTTTATTTTATTATCTTGTTGTTATTTTATGTGTTCATTTTGCTGAATTTGTGTTTGTTTTCAGACATGTATGTCCTGTAATTATCATGTGTATCATGTACATTACTTTACTATATTGTGATAGGATACAAAGTGTGTAATATCTCAAACAGGTTAACACACATGAAAATGACTTAATTTTACTCCAATGTACTATCCCTAAATTCCAATCCAATAAGGCACATGTTGGGATTTTGTGAAACGTAATAATGAGGAGTGAGGATTGTAAAAATAATTACTGCATGACCAAAATTCATAATTAATGTTTCCTTTAAAAAAATGTTGAATCCATGTCACAAATATGTTAGGGTGATTTGTATGCAAATTGTAGCAGAACCAGTGTTAGATAGGCCTACCTAGTGAAATAAATTAGGGTCTATTAACTAAAAGGTGAGTTGCAGGTGAGTTGAGGTTAGATGAACATCTTATCTCACCATCTCTACCTTAATATCCACCCTCTCATCGAATCCCAAACATCTCTTCTCAATGTTTAATGCTCTCCTCTGCCCTCCTACTCCTCCGCCCTGCTCCACTCTTACGGCTCAAGACCTTGCCTCGCACTTCAAAAACAAAGTTGAGGCTATCAAGTGTAACTTCACTTCCCGTGACTTTCCCCAACTACCTCCTGCCTCGCTCCCATCCCCCAAACCCACTCTGAATATCTTCTCCCCGGGTCCAGGACACTTGTTTGCCGCATCTTCATCGCTGACAGTTCAGTGCGGCAGTTAGAACGCTGAACTGTCAGCAATGAAGTATAACGAGGCCGTTTCACCGCGGCTGCAGCCATGTAAGAGCTGACAGTTCAGTGCTGAACTGTCAGCTTTTACAAATCTAAAAGTAAAACGAAAATCCCCCCCCCTAATAAATGATTCCCAAACCCCAATAGTAACACTAAATACTAAACCCCAATACTAACACTAAAATTAACCCCAATACTAAAATTAACCCCCTAAACCCTAATACTAACCCCGACCCCTAATACTAAAATTAACCCCCTAAACCCTAATACTAACCCTAATACTAACCCCCGACCCCTAATACTAAAATTAACCCCTAACACTAAACACTAACACTAAACACTAAACCCCAATACTAAAACTAAAATTAACCCCCTAAACCCTAATTCTAACCCCCTAAACCCTAATTCTAACAAAACTAAAATCGGTAAAATACTTACCTTTAGCGATGAAATGTCCCGCGATGAAATCTCCACCTACGATCTGTGTTGTGCTGCAGAGTCGGCGGTGAAGCGGCTGCGCGGAAGCAACCGAGATGAAGAGTCCCATCCCCCTTCTCCCCTGTTCCTGAGAAAGAGGTAGACGATATGCTCTCCTGCTTGAGATCTACTGCTTGTGCGCTATATCCCATCCCGTCTCACATTGTATCCTCTCTTTCCCCTCTACTCTGTCCAACTCTAACCCATCTCATCAACCTCTTTCTGTTGTCGGAATAGTACAACCTTCAAGAAAGCCCAAATCGTACCTATATTGAAAAAATCTTCCCTCGACTTCCATCTAACTACCCTTCTCTCCTTCGTGTCCAAATTGATGGAGAGAATGGTGCACTCACGACTAACAGACTTCCTGACTGCCAATGACCTGCTTGACCCTTTTCAATCTGGCTTTAGACACTTACACTCTACTGTAAGTAACAGCCCTCACAAGAGTATCAAATGAACTTTCTGCCAAATCTAAAGGCCACTTCTCAGTGATGATCCTCTTAGATCTCTCTGCTGCCTTTGACACTGTTGACCACCGCCTCCTTCTTAACAGATTATCCTCATTTGACATAGGTGGTACGGCACTCTCTTGGATCGAGTCGTACTTATCTGAGTGCTGTTGTTTTCCCTGTACACCACCTCTCTGGGAGAACTCCTCCGCTCTTTTGGTTTCCAATACCACCTGCATGTGGATGACTCAAATCTACCTCTCATATCCTGACCTCACTCCCTCTCTAGTGTCATATGTAGTGGAGTGTCTGTCTGCCATCTCCGCTTGGATGTCTGATCGTTACCTGAAACTTATCCTTTCAAAAACAGAACTTATTATCAAACTCTGTCCCTACACCTGGGTTCACAGTCACCATTGAAAATGCTACAATTGTACTGGCTGACCGTGTCTGATGTCTTGGGTTCACTTTAGACTCTGCTCTCTCCTTCATTCCTTATATTCAGTCTTTAGCCAAATCCTGTCTGCTGCACCTAAGGAACATCGCACGCATTCGCCCGTTCCTCATTGAAGAGAGCACCAAAATACTAGTGCACTCGCTTTGACTACTGTAACAGCCTCCTGACTGGACTACCTCTGGCTCGTCTGACTCCCCTGCAATCTATCCACAATGCAGCTGCCAGACTCATCTTTCTTGCACGTCGGTCTGATTCGGTGGCTCCTCTCTGCAATGCCCTCCACCAGGTTTGTCCTTGCACAATGTATATAAATTGGTGAGATTAAATGTTCATCTCATCTCAACTCACCTGCAACTCACTTATTAGTGAATAGCACCATAAATGTCAAGGAATATTGTTTTATCTACAAATCCCACTTTTCCAAACTGCCCTCTTTACATTAATCTATTATTTCCTGGATAATTTTTGAATTAAATAACTCATTATAGTACAAGTTTGATTTTACAGATAGATGTGTATTTTTAGTTATTTTATGAACTGATGGAATAAATACCTTTTTGAAACATTAATAGTAAAGAATTTTCGAGTGTATACAATATGCTCAGTTAGCTTGTAGAAATGCCTGTTTTGATACACAAACCAGTCTACACTACATTGTTCTCACTCAGTAGGGCTTGCAGCGGTACTGTAGCCAAGTAGGGCACCAGGTGATAATTAGTAGTAGAGCTGGGAGTCACAATTCCCAACTACACATAAGTGCAGTTGATGTTTATTCACATACTCCTTATGGAACTACAGAACCATCTTGCACAGCCAGCCAAGAAACCGCAATATCCCATTATATTAACACTGCAATGTTGCTGTAGTAAAACAATAATTCACTCATAAGTGAGTTATGACTATCTATAGCATGTTTGCTTTGTGTACTACATTATCCATGATGTGCAGCCAGCCACATCAAGTCTGATGAGCATCTTGGCTAATGCAGTACAAACAGCAGCAATGCTAAACAGTTGGATCACTCTACCAGTAATAAGGGGGAGTAGATGTGTGACTAGCCATGAAAAAATATGATTTTAAGGTAACGTGTTTTGCTCAAATAGTTGACCCTCCCAAACTTTGAAACTTAATGACCAAAGTAAAGAAAACTCCAAAAACGATGAATCACGCAGCACTCAATCAAATGGATTGACAAAGACCCAGTAGGGTTGAAAAGTTGCAACTTTGTGAAAACAAACACTTGATTGAGAGCTCTGTGATTCGTTGTGATATTCCTTATGTTTTTTTTTTTTTAAATACATATATGGTGACCCAATAGGAAGTACATTTATCTAGCAAATATTGCATCACATGAAACAGTTTTCCATTTGAAATAAGCATGTTATTTTAAAAATAGCATTTTATGTTTTTATTTTCCGATTTCAAAACCCATTTGTTCCCCCACTTTTCTCTTCCCTCTGTTCCAAACGTCTGTCATATATGTCCAACACCCCCATTTTATATTGCCAAGTTACTCTTCTTTTTATTACCCTTAGAATCATGATGGTAAACATTTGACCACTGCTGGATTGCATTTGCTACCATGCTCAGCCAGCTAAATGGCCAGCTGAATATAATGATATCCGCAAACCATACCAGCTGGAAGGAAATTTTAGCCTTAAAAACCATTACCATTCCCACACCGCAAAGTACATTTCTATGCCTCCTTGCTTCTTTGCTTCATATGATGGCTACATGGATTACTGTTCCTGGGGATGGGTGGTTGCATGGGTGCTGCAACTTGGGGTTGAGGTTGCTGGTCCCCATCTCCCCTCACCTCCTGATCTTTGTTAATTTTGTGCTACATGCATTCTGAGGGTCGCAGCTGACTTCTGCACAGGGGAATCTGGAAGCATGAGAGAGTTTCCTCTGCAGGACACAACAGGGGTTCAAAAACGTTTTATGCTGTGTTGACATAGGCATGCACACTGAAGTTTCTACAACAGCAATGAGTGTGGCACTGACCAGTCAGTCTGTCCCTGTTGACAAGAGTTCATCAACAATGTATGATCCCTTCCCACTAAATGCACCCCCTTGCCACTAAATACTCCAGAGTCTATATGACTGTAGGGGACCTAAAACCATACCTTATAATCAGAGATCAATTTGGAGATGTGATTTTAAAACGACCTCAAATATAAGGCAAGGTCACCTTTCAGAGCATTGACTTTCCATTATATTCTGCAAATACAGTATATCAAGGAGCTGTATTAGGTAGCAAATATCTACTTTCTTTAGCCATATTCTGTAAGAGGCATGTTCTTTCAGTCTCAGAGTGGTCAGCATTATATTTTAAAGATCATTTTAAAAAATTCAATTGTATATGCACATTGGAACATGCAGCTTTAGGTTATATTTATTAGGGAAAACTTAGAATTATTATTCAAAAAAACACTCGATTTGGAGTATTCACCATAAAAATAATTGGAATATTTGTGCTGCTCATTCATGAATTACTACATTGAAAATAAAAGATCCAGTTGATACATGTGGTCCTTTACCTTTTGCCAAACAACTATGAGCTCCTTAATGTGTGTTCTGTAAAATAGACTATGTTAACTAAATATACACAGCTCAACAGATGACATAGATAAAGCTATTCTACTGCAATAGTGTCTGTTATTTTCTGTTACACAGACATCTCCAGCTGTGAAAGTTAGCATGAATTAGATTTTCTACATTATATGTGATTGCAATGTATAAATAACTCATTGTTTCTGGGACCAATACATCTACACATACTTTTAAGATCAATCATTGGTGCTAGCAAAATGCATTGTGGTTGCTGTAGCACTTCACTTTTTATGGATTTTAACTTTGTGACTGGCAGTATAGAGCATAAAAAAATTCCTTTGGAATATATGTATAATTGATAATCTACTGATATAACATGGCAGAGAGAAATATGACTTTTAAAATAATAATAATCTACTTTATGAGCTGTGTGAAATGTCCATATCTGTGCTAAATAGTACTATGTATGTATAAATGAGAGTTTTGATCACTGGGCTTATTAAATTATTGTTAATGTAGAACAATTAAGCCTTGGTCTCCAACATAAATTGGTGTAATTTTATAGCACACAAAAAATGTTTCACTGCTGTGCAATTTTAAGGGGCTGTGTTAGCAAATGTCTAAAAAGCTCCCTGTTTGTTAACTACAGCCTTCAATTCTTTGCAAATGTAGACATGTAACAGGTGACACCTAGTGAAGAAGTTTTGCATCTGCAATGGTTTTGCATTTCATAGCACAGAATGTTGCTCTGGGATTCTAAAGGATTATTTAACTGATTTTTGCCAGTGTGATTTGGTGCATTTTATGTGGATGTATGTAACCAATTCCTAACAGTAGCAATTTTGTTAATCATAAACATGGGGATTTATTCACTAAAAGGTGAGATGAACTTTTGATCTCACCAATTTGCCTATATATTGTGCAGGGACAATCCTGGTGAGTTTGCTTAGCAGGGGAAGCATTTTAACTGCACAATATATAGTTAAAATGGTGAGATGACATATTTATCTCACCCTAACTCACCTCATCTAACCTCAACTCACCTACAACTCACCTTTTAGTGAATAGACCCCATAATGCTATTTATACTTGAATATCATGCAACTCTTACAAAGGAGGGCATAGAGAAGTGACTGAGGATGTATCAAGGGAAGAATTTTTAGATTTTTTTGGTCAGAACACTTTCTATTCAGTTATTTATTAAGCAACTGTCTATTTGGTTATTTAGTATGCCCTTAACATACTATTAAGAAGTAGGAATACCTACTGTTCACTTATCATAGGAATGTTGTGTTAGAAGTAACCATCTTAAATAACTTTCAATTTTGAGAATGAATCTTGTGTTCAATTTTAAATATTCATATGAAAACCTGCAGTATAAACTACCTGCAGAAAAGATTAAATCAAATCAAACTTAAATATGTTAAATACAAAATACTTATAGAAAAGAGAGAGAATGTTAGGGCAGACTTTGCAACTTACTAAACCCTAGGTGCGTTGGTGGTCTCGAGGACTTACGTTTAAAACAGTGGTAGCAAATCAACTCAGAGTTTGTATATGAACCCCTAGCTAAAATTGGCAAAATGGGGATTTTTCCCACTCTACTGGAGAGATTTACCTCTCTAAATATAAATGGAGAAGCAGAGGAATATATGGGCAAAAAATCCAAATAACTGAAACCCCGACTTGCAAGACATCAGCATGTTGCTATTAAGGCATCTAAGGCCCCCATTGGATTACAGAACAGATCTATTAGACAACTCTGATTTAGATGTCTCTTTAGATGGCTCACCACAGATCTGCTTCAACTATCAACCAAAGCTGACCATGATCACAAATGGGTAAAACTCTGTGGCCATGAGGCAGGACATCAGAATGTTGATCACTGAAGTCACACATATAAGAGAGCTTGGAGTAGCAGAGATCCACTCAGAGGTACAGGCGATAGAGGCCAAAGTGACAAGCCTGGAAAGCTCGAAAAAAAAGACTCATATTCCAGAATGGAGACTCTAGAAAAACCACAGTAGGGATCTCAAAAAACAAGCAGAATCATTCAACTTACAATCAGAGTAAATTGAAAACTCCAGTCAAAAAAAAAAGATTAATTTTTGCAGAATCAGTGAGGAGGACACATAACAAACCTTATTAGATGACTAATGACCCACCTATTCCCCAATAGACATCCTATGTCTATATGCATAAAAGGCATGTTCTGGGCCACTAAGGCCCTAACTGCACCACTAAACTTTCCAAGGGACACTATTGTGCCTTTCAGGAGTATTGTGGACAAGGCTGCCATCCTAACTAATTTCGTACCCAAACCCAGTATATAAAAATGTTCCCAAACCTGATCCATTCGACCATTGCTTAGTGACACTCCTTATGTCCACTTACTGCTCATCTCTAATCCATCCAGATCACTTACTATTGGGGCCCAGCCAGAACTCTTTAAGTTAACAAAGAATCATCTATCCAAAAATGACCAGACATTTGTGAAACATTGTCTTTTCTTCTAGGACTCTCCCTACCTCCAATATTCTCCTACGGATGACTTAAACCAAGCCACCCCTTCACTCAATCCTCTTTTGAGCCTCGGGAGCTAGCCAAGAAGCACCTCATGACATCCCCAGACTGCAAAGGCACCACCCCTCTAATTCCACACTGAGACCATGAATGGTGAAGTTTGTATGTTTTCACATTTTGTCTAGTTGGGAAGAGGTGTGCAAGAAAGTGTCTAATAATGTGTGGAATTTCCAGAGTCTCAACCCCTTTGTTGATGTCTGAAAGTTGCACATTCCTGCATCTCAGTTTGTTCTTTAAGTCATAGAGTTTTCGGTGGGTGGCCTCTTGCGGTTTGTCCAACTTCCTGCTATCCAGATGTAGTGCGTACTTTCCAGGATGCTCACCTTAGTTACCAAGGACAGTACATTTCGGCCACTCCTAAGTCCATAACTTGAGACATTTCCTTCATTTGAATGTTAAAGTCTTTCCTTTTGACCTGTGAATTATCCTCCTCAGTTGGTTTCACTGGGCGACGTTCCACCTGTTGGATAAGTGCTAGAAAAAGGTTGTAATCTGAGTTATCTGAAAGCTCCAAGTTGTACCTTGGCGGCAGTTGGAGGCTGTGGCCCTGGAAAGACTGAGACAGCAGAGGTTCTTTATCTTGCAACCCACATTTCGCTTTGATCTTTATAGCCCTTTTGCTCATTTCATTGGATGTCACAGGAAGATTGATAAGGCAAAAATAAGTCAAATAGTTGGGTGGATTGCCTAGTTTCTTTCAATTTTAGATGAAGCACCAAGAGAGCACATCTGTTCTGGTGGACCATCAAGTTCTGCCCCCTAGCAGAGGCATTATTAAACACAATACTATGCACACCAGACAACCAGAAAACTGCTTGCTTTTCTCACAGAAATCCTACACTTGCAGTACTATCACCATTGCAAGGGATTCTGAGTATGCATATGCAAAAAATTTTAACAATGATCACCGTTGTACCTCATATTCACTTTATTCCTGGACCCCTTGAAGCTAATGTCTGCAGTTTTTATATAGCCTTTAAACATCGCCTGGGACAGAGGTGCAGAAGCCAGATAACCACTCATGGACTGCTGCTTTGAACTTATTGTGAACTCATCAGCATTAATTTGGTTACTGTCTGTCTGCTTGAGGCATGTATAAAGTGGATATAGAGTAAAACATGGGATTGTTAACCTAATTTGAATATGCATACCCAGAATCCCTTGCAGTGGCACTGCAAGTTTACGATATCTGTGGGAAAAGCAAGCCTTCTGACTTGTCTGGAGTGTAGAGTTATTTTACAAACCAAAAATATAAAAACCCATTACATTCGATTTCGATGTCTTTTTCAAGAAATTTCCATCCCCAGCATAAAAGGCATTCTCATAATCACATTGATGAAATAAGAAGTATATTTCTACCAATTTTACCAAACAGCAGAAGAATAGGCACGTGTCAGGATTATTTATTGCCTAGGAACTGCAGTTACATGCAGAGATTCTATTGTCTCCATAACTCCTCTTTTGCTTAGTTCCCATATTGGTTTGTTTTGTAAGACACAGATTTAGTGTAGTAGATTGGTAATCTACTGATATAACATAGTCAAATTAAGACAGAGAGAAATATGACTTTTACATTTGTAATAATCTACTTTATTAAATAATAATATCACCATGGAAATTCTTTCATTATGATTGGATTCAAAAACTGTTATCACCACTCTATTCATAAGATCTGTCAATTGGGAAGTTTAGGGATAGAAGGACATCCACATTTTTACATATGGTCCATAGTTCTCACTCAAATAACATAACATTTTCACAATAAAGTGGCCTTTTATTAAAATGATCTTTGAAATTATATTACAGAGAATTGTTCAATAAGCCATTTGCGGATTTCCAACTTTCTGTTCTTTGGAACAATGTAAAGAATTACGATTCAATTTATTCTTTTTTTTTATTTTTTTTTTGTAGTTCCCATTCTTTTGCAGCAAAGAAAATTTGTGACTGTAATTACAAAATAAGCTGCCTGCTTTTCTGCTATAGCTGTTCTGGGATCCATAGTGAGAGGCTTTTCTATCTTGATATACCATGAAGTAGTGAAGCTAAAACAGCTGTAATGCCAATATGCATGTGTACAACATCAGTTTAACCCTGCCATTACTGGACTTTTTTTTTAAAAAAGGGCTGTTTTTTAAAAATTTTTGCATTTTTAGCTGTACATTTCATCTTTCTCATTTACTGTACCCACACAAATTGTATGTTGTTTTTATGTATATTTTTTCAGGCTAAAATGTCTTTCTTAAGATAAAATTATTTTGATAATTTTATAACATTTATTATAAAAAAACAAAAAACAAATTGAAAAAAGGTTTTCAAAAGTTTACTTTAAAATTCTTTTACTCATCTACAAAAGCTAATTATAAATATTTGTTATACCACATGTTTTTACTTTTTTTGGAACTTAAAAATCAATAAGTACAAGTAGCGCATGGCTATTTCCAAATATTTTTTTTTAATTACTGATTGTAACATTGACATCTGTCATGAATAGGGCTGCCTTCAGGGCTGACAGGCGGTACAGTCATGGGCCAGGCTGCCCTGGCTGACATTTTGGGGCCCCTTCAAAAATGTAAGTAAAAGATCTCACCATCCTCTCTGCAGGCAAGCAGGCAGCTTGATGTCTATGTGCTGCCCAGGAGAACAGACATCCTCCAGTGCTGCCTCTCCTTCTCCCCATGATGTTCCTTGGTCAGAGCATCAGGGTGATGTGACCTGCCAGTGCTCAGACATAAGTCCATGAGTGGAGCACAAGTGACAGCATGCAAGGATGAAATCCAGCTGTCTTCCACTAGACACCAAGGAGCTGGAGAGTGCTGGTTGTGGTAAGGCTTTGGTATGTAATGTTGGTGATGGGGTATGTCTTGGGTGTACATTGTGGGTGCTGGGGCATGTCCTGGGTGAGCAATTTGGGTGATGGGGCATGTTCTGAGGTAAGTCCTGGGTGTGTAATGTGGGTGCTCGGGCATATACTGAATGTGCATTGTGGTTGCTGAGCCATGTTGTCAGTGCTGGGGTATGTCCTTGGGTGTGATATGGGAGATGGGGCATGTCCTGGATGTGCAATATGGGAACTGGGGCATGCCCTGGATGTGCAATGTGGGAATGCCCTGGTGTGCTGAGACAAGTCCTGGGTGTGCAATATTGGTGATGGGGCATATAATGGGTGTGCTATGTGGGTGATGGGGCATATCCTGGATGTGCAATGTGGATGATGGAATATGTCCGTGGTGTGACTATGAGTGACGGGATATGTCCTTTACATGCAATTTGGGAGATGGGTTATGTCAAGGGGTTGTTATGTGTTGCAGACAAACAATATCCCAATATATACTGAACAACTTCCCCTAGTATAGGGGATACCAATAAGTATAGGTGTATGTGACAGGTACAGGACCAAAATTAGGATATGGTCATTTATGCTTTGAGATGTGTAATTTTGATGTATTTCTTTGCAAACTAAATTTCCTATTATGCTCAGTCAGCCAAAGGTGAACTTAGGAAATATAGTCTATAGCAGGCTGCCAAGATCTAAATACAGGGCTGCTGCATTAATGACATATCAAGCTGTAGCATGGGGCCTCACAAAGCACTGGCTCTACTAGCAGTCTTTTTTCCTAAATATAATATTCCTAGAGGACCACTGATAGTCCTAACATGTCACTGATCCTCTACGGGATAGCTATGTATATTTGGAATTTCCTTTTTAACACTAACCCTAATCAACAAAAAAACATCTTCTCATTTCAAAATTCTGGGGGTGCTGGGGGAGTTCTTGGGGGACAGTGACAGGCTATTAATTTTGCAATTAGTCTTTTGCTATCTGACGACTCCTGTAGGGCAGGGAGAGATGAAGCTCACTGACTGTCACAGTGAACGGATGTGTCAGAGGGGTCCTCTGCAGACATGGTTGGTGTGCCTTAGCCATGCCTTCTGCAGTGATATAGTGGTATAACTGCAGGCATACCACAATTGGAACTGCTGGATATGCCATGCATGTCCAATGTCTTTAACGGAACATTTTCCTGTGACGTGCCTGGCAGGTCCAATGTCGCAAAGGGGTTACATTTATTTTCTGTGTAAATGTAATCGGCATTGACAATGCTTGTGTATCTCATGCTTGGAAATTTACAAGTCTTGATAAACTGAGTGCAAATATTATTTGTGGTTATGCTACCAAAATTACCATTGCTTTGTCAAGGGTACTGCATGCCTGTCACATGATGACATGTAAATAAGTAATGTTAAACAAACATATCTGGCTGAATGTTGTAAGTTTAAAGGGACTCAACTAAACACTATTTACACGGTAAATGTAGCGAACAGACAATTATCAAATATGATCTATGCATTATGTTAGTAGAATTGCAAGAAAATCCCCAAAATAAGAGATAAAAAATGTGTGCTGCATCTTTTTTATAACATCATTTGTGACTTAATATTCAAATAAACTATTTGCCATGGAAAATGTGTAATTTGCATATCAAACCACAAGGTGATGTTATAAACAAGAGACACCACAGACACAATTTGAACATATTTGTTCTCTTAATTTACACATCTGCTGATTAAAGGAATGTGTATATCATATATTACCAAGTTTTATTCTCTAAATTCTCAGTATAATAAATGTTTAGATGAGTCCCTTTAATTCTGTACAGACAAACAGCAACTACTGTGTCATGTTAGGACAAGACAAAATGTGTTGCTTATTTTGTACTGCAATTGCGGGTGCACATTAGCATCAGTGGGAATCATTAGAGTGTAGTCAAAGATGGAGAACCATAGGTTGCTGCAACTGATTTAAAATCAATACCATTATTATGCTGTCTCGAAAATCTGTTTTTTTTTTCTTTCACCGTTTATTTGCAAATTCAGCAACATAGTCTATTGTCATTATTAATAATAATAGTGCTGCCTCTAAAATGTAGTTTGTAGTTAGAAAATGTTTCAGTGCAGTTTTTGTATGTCATCACATTTCAGTCATCAATGTGCAAACATGGTAAACAACTATGTGAAACTTTCTGATTAGTTTTAAAATCCACTACTCTGATGATTTTTTAAAGTATTTTTTATTCTGATTTGCTTTAGATTCAATTTAGCATATATTCCTTCACTGGTTTCACCTTTGTTACAAGACATTACATTATCATGTCGTGTGTTTGAAGACATCACTAAAAAAAGGGGTTATTAAGCAAGTATTTAAATTGTTGCTGACCAGACGACATTCTATACCATCACTCGGTTATATGTATCAAAGACGGTGTGGAATGTCTAAGTAAAAGTCTGCGGCACGACCATTGTGCTTCCACCCATGTGATTGCTGTGATGACAAATCACGACAATCACAGCACTGACATGACAAATCCAATGGAATGTGTCTCCCTTACAATTCCAGCTTTAACGAAGGCACAGGGAAACAGGGGGAAGGAGAGAGAACGTCATTCATCAACCACCATCTTCCTTATTCCCATTTGGTATGGAAACTATCAAATCTACACCATCATATACATCATTTCAACACTAGATTGCATGGCTACAGCGATTTAAATGTCCCAATCCACATCTCTATTGATCAGACTGCATTTAGCTATACCTTCAATTTCAAGCCCTTCCATTTGGCCTAGCAGTTGTGCAGCTGTGCCAAAAGTTTGTTAGTAGAATTGCAGTTTGTTAATAGAATAGCACTGAGTTAAGTTTCTCTAAGACCCTTCCTCAGGTTCTCCAGAGCAATGTGTATACTGTGGCTTCACCAACAGGTAAAACCTATGCCTTGGGACTAGTACTCACACAACTGACCCAATCTCCTTTTGAGCCTTTGGACTCAGCGCCTCTTCCTTTTCTGTTCCAGAAGACAGCCTTTCTAGTAGCCATTATTTTGACCAAAATAATAGGATTACTACAGGCTCTGACCACAGGTAAACATTTCTTACTTTTTTCCAGACCGAGTAGTCCTTTCCTTACCTCTGGAGTTTCACAGAGATCAGGCCATTGTGCTTCCAAACTTCTTTCCAAACCCTAGCAATCAGGAAGAAGCTCTGCTCTATACTTTAGCTTGAAGTAGGTGTGTGTTCATCTATCTTTCCAGAATAAAGAAATGGCATATATATTTAAATGTCTTAATCTGCTGCTCCAACAAGGTCAGTCATTACATCTAAATTCACAATTTCCCGCTGATCTTTCTACATTTCTGGAGCAGTCTGCACACATTTGCAAAACACTACTGCCTGGTTGATCTGGTCAAGAAATAACTTAACTTTTGGGGAAGGGTGTTAAATATCATCTAATCAGGTGCCTGTTAATGCCTTCTTTTCTTCCCACCCTTTTATTTTTTAAATCTCAAATTATGTGCCATAAGGGACACACTTAATACATTTTTTCACCTTTGCAGTATATATATTTACCGGAGTTTTCTTTTTTTTTCAGTAGGGAGCCCTTGAGTGGTAACTAGGGTAAACACCTAGACGTCAGTTCAGTAAAAACACGTTTTAGGCCAATGTTAAGTCTATGGAGGCAGTAGCAAAGCTAATATTTTTTAAAGAAATTCCTATTTGTACTTTTGTTCTGTTTTCAGGACAGTGCAGAGCAGCACATCTGAGAAGGTGCTAAAGAATAAGAAGGATTTTCTTTAAAAACCCAATGGGGACAAAAGTGTTGATTTCTGTTTTGGCTAACTAAGGCTTCCGTAAGTATACATGCCTTTGGAGAAAGTTATACATATATTTTCATTTGTGAGACTCAAGCGCTGGTTTCCTAGATAGACATACCATTTCCGACCTCTTCCAGTCAAAAAGTGCTCAGCATATTTATGGACTGCATCTTCTAGCTCATTTTATTTTATACATGTTTTTTTTAATTCTCTTTGTTCATTAAATATTATTGTTGTTCATCAAATCTGGATCATCTCATACCTTGGACAACTATTCTTACAAGTGTATGTGCTTCTCCGTATGACATACATGGAGCTGAGCTTGTGAGTAATTTTATTACCATCCACAAAATCATTTAATATTACATACTACTCTATATATACATTTTAATATTTTTTAGACTGGATCCCTATGTGGCATTGCTACCTGGAAAAGTGCCACTGTTTGTTTATAGCACTATTTTGTTGTGGTCTTTTGTGAACACCTTGCACAGGGTTTATTCTCTCTTGTCTTTACCTCTGACTTACAAATGTACCAAGTCACTCTTAATGAAACACATTGGGGGTTATGTATAAAGGTAATTTCAAGGACAAAGTTATAAAAGTAATCTAATCAGCAGGAACCTTCAATTGGTTTCCATGGTGTCTGGACCATGTTTAAAACTTTGCCCCACAATTTACCTTTACACATTGTGCTTTAACTTTATTTCCTACAGTCTATTATATTTAATGTCCATCATGTTTAAAAATACAAGTAGGACGTAGTTTTGCTGTAATTTAAAATCTGTACTAATACATAAGTATTCCAAAGGTTTTCTGCCAGAAATGTAACATGAAAACTGCACATGCATATGTATAGCTATTGTTAGACACTTGCAGTGATTTAGTCATGGTTATAATGCAAGAATTAAACTAATCTTCAAGTGTTAACCAAATTACATGTTTTATGTGAATGCAGTCCCTGACAGAAAATAGGATATCTCTTTTGGTAAAAGAGTGCAATATATATCTTGTTGAAAAGTGTGTTTTTATTTCGAAAAGCACCCTGAATAACCAGATTGATTTTTTCCAGGCATCCTTTTAACTCACACCAAAATGATATGTGTTCTTACAATACTGATCTAATAAGCAGCAGAGGAGTACCATGTTAGCCAGCAGAAAATGCAATTTGTCAAGAGAAAACCAATAAATGGCTGTGTAAAGATGATACTTTTATTGACTGTATGATGTTATTAGATGAGAGGCTTCAGAAACACTTCAGTCTCTTCTTCAGGCAAAAAAAAAATCCTTTCAGGATATTTCAAGTCCTTTTCTGAGTTAACACGGAGGGAAGAATAGTTCATGTAGAAACAGCAAAACATAGAATGTGTCAACAGAGAACCATTCGGGCCATCTAGTCTGTCCAGTGTTCTGATTACTTTCATTAGCCCCTGGCCTTAGCTATATCTGGGATAGCCTCATGCCTATCCCACGTATGCTTAAACTCCTTCACTATACTAACCTCTACCACTTCCACTGGAAGGTTATTCCATTCATCCACTACCCTCTCAGTAAAGTAATACTTCCTGATATTACTTTTAAA
Organism: Pelodytes ibericus; assembly: GCA_036172795.1. NCBI lineage: Eukaryota > Metazoa > Chordata > Amphibia > Anura > Pelodytidae > Pelodytes > Pelodytes ibericus. The sequence goes on along the minus strand of CM069857.1, from coordinate 225,493,931 downwards.
CCTTTGCCCCTCTAATTTAAGACTACATCCTCTTGTTGTGTTTGTACTGTGCACACAAGCATTCAAGCAATATATTGCTGTAGGGTTTATGGGGGTAACCCACTGTGGTATAATTAAGCAAAGGGGATACATAGCACGTAATTATCATTTTAATAAAAGAGGGTTTTGAGAGCAAAAACTTGTATCCTGTGTTTTTGCAAGTTTTTTATGCAAAGGCAATAACATGTATCTACCACTTATTCAAAAAGTATACATATTTTCAAAAAAAAAACACAAGCGCTGGTATAAATGATGTACAGTTGGGTGTTGATGAAACAAATTTAATAGAGACTGTAAAAGCACAAATAAAATTACAATACAGTATGTATTTTTGTTTTCACTTTTACAGTATATATTTAATTTGTTCATCCACACCCAACTGATCATTATATATACGATTGTTCTCTTCAATATATTTATATGTTGCACTTTCTTCTTTAGGGAATTAGTTAACTGCCCATTGATGCTAGTAATTTTTCTTCCATCTTTCCTCCTGGTGCAGAGTAATTTATAAGTTCTCAAAAAGAAAAGAGTAATATGGGCAGAACAACACAGACACTGGGCAGAGGAAGATTGAATATTGAAGAACATTTGTTGGATGCAGTCTAAATGAAAAGATTGGAAAAAGCGCAAATACTGTAAAGTAAAATAAAGGAAAATTGTATAATCAGATCTATATTTGCTCTCTAACTTGAACACAATTTGCTTTGTGATCAACAATACCTACAAATAAAACAGACATAATTGAGTGAGAGGAACCAAGCAAAGGCAAGCATCTGTCCATATCTCGGAGTGCACCATGGGTTAACTTCTTCCCATATTTCATAATTAAAAATGGTTTCAGGTGATAAGAATCAAAATTAGGAGGCAATAAAGCAGAAAAAAGTACGTTTTCATGCCTTTATAGAAACATAGAATCTGATTGTCATAACTATTTATGGGATTGACCCCAATGTTATTATATGTTTAGTCTTGTTTATACTTTTTCTTTGAAATAGCCTTCTGCTTACCAATGACCTTGACAAACTGGCCCTTAATTTTTTGCTTAACAGCTAGTCTATGCATCCACCAATTTAGCCTCATCTCCTGCCAATGCTGATCTCCTTCCCTGTAATCTTTAGCACCCAGGACACCAAGCCATTAATCTAAAATGTGACCATGGAAGTATAATAGAAATGCTTTGGAAAGAAAAAATGTGATGAAAAAGTAATAAAAAAAAGTATGCGCCGATTAATAATTTCTTTATTTGGCTTGCAGCTGTTTTGTCAATCTGAGCTAATGCATCAACTTTTTCTTCTTTTTTTCTTCTGTGTGTTTTTAATAACTTGGATCTGGCTTGTACCCATTTCTAGAACTCCTCACACATTTTCTGATGCTGAATGAAAAAGTTGCATTCAATTAGTTAGCATTAATGTAATCAACAGGCTCAATGTTTCTTCTTTTAGTAGTAAAGCTATGAAATGTTCTCCCATTATATTCATTTATACAGCAACCCATTGTCATTTGAGTTCTCTTTGTATTCATAATGTGTACCATTTCATTAGTCAAATTTTAATTTTATTTGGAGACCTTTGGACTAATCCATTTTACTTACAGTTTTGATGATTGACTCATAACCTTCCTTACATAACCATTTGACAGTAATTTAGCATTGTCAAATTAGATGTTACTTATTTATTTTACTTAAATATTGAGCAAAATTAAATTAATTTTTAAGAGATATTTTACAGTAGTTGGCAGAGAGAATCATCCATTATGAATGTGCCCAGGTTCTAAAAACAGATTTTTAACCTTTATTTATTATGAACATTTAATGGTTAAACTTAAAAAAAAAGCTAAAGGTTAAGTGTTGGTAAAATTTGAAAGAAGATTTTATAAACTGTGTGCACCTTTGCATGCATCCTTGTAATTCAGTAAAACATAGAAGGAACATTTGCTCATTGTGTTTTTATTGCTTCTTTAACATATTCATCTAACACAATTAATTAAATAGATCATTCTACCAAAGGGAAAACAAATACAATTAGTTTTGAATCAAATAGTATTTATTGAATACCAATTAAAAATATACAATGGCATAGGTTTAATGGCCCCCATTAAATACCACACCTGTCAAAGTTATAGTACCGCATTCTATGGCAACACAAACCACTAAATTACGTCTGCATGAGGGAATAACAGTGTTTTGTATAAAACGCTTCCTCCCAAAAAAATGTTAATTTAATATTATGGCATCTGAGGACGCTGTTTACTTGTCAGTGAAAGCCGGAAGGTAGAGACTCCAGCATAATTTTAAAAAGACTGAAACACCACTCCGGAGTTCAGTCTTTGAAACATTATTGCTGGATGAATCTGACACTTGTTTGCTGAACTGCTGGTGAACGATCACTGCTTCAGTGCCTCACCAGATTAACCATTTGGATTTCCCTTGCTCTCCTGGAAAGACTGTCCATTATCTTTCTGCCCACTATCTTCCTGCCCACATATTTGGAAAATAATCCTGTCTTTGATAATGTTACAACAACTTACTTTGCTCCAGTGTTCAATAAACCTGAAAAGTGCATACCATGTTCCTGTGCATATAACCATTGTATTTCATACTTACATACAAACTTACCCTGCTCCTATGTTCACCAGAACCTGCATAGTAAGAATTGTGCAAATACCTTTCTCCTCTGATTATAATTTCTGCATATTGGATCTGTGCAAACACCTATTATTGATGCATTTAAAAATTGTGCAAATACCATCAATGCTTCAGTGTTAATCATTGTTGCCTGTCAGATCTGTACCATTTCCTTGGATTCATCATATAAGGACTGTGTTTGTTTAATTCTTGTTTCAAGCAATACAAGAACTAGATATAATGATTGTATACGTGTTTGTTTTGGCCCATTGGAAAACACTGTCCTCATTTACTTTGTATATTTCTACTTAACTCTGTTTCATCCTTTAAATTAAAAAAATCCCCAAGAAAACAAAATCATTGTTGTATTCTGGATGTGACAACTTTTCAATTAAGCTATTTATGTATACAAATTGTACAGTGTAAAATAACATTCAAAATCCTACCTGAAAAAAATCAGTCACTACTTGTATTAGTCTCAGCTAGGAAACAAACTAGTAGATTTGCAGGCAGGTACTTAGTAAGATAAAAAGACAAAATATGGAAATATGTCTAATACTACTGCCCACTAAAAGAAATATAATACATGATGAGATTTTGCTGAATATTTTTGAATTTAAGTTTAGTGTTGATTGAAGGGTGATTGAAAAAAGTAATTTAAAAGTGAGAGTATTATGTTTTTTACTTAATATAAGCCAGAGAGATAATAAACCAGAAGTATCAAAATTGCAATTATTTTCTGCACATGAGGCCATTTGAATTACAAATCTACTGCATTCAAGTGATCTACAAAACATACTGTATGTTCCCCATTTAATTCTGTGTATCAAGCAACCCATTGATTAGCTCATACAGACCATTTATAGATATATATGGTTGTAGACATCTATTATTATAACTCTGGGCACAAATCAAAGGCATTTTTGTTGTGTCTTGGCTCTTATGAGAATTAACTACATGAATGGCATCAACAGAAATAGCATTAGTCAATAAGTTCAACTTGACATTTTTTACAATAAATAATGATCTACCTAAGCAGAGCATATTGCTCACTTTTTCATTATATAGTTGATACAAAGCTGGATGCATACTTCATCCATATCATTTTTAATTTCCTGTTTCTGTCCTTTTACTTTCTTATGACACTTTTTTATGTAATGGGCACTATTCAATGATGTCAGCTATCACGTCTCACAGACAATTTTCTGTTGGAGGCTATGCGACCATTGAAGAGAACCGAATGATGGCTCTCTGTAGACTAAGCACAGATATACAGTACCAAAAATGTATTTACCATACATAAAAATACAAAAAAATAAGTAAAAGATAAAGATTTCGGCATTGCCATTAATTTTTTGTCTTATAGCACAGCTTTGATGAGACAAAGGTGACTTTTTCCCAATGATTAACTTATTCAATTGCACATTCTAAGTCAATAAATTAACATTACTCCACTTACTTTTCAATTATAAGTATCTAGAAATTAAAAATAAAAGTTGAAATGGGAATTCACCATCACATATGTCAATCAATAACAGGAACTCTTGGCTAGGTGTATCCCAATTCTAATTCAGCTTGCAATAAACTTTTTTAAACAGTGAAAGAGTGATAAGCGCTATAAAGTAACAATAATTAGAAAATCAAAGCAGCAAAAACACTAGTGTCGCTCCACCAAACAAACACAATAACAGTGACCAATAACAAATAAAAAAGTGTTGCGCTAAAGGTGATATAAAAAAAGAGAAAAATACTTATCTCAGAAAAAATGTATACTCAGTCGATATATATATATATATATAAAAGAAAAGAAACATATAATGTGTAGTACAGTACGAAAAGGGGCCTGGATGAATAATAATCCCCCAAAAGAACCTTACTCATACATTTATGAGCCTATACTTGGCTCTCAGTTGTAACCGCACAGAGGACTACAAGTCCTATTATCCACAATGGAGTGGAACACACACAGGTGAGATAAAAAGAGCTTAGGGATATCACCAGTCTCTTCGTTGTAAAACCGGGAATGTCCCATAATTAAGAAACTTTTCAACGACGAGAATCATGCAGTGCAGAAGCCGACTTCCGGGTACGGACCTCGTATGACGTCAAAATAGCTGCGATGCGTTTCACCCAGTGGGGGCTTCTTCAGGCAGTGACGTTTATAGGAGGCATCCAAGTATTTAAATATTTCCACTAACGCGTTGTCATAGCAACAAGTCACAATATCCAAGTCACATGAGGAAAAAACGTCAGCATCCCCCAGACGCGGAAGAAAGTGACATAGCTTGTTAAAAAAGTATATGTACACGAAAGTCTCACTCGAGATGTGTATGACCTTCACCCTCAAATTCATTATAAGGAGCATCATTATATAAAACGAGTATACATAAAACAATAAAAAACAGAAAGCATAAAAAATGTAGAGTATATATACATATATATAAATACATATACATACATATACACATACACATAACCAAAGCTGCAAGAAGAAAAGGGAAGATGGTTATCTTACATAACAACCAAATTACAGATCCATGTATATATAATATAGTAGCATTTAATAAATTACTTTGCTTTATGTATTAATGGTGATACACAACCCAAAACATTGCACATATCTTAAATCATTTTGGTATGGGCTAACTAGAATCCAATCACACAAAAACATATGTATAAAATACACATACACCAGCAAAGTGCTAACATCAAGAGCATATATACATAATCCATATCAAATTAATTTCTAGAGAAAATGACACAACTCAAAATCCATATTCAGACCCCTGGGGGCTAAGGTGTCCAGTTCAATAATCCACCTAATTTCTGCTTGTCCCAAAGTCTTAATTGTGTCACCCCCTTGTCATTGTGTTTTAGGTTGATCTATGGCTATAAATTGAAGTTTGGAAGGATCTTTTTGATATTCCGTGGAAAAATGTTGGGAGACGCTGTGTTTTTCATAACCATTTTTTATATTCCTAACGTGTTCTCCCATGCAGATATTTAGAGGTCTAGAAGTTCGCCCTATATAATATATTCCACATGGGCACCACAACACATATATGTCACCCTTAGATTCACAGGTTATCACCTCCTTAATTGTATAACTTTTATCAGTATGAGGATTTTTAAAAACACAAGTAGTTTTCTTTTGAACTTTATGTGTTTCTTTACAGGCTTGACACATTTTGCGTCTGTGAAAACCCACCAGATCTCCAAAGTAACTCTTATTGTGTCCTAATTGTTTAGTTTTAGTTGCCTTTAAGAAACTATGACTTAGATGACTTTTTAATGAGGGGACACCCCTATAAATAATTCTGGGGAATGGGCCCAGTAGGGGTTGTAATGTAGAGTCTTGTAGTAGTACTGGCCAGTATTTATTGATTTTCATACGGAATTGCTTGCTATTACCGCTAAAATTCGTTATAAACGGAATCTCTTGTGACTTAGGTTTAATAATATCTATTTTCGTTTTCAGGAGCTCCTGTCTATCTAGTAGACTGACATCGTGAATAGCTTGCTCTATAGGGGTAACATTATATTTCTTATCGGCAAATTTTTCAGAAAGGTCACTACAATTTCTCCTGAGTCTATATAATTGGCTCTTCGGGACATTTAGGAGCCAAGGTAAGAAGTGACAACTATCTGACTCAATTAAACTGTTTGTGTCTACACTTTTAAAAAAAAGTTCTAGTTTTTAAGTCCAAAAAATTAACCTATTGTTTACTGTAATCTGCCACCAACTTAATGCCCCACTCAATTGAGTTTAAAAAGAGCAGAAAAGATTCCAACGATGTAGAGTCACCCTTCCATATAAAAAACATATCATCAATATATCTCTTGTAGAGCACCAGGTTTGCAGCCCAGGTATGCTCACCATAAACAAAGGACTCTTCCCAGAATGCCATGAATAGGTTTGCATAGATGGGGGCAAACCTGGTGCCCATAGCTGTACCGGTTAAATGTAGGTAAAATTGGTCCTCATACCAAAAGAAATTGTTCTCCAGTATGAGGAGGATACCTTCCAAAATATAGTTAATCTGTGACTCTGGCATGGTTGCTGCTCTCGGAAGAAAATATGCAATGGCTTCACAGCCCTTCTTATGTTGAATTAAAGTGTATAATGAGCTCACATCACATGTGACTAATAAAAAATCTTCCTGCCATTTAAAACCTTCTAGTTCATGAATCAGATTCATAGAGTCTTTTAAATAAGATTTAGTTTGTATAACCAAAGGTTGCAGTAGGGTATCTATATATTTAGAAAGACAGGATAGTTAAGAATCAACTCCTGCCACAATAGGCCTCCCTGGTGGATTAGTGGAGTGTTTATGAATTTTCGGCAATATATAAAACACTGGAATTTTTGAATGTAGTGGATTTAAATACTGGTGTTCGTTTTTATTTAAAATCTCAGACAAGAAACCTTTATCTAGAAATCTAGTTAATTTAACTCTAATACTAGAGATAGGATTACAATCAAGGAGTTTGTATGTCTCTTTATCACTAAGTTGTCTACCTATTTCTGAAGAATATTGTTTTTTATCAGCGGGTTTAATAACAAATTGTTCATTATTTTCCAAGGTTTTTAAAGCTACCATTTCTCCTTTAGACAAATTATGTTGACATTTATTTAAGTTTTTAATGTTTTTAATATCATGAATGACCATTTTCTCAAAAGTTTTTATGTCATCTGACTTCATATGTCTTGGGAAGAAAGTGGATCTCTCTTTTAGATTAGTATGTATATAGGAGTCTTCATGGTTATATATATTTTTGGTGATAGGATTTTTTATAAAAAAATGTTTTAAACATAAAGTGTGTATCAATTTCTGTAAATCAATATATGTATTAAATGTATTGATTATTTTGGTTGGGGCAAACTTAAGACCTCTATTTAAAACTCTAGTTTCCTCCTGCGTTAAAACATGAGAACTAAGATTAAAAATACCTATTGGTTCTACCATCTTTTTTCTTTGTTGAATTCTTTGTCCTGCCCTGTTTCCTTTATATCTGGACTTCTGGATCTTTTCTGTGGTGACATATTTAAGTTGAATTCTCTCATCTTGTATCCTTTCTGCCCTTGGCCTAAAAAAGTGCTACACTCCTGAGGATAATTGGCAAAGGACTCAAAGCGATTCTTTAAAGGAATAAGATTCGGATTGTTAAGGGGTGTATACCGTATTTGCTCGATTATAAGACGACCCTGATTATAAGACGACCCCCCAAACTTTGGATATTCCATTAGGAAAAAAACTAAAAGCCTGAATATAAGACTACCCTATAGGAAAAAAGTTCAACTTGTATATATTCACATGTAAATTGCTTTTTTAATAAAAAATTATGATATCAAAAAATGTATTTCTAGTTTTTATTTCTTTTTATGTGCCAATGCTGCCTTTCTCTTTCCCTTGCCCCCATTTTTCTCTCTCTCCCCCCTCCCCTTGTCTGTCTCTTAACCCCCTCACTCCCCTTGTCTCTGTCTCTTAACCCCTTCCCTCCCCTTGTCTGTCTCTTAACCCCCTCACTCGCCTTGTCTCTGTCTCTTAACCCCTTCCCTCCCCTTGTCTCTGTCTCTTAACCCCCTCCCTCCCCTTGATTCTGTCTCTGCCCCCCTCCCTCCCCCCTGTCTCTCTGTACCCCCTGTTTCTATGTCCCCCTCCCTCCCTCCCCCTGTCTCTCTGCCCCCCTCCCTCCCTCCATCCCCCTGTCTCTCTGCCCCCCCTCCCTCCCTTCCCCTTACCTTGATCCCTGGTGGCTAGTGGGGGCAGCCGGGGGATGTCTGCACGATACTTGCAGACAGCCTCCATGCTGCCCAACACGGCAGTCTATTATGACGGACAGCTGTCCGTCATAATAGTCTGCCGTGTCGGGCAGCATGGAGGATGTCTGCACTTATCGTGCAGACAACCCCCAGCTGCCCGATTGTCCCTGGTGCCTAGTGGGAAGTACCCGGCTTCTTCACAGAAGCCCCAGCGGTCGTGCCAGGCAGAAGCAGGGGAGTCTGCGCTCTTTGCGCAGACATCCCCTGCTGCTAGAGAGGGGGATCCAGGTCCCCTGCAGCTCTGCTGGGGACCTGGATCCATGTCTTATAGTCTGACCTCAATTTGAGGTCAGATTATAAGAAGACCTCGATTATAAGACGAGGGGTAGTTTTCAGATTTTTTTTTCTGAAAAAAACCTCGTCTTATAATCGAGCAAATACGGTATGTTCTCCCGTATGGTTTCTTAACCTGTTGCCAATCTGATTCAAAATCGGTTGGTCTATGTATGTGAGAAGTATTCTGCTTCTGTGTCTGAGGTCTAGTCTGATAATTTCTTGATTTAGGATGACCTCTAGGGGCTTGATATTGGTTCCAATGATTAGAAGAATATTGTCTATATTGTCTAGAGGGGTAATTATTAGAGTGTCTGAAATTAACCTCCTTATTATTGTTAAATCCTTTATTGTTGAAGGGGGTAGGAGTGAGTGTGCCTTTGTTTCTAGAAACATTCTTAAGTACCATTGGTGTAGCTACACATTCAAGTATAATTTTGGAGAAACTTCTCACTAGACCATTTTTATAATCACATTGGTCCCTAAGAAGCTTCTTCTTTTTTCCTTCCATAGTATCATTTTCCAATTTTTTCAAATGGGTTTTCATTTTCGTGATAGTTTTTATCCTCCAAGTTTCTCAAATCATGGTCAATTTTAGACAAATCATCACGTCTAAAGCAAAAATTAAACTCCATCAATTTATTAGTGCAATCTTCCAGAATTTTATCCCAAAAAAGAAGAAAGGTCTGGTCTTCCTGATAGCAGGTAGGACGTTTTAAAAGACAAGGCCTCTAGGAGTAATTTTATCTTTCAAATATCTTTCTAGGGTCCCTATCTCACATTTAGATTTAATCTCCTTAGTGAGGAGGTTCTCCAATTGTAAACATAAGTGATCTAAAGAGTTATCAGTAGAGTTAACATCAACCGGTGTGTCACTGTCAAGCGTGCAATCCAAAGTGCATTTGAAATTATTTCTAAAATCCAAAAATGACATAATGTGCAAAAAACAGCAGCTTATCACGTGGTAGTTTTTTTTGTCTACACTTATTTTTGGGTTATATTTTAATAAACACACACCTTTTTAGTAAGTTGGATAGTTGCTATGTGATACTTGTTTACAGAATAGACTCCATCTCTCATCCACGTTCCGTTACCTCAAGGAATGCCACCAGTGCCCTGGAAAGGATATGATTGTGGTAAGCCATTTTACTGGCTTTCTTTCGAGGTACAGTGTAATTTCTTATTGTTTTAGTACCTGTACTTTAGTAACTGCATGAATCAGTATTATAAAAGCACAAGCAGTTCAAGTTTGTTAACCATTATTGAACTTGGGTTACATGGGAAATGTAGTGCTCAACAGCAAGAGTACTGAAGGGTAGCCCATGCTGGTATAGTGTGTAAATACATATGTGTACTAAATCGACGTAATGCCACTTAGCAGCAGTGTTAAGTTTTCTTTGTTTGTTTGGTACACTTTGGAAATGATGATGTTCTATGCCCACTAGAATGAAAAATACACAATAGGGTGTCAGAATACTTTACTACATCAACACTAAATTCTTTACTACATCAACTACTAAATCAATATCGTTCATGAAGTATCAGTAAGGGGAACGATCATAACATTCTGTCAGAGAGAGCAGAACCTATTTAGGTATTAATAAAATGATAAATAAGCATATTTCTAATTATACATTATAGATTAAATACAATATAACTGCTGTAATGGGTAATTTAGATTAAAATTTAAAAATATATTGGTTCTAAAGTATTTATTTTTGTGAAGTACATCAAAGAGAATGAGGCCAAACACTTGTTGGTAGAGAACCATACAGAGGAAAGTTAATGATGCGAAACATCAATTAATATCTGAATATCTCTCCTACTGATCATGAATTAGCTTATTATAAATGTGGGAAAATGTTAAACATAAATCATGCAAATTGGTTGCAATCAGTTTATTTGAGTGGAATACTTCTCTCATGCAATTTGTATCTCTATTCTGTTTATTGAAGTAAAAATAAAGTTTATAGAAATAGTGATGATGGACCCCACTTAGGAGAAATGTTTTTGGAGCAGCTACCTAATCACCAGGGATGTGTTCTCTCGGCACAACAAAAAGGATATGCAAATAAGGAAAGATGGTGGGAGCGCTAGGAGAAAGAATAAAGTGTTTTCTTTTTAATAAGGGATTTTTCAAAGTGTCATATCCTGGCAGAACCTGTTTCAGTATTTATCTTAATTTTTAATAGAATCATTTTTTTTTTATAAAAGATACAGTTTAAAACCATGATCCTTAAAATACATACAATCTGTACACATTCATTCCTTATAGTTTGAGGCTATTACAACGCAGTATGGTTTGAGATTTGACCTGACACATTTCGCCGTTACACCACAGCTTCCTCAGGGGATCTAAGAGGTTACAAGAGAATAGGATCTTTACCAATTTTCTTTAAGTGAAGGTCACTTTCCACTGTGGCGAAATGTGTATTTATAACAGGTGTTGTGTTATAAATAGTGGGCGTGCCTTCAAACGAAATACTGTGCTTCTGCAGTTCCTCTGCTGGTTAGCTTTTCACTCATAGACAGACCTGTCTATGAGCGAACTGCAGGGAATTGAAATGGGAATTTCAAACGTTAGGCCAATGTAGGTAAGTTGGAAAAAATTCTTCAATGCAGCAGTTTGAAGTTCTTGTCTCAGTTCCCTGCAATTCTTTCTTTATTGAGTAGACCCTTATATGTATTTATTTTCTTGCTAAAGTGTAATATAAATGTTGAAAGAATATTTTTAAATCATTGATTTTAGGGCAAAGGATTATGATTCTAATGCTTGAGTAATAGACTTCTTTATTATGCAATAAAATTTACAGTCATTTTCCAATGCACATTTGTGAAAAAAAATTTATGCCAAAAGGTTAGAACTGTTAAAAGAGTTTGCCCTGCAGTATTTTAAGCTTAGTTCATAACAGAGTCACCATAACCATTATCTAAGGATTTTTATTTCAATCTATCTACTCAATATTTAAATCTCCAATAAAGTTTTAATGATACATTATTCATTGTCAATTTTGAAATACACTATTTAAGGACTTTTAACTTGTCTTTTGTGTTTTCAAAGTGCAGTCCCGTAAGTCGAATGGGCATTACAAACATAGATACTGAATTCGATCCCATAGTCAATGTTATACTATTCAATATTTTAGTGATGTTTTTTTTTTAGAGGGGCAATTCCACTTACAAATTAATATTTGTATTTAAACACTGTATCATACAAATAGTTTGTATCCTCAACACGTCCTAGCTCATAAAAATGGCATATAAAGTTTAAAAGAGTTATGTCTGTTGCCATAACAACAGCACCAAAATATGCAGAAATTAACCCCTTAACGACAGATGACCTGCCAGGCACGTCACGGCAAATCGAGGACTTGCCGACAGGTGACGTGCCTGGCACGTCATGCACTAAACTGAGTAAAGACAGCGACCAGCGGTCGCTTTCTTTACTCTAACGGTGTTGCTACAATGCCTCTAGGTAGAGGCATTGTGCAACACCCCCCAAATGTGCAGGGGCGTGCTACGATCACTCCACGGAGTGATCGTAGCAGCCATTTAAAAATGGCTGCGCCCACTGCACACATGTGCCAGCGAGGCACTTAACAACACCTTCAGGCTGCCCAGAGCCGATGGTGGTCGCTCTCCTGTACAGGCAGCGTTTCCCTTCTAATGGCAAGAGCATCGGAAGTGAAAGTATTTCACTTCCGATCCTCTAGGGGGAGCCAATCGATGCCTGCACAACAGATCTATGTGATCTGTGTGCAGGCATGTATGGTAAGTGCTCTGATGAGCACTTACCATACTGTCAAAGGCAATATTACTAAATATTGCCTTTGACAAGTATTGATCTGCCTCCCTCACCTTACTAGTTATAGTAAGGGAGAGAGACAGATCAGATAAAGTAAAAAAATAAAATAAAATAATAAAAAAAATATTTAATAAAATTTTAAACACCAAGGGCTTTTATAAAAGCCATTTAACCCCTTCCCTGCCATTGATCGCTGTGTACGCAGTGATCATACACAGCAGCACATTTTTTGCTGTCTGTGCATTTTTTAGGGGTTCCTTTTTTTTTTTTACTGTAATTCATTACAGTATAAAAAAAAGCTCTTTTATGAGAGATTAACCCCTTTCAAGCTGTAGATCACTGCCTAAGCAGCGATCTGACGCAAATGCAGCAATCTTGCTGCAGAAGCATTTTTACATTTTTTTTTACTTTTTTATTACACCCGTCACGTGTTAATTATACCCGCTAGGGGACTACGTTTAATGTAAAAAAAATTTTTTTAGCTGTCTGACCGCATGTATAGCGATCAGTAACAGCTGATAAGTGACAAAGGTGGGTTGGCGTTTGCTTAGATGAGCATCACCATTCGTCTGGTTAGATCAATATTTGTAAATATTTGATCTGACCCGTGTAGATCTGCCTCCCTCTCACTTGAGTTTTAGTGAGGGAGGGAGACAGAGCTGTATAATGTAAGTTTTTAATTATAATATATTTAATTGAATTGAGACCCAAAGGCTTTTATAAAAGCCGTTTCCAGTATTTAACCCCTTCCCTGCAATTGATCGCTGTGTACGCAGTGATCTTACACAGCAGCACATTTTTTGCTGTCTGTGCATTTTTTTAGGGGTTATTTTTTTTTACTTTGATTTATTACAGTATATCAAAGGCTCTTTTAAGAGCTATTAACCCCTTCCTTGCCGTATATCACTTCCTAAGCAGCACATATGGTCACTGCCTAAGCAGTGCATATGGTCACTGCCTAAGCAGCGCATATGGAGCAATCTAGTCGCAGAAGGATTTTTTTTTGCTATCAGCATTTTTTTTGTCAGACTCGCTAGGGGTTAGTTATACCCACTAGGGGATTACGTGTATTCCTTTTGAAGCTGTCTGAACGCGTGTATAGCGATCAGTAACAGCCGATCAGTGGCAAAGGTGGTTTGGTGATTTCTCAGATGAGCATCACCATTCGTCTGGTTCGTAAATATTGTTCTGACCCTTATGGATCTGCCTCCCTCTCCTCACTTGAGTTTTAGTGAGGGAAAGAGACAGATCTGTATAACATAATTTTTTAATTGTAATAAATTAAATAAAATGTTAAAAAATTGTGAGTCCCAAGGGCTTTTATAAAAGCCATACCCTTTGTATAGTGTAGTGTATTAACCCCTTCCCTGCCACTGATCACTGCACAGCAGAACCTTTTTTCTTGTCTGTGCATTTTTAGGGGTTAATTTTTTTGTACAGTACTACAAAGGCTCTTATAAGAGCTATTAACCCCTTCCTTGCTCTACATGTTCAAATTCCAAGTTTGAAAATCAAAAAGCGCACCTCTCAAATGTAGCCTTTCAACACCCAACAAAGCTGACAAAGCTATGCATGGGTGGTATCCCTGTGCTCGGGAGATGTTGCTGAACATATATTGTGGTATTGTTTGTCAGTGACACATACCGAAATATGTGAATTTGTGTCTAAAGTACAATGTATGTGGGAAAAAATACACAATAAAAGGACTACCACAAACTTTGACAAAGGCTGGTGGTAGAATTGGTGCATGGAAAGTGTTAAAATAACACCATTTAAAATAGCCTAGGGTGTCTACTTTTACAAAATATATACTTTTTGGGGTAAAATACACTGTCCTACTTTAAAAAAAAAGTCCCAAATGAAAGATGGGCTCAGGCTGGCTACACGTCAATATTCCAAGTTGAAAATGCGCACCTTCACAATGTGGCCCTTTTAGCCCCCAAACAACCCAACAAACCTATGCATGGGTGGTATCCCTGTACTCAGGAGATGTTGTTGAACACATATTGGGTTATTGTTTGGCAGTGACACATACCAAAATCTGTGAATTTATGTCTAAAATACAATATTTGTGAAAAAAAAACACACAAAAATTACTACCACAAACTTTGACAAAGGCTGGTGGTAGAATTAGTGCATGGAAAGTGTTAAAATACCACCATTTGAAATAGCGTAGGGTGTCTACTTTTAAAAAATATATGGGTTGATGGGGTAAAATACACTGGCTGGTTTCAAATATGTCCCAAATGGGACATGGGTGCAGGCGGTCTGCATGTCAAAATTTCAATTTGGAAAACCAAAAACTGCACCTACCAAATTTGGCCTTTTACCCCCCAAACAACCCAACAAACCTATGCATGGGTGGTATCCCTGTACTCAAGAGATGTTGCTGAACACTTATTGGGGTGTTATTTGGCAGTGACACATACCAAAATCTGTAAATTCATGTCTGAAGTACAAGGTTTGTGAAAAAAAAACACAAAAAAATTACTACCACAAACTTTGACAAAGGCTGGTGGTAGAATTAGTGCATGGAAAGTGTAAAAATACCACCATTTGAGATAGCCTAGGGTGTCTACTTTTAAAAAATATATGGGTTGATGGGGTAAAATACACTGGCTGGTTTCAAATATGTCCCAAATGGGACATGGGTGCAGGCTGTCTGCATGTCAAAATTTCAAATTGGAAAACCAAAAACTTCACCTCCCAAATTTGGCCTTTTACCCCCCAAACAATCCAACAAACCTATGCATGGGGGGTATCCCTGTACTCAAGAGATGTTGCTGAACACTTATTGGGGTGTTATTTGGCAGTGACACATACCAAAATCTGTAAATTCATGTCTGAAGTACAAGGTTTGTGAAAAAAAAACACAAAAAAATTACTACCACAAACTTTGACAAAGGCTGGTGGTAGAATTAGTGATGGAAAGTGTTAAAATACCACCATTTGAGATAGCCTAGGGTGTCTACTTTTTAAAAATATATGGGTTGATGGGGTAAAATACACTGGCTGGTTTCAAATATGTCCCAAATGGGACATGGGTGCAGGCTGTCTGCATGTAAAAATTTCAAGTTGGAAAACAAAAAACTGCACCTCACAAATTTGGCCTTTTAGCCCCCAAACAACCCAACAAACCTATGCATGGGTGGTATCCCTGTACTCAGGAGAAATAGTAGAATCTATTTAGCATGTTTTTTTGTTCGCTATTGTCGATGAGGAGAAGTTGTTTCAAATAAAAACAAAGAAATTTGTGTATTTTTTTTTTTTTACCATATTTTAGTATTTTTTTTTAATAATATGATAAGATATGATCAAAAATATGGCATCCATAGAAAGCCCTTTTTGTCCCGATAAAAACAATATATAATATGTGTGGGTACAGCAAATGACGAAGAAGAAAATTACTGCTAAACACAAACAGCACAGAAATGTTAAAATAGCCATTGTCCAGAAAGGACAAAAATGTTTCAAACGCTCTGTCCTTAAGGGGTTAAGAGAGCAAGAACAATAGTAATTCAATCCATATGTCCCACAGTGTACTTGGTCTCCCAGCCTGGCTGCCCAAATGATAATATACAAAAGACACAATATTAGCCTGCATATGTGTGGGTCCTCTACAGGCGATGAGTCTTGGATATTAAAAAATAACTTTTAGGGGGCGAGGCTAGCCGGTAATGGTGGTAGATGCATTTTGTTATAGCTCTGTGATATACTTGGCAAAAATCCTATTTCCATCGCACGAACCGAACATGGGTCGACAGAACCGGCAGGCTGATGCAGCTAAGGCTGAAAAGAAGATGAGAGGGGGATCCCTGCCACCCGCAACAGACTTTTTTGGCCATATTCAGATTCCTGGTGATACCTCCCATCTACCAAAGATGGCCACTGGCCCTGCAAGTGACCCACCTTCCAGCCAACAGAAAGCTTCCAGCTATTGCAAAGACCCTCTGGACAATTGGAGGGAGGCCCTCAGATGCTTACCTTCAAAGGATGACATCTCCGATATTTTGAAAAAAGCTATCCAGCCACTTCGGAACGACCTCCAAGAAATGCGCCATGACATGAGGCATTTAGAAGGCAAGGTCCTTACTTGGATCTTGAACGCTGTTCCTTCTGGCCCACGATATATATATATATATATATATATATATATATGTGTGTGTTTTTTTCTAATAATATTTTTGCCTGCCTACTGTATTTTTAGCAAGTTACCAGATGTCACGTTTGATGGCAGAATTAACTACCACCCCCCATCGAGGCGATCCAGTCTACCCATTGCCGGTGGTAACAGTGGGGTCGGGTCACCTTCTTTTTGACCAAAATTCTTAGACCTGTTCTTTTAGCGATGCTTTATACCGTCGGTGGTCTGCCCCACCAAGGGTCTATCCGCCCGTCTCTTTCTTAACTTTTCTCTCTTTTTCTATTCTTTTCTCTCTTACTTACTCTACTTGTCTATTCTTCTTTCCTTCTCTGCTCCTCACTTTCATTCTGCCAGATATTCTCCACGTCTACCTCTCCTTTTTTCTGCACTTTATTTTCCACTACTCCCCTTAAAATACTGCAAATTGATTTATATTGATATGATACTTGATTACAAGTTCTCACGTGACCTACGGATGAAACACAGGCTACGTTTACGTTCGTCTTGGTTACGTGTAAGGAGGCTGTATTTTTTTTTTATTGTTGCTGATTGTGTATCCCCTGCATCCTGCATGCTTTAGGATGACAGAATACAAGCTATGTTTTATATCTAAGACTCATTGCCTGATTCTCCTCCATAGTGGACCGCACATGAGCTGGGAAATAGTGTGTCTTTTGTATATAACAACAGACCCTCCTATCTCTCTAAGTTCTCCTTCTTGTGCTATATCACAGCAGCAACGATAGCTAAAACCACCTCACCATGTATTCCAAGCACTTGAAATAGCTGAGTTCAACCGAGAGAGATTAATTCCATAGTAATAGCTTATGACGGCACTTTTCCCAGAGCGAAGCATTGAAACTGCCTTATAGAGAGACAACCTGCCATCTCTCTGATTCCATTGAAATTATTATCAATGTAAACTGACAGGAACTGCAATTTGTTTTAAAGTAAGAAAATAACTGCATTATGCGTATATTAAAAGCCTGCACAACATTCAAAAATAAGCTAAGTGGAACTGTCCCTTTAACATGAAAATTATTTCTGATATGGATCCAGTTACCTTACTGCAATTCAACAACAACAGAAAAAAAACTTCACCTATGCTAAAGGAAATTAAAATCTCCTTATAAATGGCACAATCAATCTGTGACTTATTTGGGGCTAAGCTCTCTACTAATCCTTACCATTTATTTCACACCAATGTATTTATTCTAAATTCTATTAAAATGTTGACTAATTGGAATAAATTATGCATCAACATATCAATGTAATTAAAATTAATTCAGCTTTAGTTCTCACTTTGCTAAATTGTTTTATGGTACTTCCATTACTTTTTCTTTCTTATATTGCACAGTGTGATACCAATATTATTTGCACTTAGTTTAAAAAAAATTTTATACTCATTTCAATCATGTTTGATCAATGAGACATGTTAGATATGAGTATAACCATTCTAGAGAATGTCTCTTCTCTTTTGGAATTTTTGGTTCTCTGTCATTGTAGGTCAACGTTTTCCCTCTGGCCAAGAAAAGTAGCAATTGTTTGCATTGTGAAATGGTCCCTCTATCTTATTATATTTACCTGTTTGCACACTACGTTTTATCGTGGATTTCCTTGTTTTTGTAACTTTTACAGAATTTAGAAAGCATCTCCTGGTTTTTTCCAACACAGGTAGATAATATAACAGTACTGTCACTATAATCATGTGTCAATCTTGAATTTAGGAGCTTTTCATTTTAGTTTGTTAAAACATTAGAATTTGCCTGTACAATTCTGTTCTGTCCATACGTCCACAACCAGGTTCCATTGATAATAACTGTCACTGAATTTTCAAAGGAAATTATGACATTTATAGTATGTATGATAAGGCTGAATTTGATCATTATCAAATCATAGCATTGGTTTGCATTTCCTTATCACATGTGCTCTTAAATCACAATCTCTGTAACATGCTAAACCTAACTGTCTGTATTTGTGTTGAAAATTAATGAAATTTAGCTAAAGGTTGTATAAATCATACAAAGATAATGAGACCTGGGTGGTCTTGGTTTCTTGTTATTTAATGAATGTCAATTAGTCAGTCACGATATTATCTTAACCCAAATTAGCATTTTTTAATGCTCAATATAGTCTTACTTCAAACTTTTAAAATCACAAAAAATGGTCTTATTCATGTATACAATACTAATAAAAATATGTTATTGTGTCTGGAACAACATATTTATAAGCTAACAGGGAAAAAATTATAAATGAAAGACTAAAAACCAATTAACATTTAATTAGCTGCAGGTGTAGAGGTTTCATTTAAATTTAAAATAGAATGTCAGTGATAATGCTCTTGGGAATCTTGTTGCCATGCCAAGGGTTCAATTAGAAGAACATTTTACAACATCACATTTTCCTTATGACATATGTGATGACTGCTGAGCAAAAAGTACAAGTTTCTTAGGGGATTAACTATTGTTATGTGACTTATGTGCTAACTAATATTGTTGCACAGATCAGTGAAGAATATGATATTTCAGCATTTTCTTCTAGACTTATTGCTTTGACCTGCTGGGGCACAATAAAGGAGCAATGTTTCATTTGAAAATGTAAATACTATAAATGCTCAAGCACCAGAAGGAGATGTCTAGCCCAGTTCTTAATAATAAAAAAATATATATATTCTATTCATTCTTTCAATCTTTTCAATAAGCCATGCATTCTTAATCAAATCACAAAATAAGAGACATTTTAGAGCTGAATCTTTTCAAAATAATAACGAATGCAAGATGATATTTAATATTACCAAAATTAAAATGGAAATCCACAAAATACAATCAGTCTGTATCTGGG
Organism: Pelodytes ibericus; assembly: GCA_036172795.1. Classification (NCBI taxonomy): domain Eukaryota; kingdom Metazoa; phylum Chordata; class Amphibia; order Anura; family Pelodytidae; genus Pelodytes; species Pelodytes ibericus. The sequence continues at coordinate 225,474,379 of CM069857.1, read as the reverse complement.
TGGTACCTTGAAAGATTTACTCAATAACTTTTGACAACATTAAAACCACCATTTCATCTGCAATAAAACTGCATACATTTATTCATGGTATTAGAGCCATGTGCCCCTCAAGCATAATTTTTCAAGGCATTGAAAAATGCATTTGCCTTTTTGTGGAATTAAAACACTTTATATTCATGGCAATAAAAGTGCATAGAAGTCATTTATAGCGTTAAAAACCATATGTGCCTCTTTATAGTATTAAAACCATGCATTACGAATGAATATGCTGCTTTTCATTATATTAAATAAACAGTTATTCTATTTGGAAAAATAAACCAAATACACATTTCTTTAGAACTTAAAGGGCCATCCTACACATTGCTAAGTCTGTGAATGAATGAAAATGTATCTATGTAAACAGTATTGCAAGCAAATACAATACAATTATAGGGTCTGCTCGATAAAGAGAGAACTGAAGAGAATTGAGATGGGCATTTCAAACTTAAGTTTTCAAACTTAAGGCAGTAGCTGAATTGTAAAAAATCTCTAATTCAACATTGGAGAATTTCTCCAACTTGGCTACTGTGGCCTAAAGTCTGAAATTCTCTGCAGTTCTCTCTTTATTGAGCAGACTCTATAGTTTTATTTTATATATTCTGGCTACAGTCCTGTCTAGTATTCTAGCCCTATCTAGTATTCCAGCCCTGCCATAGTATAACTCTTTCTTAGAGTCCTTTTTAGTTCTGTTCTGTATTAGAATCTTATTGTTCTCTTCGCTATTTGTTGTTCCATTCTGGGAGGTCTCTACATTTGTTTCTATGCTTCTATTAAAACCACACCCATTTATGTTCACCGGTTTCGTTTCCAGTTTGTGTTGTCCTGCATGCTTCTGTCTGGGCATCTCAATCTATAGGTATTCTTTGTTTCTTTGTTTTTGTCTCAATGAGTTATTAGGGTATGCCCAGACGTGGGTCCCTAGCTCACTGCACCTAGAGGGATACCAGCCGTACCACACTGATGAGGCCAATGAAGGCCAAAACATACATCTGTGGTTGCTTTATTCTTTGTGCAGAGGAGACCTGCCAGGCTATTTGGATCTGGACTGCCCTTACCGGTGGGACCAGTCTGATATGTTAATGGAGAGGTTCCCTCTGTAATGGTGCAAGCGAGCAAAAAACAGTGATTCATCTCTCGAGTAGGTTACATCCTATAGGGCCTGCTATTTCAGTTTTCTTCTGCCTCAGTTGTATTTCTGCTTTTGCAGTTTATTCTGTTCTAGCCTGCAACATTCTCCTTTCCTGTCAAGTTATTATCCATGCCTGCTCCAGGAGGTATGCAGGGTTTCTCCAGTCCTAGTCATGCTATACTGGATACAGCAGAGCCTCTGTATGTTGCTGCAAAAACCATGAGCCTCAAGATACTGGGGAAGGGCAGTTACCCAGCACAAGGCTCTGTCTCCACCCCTGCATGGTAGTTCCTCAACTCGGGCTCTCAGGGTCCCATGGCACCTGGACCACATGCATAACACATTTGCATGGGTATATTTACTAAAATTAGGATTTGAAGGTCAACTTGCATTTTGAGAAATTCAGCACCCAATTTTGACTTAGTCTCAAAAATAGCTTTGATCATTTTGCCTCCCATTCATTTCAATGGGGAAGATTCGAACCTGGTCTCTTTTTCAAGTCAAACTATGGTGTCTCAAAATGAAAGTCAACCTCCAAATTTGAATTTTAGTGCATTGACCCAACAGTCAGGATTTAGGATAACAGAGTCCTTTTAAAGAATATTAAAATTAATTTATCCTTTTTCAATAGAGCAGAAGTATTATTTTGCTGCTTTATTCACTTTGAGAGGTATACACCACTTAACACCAGAATACTGTTTACTGATCTTACATAAAAGGAAAAAAAGTATATGCAAAATATATAGAGGCAGAAAATACAGGAAATAAATGGTTAACGCTTAATGGTAGAAACAGCAACCACAACCATGACAACCATTTCGACCATATAATTCACTCTGTAATTGAACATGTAAGAGAAAACACAAAAAAATAATATGGTGTGATATTTTGTGAATGCAAAGTAGGTCCTTTTTAATGCTTGCACTTACAAAAGTACAGAGTTAAAAAAAAGTCTTAAATTGTATCTTTAATTTTGCTTGGCAGGTCAGTCTCCCTAGCTCTGCATTAAAAATGTAGAATAATTCCAATTGCATCTCTGAGAATCAGGGAAAACACAATGAACAGTATCATAATGATCTTTTCACATATAAGAACCTTGCATTAAGGTATTCATTAACGATCTCGGTAGATACAAAACAAAAGTGATATGTTTGACTAATATCCAGGGCCGTCTTTAATAGTGATTGGACCCTGGGCAAGCATTTGCTTGGGCCCCCTGGACCCTGCCCCCTCCCCTGCATGCAATCACTCCATCCATCGCAATGTTACCTCCCCCCCACACACACAAAAAAAAACATAAAAATAAGCACAAACACAATTGGACTTTTCTTGCAGTGAGTATTTTTATTGCATTGAATAAAATGTGTATATTACATGTATAATTGCAGTGTATAAACTGTATATTTGGATACAAAATGTGTATATATGGCTGCAATATGTATACCATCTTACTATGCAACACTGCACTACAACTACTCATTACCTAAATGACAAAAACATACATGGATATTAGAGAGCACTTACATATGTTCATGTATATATATAAATATCTATACAAATCTCACTCTCTCAAAAGTTGCATTTATACTTATATGGACTTCTTACTATTATATTCAACTATTTTCATATGTAATAAAAATGTTATTGAGTTGCATTTCTTGTTTTTATTCCCTTTTTCTGCACCCATTGCGCCTAAAGGACTTAACACAGCTCCATAGAGTAGCCACAGCACTTGTCATGCACCTATATTGCACCCACAGCACTTGTCTTGCACCTATATTGCACCCACAGCACTTGTCATGCACCTATATTGCACCAACAGCAGATGGCTTGTACTCATATTGAACCCACACAATTTTGCATGCTACAGTGTAAGTTTGCCCCACAGAACATACCACAGTTTCACTTTGTTGCACTGAACTGCCCATGAAGAAAAGCCACATTGTCACTTTTCCCCATAGTTCATGTTATTTTTCCCCAGAGAACATGCTACAGTCACTTTGTCATTGCATATGCAACAGACAGTTTGCCTGTTAAAATATGACACCCTGTTTGTCCATTAAATATGCCAATCAATATGCCAATATATATATGCCAATCATATGCCAATCATATAAATATGCCAATCATATGCCAATGTGCCCATCAATATGCCAATATAATATTGTAATATTGTGCCAGTCAGAGCCCAGTAATATTGTGCCAGTCAGAGCCCAGTAATATTGTGCCAGTCAGAGCCCAGGAATATTGTGCCAGTCAGAGCCCAGTAATATTGTGTCATTCAGAACCCAGGAATATTGTGCCAGTCAGAGCCCAGGAATATTGTGCCAGTCAGAGCCCAGGAATATTGTGCCAGTCAGAGCCCAGGAATATTGTGCCAGACAGAGCCCATGAAAATTGTGCCAGTCATAGCCCAGTAATATTGTGCCAGTCAGATACCAGGAATATTGTGCCAGTCAGATACCAGGAATATTGCCAGTGAGAGCCTAGGCATATTGTGCCAGTCAGAGCCCAGTAATATTGTGCCAGTCAGATACCAGGAATAATGTGCCAGTCAGATACCAGGAATATTGTGCCATTCAGAACCCAGGAATATTGTGCCAGTCAGAGCCCAGGAATATTGTGCCAGTCAGAGCCCAGGAATATTGTGCCAGTCAGAGACCAGGAATATTGTGCCAGTCAGAGCCCAGGAATATTGTGCCAGTCAGAGCCCAGTAATATTGTGCCATTCAGAACCCAGGAATATTGTGCCAGTCAGAGCCCAGGAATATAGTGCCAGTCAGAGCAGAGTAATATCGTGCCAGTCAGAGCCCAGTAATATTGTGCCAGTCAGAGCCCAGTAATATTGTGCCAGTCAGAGCCCAGTAATATTGTGCCAGTTAGAGCCCAGGAATATTGTGCCAGTCAGATACCAGTAATATTGTGCCAGTCAGAGCCGAGTAATATTGTGCCAGTTAGACGGCCCTGCTAATATCGAGAGGTAATATTGTACATCAAGTGGTGTCATCCCCTTTTCAGCACATTAAAAAGGTTCATGAACAAAGCCCTATATTTATTTGATGTAAATAACAAATTAAAGCGTGAAACAGATTATTTGTTTACTTCGCCAGTAAGTATAATTTTATTTATTTATATATATTTATCAGACAATGCTGTGCAGAAGGCATTTTTGTTTCAAAATGTTTTTCTATTCACTAATCTAAATATTTATATTTTTATTCTAATTATGCCTGTTATACTTAGTTATCACAGAAAAGGTGTTTATGAAGATGGAATATACATTTTTTTCGGGGGAGGTTTCTACACATTATGATCTGAATGTTTTTGAAGGGCTAAGTGATAAATGTCCTTTCCTTTTTCATGTTAAAAAAACTTTACGTATAATAAAAACAAAATTTACTCTATATATCTAACGTTGTAATCAAAATTATTCAATCCCCATTGAAGATTAGGTTTATTGTAAAAATGTACAGACTTTCAGCTGTTTGCAATGAACAAATCAAACAAAAGAATTGAAATGGTTCAACACAACAAATGCTTCAAGTGATTTTTCCAAATTGAACTGAAAATGCAACTCATAATGACTACTCCATTCTCACAGTTTTTCAACCCCTTAATGGCAAGCATCTTTAGTACTTAGTAGAGCACCCTCTTGGTGGCACTCCCTTAGTTTTGGCCACATGGTGGCACTCCCTAGTTAGCCCAGAGTGGTACCTGCCAAGTTTGGCCACAAAGTGGCACCTGCCTAAGTCCCTTAAATGGGATGCCCTGAGTCATACAGTTCCTCGAATGGCATCCCTTGAGTCATAGAGTCACTTGAATGGGATGCCCTGAGTCATAGAGTGCTGTGAATGGGATGCGCTGAGTCATAGAGTCCCTTTAATGGGATGCCCACCTGTTATGTTTGCCTTGTTTCTTGCTTCTGGTTTTCTTTCTGTTTATTGTTCCGTTCATTTCATGTTTTCTTTTTATTTTACGCTCAGATTATAAAACACATAATTTAGGTTATTGTTCTTTTATTCAATGTGTTTTCTGATCATCCTTGCATTGGTTTTTCTCTACTTCTTTCTTAATTGTTTCCCACTTTTACCTTTCTTATGTTTCCTAAATAATACCCATTTTATGGTGTGGCTATATAAATACCAATACAAAATACATAAAACCATGATTGAAATGTTTCCACGTTAAATTAAGTGAATTAGTTTAATGTTAAATCATGTAACTCAGTATATTACATTTTAATTTAAAACGTCATCGCTTTTTTCAATAAATCTTTGATTTGTTAATCTGAGTAGAGATGTCTATCCAGGAGGAATTATCCCTAAATCTCCAGCTCCTCTCTGTGCTCTTTTCTGTTTCTGCAACCTAGCAGTCTGTGCTGCTACAGGTATTCCCTGTTCATGTCAGTACAATGCAAATCATTAAACTTCTGTAATTTTTGCTAATATTAAGTCATAGTTATCAGCTTGCCTAAATGTGGGGTACCGTGACATGGTTGGCAAGCTAACATTTAATTGTCCAAAAGGTGAACCAAAGCCCCACCATTTTACAATTTTTAGTATTAGCCTAGTTCCTGGATCTATGTTTGTTACTTTGTATGCTCTCGTGTGTTCCTTAGCCATGTCCTCTGTATGTTTTAGTTATAGCTGTGCCTGTCCCTGAAAGTTCTGTAGCAATGGATTTTGTTTGTTCTCTGCATTACATATATGTGGTTATCTGTAACCCTGTACCTTGTATTGTTTATCCTTAGCTTGGATTTTGCTTTAACTTGCTCATGTTTTGCTCTGTCCTGTAACCCTGTACTCTGTATTCCATTCTGCTCTGCCTCAGTTCCTTTTCTGCTCTCACTCTGCTTGATCTAGCTACCTGTCCTAGCCTGCAACATCCTGCTTTTCTGTCAAAGTTATGTTCCATGCCAGCTGCAGGATGTCTGCAGGGTTTATCCACTCCTAACCATAGTATTCTGGATATAGCAGCTGATTACACAGGGCCCCGTTATGTAGTGAGGAAATGCCAGGGAAATGCAGTTATCCAGCACTGGGTCCTGTGACTCCATATCTGCACCATAGCTCCTTTACTCAGGCGCTCAGAGTTCTATACCATCCCTGACCCTGTGACAATTTGTGAGCTTAATGTTTCGATTTGCATTGGTTGCTTGTTTTGCAATTGGAATGTATTTCTAATAATATGGGATTTTTTTAGTTCCCTGTTATTGTAAATGTACAATTTTGTAAGTAAGTGTTTGCATTTGTTATATTGCCAAGAGAAAATAAATAAATTAAACCAAAAAAGACAGCAAGGTGATGATGAGTAGAGTACAGACACAAATAGAAGGGAAACCAAAGATAATAGAACTGAACTCTCATGCACAATGTCCCCTCACTGTATTGAGCTTAATTAACAGATTATGTTAATTAACAATGTAACACATTGTGTATAGTTGAATACATTACTAATAGCCATCTGATTTATTTAGAAATAATTGTAATAAATGTACTGGGATGCTGGGCTAAGTCATGGGTGTGCAATGTGGGTGATGGGGTATATCCTGGGGTAAGACATGGGTGTGCAATGTGGGTAATGGGGTATGTCCTAGGTGTGCAATGTGTGAATGCATTGGCAAGTCTAGGGGCAGAATGGCAAGTCTGGGGGTGCATTGACAAGTCTAAGGGACAGATTGACAGGTCTGAGGGGTAGCTTGGCAAGTTTGGGGATGCAATGGCAAATCTGTGGGGGAGATTGGAAAGCATTAGGGCAGAATTAAAAGTTGAAAGGTCATATTGGCAAATAAAAGGAAATAAAAACAATAAATGCATTGTTTTCAATCATATGTTTTATTAAATATGAAAAAAACTGTTTAACTGTGAATATATATTTACTAGTAAAACTTTTTCTTGCAAGGTCATCATATTTAGATTTTTTTCTTTTTTTTACCTAAATGAATATCCAACATTTCTAAATAACTACTGATTTTGCCATGATATGCCAAGTTTATACATTGCTGCTGATTTTGCCATGACATACTAAGTTTATACATTACTGTTGATTTTGCCATGATGTGTCAAGTTTTACATTACATTACCATTTATCTAAATAGCGCCAACAAATTTACACAGCTCTTGGTACAGAGCATAAGAAGGGAGTTACAAACAATTTTAGACAAAACATTTTCAGACTAAAACATGAGGTAGAGGGCCCTGCTCGCAGGCTTACATTCTAGATGGGATGGGAACATGAGACACACAAAGGAGAGTGTGAGGCAGAAAGAAAAAGGGGAGAGGTAAAAATAACAGTAGATTATGATAATGGAAGGTGTGTGTCACACCAGAAGTTACTTAATAGGTGTTGGGTGCATTGTAAGTCTACAAACTGCAGCTACAGGTATGGAGACTGCAGGTGAGTAAAGTATGTGAGGTGGTTAACATATTGCTAGTAATTATGTCCTGAAAGGGGGAATGACAGATGGTTGATTAGAGATCAAGTAAGTTCATACATTACTGCTGATTTTTCCATGTAATAACATGTTTATATATGTTAAGTGCAATCGAAGTGTAGGGGTAAGTGTTGGGACTTTAAACTGATATTACTGGTAGACATGTGCAAAACTAAAATTTTCGTTTCGTTTTCGTCCATTCGGACGAAAATGTTATTTATTTCGTCTAAAACGAATTTCGTTCATTAGTGCATTCGTTTCAGACGAAATTCGTTCATTATTTTCGTTTCGTTAATTTTTTTCGTTCGTTTTATAGAATACAATGTAATACTATTGGCTTTCTATAAACCGAACGAGAGCCCCATTCATAAGAAATTCTTATGAATGGGGCTCTCGTTCGGTTCATAGAAAGGCAATAGTATTACTTGTATTCTATAAGCCGAAAGTCTATAAACCGAACGACTTTCGGTTTATAGACTTTCGGCTTATGGAATACATGTAATCCTATTGCTATTCTATAAACCGAACGACTTTCGGTTTATAGAATAGCCATAGGTTTACATGTATTACATAAGCCGAAAGTCTATAAACCGAAAGTCGTTCGGTTTATAGGCTGTCGGCATTTAACTATACAGAGACAGAGTCTCCATTCATAAAATTATGAATGGAGACTTTGTCTCCGTGTAGTAAAATGCCGACAGCCTATAAACCGAACGTTCGGTTTATAGGCTGTGGGCATTTTACTACACGGAGACAAAGTCTCCATTCATAATTTTATGAATGGAGACTCTGTCTCCGTGTAGTAAAATGCCGACAGCCTATAAACCGAACGTTCGGTTTATAGGCTGTCGGCTTATGGAATACATGTATTCCTATTGCTATTCTATAAACCGAAAGTCGTTCGGTTTATAGAATAGCAATAGGAATACATGTATTCCATAAGCCGACAGCCTATAAACCGAACGTTCGGTTTATAGGCTGTCGGCATTTTACTACACGGAGACAGAGTCTCCATTCATAAAATTATGAATGGAGACTTTGTCTCCGTGTAGTAAAATGCCGACAGCCTATAAACCGAACGTTCGGTTTATAGGCTGTCGGCTTATGGAATACATGTATTCCTATTGCTATTCTATAAACCGAAAGTCGTTCGGTTTATAGAATAGCAATAGGAATACATGTATTCCATAAGCCGACAGCCTATAAACCGAACGTTCGGTTTATAGGCTGTCGGCATTTTACTACACGGAGACAGAGTCTCCATGAATGGAGACTTTGTCTCCGTGTAGTAAAATGCCGACAGCCTATAAACCGAACGTTCGGTTTATAGGCTGTCGGCTTATGGAATACATGTATTCCTATTGCTATTCTATAAACCGAACGACTTTCGGTTTATAGAATAGCCATAGGATTACATGTATTATATAAGCCGAAAGTCTATAAACCGAAAGTCGTTCGGTTTATAGGCTGTCGGCATTTAACTATACAGAGACAGAGTCTCCATTCATAAAATTATGAATGGAGACTTTGTCTCCGTGTAGTAAAATGCCGAAAGCCTATAAACCGAACGATCCGTTTATAGACTTTCGGCTTATATAATACATGTAATCCTATGGCTATTCTATAAACCGAACGTTCGGTTTATAGAATAGCAATAGGAATACATGTATTCCATAAGCCGACAGCCTATAAACCGAACGTTCGGTTTATAGGCTGTGGGCATTTTACTACACGGAGACAAAGTCTCCATTCATAATTTTATGAATGGAGACTCTGTCTCCGTATAGTTAAATGCCGGCTTTTAACTATACGGAGACAAAGTCTCCATTTATAATTTTATGAATGGAGACTCTGTCTCCGTATAGTTAAATGCCGGTGTTCTGACAAATTTCTGGAGCAAATTCTCCTGCGCAATCGCAGGAGAATTTGCTCACTGCGCATGCGCATAAAGTTACAGCTGATAACTCAGCTGTAACTTTGTGACCACCGCGCATGCGCCAGCTGCGCAACCCACCTCCCGCCCCCTCACACCCCCTGCACACCCCTTCTTACCAGATCATCGACCACAGCGATACACAGCGCATGCGCACGCCTATCCAGCCGTTTGGGAATGTGCGCGTCCGTTGTTGTGTTCTTAAGGTGGTAAGTAACATGGGGCGTCAGGACATAAGGGGGCAAGCATCCTGGTGAGGGCTGCCTCATCTTGATGGGATTTGTGATCCTCCTGCTGCATCAATAATACAGCAGGAGGATCACAAATCCCATCAAGATGAGGCAGCCCTCACCAGGATGCTTGCCCCCTTATGTCCCGACGCCCCGTGTTACTTACCACCTTAAGAACACAACAACGGACGCGCGCATTCCCAAACGGCTGGATAGGCGTGCGCATGCGCTGTGTATCGCTGTGGTCGATGATCTGGTAAGAAGGGGTGTGCGGCGGGTGTGAGGGGGCGGGAGGTGGGTTGCGCAGCTGTCTCATGCACGGTGGTCACAAAGTTACAGCTGAGTTATCAGCTGTAACTTTATGCGCATGCGCAGTGAGCAAATTCTCCTGCGATTGCGCATGAGAATTTGCTCCAGAAATTTGTCAGAACACCGGCTTTTAACTATACGGAGACAAAGTCTCCATTTATAATTTTATGAATGGAGACTCTGTCTCCGTATAGTTAAATGCCCACAGCCTATAAACCGAACGTTCGGTTTATAGGCTGTCGGCTTTTAACTATACGTTTGTCTCCATTCATAAATTTATGAATGGAGACTCTGTCTCCGTATAGTTAAATGCTATTGTATTCTATAAACCGACTCTATTTCGGCTTATAGAATGCAATAGTACTACGAATGGACGAATGAACGAATGATTTTCCTTTATTAACTATTCGTTCATTCGATTTAGTTAGCTTAGCATTTTCGTTCTTCGTTTTTCGGGCGAATGGACGAAAATGCAATTTTCGGACGAAAATGCATTCGTCCGAAAACGAATGCACATGTCTAGTATATATTCACATGTAAATTGCTTTTTTAATAAAAAATTATGATATAAATAAAATCTTGTTTTTATTTCCTTTTATGTGACAAAGCTGCCTCTCTCTTTCCCTTGCCCCCAGATTTGTCGCTCTCCCCCCCTTAGTGTTGTCTCTCTCTCACCCTCCCTTTGGCTCCCCCCTCGCTCCCCTTGTGTCTGTCTCTTCCCCCCTTCCCTCCCCTTGTTTCTCTCTGCCCCCCCCCCCCTTGTTATTCTGTCCCCCCCTCACCTGTTTCTTGCTCCCTGGTGGCTAGTGGGGGCAGCCGGGGGATGTATGCACTATACATAATAGACGGAAGTGTCGGGCAGCATGGAGGTTGTCTGCACGATTCGTGCAGACATCCCCCAGCTGCCCGATTCTCCCTGGTGGCTAGCGAGGCAGCGGTGGATGTCTGCGCGATGAGCGAGACCTCCCCTGCTGCCGCCCGGAACGACAGCCAGGACTTTTATGAGGAAGCCGGAAGTACCCAGCTTCATCATAGAAGTCCCGGCGGTCATGCCGGGCGGCAGCAGGAGAGGTCTCGCTCATCGCGCAGACATCCTCCGCTCCCTCGCTAGCCACCAGGGAGAATCGGGCAGCTGGGGGATGTCTGCACGAATCGTGCAGACAACCTCCATGCTGCCCGACACTTCCGTCTATTATGTATAGTGCATACATCCCCCGGCTGCCCCCACTAGCCACCAGGGAGCAAGAAACAGGTGAGGGGGGGACAGAATAACAAGGGGGGGGGGGCAGAGAGAAACAAGGGGAGGGAAGGGGGGAAGAGACAGACACAAGGGGAGCGAGGGGGGAGCCAAAGGGAGGGTGAGAGAGAGACAACACTAAGGGGGGGAGAGCGACAAATCTGGGGGCAAGGGAAAGAGAGAGGCAGCATTGTCACATAAAAGGAAATAAAAACAAGATTTTTTTATATCATAATTTTTTATTTAAAAAGCAATTTACATGTGAATATATACTAGACATGTGCATTCGTTTTCGGACGAATGCATTTTCGTCCGAAAATTGCATTTTCGCCCATTCGCCCGAAAAACGAAGAACGAAAATGCTAAGCTAACTAAAGCCGGATGAACGAATGGTTAATAAAGGAAAATCATTCGTTCATTCGTCCATTCGTAGTACTATTGCATTCTATAAGCCGAAATAGAGTCGGTTTATAGAATACAATAGCATTTAACTATACGGAGACAGAGTCTCCATTCATAAAATTATAAATGGAGACTTTGTCTCCGTATAGTTAAATGCCCACAGCCTATAAACCGAACGTTCGGTTTATAGGCTGTGGGCATTTAACTATACGGAGACAGAGTCTCCATTCATAAAATTATAAATGGAGACTTTGTCTCCGTATAGTTAAAAGCCGGCATTTAACTATACAGAGACAGAGTCTCCATTCATAAAATTATGAATGGAGACTTTGTCTCCGTATAGTTAAATGCCCACAGCCTATAAACCGAACGTTCGGTTTATAGGCTGTGGGCATTTAACTATACGGAGACAGAGTCTCCATTCATAAAATTATAAATGGAGACTTTGTCTCCGTATAGTTAAAAGCCGGCATTTAACTATACAGAGACAGAGTCTCCATTCATAAAATTATGAATGGAGACTTTGTCTCCGTGTAGTAAAATGCCCACAGCCTATAAACCGAACGTTCGGTTTATAGGCTGTCGGCTTATGGAATACATGTATTCCTATTGCTATTCTATAAACCGAACTTTCGGTTTATAGAATAGCCATAGGATTACATGTATTACATAAGCCGAAAGTCTATAAACCGATCGTTCGGTTTATAGACTTTCGGCATTTTACTACACGGAGACAAAGTCTCCATTCATAATTTTATGAATGGAGACTCTGTCTCTGTATAGTTAAATGCCGACAGCCTATAAACCGAACGACTTTCGGTTTATAGACTTTCGGCTTATGTACTACATGTAATCCTATGGCTATTCTATAAACCGAAAGTCGTTCGGTTTATAGTTTAGCAATAGCATTACATGTATTCTATAAACCGAACGTCGTTCGTTTTAAAGACTTTCGGCTTATAGAATACTATTGGCTTTCTATAAACCGAACTAGAGTCGAGTCCCCATTCATAAGAAATTCTTATGAATGAGGAGGGACTCTAGTAAGGTTTATAGAATGCCAATAGTATTCTATAAGCCGAAAGTCTTTAAAACGAACGACGTTCGGTTTATAGAATGCATGTAATGCTATTGCTGTTCTATAAGCCGAATGTCTTTCGGCTTATAGAACAGCAATAGCATTACATGTATTCTATAAACCGAACGTCGTTTGTTTTAAAGACTTTCGGCTTATAGAATACATGCTGCTATTGGCTTTCTATAAACCGAAAGAGTCCCCATTCATACGAATAGGTCAATTGACCTATTCGTATGAATGGGAACTCAATTTCGGTTTATAGGAAGCTAATAGCATTACATGCATTCCATAAACCGAAAGTCATTCATGTCGGTTTATGGAATGTAGTACAATGCTATTGGTATTGTAAACCGACTCTATTTCGGTTTAGAATGCCAATAGCACGAATGGACGAATGGACGAATGAACGAATGATTTTCGTTTATTAACCATTCGTTCATTCGGATTTTGTTAGTTAAAATTTTCGTTATTCGTTTTTCGGACGAATGGACGAAAATGCTATTTTCGTCCGAAAATGAATTCGTCCGAAAACGAATGCACATGTCTAATTACTGGGGGCCTCCCAGTACCTGTAGCCAAGGGGCTTACAATGTCTTAATCCGGCCCTGTATGTTCATGGATTAAATGAAGTCTAATTCACATTATTCTTCTGAGCAACTTACATTACACTCACGTACACAGGTAATATATAATTGCTATAATATTTATATAGTTACATACTAGTTTATGTTGAACAAAGACTTGCGTCCATCAAGTTCAACCCTTTTCCTATCCCATGTTACCCGCTGTTAATCCAAAAGAAAGCAAATAAAAACCCCTTTAGCAGTTTCGAATTCTGCTTTCAGTGGGCAAAATCCCTCTTGACTCCAAATGGCAATCAGATTTCTCCTTGGATCAATAAGCACTAAATAAATATTAATGACTATACTAACATGCATAGCCCTCTATGATCCGGCTCATTAAAAAAGTATCCAGGCCGCTTTTAAAGGCATCTAAGGTATTTGCTGGAAACACTTCTTCAGGCAGTGAATTCCATATCTCCTTACTGTAAAAAATCCCTTTCGCTGTCTTAGACTAAATCTCCTTTCTTCAACTCTTAGTGGGTGACCTCTTGTCCTTTCTGTGAAGGAACAGGTCATTAGAAAGCCCTTTGTATGGGCCCTGTACATATTTATATAACATTCGTATATCCCCTCTATGCTGCTGTTTCTCTAGCATGTACAGATTTAACTTTCCCAGCCTGTTTTCATAACTAAACCTTTCCATTCCCCTGATTAGTTTTGTTGCCCCCCTCTGCACTTTCTCCAGTTCTATAATGTCTTTTTTTTTTTTTTTTTAAAAGCGCCTAGAATTAAAGCGAATATCCAAGGTGAGGTCTTAACATGGACCTATAGAAGGAAGAATAATATCTTCCTCTCATTAGTCAATATCCCTTTTAATACACCCCAATATTTTATTGACCTTTGGCATGTTAACACATGCTCAGATCTCCATGAATACACTGCTTCATGGATATATGCAATCTGACAGCTTTGAGAGGAATGGAAAGGAGAATTAAACAGTTTTGTCAACCAAAGGTGTCAAACAGTATATGTAGGTACATCACGTGGCAGCCAGTCACCATGCTATAGTCATAAGTACACGTATAGTTGAACATAATACTGTTAGCATGGTCATAAAATGTATTTTTATACATTTGTTCTATCAAAATATGCACATTATATGTAAATTAACCCCTGTCCTTAATATATTTTTCGGTTTATAGACTTTCGGTCTATAGAATGCATGTAATGCTATTGCTATTCTATAAACCGAAAGTCTTTAAACTGAATATCTTTCGGTTTATAGCCGAACCTCGAACTCCAACACGCACATACAGTGAAATGTCCGTGTTCGGGTCCGGGGTCCGAACACCGTAATGTTCGGTACGAACCCGAACAGTGCGGTTCGGGTTCGCTCAACACTAATCGTGAATAATCACAACCAATATTGCGTGAGGAAACTTACCGTATTTGCTCGATTATAAGACTACCCTGATTATAAGACGACCCCCCAAACTTTGGATATTCCTTTAGGAAAAAACTAAAAGCCTGAATATAAGACTACCCTATAGGAAAAAAGTTAAATTGCTTTTTTAATTAAAAAATTATATCAAAAAATGCATTTCTTGTTTTTATTTCCTTTTTATGTGCCAATGCTGCCTCTCTCTTTCCTTTGCCCCCAGCTTTGTCTCTCTCCCCCTCCCTTTGACTCCCCCCTTGTTTCTCTCTGCCCCCTCCCCTTGTTGCTCTGTCCCCCCCTCCCTCTGTCTCTTCCCCCCTCCCCTTGTTGCTCTGTCTCTTCCCCCCTCTCTCCTCTTGTTGTTCTGCCCCCCATCCCTGTCCTGTTGTTCTGCCCCCCATCCCTCCCCCTGTCTCTCTGCCCCCCATCTCTCCCCCTGTCTCTCTGCCCCCACATCCCTCCCCCTGTCTCCCTGCCCCTGTCTCCCTGCCCCCTCCCTCCCCCTACCATGTAAATAGATCCCTGGTGGCTAGTGGGGGCAGCCGGGGGATGTCTCCATGATGCCCAACACCTCCGTCTATTTTGACGGACAGCTGGTCCGTCATAATAGACGGAGGTGTCGGGCAGCATGGAGGATGTCTGCACGTATATTGCAGACATCCCCCAGCTGCCCGATTCTCCCTGGTGGCTAGTGGGGCAGCAGAGAATGTCTGCGTGATGAGCGCAGACCTCCCCTGCTGCCGACCGGCACGCTTACCAGGACTTCTGTGACGAAAGCGGAAGTACCCGGCTTCATCACAGAAGCCCCGGCGGTCGTGCCGGGCGGAAGCAGGGGAGTCTGCTGCTAGAGAGGGGGATCCAGGTCCCCTGCAGCTCTGCTGGGGACCTGGATCCATGCCTTATAATCTGACCTCAATTTGAGGTCAGATTATAAGAAGACCTCGATTATAAGACGAGGGGCAATTTTCAGAAAAAAAATTCTGAAAAAAACCATGTCTTATAATCGAGCAAATACGGTAAATCTAATGAAGAAAATACACGTGTATAAACATAATAGTGCAATAAAACCGTGTGAATACTTAATACAGGAGCGTGGTCCTTTAGGCAAACCTGTAGGAATTCAAATGGAATACAAAATGGTGCAATATGTATTGAACTATAAACAAAGCTTCTATTCAAAAAGAAATGAACTCACAAGATAAGCTCCTAACAACATAGGAGCTTGGTACAGGTGAATATATGTGTATACTTGCCCCCTCCAAGGATGGCAGCCTCCAGGTAATGGCTATAGCGAGGATAATCAGTGTGTTGAAATAAAATCCTCTTTAATCCAAATGCAGTAAAGATGCCAAAAAGAAAAGAAAACACCAAGAGAGTAAAAAAAAGTCATGTTTAGACTTCTGCTCCGTGCGCCTCGGTGCCTCGCCTGGACTTCCTGGTTCGATCAAACCCGGCTAGTATGGTGGCTCTTAGGGTTCAAAATACAGCCCAACGCGTTTTGCCCAGTATCGGACTTCATCAGGGGAAATGTCAATGGTGGCAGTGTGTTCGGTTTATATACCTCTCCACTGATTCGTGTTACCAGTTAATACGAAAGTTTCTCCTTACATAAACCGAAACAGTTTGTCTATGCAGTTCCCATTCGGCTTTTAGTAAAACCGAACAGCCTTCTGTAAACACGAAAGTCTCTCTATGTTGCTGGCAAACTTGCCCGCACACCCAACCAACTACCATGGCACACAAAGCAAGCATGGTACCTCCAAAAATGTACTCGCACGGCTGAGCTGCATTTAGGAAATCAAGCTGCAAGGAGGATTTTCTTCGCTATAAGTTCATGCTGTGTGCCTACAACTTTGCTCTTGCTCAGACCAAGCACTATTTCAATACCTTAATATCCACCCTCTCATTGAATCCCAAAAAGTCTCTTTTCAATGTTTAATGGTCTCCTCTGCCCCCCTGCAATATTTGACCAGAGGTATTTATAAAGCCCTAGGTTTAAATGAATCTTGCTGGATCTGCTCTCCATTTTGCATACAGTCATTTTTAGGTATTCCCTTCTCTGAAGATGATTTGATCACCCCTAACTTCACAAAGCCATTTTGTTCCCATCCTCAGTTACAATTCATAACTGGAAACTATTCCACTAAACTTAATCGCATGCCTCTAGCAAATGATGTTCCAGTAGGAAAAGCCATGTATGTTTCCAATCAGTATTATAAGAAAGGTAAATTATATATAGGAGACAATATGTGCCCACTTTCACAATATTCCCAAAATTGCCTAAGGGAAGGTAAGAAAATTCCATGAGCTTGGACACTTCAAAAATACAAATTAGATCTAGGAATTGCGTGGCATCGACGGGAGCGTGATGACGTAGGGGGGCGGAGCCGTGCGGAGAGACGCCAGGTGCCGCGAAATGGCTGAGGGAGCAGGGCAGAGGGAACGGAGATAGATGCGCTTTGTCCGAGCAGTGAACGGTGGTGAAAACACAGAGGAGAGTGAAAGCTTAATTGCCGCTCGGAGGGGCTGCCGTGCTGTTAAAGGGAAAACTGGCTATTGAGCTACATGGAGAACAGCGGTGACGCGACTCGTATCCGATGAGTGCATTAAACAGGAAGATAAAGCTAAGTACTATTCATAATAATTGTGATAAGTATAGGAACGCTGGAGCTAGCCTCTCAATTGTTGATATATATTGTCTATTTCACTCTATGCCTGAAGAAGTTGGCTAACCGGAGAGTGAAAATTTGCCTATCTCTATATCAAGTTGGCTGATATCCTGGCAAACCCCAAGATATACAGTTTAATACCCCAAAGAGATAAAGCAGAGGTGTTGTCCAGTTAAAGATTGTTCCATGTGGATTACCTAGGATCAACCCCGCGTGTGTGTCCTATTTTATACCACTAAGTTGTAGCTATCACAGAGGGGCAAGCTTACTACATAGGATTTCACAGTTTGAGAGGAGGAAGAGGGAGAGTAGGGGGAAGGGGAGAGAGGGGAAGGAAAAAAAAAAAGAAAAAAATAGATTTAATAACTATTTGATCCGATCCTACAGAATATAAGATGAACAGTGATTAGTACTTGCCTCAATGATGAGCTAACACACCCCAGTGCTCAATTAATTAAACTACAAACATCTCAGTGTAAAGCACTCCAATTATAATTAGGTGAAACGAGCCCAAAAGAGGTGGGAACATTGTCACCTATTGGAACCGCACAGACCTAGGGAATAGAGAGTTTGCATACCCATAAATCCAATAGCAAGTTATTAAGTAAGTACTTCCCCAAACAAGTCTCAATGGCCTCCAAAAAAAACATGGAGATGAGACAGGATAAGTCTGAAAAAGATAGGAGAAGAAAACTTGATAAAACGGAGAGTAAACAAGAAAAAGAAAATAAAATTGACAAACGTTATTCAAATTTCGTCTCCCCATTAGCAGATAGGATAGATCCGACAAAGACCAACCTGAATAGTCAAGACCAAGGTCAATACCCCCAAGCTGGAGGGGAAGAGAGCACTGAGAGTTATACTGACTCCACAGGGACCGAAATGCAAACGATTTCTCCAGAATACCTTAAAGCCTGCTTGGCGGCACAGTTTATACAAATAAAGGATGAAATTCAAATAACGCAGAATATTACTCTAGAAATCAAAAATGAGATTAGTGCGATGGGTGAGAGGATAAAAATGGTTGAACAGAAGGAAGAGGTCCTCTTATTCCAACTAAATGTACAACAAGATATAACAAAAGATTTGGAAAGAAAGACTCAGGCGCTAGAAGCCAAAATTAATGACCTAGAGGATAGATCCCGTAGGAATAATCTCCGAATTAGAGGAATCTCAGAAGATATTACAAACAATTTACTGGAAGACTTCTTGATAGGTCTTCTTAACTTCCTCGACATACAGTGGGACAGAAAAGAGGCAGCCCTGGAGAGATTCCACCGTGTACCCAAAGCTCAAGGTGTTCCGAATCACTTGCCAAGAGATGTGGTCATATGCTGCAAATCCTTCCGTATAAGATCTGCGATAATGGGCAATCTTTATCTAAAATCGGTAAAAGACACAGCATATGAGGACATACAAATATTTCCAGATCTATCCTTTAATACCAGGAAATCTAGAAGAAATTTTTCCAAATTCACAGCAATCTTAAGATCAAACAATATTAAATATTCGTGGGGCTTCCCCTGTAGGGTCATTTTGAGCTTTGAAGGCCTTAGAGAAACATTTGATATTCCTGAAAAACTAGAGACTTGGCTCTCCTCCAAAGGTCTTATTACAGTTTGACCATATCATTTTCCATAAAATTTATTGTAAGACATTCTTTGCCAAAGACAAGGCTAAGGCTATAAGACACTTAGCTAGAAAGGGGTGAAGGGGGGTGATAAAGGAGAGGGTGTTTTTTTTTTTTCCCCAATAGGGTCACCTCTTGGTGGTGTCAATTAGAAGCGCTTTCCTGATAGCGATGCCATTTTTTACTTCCCTTTATATTAGTCACAATACACACATAACACACACAGTGTTCCCGTGGTTTTATTAACATTTTCCTTTTGTGTTTTTTTTTTTTCCCTCCCCCCACATTAGAATCACTCTTTGATAGAGACCCAAGTCATCTTGTAGTTCTCCCCACATCAAGCACAATATACATATAACATGCACATTCTACCTGTGGTTTGCCCACATTTTTTTTTTTCTCTCCTTCTTCTCCCACACATTAGAATCACTCTTAGATAGAGATTTAAGTTATCTGGCAGTTTTACTCACACTATGCACAATATACACATAACACGTACATTGTTCTTGTGGTTTTTCCACAATTTTTTTTTTTTTTTTCCTTTCTTTCCCCCACATAAAAATCACTTTTGGATAGAGACCTAAGTCATCTTGTAGTTCTCTTCACATTATACACAATATACACATAACTCGCACATTGTACTGGTGGTTTTTCCACTTTTTTTTTTTTTTTTTTTTTACCCCCCACATTAGAATTACTTTTTGATAGAGACCCAAGTCATCTTGTAGTACTCTGCACATTATACACAATATACACATAACTTGCACTTTGTACTTGTTGTTTTTTTTTTTTTTTTTTTTTTTTTTTTTTGGTGTCTTGTCTTTTTTTTTTTTTTTTGTTTTATACACTAGATCATGGTCTGGACAAGTCCTATAACTCTGAAGTTCCAGAAGCCTTATTTTGTCACACGCAACTAATTTTTTTTTTTTTTTCGCCGCTCTCCTCCATTCTCCCTCTCTCTATCTCTCCGTTTTATTCCCCTCTCGAGAGGTTATCCGTCCCTCGCCCCCCTCGCCGCGACCGCGGCACCTGGTATAGATCCAGAATAACATTGAGACATTCATAGAAATCGGCTTTCTTCTATACAGCAGCTGTATTGACAATAGAAGAAAGGTTAGGGACTTATTAGGCATCAATGGACTCCTTAACCCCTTGGCGACACAGGACGGACTAGGTCCGTCCTGTGTGCCGAGGCGTTAGTGACACAGGACGGACCTAGTCCGTCCTGTGTCAAAACGAGCACTGAAAGCGGAGTTTTTCCGCTTTCAGTGCTCTAAGGGCATTGTAACGATGCTTCCGTGTGGAAGCATCGTACAATGCTAAAAAAAATGCCCGTCGGCATTTCGATCGCTCCGGAGAGCGATCGAAATGCCGGTTTTAAAGGCACAGTGCCTTTAAAACGCGGGCATTTAAAAAATGAGCATAGGAAGCGAATCTTTCGCTTCCTATGCTCAGAAAGTGTTTCTGATTGCCTCGCAAGTCGAGGCAATCAGGAACACAAAAAAAAAATGCACGATCTTGGTCACTAAGTGACCAAGATGGCGCTGCCCTTCTAAGGGCAAGAGCACAGGAGGCAGGAAGTACCTGCTTCCTGTGCTCTCTGGCTGTCACACGATTGCCTCTTCACAGAGGCAATCAGTGACTGCCAGGCACACTGACAGGCAGTGGGGATGTTCTCCTGAACATCCCCACTGACTGGTCAGATCAATATTAACTCTATATTGATCTGACCAGTTATGATCTGTCTCCCTCTCCTCACATTTTTTTTAGTGAGGGAGAGAGACAGATCAAAGTTCTAAAAGTAAGTAAAAGTTAAAAAAAACAATAAATACACAACACACAAATAATAAAACAATAAAAATTTTTTTATTAAAGCAATTCCCTGCGTTTAACCCCTTCCCTGCCACTGATCTTGCATAAGCAGTGATCGTGCACATCAGCGCATTTATTTTTGCTGTTTGTGCATTTTTTAGGGGTTAATTTTTTTGTACTGTAATTTATTACAGTACTAAAAAGGCTATTCTAAGAGTTATTAACCCCTTATTTGCCGTCGATCACTGCTTACGCAATGATATTGACGCCAAAGCAATTTTTATCTGTCTGCATATTTTTTTTTATTTTTTTTTTTACACATACCCGCTAGGGGATTACATGTAAAGTAAAAATATTTGAGTTTTTTTTTTTAAGCTGCCTGAGCGCATAGCGATCAGTAACAGCGAATTAGTGGCAAAGGCGGTTTGGTGATTTCTCAATTAAGCTCACCATTCGCCCTGGTCAGATCAAAATTAATCGGATCAATATTCACAAATATTGATCTGCCTCCCTCTCCTCACTTACATTTTTGTGACGGAAAGAGACAGATCAGTATTAGTGATATAAAATAACATTTTATAAAATTGGCAGGTTTTATGAAAGTCTTTCACTGTGTATTAACCCCTTCCCTGCCATTCATCACTTTGTAAGCAGTAATCCTGCACAGCAACAGTATGTTTTGCTGTCTGCACTGTTTTATGGATTAATTTATATGTACTGTAATGTATTACAGTACTAGATAGGCTCTTCTAAGAGCTATTAACCCCTTCTTTGCTCGAGATCACTGCTTACGCACTGATTCTGAGGCCGCGGACTCAGGGTTCGATTTTGACCCTATTCAGCTTTCTGATACATCATCTAGCGATGTATCGGTGGCTGCTGAGCCCTTGCCACAAGTAGTGATGGGGGTCTACCGATAAAAAAATATATGGTTTGGTGGGGGTAAATTACATTGGCTGGCTTCAAAGATATATCCCATAAAGGACACGGACGCAGGTTGACTACATGTCAAAATTCCAAGTTGGAATTTTGAGATGCGCATCTCACAAATGTTGCCTTCTAGCCAAAAACAAACCAACAAACCTATGCATGGGTGCTATCCCTGTACTCGGGAGATGTTGCTGAACACATATTGGGTTGTTGTTTGGCAGTGACAAATACCAGAATCTGTGAATTCATGCCTGAAGTACAATGCATGTGGGAAAAAAAACTCCCAAAAAAGTACTACCACAAACTTTTACAAAGGCTGGTGGTAGAATTAGTACCTATACAGTATTAAAATACCACCATTTGAAATACCTTAGGATGTCTATTTTCCAAAAATATATGGTTTGATGGGGTAAAATTCATTGGACGGCTTCAAAAATGTTCCAAATGGAACATGGGCGCAGGCTGACTACATGTCAAAATTCCAGGTTGGAATTGCGCACCCCCTAAATGTGGAATTTTAGACCCAATACAAACCAACAAACCTATGCATGGGGGATATCCCTGTACTCAGGAGATGTTGCTGAACACATATTGAGGTGTTGGTTGGCAGTGGCAAATACCAGAATCTGAAAATTCCTGCCTGAACTACAATGTGTGTGGGGAAAAAATGACATCCCATCCCTTTGACATAGGTTGGTGGTAGAATTAGCACTTGGAAAGTGTTAAAATACCACAATTTTAAATACCCTAGGATGTCTAGTTTTCCAAAATATATGGTTTTATGGGGTAAAATACTTTGACAGGCTTCAAAAGTGTCCCAAATGGAACATGGGCGCAGGCTGACTACATGTCAAAATTCCAAGTTGGAAATGCACCCCCCCCTAAACGTGGCCTTTTAGCCCCCAAATAATCTAACTAACCTACACATGGGTGGTATCCCTGTACTCAGGAGATGTTGCTAAACACATATTAAGGTGTTGTTTGGCACTGACACATAATAGGATCTGTGAATTCATGCCCGATGTACAATGAATGTGAAAAACAAATTACTATCCATAACATTGACATAGGCTGGTGGTAGAATTAGTGCATGAAAAGTGTTAAAATACTACCATTTGAAATACCCTAGGGTGTCTAGTTTTCAAAAATATATGGTTTTGTGGGGTAGAATACACTTTTTGGCTTCAAAAATGTCCCAAATGGGACATGGGCGCAGGTTTTCTGCACGTCAGAATTCCAAGTTGGAAAACCAAAAAGCGCACCTCTCAAATGTGGCCTTTTAACCCCCAAATAACCTAACCAACCTATACATGTGTGGTATCCCTGTACTCAGGAGATGTTGCTGAACACATATTGAGGTGTTGTTTGGCACTGACATATAACAGGATCTGTGAATTCATGCCCAAAGTACTATGTATGTGAAAAAAAATTACTATCCATAACATTGACATAGGCTGGTAGTATAATTAGTGCATGGAAAGTGTTAAAATATTACCATTTGAAATACCCTAGGGTGTCTAGTTTTCAAAAATATATGGTTTTGTGGGATAGAATACACTTTTTGGCTTCAAAAATGTCCCAAATGGGACATGGGCGCAGGTTTTCTGCACGTCAGAATTCCAAGTTGGAAAACCAAAAAGCGCACCTCTCAAATGTGGCCTTTTAACCCCCAAATAACCTAACCAACCTATACATGGGTGGTATCCCTGTACTCAGGAGATGTTGCTGAACACATATTGAGGTGTTGTTTGGCACTGACATATAACAGGATCTGTGAATTCATGCCCAAAGTTCAATGTATGTGAAAAAAAATTACTACCCAAAACATTGACATAGGCTGGTAGTATAATTAGTGCATGGAAAGTGTTAAAATACTACCATTTGAAATACCCTAGGGTGTCTAGTTTAAAAAAATATATGGTTTTGTGGGGTAGAATACACTTTCTGGCTTCAAAAATGTCCCAAATGGGACATGGGCACAAGTTTTCTGCATGTCAGAATTCCAAGTTGGAAAACCAAAATGCGCACCCCCTAAATGTGGCCTTTTAGCCCCAAAACAAACCAACAAACCTATGCATGGGTGGTATCCCTGTACTCAGGAGATGTTGCTGAACACATATTGAGGTGTTATTTGGAAATACCCCTTCACATTTTAAGGTAATGTTTACCTAAATTGCAATATATGTGAAAAATTTTAAAAAAATATTTTTTGCTGCAAACTTTGGCATAGATTGGTGGTAAAATGGCTACATGAAATGTGTCAAAATACCCCAAGTTAAATGCCCTGAGTTGTCTAGTTTTCAAAAATATGTACATGTTGGGGGTCATTCATGGATTTAGTACAGAAATCAGTGTTACAATGTCACTATCGCTAATTTTGAAAGAAGGGATTTTAAAATAGCTTTGCACCACTTATAGTTCTGGCCCTGTAACATGAATAAAAAAGCACAAAAACATAAAAACATGGGCTATTTCTGAACTCAGGACATATATTAGAAACTTTTTAGCAGTGTTTTTTTGTTGTCTCTTGTACATGAGTATACGATTTTTCAAATAAAAGTCATAAAAAAATTATTTTTTCATTTTTTTTGCCATATTTTATTATTTTTTTTACATCAAATTATATGCTATTATCAAAATAATGGTATCAAAAGAAAGCCCTTCTTATGACGATAAAAACGATATATAGTTTGTGCGGGTACACTAAATGAGACAGAAATAAATTACAGCAAAACACAAACTGCTCAGAAATGTTAAAACAGCCCATGTCACCAAGCGTCGGACAAGCCAAAAAAGTCATGTCACTAAGGGGTTAATTTGTGTGGTTTTTTTTGTTTTTGTTTTTTTTCTCTCTCTCTCTTGTGTCTCTTTTTTCTCTTTTTTCTTCTTCTTTACGGATTTTATCAACATGTACATGGGAGCACATTGCATTTTTGGATCAATGCTCGGATTAACCCTAAAAGATGATTAAATTTGCTACGATAAATGTACAGGGTCTGAACTCCCCACAAAAACGCAACATACTCTACGGTTTTATGAAGAAAGAAAGGATTCAGATATGTGCTCTTCAGGAGACTCACTGGAAATCAAGCGATAAGCAATTCCTAGTATCAAAATGCTTCCCACTGGTCATAAGTGCATCTCTCCAAGACCAAAAAAAAAAAGGGGGTAGCGTTACTGTTTTCAGGAGACCTCTCAATCAACGTTATATTTACAGAACTAGATGATGAGGCTAGATATATCATTGCAATTGTGGAAATTAATAACAGGATATATACCATCTTAAACTTATATGCACCAAATGACACTCCGGTCAAATTTCTCACAATGATTTTCCAAAAAATACATAGGATAGGACAAGGAGCTTTGATTATAATGGGCGATTTTAACTGTATTGCAGACCCTCAGGTTGACAAAACCCCAATAGCGTATGGAAGATATGGTAGAAGGGTTATCAATACCGCGGCCAAATTTTCACGACAACTGAGAAATTATTCTCTAGTGGATGTGTGGAGGTCCCTACACCCAGAAGAAAAAGATTTCACCTTCTTCTCCCAAGCTCACTTGTCCTATTCCAGAATAGACTATATTTTAGTAAACAGGACAATATTCCAATATATAAACAAAGTAGAAATAAAAGATTACATCTGGTCTGACCATAATGCCATCATAATGGAAATGAAATCTGGATATAAAACAACTAGACCAGAATGGAGATTGAACGATAGGTTATTAAATAAGAGTCAACATAGCGCTCAAATTATAGATACTACCCAATGGTTCTTTAGAGAAAACGGTAATGGGGAAGTCAACCCTGCCCTAACGTGGTGCACTTATAAAAGTGTGATCAGAGGACACCTAATAAAGATTGGGACCTATGAAAAGAAATATAGAGCACCAAGAATAGAAGAACTAAATCTGAAACTAGATATTCTTAATAACCAGAATAAACTAAACCCTTCACAGGAAATCACACTTGAGATTCAAAGAGTTAAGGAAGAGATTAGGGAGATTATGGTCACAAAGATAAACACAAACTTAGAATACCTTAAGACTAAATATTACTATAAAGGCAATAAAGCAGACAAATTACTGACAAATAAACTGATGAAGGAAAAATACAGAAGAACCATATCTAAGATACAAAAAAACGGTAAAATAGTAATGGACCCCGAGAAAATTGGAGAAACATTTAAGGAATATTATGCCAGTTTATACAACCTCGTAGAAAATCCGTCAGAGGAGCAAATTATAAAATATCTGGAGTCGTTAGATCTACCGAAACTATCTACCACTCAGCTCAGCAACCTAAATGAAGTGATCAGAGTAGAAGAGGTCAGTGCAGTCATTAAAAAACTCAAAAATAGCAAGACCCCAGGACCAGACGGTTTTAACAACAAATTCTTTATAATGATGGAAGAACACATTGGAGGAGCCTTGACAGATGCGTTTAACTGGATTAGGACATCAGAAAAAATATCCCTGAGGAACTCTTTATGGCAAATATCGCCCCCATTGAAAAGCCGGGTAAGGATCATCTCCTGGTCAATAACTACAGGCCTATCTCATTACTAAATGTAGATATTAAGATCTATGCTGGTGTATTAGCCAACAGATTAAAGAAATTTATAACATCTCTAATTCACGCGGATCAGGTGGGTTTTATCCCAGGTAGACTGTCTGTGAATAACACTCGTAGAATTATCGATATACTAGACTCGTGTCAAAAAAAGAAATGCCCCATGATGATGTTGGCCCTAGATGCCGAAAAGGCTTTTGACCGAGTAAACTGGCCTTTTTTGAAGAATACACTGAGGGCATTCGGCTTTGAAGGCTCAATCCTAGATGCAATTATGGCATTATATTCCTCTCCTACAGCTAAAGTTAAAAGTATGGGCTTTTCATCAGATAACTTCAGGATAACAAATGGTACTCGACAAGGATGCCCATTATCTCCTATTCTCTACTTATTATCGATTGAACCTTTAGCAATCGCCATTAGATCAAATAACGACATCAGGGGTATCAATACGGGGAAAGGAAGCATCAAACTTAATATGTACGCGGATGACGTTCTAATAACCATAGAGAATCCAGCTAAATCAATTATTTCAGTCATGAAAGAAATTGACAGATACAGTATGGTCTCCAACTACAAACTAAACCTGGATAAGTCAGTAGCAATGGTAAAGTACGTGAAACAAGAGGAAAAAAACCATTTAGCTGAGACATATGGATTTAAATGGGCAAAGGACTATGTTGATTATCTTGGGATAAAAATAACTCCTGACCCAAAGAGAATTGTAGAACATAATTTTCTCCCACTATTAAAACAAACTAATAAAAACCTAAGTGAATGGAAAAAAAGGGAAGTTTCTTGGTGGGGCAGGATAAATGTCCTGAAGGCTTATGTACTCCCGAAATGGACATACTTATTTAGGCTGATCCCATTAAATATTCCGAAAGTCTGGCTTAAAATGGCACAAACAGCCTTCTCGAAATACATTTGGAGAGGCAAAAAACCTTGTATAAACAAAAGAGTGATTTCCTTACCTTCTAAGCAAGGAGGAATGGGAGCCCCATGCCTGCAAAATTATCAGGAAGCTAGCATGCTAGCACATGCATTGATGACACAAAATGTCTATTCCAAGGTGGAAAAGTGGTATCACTTAGAATGTAACTTGAGTGGAGGTGAGAAACTCCTCCCGATATTTTGGAGAACTAACAGTACAGGACAAATTGAACAAAAGAGAGGTACTGACTCACTCATCTTAGATCACATATTGCACTTTTGGCTTAAATTTAAGAGGAAAGCTAAACTTCAGAAAAAAATCTTGAAAGGCCTCCCCATTGAAATTATCCAAAATAATATTGAAGATATCAGTCTAATCCCTTGGGAAAAACAAGGAATACTTAATATAGAAGACTTATATGATGAAGATATGATTATGTCCTTTTCTAGTCTCCAATCTAAGTTTCAGATCAAAAATGAGGAGCTCTTCTCATATCTCAGAGTTAAGCACTTCCTAAGACTCAATATTTCCCTCAATAACTCTACTATACATAAGAAATTAATGAAAATGATACAAAGGCAAGACCAAAAACAGCTGTTATCTAAAAGTAACCAAATAATGCTAGAATTAGACCAGTCTCAAGAGATAGCAGTTATAACTAAATGGGAATCAGAGTTAAAGAGAAATATCTCTAGAGTAGAATGGAATGGTCTGTTTAACCAACTAGCTAAGGGTGTCCACTGTCTAAACCTAAGAGAAGGATTCTTTAAACTTCTATATAGATGGTATTACGTCCCGAGCAAGCTTGCAAAGATATACAGAGACTACAACAACAACTGCTGGAGATGTGGAGCGAGTGGGGGAGATATACTCCATATATTTTGGAACTGCAAAATGCTGGACACCTTTTGGGAAGAAATTGTAGCGAATATCAACAACAGATGCGGGATAAAACTAGTAAATTCGGCAGACACAATGCTCCTCCACATGAACCTAGGAGAGTTAGCTACTGTTAACAGATGGTTCATAATCCACATCTTACTCGCAGCAAAATCTTTGATAACCAGAAACTGGAAATCCCCAATTATTCCAGATTGGAAAACAGTCAAAGCTCTGGGGCTTGCCCAATTTAGGATGGAAAAAGGTATCTCATCATCATACGGATATTCGCCAAAGAATAGGGAAATCTGGTCTAAATGCATTGGAAAAATAGTGTGATAGTGTTCCTCTGTTATTGATATTGGAGCAGGGCGTGGGGAGAGGATTTAAAAGAGAAAACAGATCCGGATTGACATTCTGTATTTTTTTTTTTTTCTTCTCTTTTTCCTTTTTAGTATCTTTTTTGTTTGGTTTGTTTTTGGAGTCCATATAGTGTAGTTTGTTGGTCAGTGGCCCTACAGAGTGACATAAGGTCGCTTATAGGGGTGACCAACTCCCCAAATGATCATTCAGGACAGTGACCTGATCTATTGGGGTGGGATGGGTTAGGGTTTATGAGAAATAAAGACAAGATACTTAAGCCGTCTATTTTATAGCGACATCTCAACTAGCCAACAGATATAGAGATTGGAGTGTTCACGTATAAAGAGAAAGAGTAGTGAAAGGAAGAGGAAGGATAAAGGAATAGAAAATAACTACGAAATAACACTAACCTAAAGCCAAAAGATGAAATGTCTTTGAAGGAGATGTAGAGACAATACGGATTAACACTCCAAAACAAGATTCTGATGGCTGTCGAAAAAAAAAAGAAAAAAAAAAAAAATATACAAATTAGCTAGCAGGTATAATTTTCCTAGGTGTAGGTGTGGGGTTGTTAAAAGACAGATTTAATGTTTTATCCAATTTACTTGATGAAATCCTTAACTAAACATTAGATGCTATAAGTAGATTAGATGAACAAAGACAATTAAAAATGATGGCCTTGCAAAACCGGATGGCTTTAGATTATGTTCTTACTGCAAAAGGTGGGGTATGTGTTTACATTAAAGATCAGAGTGGTGAGATTGAGCATGATCTACAGGAAGTGTCTGAATTACAGGAACGCTTACATCCCCAGGGGATGATTGGGATTTATTCGACCTAAGTGGGTGGCTTGGTTCACTAGGAGCAAAACTGTTGATTGCATTTGCATGCATGATAGAAGCAATGTCTTTGGGTGTGCTTATCTCTTGTGTGAAGGCTCTTGCTAACAGATGTGTTGCAGGAGACGATATTGGATATGCTATGCTTATGCGGCAGTCATATGTCCCACACTCTTCTGAAGATTTGCTGGAAACACCCTTCATCTACAGATCATCAGATGGATTCTTCTGTCTAGAGGATGAGAACCTCTACTTGCCTATGCAGGCAATTCCAAAGGAGCCTGAGTATCCTATCTGTGATAGGATAAAAGGAAGGAGTGTGGATGATATAATTTCCCTGGAAGTCATCTTTGTATCCTGGCAGCCACTTTGCTATACCAACTCCGTTTTGTATGCCTTCTTCCATGTTTATCCTCTGTGATACCCAAAGAGAGTGAGAGAGTCTATGTTGTATAAATGTGGTTATTGCTCTTAGTGTTGCAAGATTACATACGTAATTAAGCTTCCTGAAACTTTATCTGACAGACACAGTATGGCTTCCTGAAACTTTAGCTGACAGACACAGTATGGAGCAAGGATTCAACCACAATGGTCAGATGGTTTTAACGTAATGGTTTTAAAAACCCAAGTATGTTTAAACTGGAATTTTAAACATACTTGGAATGGATAAATTATAACCAATCACATGCTTTAATTTGCCGAGAATTATGAAATCATGCTGTGTTGTTTAACTATAAATTTGTGTGTAATTTGGGTGCGTCAGAGTGGTCTGTATTAAACTGGTCTTGATTATTTTACGCTTCATTTCCTTGAGGAGTATCCTAGGAGAAACTGACCATTCACAATATCAACTGCAGTTTGATTATAGGAAGTCACAGCAAACAAAGTCTAATGGCTTAGAACTGAAGCCAATATAGAATTTGATTTACCATATAAGTATGCATAAATAATCAAGTTAAATATAAAATTCAAAGTAGACTATATTTACCAAGGTGTAACCAAAAGTTTCTAGAGCTGTTCCCTCTGGAATAATGTTGGATATAGTCAGTATGGCCTTTTTGGATCAAGATTCTTCCCCAACTTAGATCTTAAAGACTTGATCCCTCTGCCCTCAACTAGCCTAATTTTTATCTGCCTTTTCCATTTCCAAACCACACCCATTAAAGGCGTTTCAGATATTTTCATCTGGTTTTCTGGTTCTCTGAAAACACTCCTCTATTAATATTTGATTAGGGTATAATAATATTATCCAAAAGGTGGCACACTTAGATCACAATTCTGACCGTAATTTTAATCCTAAATTTTCTATTGACCTGAATCCCACCTGAATGAAGTTTAATATACATGCCCTTTAAGATTTTAGTCTATAGAAAAAACGCTAAATGTCAGAAAAACCCACAAAGAGTGTTACCTATTCTTGTCCATAGGCATTTGAATATATATATATCTGACTAACTTTGGATTAGAAATGAAACTAATATAAATACTGCTAACTTACTGTATTAAATATTTAGTTGATATCTCATCACTTCTAATAATCTACATGTACAAAAGATATTGTTCTATGGTTATATTTGGTTACAGAATTCATTAATAAAGCATAGTAACTAAAATGAATTAAATAGATATAAATCAATGTGTGTATAACAGCAATAAAATACAGAATATCTATCTATGCATTCAATAAAACCATACCTGTACAAATACATCTGCATTTACACATGAATATAAATATCTACATATATACCTATATATAATTATATATTAGTTACCATATGTGTATAGGCAAAATCTTAATTCATTCAGCTTTTCACATTTAATTCTTAACATTCTAAGATTTTTCTAATTAGATGTCTCAGGTTTTTATTTGAACACCTGGTATGTACACTTCTCACACAGAGCTCTCTTAGGATGGCCAGGTATCTATTTCCATTTTCCATCATAAAATAGACTTCTGCCCACCAAGATAGCTAACTTAAATTGACCCATTGTCTTCTTAAAGTCTTACCAAAACATTCCTTGTGGAAGCACAGTGAGACATTAACTTGTTTTAGTAACTAGACAGAAGACTGAAAAGCAGGGTCATTTAGAGGTTCTTCTCAATATAAGAATATGAGTCCATTTTGTCCCCCATAGAATGAAACGTATTCAATTATCCTGACAATGTATATAATACATTTTTATGAAAGCATGTTTTTCTTTCTTTCTTTTTCCAATATGTATTATTTACTACATTTTCCAATACAAAAACGTATCAGTATTGTGATTGTACAATAAAAAGTAATTAACAATCACATTATACCTCCATTCGAGAAAACTCTTCTAGTTGTAGAATAACTTCCTATTATAAAAAGAAGTAGATGATTGCATGTGCCATATGAAGTAGAAAGCTTAATTTATGTAAAAATATTTGATATGCATAAAGTGCACTTTTGATTCATCCAATCGAAATAAAGTATAAAATATTCCTCATATATTATTTTTGTGATGTACAGAAGATTACGTACACATCATACTGATGCCAGACAAAATAAACACAATATTGGTGATGTTCTGGAAACACGTACAGGGGTTAATATAAAAGTGGTCTCAGATAGAGTTGAGCGGACACCTGGATGTTCGGGTTAGGCGGGTTCGGCCGAACTTCGGAAAAAAGTCCGGGTTTGGGCTCGAACTTGACCCCGAACACGAACCCCATTGAAGTCAATGGGGACACGAACTTTTGGCCACTAAAATGCCTCTAAAAAAGTCCTGGAAAGGGCTAGAGGGCTGCAAAAGGAAGTAAAATGTGGGTAAGAGTAGGACAAGTGCTCTGCAAACAAATATGGATAGGGAAATAACTTCAAATAACAGAAAATACATACAAATTACAAATACAGCTGAGCCATAAAATAGCACTAGATGGAATCTTTGATTTTAGCTTTGGAAGAACATAAATCTAAATCTAAAGCATGGCTGCCAGGACGATCAACAGAATTATCCATTTGAGAGATGGTTGGAGTGCAGGGTATTCTCTTTCAGTTTATACTAAGTGACCCATAGGTTGAGGAGGCGGTGACCGTGGTGGTGTAGGTGGAAGCAGCGCTGGAGGAGGTAGCCAGAATTTTTTAAAGTGCGCTGTAAGCACAGTATTTGACGGTTCTATTTGACTCTCAGATATGAAGTGCACCGCAAGACGTAAATGTACTATTTACCACCCAAAACTATTAGAATTTTTCAAAGTGAGCTGTAAGCACAGTATTTGACGGTTCTATTTGGCTCTCAGATATGAAGTGCACCGCAAGACGCAAATGTACTATTTACCACACAAAACTATTAGAATTTTTCAAAGTGCGCTGTAAGCACAGTATTTGACGGTTCTATTTGACTCTCAGATATGAAACGCACCGCAAGACGCAAATGTACTATTTACCACCCAAAACTATTAGAATTTTTCAAAGTGCGCTGTAAGCACAGTATTTGACGGTTCTATTTGACTCTCAGATGTAATACATGTAATGCTATTGCTATTCTATAAACCGAAATAGAGTCCACATTCATACGAATAGGTCAATTAACCTATTCGTATGAATGGGCACTCTATTTCGGTTTATAGAAAGCCAATAGTATTACATGTATTCCATAAGCCGAAAGTCTATAAACTGAACGACATTCGGTTTATAGACTTTCGGTTTATGGAATACATGTAATGCTATTGCTATTCTATAAACTGAAAGTCTATAAACTGAATGTCGTTCAATTTCTTATGAATGGGGACTCTATTTTGGTTTATAGAAAGCCAATAGCATTACATACAATGTAATCACCGAACTCCAACACAGACATATAGTGAAATGTCCGTGTTCGGGTCCGGGGTCCCTAAACCGTAAAGTTTGGTACGAACCCGAACATTGCGGTTCGGGTTCGCTCAACACTAGTCTCAGATCAAACTTCATCAGTGATTTGTGCTAAGCTCTGATTGTTAATTTGTGTTTGACTATCCAACTGGGACATTCTGTGGATTTCCAGTGTCTCGCCAAACAGATTTTTGTAGCCATTAAAATATGAATTATCAACATCTTTATTGGTTTATTTATTATAGATAAAATCAAGTGGAAAATAAACTTTGTAGAACTAAATTATAATATTACCTGTAATTATCTCAATAATATAAGGCAACTTAAACAATTTAACACAGTCCCAGCAAATATGTTTATGTGTACCTATGTCTTTATGACACCAACATCAAGTATTTTCAGTGGAAGTCTGGAATTTGGATGAACTATTTGGGACTAAATACCATCTGTATAAAATCCTAAAACAATTCTCATATTTATGGATGCTATGCATTGTTTTTTTCAACAGATTAAAGGAGTTAACCCATTCTTCTTTTGTAAATGTTATAAATGTTATATTACCAATTCAATTGTTGTGCATATTTATTATATAGTGAACCAGATAAAAAGGAGACACTTGGTAAAGAATAATCTCTCTCTGAGAAGGCCAACTGATATACTCACCTTATATTTAAATAATGTGAATATGGATAAGTGTAAAGATGCAGGTATAACACTAATGGGGGACTTGTTTAGTAACTTGGTAGGCATGATTATTTTACATTTTCAGTGATTAAAACTTGTTAAAAAAATCTTGGTCAAAGAAGATGTTATGGACAGGATATAACAGTTGGAAGTTAAACATAATTGTATTGAGATCCCCATTATATCATATATAGGTACCACTATTAGAAATCAACCCATGTTAAGTATAACATCCAACAAAACTTTTTGGCATTAAAAAAAATCAGGGAATATTCCATGCTTCATTTTAGTTGCCTGTTCAAGCATTTTAAAGGGGAATTGGTTCAATCATATCTCTCAAAATAAATGGTATAACAAACTGTGGTGTATAACCAAACTGTATGAATTAATGTTGCATATACATATAAACTCTGATCTGTCTACTTTAACAAACATTTATTCAGAGACAAAACAATAACAACATACATATAAAGACTCACAATCTAACTAGAACAATAACAACATTAACAACTAAACTTTATAACTAAATAAAAGTCATCAGATCTCACCCACAGTTGGCAACCTAACCCATGTCTGCTCACAAGCACATCCAGGAAAGAAGAAAGAAGTGCAAGATAGGGAGTTGGTAATCTTTGCATGACTTCTAAATGTTTTGAATTACATAATTACCATATCAAAGTTTAAAGCTTTTCCCACTATAAAAATCTGAGAAAAGTATACATTAGCTTGGTCACCATATTAGTTTGATGACCAAATGTCACCACATTCCCTCACCTTTTCTTCTCCAATGTTGAGCACATTTAAAAATAATAAAGGTAATATTCCTCTATCTATCATCTATCTATCTATCTACCTAACTAGGAGATCTGTAATTGGAAAGGTGAGCACATGAATTATAGGGAGTGAGATAAGATGAAAGAAAAAAGTCAAGTAGGGATTGCATCAACCCATTTATCTTGTTTTCAGCTGTTCAGTTTTGAAGTTCACCACTGCCTAATAGATTTCTCAATAATATTCTAAGGTAATGTATTTGTGTGAAGTAAAGTAACGTCTAGACACAATTGAATTATTGTCAGGGTTCTACCATGACCTCCTGACACATGCATTACAGTCAAATTGTTTTGCTCCTCTTCCTCTTTTTACTTCTAGAAGCCACCATACCTTTTGTTTTGCTTTTATTTATTTTCCTCTATTACTGTCACCTGGACTTGTTAACTTATGCAACACAGCCCGTTAAATACCTGCAGTTCATTGCAAACAAGGCTTTTGCATTAAATTGGTTGCTTGACTTCTGTGAATTTTTTCATATGTTCGTGATCCTCAGCTTACGTTAAATTGCACTTCTGTCGAGTCCAGAAATTGGGAAACCTAACCTGGGGGTCTCAACCAGTGAGGGGAAAGATTTCAGTATCTCCTGAGACCATCCTGCTGCAGCTTAATTATTTCATCTAAGTGACCTCTATAGGGTATTCCTGTTAAACTGCCCTCTCTAGGGTACTTCTGCTAAACAGGCTAAGGTGCACTTTCTAGGATTTTACTCCTAATCTGCCCTTTACTCCTTATGTTACATTCTCTAGCGCTACCTTTGTGTTTCTCAATAATGCAAATCATGTTAAAGCTCTTTAATTATACTGCAGTTTCTGCTGAACCATTTGCCTATTCTGTAGTTCTTGTTAAAACCCTTTTCTTATACTGCAGTTATTGTTATAAACCTTTGCCTATACCACAGTACCTGTTTAATCCTTTTTGTCTCTCTCACTGCCCATACCTAAGCTCTGTGTTTATGCTATAGTCCTTTGTTCCTTCTATATGCCTTATTACAATCTTTATTTATTTATGTCCTCAACCCTGCACAATGAATAATAACATGAAACCAGACTCCTCATCCGTCCCTGCACAGAAATTCTTACCAGACCTTGTATAGGCCCTGACAGTTATTAGTACTAGTTTATGACATAGTATGATGTTTAGTTTTGCCTGGGACTGGTATCTGAATATTGTAAGTCCATTACCAAATCATCAAGAAGAATTTAGGAGGAGCACACAAACATAGTTAATCGGCTACAAGCCACATATTTTTTATAATAGTACAATAAGGGCATAATCATATTAACGATTATACAAAACAAAGTACTTACACAATAGTATTTGCAAAATAGTGCACAGTATTACTGCAATAAACATTACACACAACACACTTCAGAAAGGCTTTTGGTGCTGAAACGTCGAGATGACTTCCGTGTGTCCAGTTCTCCTGTTGTGTTGTTGTGTGTTCTTTTTATTCCAGTACCATTGTGCTAATACTATTGTGTAACATAGTAACATAGTAATTTAGGTTGAAAAAAGAAACAAGTGTATCAAGTACAACCCTTCTACCTATCATTCCCTCTTTTTATCCCCAAAAAAATGCAAAACCCCCTAAGGAAGCTATTTCAAATTTTGCCTTTTTTGGGTCTTCCAGGTAAAAGGTTCTTTGAATCAAACACAGACAATGAAATATGAAGCTTATCGTCTTGTGTCAAAGGCTTAACTAGATAGTTTGGCACCATATGGCCTTAATAGGGATTTTGACCTGACAACATATTTTTCCTGTCAATTGTATTCCTATGTGGGCAACTTGCCTTAGTAGTTACAATGTGACTGGTTATATCATGTTACTTTGTATATTATCATTCTCGCCTTGTCTTTTCTGTTTACAGATCGGTTTTAGAAATTCATTGGTTATTCTTTACATCCGAGCGCAGCTGTTCCCGTATTGGTATTTGTGGTTTTTTTTTATATGTTTATCAGATCTGAAGCTAATTATATCCGAGATTTTGAAATATTTTGTGTATAGGAGCAGCTGCATCTAAGTCAGAACCAGCAGATTCATCACAGATATGTATAAAAAATATTTATTTTCAATTTTTTTATTGTTATACACATAGAGGGTTATGTATAAAAAATCCCATACTGCAAATTATTGGGATTTTATATAAAAAAAAAAAGGTGCAATTGCTTTCTGTTATGCATAACGACTATTGAGTCTTTTTATAAACCCTAAATCTTTGCAGTGCAGCAGAGGGACCTTCTCCAAACAGTGTTTGGCAGAGGTTATCCAACACAGATCAGGTGCTTTTCAGAGCCTGATTTTTTTATACATAGGCTGCGCTTGCTCAACTAACACCAACATAACCAAAATCTCTGTATTTCACTGCCATAATATGTCAAGAGTCTACTTTATACATTGGCGCACATGCCAATTGCGCTAGTATTTGGTGCACTCTGTTCATGCACCGTGTTTATATATGACCCCCAAAGTTTTGTATATAGAGGGTCTCAGTATGACATAACACTTTTTGTATACTGTAATGGCAATGTTTTTCCCTTATCCTCACTTTAAAAATATGTTTAAATATTGCAGTTATTGAAATTGCTAATTGAGTCACATGATCAATCATTTTGCCCTTTCACCTGTTTGTATATACACCCTGTTCCAAATTATTATACAAATTCTATTTAAGTGTCACAAAGATTAAATATTTTGTTTTTCAGTTTAACTCATGGATGGCATTGTGTCTCAGGGCTCTTTTGATCACTGAAAAAAATCTCGGACACCTGTGATAATTAGATTTCCAGGTGAGCCCAATTTAAGAAAAAAACTACTAAAGGAGGGTGTTCCACATTATTAAGCAGAGCACCATTTTCATGCAATATGGGGGGGGAAAAAGGATCTCTCTGCTGCCGAAAAGAGTGAAATAGTTCAATGCCTTGGACGAGGTATGAAAACTTTAGATATTTCATGAAAACTTAAGCATGATCATCGCACTATTAAGAGATTTGAGGCTGATTCAGAGCACAGATGGGTGCGTGCAGATAAAGGCACATTGAGTAAGATTTCTGCCAGATCCATACATCGGATCAAGAGAGCAGCTGCTAAAATCCCATTACATAGTAGCAAACAGATATTTGAAGCTGCTGATGCCTCTGGAGTCCCATGGACATCAAGGTGTAGAGTCCTACAGAGTCTTACAACTGTGCATAAACCTTCTATTCAGCCACCACTAACCAATGCTCACAAGCAGAAACAGCTGCATAGGGCAGAAAAATACATGAAGACTAATTTTCAAACAGTCCTGTTCACTGATGAGTGCCATGCAACCCTGTATGGTCCAGATGGATGGAGTAGTGGATGGTTGGTGGACGGCCACCCTGTTCCAACAAGGCTGCGACGTCAGCAAGGCGGTGGTGGAGTCATGTTTTGGGCCGGAATCATGGGAAGAGAGCTGGTCG
Source organism: Pelodytes ibericus (assembly GCA_036172795.1). NCBI lineage: Eukaryota > Metazoa > Chordata > Amphibia > Anura > Pelodytidae > Pelodytes > Pelodytes ibericus. The sequence goes on along the minus strand of CM069857.1, from coordinate 225,436,161 downwards.
GCCCCTTTAGGGTCCCCAAAGGTGTAAAGATGACCTCTGCAAAGTATGTGGAGTTTCTGACTGACCACTTTCTTCCCTGGTACAGAAGGAAGAACTATGCTTTCCGTAATAAAACCATCTTCATGCATGACAAAGCACCATCTCATGCTGCAAAGAAAACCTCTGCATCAATGGCTGCTATGGTGATAAAAGTAGAGAAAGTCATGGTGTGGCCTCCATCCTCCCCTGACCTCAATCCTATTGAGAACCTTTGGAGCATCCTCAAGCAAAAGATCTATGGGAGGCAGTTTACAAGCAAACAGTAGTTTTGGGAGGCTATTCTGACATCTTGCAAACAAATTCAAGCAGAAACTGTCCAAAAACTCACAAGTTCAATGGATGCAAGACTTGTGAAGCTGCTATCAAATAAGTCCTATGTTAAAATGTAACGTGACCTGTTAACATGTTTAAAAAATAGCTTTTGATTTCAGTAAATATGCTGCAAACACAACAAATGACAATTTTCAGTTCTTTACAATTGATAAAAATTTTTGAAACTTACTGTGCATAATAATTTGGAACAGTGCATTGTAAGTTTTTTATGTTTAAAAAAATACTGTTATCATTAGGAGGTTTGTTCAATAAAATTTGAATTGTACTCTTAATAGCTAATAACATGAGAATTATGCTGACTGTTATTTACATCAATTATTTAGGTAAATGAGAACAATATAATTTGCATAATAATTTGGAACAGGGTGTATACTCTTTTGTCTTCACATGTTATCTATGGCTGGAAAAATACCTCTTTGTCAACACGTTGCCACTGGCAGTTATAATAAAATTTTTACCTCACTATTACCAAGTTCTGGATCATTTTGTTATTTTTTTGGAATATGGGAATAAAATAAAAACATATATACATTAAGTTATTGGATGGGTCAGTTGTTGGTGTGGGCGAGGGGGATTCTCACTGACCGGTACTGAGTGCTTTCAGGTCAGTGGGATATCGGTTACTTGCATGCACTTGAAGGTGCCATCGGGTAAAATGCATTTGACACACCTCCTCATCCTTGTGCTGAGCTGAGACTACCTTCTCTTCGTTGATCTGCTTAAATGAAAGCTGAAAACTGCCTTTTCAAATGTTGGCAAGGACACTGCTGCCTGCTTCCACTACTGACAGGGATATTGCTGCTCGGTTACCCCAAACAGCTGGTTAAAGCTTTTAATGCGGATATAGTGAGTGGTACAAACCTCACCTCATTTTTAAGTACGCCTTTTGACCTTTTCAATTAAATTTGTACTGATATACTTCATGATTATTAGATTTCTTTTCCCACCCTTATATTTTAAACATCCTGCACATGCACTTTTGACGAGAAATATTGAAAGTCCCACTACAAACAAACTTCTGAGGGACTCTACCAACACGTTTACAGATTGTGTTACAGTTGTGAGTATAACTCCCATCACCTTTATATAAACACGAAATTCTTGTTAAACAGAGTGCACTATTGTTTGTCTATTTGTCCTTTTTTTGGGTTTGACTTGCATGTGAGATGTTCAATCAAATTCATTCCGTCCTCCCTCAAGCTTCAAAGTATGGTTTAAGAAGCATATATTTTATATAAACACAAATATATTTATTTGTTCACTTTTTTATAAATTTGTTCACTTCTTGGGCACAAAAATTGAATATAATATTTGATTGCACTCCTCCTGTATACCTTAAGACATCCATACTACATTGATCTCCAAGATATTGAAGTCTTAGTATTTTTATATAGGCCATTCACTCAATATTTCTCCATATCACTATAACTTTAATTTAACACATTCACATTCTATAAATATTTGAAATAATTAGAGCACTCCAGATTAAATGTATTTGTTTAACCGAATCACCATCACCTGCTGTAGGCACATTATGATACAGTGCAATATTTAACACAAGACAATGGTCTGTAATGCTTTTACTGAAGGGTACAACAGATTTATCAAAGAACTCAAAGTGAGATTTCAAGATGCCAAATATGCATTCAATGACTGACCTTGTCTCAACATGTTATGCTGCGCTTTGTGGGTTGCTCAGCGGGGTGAACTCCATATCCCTTATCACCTGTAAGAACCATCCACCAGGCCTTTCACTGTGCTTAAACTAGGTGCTAATGTATAACTTCCTCAAGAAGGCTGCCTCATAATGCTCTGGTGAGCATTTCAGATGATCTGTATATAACAAAAAGTGGTACTTCTTCTAGTTTCTATATAATTCCTTCCTGTGTGATGGGGTCCTCAGAACAACATGAGTGGAATCACTCATAGAACTTTAGCTCTAATAGGTAATAATTGAAGCCCTGCATGGTCAAACAAATACAAATAATCCCTTTCTGTCTAAAGATGGCAATGAGTGTGGTTGTGAATTCTGTTTTATGTGGTGGAATAAATCCAGGATGGCCACAAAGGAGAGCCTTCATGTCCTGAGAATGTGTTGGTCAGAGAGCCTTTCCAGGATGTTCCTGTCCACCATGCTCCTAGGATCACCAGTGTTCCCTGGTTGCCATCTCACCAGTCATCCCTTAGCCTCATTAATAGGTAATAATTGAAGCCCTGCATGGTCAAACAAATACAAATAATCCCTTTCCATCTAAAGATGGAAATGGGTGAATTTCTCTACATTTTAACAGGATCCTAACTGGGTTCTGGGAATCATGTGCATTTTGACATGATTAATGGGAGATTATAGATGGATTGCTTTGTGAACTGCAGCATTAAAGCCACCATGGCACATGTTAAGGGAAGGATAATCAATTACCTTATTTGCTCGTATATAAGACAAGGTTTTTTTCAGAGCAAATGCTCTGAAAAAGACCCCTCGTCTTATATTCGAGGTCGTCTTATAGTCTGACCTCAAATCGCGCAGACATCCTCCACTGCTGCCTTGCACTTCTATGATGAAGCCGTGAAGTGCCGGGCAGCAGCGGATGATGTCTATGCGTATAGTGCAGACATCCTCCGGCTGCCTCCACTAGCCACCAGGGAGATTTGGGCAGCCGGGGGGTATTTGCACCATAGTGCAGAGATCCTCTATGCTGCCCGACACTTCTGTCTATTATGACGGAAGCTGGGAGGTCCGGCTGTCCGTCATAATAGATTTAAGTGTCGGGCAGCATGGAGGATGTCTGCAGATATCATGCAGACATCCCCCGGCTGCCCCACTAGCCACCAGGGAGAGGGGACAGAAAGACACCTTGGGGGGAGGGAGGGAACAGGCAGACACCTTGGGGGGAGGTGGACAGACAGAGACACTTTGGAGGGAGGGAGGGAGGGAGGGAGGGAGCGTAATGAGACACCTTGGGGGGGAGGGGGAAACAGACAGACACTGTTGGGGGGAGAGAGAGACGGACAATGCTGGGGGAGAGAGACAGACAGACAATGTTTGGGGGGAGGGAGGGCGAGAGAGAGAGACAACGTTGGGGGGAGGGAGGGGGAGCATTGGGAAAGTCTGGGGGTAGGGGGCAGCATTGGCACGTAAAAGGAAATAAAAACAAATGCATTTTTTATGTTATATTTTTTATTTAAATATGAAAAAGCAATTTACATGTGAATATATACAAGTTAAACTTTTTTCCTATAGAGTAGTCTTTTAGGAATATCCAAACTTTGGGGGGTTGTCTTATAATCAGGGTTGTCTTATATTCGAGCAAATATGGTAATCAAGTCCGACGTAACATTTACATTCAAAGAAAAAGACTGCCTGTTTCTTAGTGGATCAAGATTGTATATGTTACAATTTATACAGGCATTTCTGTCCCATGCTGATACATATCATCTTTCTATTATTCGATTAATCTCTCCTTTGTGAAGGATTAAAATATAGCTAAGGCACTCTTCCATTCTCAACTTTTCAGGATGGACAGAAATGCCTGTATAAATGAAAACATATAAAATCTTGATCCACTAAGACATTGACAGTCTTTTTCTTTTAATGTGAATTCTCCCCTGATTGGATTGTCAGTCTTTCTCTAGTACAATATACTTTATTTCTGGGCATTATGGCAGATTTTATGTGGGATAGAATAAATGTTATATTTGTATTTGAAATATTACTATAATGGTTATTCAGAAAGTTTTTCTAGTCTCTTGAAGAAGAATGGATTCCATACATAATAAAGATATCTCTATATTTAAAGATGTTGTGTAATTAGCATAATTAAAATGAATTCAAGCTGATAATAGTACAAGAAGGGTTGTAATTTTTAGGCCATTTTTCTTTTCTTTCTTTTTAATATAATGGCACCTTAGGCTTTTCCTAATATCTGTTTTTTTGTCTGTTTTAAACATGCTTGCTTTTATCTAGAGGATCTAGGTATATAATTATGTCTTTAAGAGAGTAAATTGTTGGTGCTGTTATTCTTATTTTTACAGATGTTTGCTATATTTTCAGGGAGTTTGTTCCACTATTTCAGATAATAATAAATTTGATTGTGGATTTCACCAGAAATCCACAGATGAAACAGGAATACACTGCTACTGGAATGCGGAAGCCCACAGATAAAACTGAACAACGTGATTATTACCACCTTTTTGTTCTGCTAGATGGGGATTGGACAGTAAGAGAGACAGGGGGGTATATATTGTCATGTATGTGTGTAAACTATGTAAGGTGTTGGTACCTGGTTCCTGATGGGGGTTGGAGAAAACTGAAAAAACACATTGAACCAGGTACTTCACCATATTTGATTGTTTGTATCTGCAATTTGTATCTTAGTATTATTGTGGACTGCTAAGGTTTTATTGTATTGCTAACATAATAATCAATACCTACACCATTTATTTCATGAACTGGAGTGCCAGCTCATTTTTTCCTTTTGGATTTTCTTCCCTTGTATCGGCACCGTCGACAAGTGTCCGTTGGCTGAAGCACCCATAAGTTCAAAGTGGTCAGGTAACACTCCACCAGTTATTCAGGCCAGCTTTAGGAGCCCAGGGTTTTGTTTCCCTTCGTGGGGATCTAATATTATATTGGCATATGTGCAGTGACATTTACACTTAATTTTTCACAATTACTCTCATTTTCAAATATGTCCTAGGGAGCAAGTGCAGTACAATGTATTTCAACATTACAATACAATATACATAGCTTTACAATGAAGTTTATACAAGAACATCATGGAGGGATATATATTTACATATACAGTTGTGCTCAAAATTTGTCATACCCTGGCAGAAATTGTGAATTTATTATCACATAGTTATTTGGCTCCTTTTGAAATCATAATGATAACAGAAATCACACAAAATGGCCATGATCAAAAATTCACATACCCTTGAATGTGTTGCCTTGTTATAGACACACAAAAATGGCAATTAAAGTTTAATTTCCCACACCTGTGCTTTTTAAATTGCAATTATTGTCGGTGTATAAATAGTCAAGAGTTTGTTAGGTCTCACATGGATACACTGAGCAGGCTAGATACTGAGCCATGTGGAGCAGAAACGAACTGTCAAAAGACCTGTGTAACAAGTTAATGCAACTTTATAAAGGTGGAAAAAGTAAATAAAAAGATATCCAAAGCCTTGAAAATGCCAGTCAGTACTGTTCAATCACTTATTAAGAAGTAGAAAATTTGGGGATCTCTTGATACCAAGTCAAGGTCAGGTACACCAAAAAATATTTCAGCCGCAACTTCCAGAACAATTGTTCAGGATAGAAAGAAAACAAACAGGTAACCTCAAAAGAAATACAGGCTGCTCTGGAAAAAGACGATATAGTTGTTTGAAGGAGCACGATACGACAATACTTGAAAAAAAATTAGCTGCATGGTCGAGTTGCCAGAAAGAAGCATTTACTGTGCCAATGCCACAAAAAAGCCCGATTACAATATGCCCAACAACACCTCGACTTGCCTCACTGCTTCTGGCACACTATAATTTGGAGTTACGAGACCAAAATAGAGCTTTATGGTCACAACCATAAGCGCTATGTTTGGAGAGGGGTCAACAATGCCTATAGTGAAAAGAATACCATTCCCACTGTGAAGCAAGTATGTTTGGTGGGAAAGTGATCAAATTGTGGAAAGAATCTACCCAGATGATATAGATAATTTGACTCTAAAATGAATAATAATATTATTATCACAGAGTCATCCAATCGGAGCCTCCTAGAGTCTTTTGAAATACCAGCATGCACCTACTTCTTTTCAGGTCAAATAAGTGGGTGCGTGCTGTTTTTTGGGGTTTTTTCCCCATCAGATTTTTTAGCACTAGATAGATCATTTTTATTTTTTGGGTGGCCTCTTTCTCTGGGCCAGAATATGAGGATCCAGGAGGATTTCACTGGAACCTGGATACAAGTAATATTTTATTTTACAGGGCACCCTTTATGTGCCGGGGGTCAGTGATTTCAATGTCCATCCTTGTGGTACTCAAATGCTGTTTTGTTTGACAAGTATTGGGAACAATTAAAGATTTTCTCCTCCTACCTGGACAAGGTAGAGGTGGGGGGATAAGTAGGAATTTAATTTAATTTAAAAATTGTGCCAGGGGCATTTGGCCAGCCCCTTGACCCAAAGGGTTAGAGAATGGGGGCCATTATGTAATTAATGTAGGGGCTATACACATATGCTGGCCTGGGGGCCATTATTTAATTAATGTAGTGTGCGCAGGCCTTTTCTGGTATGTAGCCCCTAAAGGTAATTATTTTACATAAGGGCTGTAGGCATATGCTGTCCTATGGCCTTTAGGGGCTATTTTTTGTTTAATTTTGTGTCCACAAAGTTGGCACTGGCCTGTGGCCCCCATATTTTTTATTGCACCCAATGGCCCCAAAGAATTATATTTTTTACAGTAGACTGGTTGTTACCTTATATCCCCATGTACCTAGCATTATATTAATGGGAAATCATGCATAACAGAATTTTATGGAAAGAGTCATAATACCATTACCACAGTACCAGTTTTAATGCACAGTATTTCTGTGGTCCCCATTTAGGTAGAATTGCACATTATTTCTTAAGGAATATTCTATGGTATTAAAACTTATTTTGCCAATGTTAACGGCAACCCCACTATATTAGGGCATATTTGTAGGAATGTCTATGTGACAAACATTTTGTAGTGTACTTTAGAGAGTTCATCATGTAAAATCTGGAGAATTGAAATGAGCATATTGCGCTTATGTTGCCAAGATTTGAAGCTTGTTCAGGCGTGTTCAGTGCATAACAATGTCAGTGATATTGTGCCAGCTGTAGGTTATATGTACTCTCTTGCCATCATGCAACATGTATCATGACACTGTTTCATGTTTACATTGTGGATAGTAACATTGATTGGCAATGCACCATTGTCCACTGTGGCTATGTAATGGTACCACTGCATCAAAATGGGACCATTCAAGGCTAACATTTTGGAAGAGCTTAGCACCAAAAATATTGGTGCCCTAAGGGATGATTTTTGGGACATTTCAACATCACTTCCTAAATTTCTTTGAAATTCAGAGATACCTAAATAGAACCCTAGGCAGTGGCGTCCCGAGGGGACACCCGCCGCTGGGGTGACACCCATGTAGCTGTCATCCTCCCGCAATGCATTGCTGAACTTTTTTTCTTCTTCTTCTGGCAGCCACATGCACTAGATGGCAAAATACTGGTATATTATCGGGCAAATTGTCTGTGGCTTATTAATGGCAAAATAATACTGCCATTTTTTTGAGCAAATTGTATGTGGCTTATTAATGGCAAAATAATACTGACATATTATTTGGCAAATTGTCTGTGACATATTAATGCCAAAATAATACTGGCATATTATTGGGAAAATTGTCTGTGGCTTATTAATGGCAAAATAATACTGGCATATTATTAGGAAAATTGTCTGTGTCATATTAATGGCAAACTAATACTGGCATATAATTGGACAGATTGTCTGTGGCATATTAATGGCAACATAATACTGGCATATTAATGGGAAATAATTGGCAAAGTGATGCGGTGGCATGGTTTGTGGGGCAAAATAATATGTACTATGGGGAACGTGACACTGGCTTGTTCTGCAGGGGCAGTTATTTTGGGCAAATTGACACTGTGGTATGTTCTGTGGGACATTGACACTGTGGCATTGTGTGCCAAATTGTGTAGGTGCAATATGAATGCAAGCCAAGTGCTGTAGGTACAAAATAGGTGCATTGCAAGTGTTGTGGGTACAGTATGGTGCTGTATTAAGTTCTTTAGGTGCAATGTGGGTGCAGAGGAAGGGAATAAAAACAAGGAATGCAATTTTTCCAATAACATTTTTATTACATATAAAAATAGTTGAATACATTATTAAAACATTCAAATAAGTAAAATGGGGAGAGAAAGAGGCATATTTATTGCCCCCCCCCCCCCCCCTGTGTGGCATAATGAAGGGGCTCGTGTGTGTGTGTGGCATAATTAATGGGGCTTTGGTGTGGCATAATTTTGTGGGGCTCTGGTGTGGCATAATTTATGGGGCTATATAGAAGATGAAGATGGAGCAATCGGTGCACCTCTCCAAATGCAGGTAAAGGACGAGATAGGCAGAATTCTCTACAAAATCTACAAAGTTTTATTCGAAACAATTTAAAAGACAAATACAGGACCACGCATGGTCTCATGCATTTCGCCCGTGAGGCGTAATCATAGCCTAACAATTGCAAAAGAGAGCTTGCTTAAAAAACACTTGTAAAACCACCCATAGAGTCCTCCTATTGGTTGGTATTTAGCTCCACAGATGAACAGTACTAAAAACAAACAAACACTGCATCAATACCTTAAAGACACAGAGAAAGTGCATTGTATGTATTCAAAAAGGCAAATCAATGACACACTTATTTAAATGGCTATTCATATGACCCATATCTTATTTGCATGTATATGTGTCGCCCACATCCCTTACGTTAACTGGACCACATCCATATGTAATTATTGCAGAAAAGTGCATCCTGATCAATTAGAAAATGGAATATTTTTCTACATGCTGGTACATAATACAACAGATATACAGGAAACACATACACATAACCAGGGAAAATATATACAAAAAAGGGGAACTATTACATGAACTATTGAGAAAAAAATCATGCTCACACGTATATGCCCATTATTGAGAAGAGGGTACACTTGTGTAACACTACTCACATAGACAATATGCAAATCAAGAAAAATCTGTCCACGAGGAGTAGGTGGCGCAGGGAGATCCAACAGACTCCTCTGTCGATCTTTGTCATATTAATAGGGATTCTAAGGCAGAGATTTCTTATTATGCTATTTCCAATGTTAATACTAATGTTGACTCTGATGTACACTCTGACATTTAGTCCGTGGAAGGTTCCACTAGAAATCATGTTTGCCCTGATGAGTGTGGGCTCACTACATTAGAATCTCTGGGTCTGGAATCAGCCCCTATCAGAGCTCCGGACACAGAGATTTGGAAAAATATTTTCAGAAATAAATCCGATTTTTACCCTATTCACTTTTAGAGGAGAGAGTATCCAACTATACCAGAATGTAATTGAACAGGAGCTTCTCTTCTTAGAAAGTAAAATTAAAAGACGGGATGGGCGAGATAATAATTTAACACCTAAACAACAACTGACATTACTAAGGAATCTGTTTAGCATGGTATTGGAGGAAATACAGGGGGGTGACACCATGAGTCACTGCACTGGGTGACACCAACACTAGTGATGCCTCTGTCCCTAGGTGATGTAGATGTGATAACTGTTGCAAAAAAGCCACCCAGAATTGTGGCCTATATAGAGATTTGAAACTTAGATACACTTTTGTTTAATTAATTCTACCAACAGGAAACTATATAAATAATCTTGGATGGTTAAATTCAGGAGCTTGAGTAAAATAACTGTTCTAACCCTGAGCAGACAAAAGATAACTTATTAAATATAATCATTACATAGAAAATTCATAAAAGTACACCTCACAAAAGCAGCAACATAACATGTGTACCATTTATAAATAAATTGGTAGACTCATCCGTCACTGCCTTACTTTGTATGAAACTTTAACACAGTTCATTTAAAGCTCAAAATCACAAACGAGCATGCTGTACTGAATTCTTCCTAAAAATGAGTGGCTACTTCAGAGTAAATATATTTGTTTGGGTACAGATGTAAACATTGTCACTTTACCATTTTTCTTGAGCAGGTAATGAATACCTAGCACAATATCAGCTGAAATAAGCAGCAAATTGTGAGTCAATTTTTCAAAAATAGTTAAGTAATAGGTTTTGACTGACATTTTTGTCCTCACCTCCTGAAAGCTAAAAGCTCTAAATGCGTTGTCCACAAGAATATAATATGAAAATCATAAAATGTTGGCACAAATATAAAATCCTTGTGCAGTGAATAATCCCTAACAGAGTAATGTTTTCGTTTCTTTGGATACCTATAAAATGCAAGTGTAAATTTGAAGATAAAAATGACAAACGCAAATGTAATCATGCTTAGATCTACTAGATTACTAATGTAAAGGCTGAAACTGTATATGATGTAAAAAATAAAAATGTCTTAAAATTATTACAATTAAGTCAGTTGTGTTTGTTTTTTTCCATCACTATGATAAAAAATATGGGAAGGTGAGTAGACAGCGCTTGGCAGTTAAACAGAGTAAGTGTCAATCAATATAAAAAAACCAAAGATAGTAAATTAATATAAAATATATAAATTTAATAATATATAAAAACCAATGCAATATATAAATACATATAGAAAAAATATACACAAATGTAAAAAAAATGACAAATTGTTAAAAACCAGAAACAATGATATGTGCCTTTAAATACAAATCAACAGACACAGATACAAAGGTAACCACAGGCAGATTGTCAAATTACTCACTTGCTGATTGGGTTAGCAAAATACCATGTATAGTACATGGATATAGAAACGTGCTGGTCAGTAAAGAAGGAAGAATTGAGAACCTGGCCAGGTAACTTCACTTTAACAAGAGGGACGCGTTTCGTTCGGGGAACTTCTTCAGCCTCTAAGCAAACAGACCAGCATGCTCTCCGGTTTGCTTAGAGGCTGAAGAAGTTACCCGAACGAAACGCGTCCCTCTTGTTAAAGTGAAGTTACCTGGCCAGGTTCTCAATTCTTCCTTCTTTACTGACCAGCACGTTTCTATATCCATGTACTATACATGGTATTTTGCTAACCCAATCAGCAAGTGAGTAATTTGACACTCTGCCTGTGGTTACCTTTGTATCTGTGTCTGTTGATTTGTATTTAAAGGCACATATCATTGTTTCTTGTTTTTAACAATGTGTCATTTTTTTTACATTTGTGTATATTTTTTCTATATGTATTTATATATTGCATTGGTTTTTATATATTATTAAATTTATATATTTTATATTAATTTACTATCTTTGTTTTTTTTATATTGATTGACACTTACTCTGTTTAACTGCCAAGCGCTGTCTACTCACCTTCCCATTCTGTTTCCCTTTACAGTGGCTTGCTCCACTGTTTTCTTATAAAGACTAGCAGCTTATTTTCTCAATGTGACTCATCTGTCCAATCCACTGAGATATTTCATTGTCAATATCCTCAATCAGTGTATCGCTGGGTTTGTATACATTTATAATAATTATTTAAGTTTAAAAAAAAATTTTTTTTGGTAAAGGGTTCACTTTGATTTCACATAATAGGCGCTGTGTATATCACATTTCTATGATAAAAAATATATACATTTTAAAAATGGTGCCATTACAAACTATGGAGAGAAATAAATCATATGTCTTTATGTTTACAAACTTGGGTTTCACACTTCCAAGATTTACTTCAGCACTAAATGGCGTACTGAGTTTACTACAACTACTGACGTCTTATGTCATATCTGAATTAACTTTCTGATTTGTTTATATTGATGCTTGCCTCTTGGTGCTCTCGTCATTTTGCCACTCCTGCTCCCCACAAACTCAGCCCAGTGCGAGAACCGTGCTAGTCATTCCAGGGAAGTGAGTTGAGGTTTTATATCTTACACCTCATATGTGGACTCAGGGGCGGGCTGGGCCGGGGGGCAGGGTGGCAATTGCCCCCCAGGCCGCCCTAAGCTATTTAAAACACGGCCGCTGGGCCAGTGTTTAAAAAAAAAAAAAAACGCGCTTGCAGGCAGAGACTGAGAAGGGATCGGAAGATCCCCTCTCACCTCCGCTCTGCCTGCAAGGCTGCACGGGGAGCCGAACAGGCAGCACAGAGAAACCTCCGTGCTGCCTGTTCGGCTCCCTGTGCAGTCTGACACGGAAGTGCCGACAGTCACGTGATCGGCGCTCTGACGTCAGACGCGCGCCGACCACGTGACCTGTCGGCACAACCGCCGGGAGGCCGAACAGGCAGCATGGAGGGACCATGCTGCCTGCCACCAGGGAAGTCCTCCTGCCACTAGCCACCAGGGAAGTCCTGCCACTAGCCACCAGGGAAGTCCTGCCACTAGCCACCAGGGAAAAAGGTAAGGGGGGGGGGGGCTTTTAAACACTGGCATATTATTGGACAAATTGGCTGGCAAATAAGACTGGCATATTATTGGGCAAATTGGCTGGGGAATATTACATGGCAAATAAGACTGGCATATTATTGGGCAAATTGGCTGGGGAATATTACATGGCAAATAAGACTGGCATATTATTGGGCAAATTGGCTGGGGCATATTACATGGCAAATAAGACTGGCATATTATTGGGAAAATTGGCTGGGGAATATTGAATGGCAGAATAACACTGGCATATTATTGGACAAATTGGCTGGGGCATATTACATGGCAAATAAGACTGGCATATTATTGGGCAAATTGGCTGGGGAATATTAAATGGCAGAATAACACTGGCATATTATTGGACAAATTGGCTGGGGAATATTACATGGCAAATAAGACTGGCATATTATTGGGAAAATTGGCTGGGGCATATTACATGGCAAATAAGACTGGCATATTATTGGGCAAATTGGCTGGGGAATATTACATGGCAAATAAGACTGGCATATTATTGGGCAAATTGGCTGGGGAATATTACATGGCAAATAACACTGGCATATTATTGGGCAAATTGGCTGGGGAATATTACATGGCAAATAAGACTGGCATATTATTGGGAAAATTGGCTGGGGCATATTACATGGCAAATAAGACTGGCATATTATTGGGCAAATTGGCTGGGTCATATTACATGGCAAATAAGACTGGCATATTATTGGGCAAATTGGCTGGGGAATATTACATGGCAAATAAGACTGGCATATTATTGGGCAAATTGGCTGGGGAATATTACATGGCAAATAAGACTGGCATATTATTGGGAAAATTGGCTGGGGCATATTACATGGCAAATAAGACTGGCATATTATTGGGCAAATTGGCTGGGGCATATTACATGGCAAATAAGACTGCCATATTATTGAGCAAATTGGCTGGGGAATATTACATGGCAAATAAGACTGGCATATTATTGGGCAAATTGGCTGGGGAATATTACATGGCAGAATAACACTGGCATATTATTGGACAAATTGGCTGGGGAATATTACATGGCAAATAAGACTGGCATATTATTGGGAAAATTGGCTGGGGCATATTACATGGCAAATAAGACTGGCATATTATTGGGCAAATTGGCTGGGGAATATTACATGGCAAATAAGACTGGCATATTATTGGGCAAATTGGCTGGGGAATATTACATGGCAAATAACACTGGCATATTATTGGGCAAATTGGCTGGGGAATATTACATGGCAAATAAGACTGGCATATTATTGGGAAAATTGGCTGGGGCATATTACATGGCAAATAAGACTGGCATATTATTGGGCAAATTGGCTGGGGAATATTACATGGCAATTAACACTGGCATATTGGGCAAATTAGCAGGGGCATATTAAATTGCAGATAACCTTGGAATATTATTGGGCAAATTTACTTAGTCATATTAAATTGCATAATAACATTTTCATATTATGGGACAAATTGGCTGGGGAATATTAATGGCAAATAATATTGGAAATGTGTATGTAATGGGGTGATGGAGGCATGTAAATGTGGTGAAGGGCCTTGTCCTGGTGTGCAACGTGGGTTATGGGTCATGTCGTAGGTGTGCAACGTGGGTAGGGGGGGGGGGTGCCCAAATTTGGGGATATTGGGTGTCTAAATCCTGGCATATTGAGGTGCATAATCCTGGCATATTGAGGGGGAAATCCTGGCATATTGAGGGGGCATCATCTTGGCATATTGAGGGGAAAATCCTGGCATATTGGGTGTCTAAATCCTGGCATATTGAGGGGCATAATCCTGGCATATTGAGGGGCATAATCCTGGCATATTGAGGGGCATAATCCTGGCATATTTAGGGGAAAATCCTGGCATATTGAGGGGGCATCATCTTGGCATATTGAGGAGAAAATCCTGGCATATTGAGGGGCATAATCCTGGCATATTGAGGGGCATAATCCTGGCATACTGAGGGGCATAATCCTGGCATTTTGTAAGGGAAAATTCTAGCATATTAAATGGCAAATCCTGGTATATTGTGGGGGAAAATCCTGGCAATATTCGTTATAAAACAAGGAAAAGATGGCCGTGGATGGGGAGGCGATTCGATGATGCAATGGGCCACTTGACTGGATTTGCCCCCCAGGCCTAAGGCTGCCAGCCCTCCCCTGTGTGGACTATCCTTTTAGATACCATAACATTCTCCACTAGTCTAAGATCCCTGAAAATACTGACTCACTGCTTCTAAAAAAAATAATGTACTTGTTAATTGTTTACAGCCTTTTATATTTAGTACGTGTAAATGTGTATCACTATATAGTTCACTACCTCTAGCTAAAGTGCCAAAAAAATACATTTAATGAAATTAAATACATTTAATGAATACAAGATTTGGGTGTTGTGGTGGATGTGATAAATTCAGACTTTGCTCAGCATGTAATACAGTTCCACACATAATGTTAATGTACAAACTTGACTTAAATAGGCTTAGGGTCAAACATTTGTGTGTGTGGATTGTCAATTGGCTAAAAGTTTTAAATGCAAAGAGTGGTAGCAATTGGGAAGTTCTCAAATTAGACAGATATATAGTACCTCCTGGGTCCACCTTATTTAAATTTGTTTATTAATGATCTCTTGATGTTCATGGGGCATCATATCTCAGTGTTTAACAATGGCACAAAATTTAGTAGGTAATACAGCCTGAGCTAGATGTGTCTTCACTTAAGAGAATTTGGACAAATTGTGTAACTTGGCAGATAAATGGCAAATTATATTCTATGTAGACAAATGTAAAATTGTGCATTTTGTGTATGATAATAAAATGTAACATCTAGTTTAAATGATGTTTCCTTGCAAAAGATTTGGGAGTTATTGTAGACAATAGAATTAGCAGTAGTGCATAGTGCCAGCTAGCGGCTGCAAATATCATGGGAGAAAGATATTATTATGTCCCTTTACAGGTCCATTGTAATATGCAAGGTGGGGGTCTAAAAAAAAAAAAAGACATTATGGAACTAAAAAAATATTCTAAAAAAAAAAAAAGACATTATGGAACTAGAGAAAGTGCAGAGGAGGACTACATAAATAACTAATGTTTTAGTAATGACGAAAGGCTAGAAAAAGTTAATTTTGAATATTTTATTTTATTTTATTTTTATTTAGAAAGTGTTTTACCAGGAAAAATACATTGAGATTTCTCTCGTTTTCAAGTATGTCCTGGGTACCCAGTCCAGAATGGAGTTACACAGAGTTACACATTTAACAGTAGATTCAAAAATACATACATACATATATTAAACAAGTTGGAAGGGGAACATACAGGGTAAATCATTATTGGTACAAAAAGGAACAACATGTACAGTATACGAAAGAGTTTGTAAACTAATAACAGGTACAATCTGTTTTGAGGATGTGGGAGATACTTATTTTCAGGGATCTTAGAGTAGATGATGATTTAGCAGAAACAGGAAGGCTATTCCACATATGAGGCGCTCTGAAAGAGAATGCACCTCTACCTGCTTCCTTTTTGAAGTGGGGAATCGCTAGTGAAGGGTTGGTGCAGGATCTGAGATTGTGGGATGTGCATGGAGTAAGAGCGAGCATGCCGCTCAGGTAGGGGGGGAGCGTTCCAGAGAAGTGGTTATGCACTAAGCAAGCTAGGTGGAGAGCACGCCTGGAGGCAAGCGTCAGCCAATTTAACTCTTTTAACATTTTACAGTGATGCGTGTTATAATCACACTGTAGCGCAAAACGACACAATGTATTGTACATAGTGTCGAGTTTACCGAGATGGGTCTGCGGGGCAGAATCATACACAACATCTCCATAATCTAAGATCGGCATTAACATTTGCTGCACAATACGTTTCCTTACCGTGGAATCGAGGTTAGATTTGTTTCTATACAGAAAGCCGATCCTAGGATATAGCTTTGACACAAGCTTATCAATATGGAGACCACAAGATAGGTTTGGATCTAGCCACATGCCAAGATACTTATATGAGTTTACCTGGGAATATGCTAGAGATATGGTATCTTAGTAATATAAATATGTATAGAGTCAACACAAATGGTTCTCTAACGACTTGTTTATTAACAGAATCATCTGGTAAGACTAAAAAAAACTGTCTACAACAGTGGAAGGGATTTTTTATGGTATAGACATAACATATGAAATTCACAGCCTGAATAGGTTGTGCTGGCTATATATGTTAGTATAGGCATTAATATTTATGCTTGTTGGTCTATGGAGAAATCTGATTGATATTTGGAGACAAGAAGGATTTTCTTTCTCCATTGAAAGCAAAAATGCTGCAATAAGGGGGATTCTTTTTGCCTTCTTTTGGATCAACAGCGGTAAACGTGGAATAGAGATAGGGTTGTAGGACACAAGTCGTTTTTCAACTAAACTGTTACTTAACTCACTGGGTTTGTCTCTGCACAACGTATCGTTAAATTAGTGAGATTAAATGTATATTTCTCCTCAACTCACCTTTTAGTGAATAGTCCCCATTGTGTTATTAGTAGAGTGTTTAAGTATTATTACATATTGTTTATTAGACCATTTAGGCAATTTATTTTTGGCAAAGTGGGTTTCCTGTATACATATAATAGCAGATTTTAGAATTATGAGCTTCATTGACTATTACCCTCGGCTTATGTGGGGTATTGAGACCTTTAACATTTAGAGACATTGTGCTACTACAGTAGCAGATAGAATCTTCTGACACTTGTGCAGCAATGAAAAAAAATTACAAATCTGTATAAGGTATTAGGATTTATTTATATTTATAGGATTTATATCAAGGAATGGACTCATAACTATATGAGCAAATATGTAGGGAGGGTATATTGCTGTATTTGAGGATTAGAAATAGGTTATTGGCTTAATTTAAGCAGTAAGCTAGCTCAGCGTGTTTCCAAGCATGCAAATTATATGGCAAAGGTGATGTGTTTATACTTATTGTGAAGCACAGAGAGTGACAGGCAAGTGAGAACAAAAAACATTTCCTGTTTAAAAAAAAAAAAAACCTTCTCTTGCTGATCACAGTTAGTTACTGTGATCAGTTTCCTTCCTACTTTTTATCTCAAACTTTTTTTATTTTTGCAATTTTAAAGGTTTTGTTTTTATAAATAAATTAAATTATGGTAAAAAATGTATTTAATCACAGTTGACCCCTGTATGCCTGTGCTGTGATTCTTAAGGCTCTGACTAGTAACATTGCATCAGAGGTTTTTTCTGTGTTTTGGGAGCACCTATATATATTTTTTTTAATAATTAGTTGGGATAAGTGGGTGAGTGTTTTACTAGTTGTGTCAAAGTAACATCTACTTGAACTGTGGGACCCAAGGTTTGCCAGTAGAACATTGCCCAAAGCGTCCCACTGTCTCCCCCAGCTTGCCACCTGTCAGTGGTCATAATTTTATGGCTAATCAGTGTATATATAAATAAAAAACATTTATATGTATGTATATATATATATATATATATATATATATATATATATATATATACATGCACTCATTCAACATTAACTATATAAATGAAATCACATATTAATCATTATATATTAATTGTCATTTTTGTTTTCATTACATGTAATACTTTTTTTAATGAATCTTAATTAAGTTGTGTATGATTTTTGATAAACCTTATAATTAATTTTAACTTTCATGTATGTTTGATGGTATATTAATCTTATTAAAACCATCCTAATCACTCTTATATTATTTTATATAAGTTTGGCAACTCTATTTTTGAAGATGGTTGGCTGCAATAACTCAAATCATTTATTTTACTTGGGACAGTTAAAGGGCATAAATGATACCTTTTAAGTTATAGGCATAGTGGTGCCAGCCAATCTGGTAGAATCTAACAATATTTTGACACTATCTGTAATAAATTAGCCATAAAATATTAGCCTTTGTGTTGTCGATATCATCACATATTGTTGGTAACCCTCACTGCTATGGAAGTAATTAATATCCAAGTTTTAGCTAAAAAGCACCACATGGTGTTACTAAAACTGAGAGTATCAGCATTATCAGGGAGTGACAGGTTGTGTCAGATAAATTTAGTTTATAACGGCATACCTAAGGTGTGGCAAGGGAGTTTGGACAGATGCTAGGATTCACACAAAGGAGAGCTACATAGAAGGGGGGCTGGGAGAAAGGAATGTGGTAAGACCAAGGACTGAGTCTCTTTGTAAGAGGCTCAGGAGAATGCTGGGATTTTAGGGATATATATGATTTACTTGATGTTTATCTGTCCTCCTGACTGCAACAGGAAGTGGGATATACATCTTATATATAAGAATTATATAGTATTGTCATTTAGCTATTTACTCAAATGCTTACGGGCTAATCTTTTAACAGATAAAAATGTAGATGTGGCATATTTCTAAACTCCGGATGATATTTAGAAACTATTTAGGGTCTTCTTAACCATTTATAATTGTGTGAATTTTAGAGGCTAAAAAAACAAAACATTTTTCATTGTTTCATAATATTTTATGATTTATTTTTGTAGTAAATCATATAACATTATTAAAATTATTTTCACTGTGGTTCCCCACAACCCACCCACCCCCAGCTTGATTTCTTTTATAGGTCTTGTTAATCAATTATCACAATCTACTTCTATCTTTACCTCTTCCCTATTTCTTTCTACCTTTTCACTCTACTTGTGTGTCTCATGTTCCCCATCTCCTCTAGAATGTAAGCTTGCGAGCAGGGCCCTCTACCCCATGTTTTAGTCTAAAAATTGTGTTTGTCTAATTTTGTTTGTAACTCCCTTCTTATGCTCTATACCAAGCGCTGCGTAAATTTGTTGGCGCTATATAAATAAATGGTAATTTAATGTAATTATCCAGTAATTTGATAAAATAACATGCACAATAGTGAAATATGCTCCTCTTATTTACAAAGGAATTTCTAACATTTACAAAATGTATATGCTTTTTTTCTATGCATTCTTCATTTCCAGCTGTAAGAAACAATGTTGATTACACAGTAGTCTGCAAGATATGGTGGGTGTAATGGAAAATTGATCCTCTTATCATCTGAAAATCATAAATCACATTACTTCACATTGTTTACCTGTTGTGATTATCTCCTACATACGTTTATCTCCTACATACATTAGGGAATTTAGCAAATTGTGGTTATATGTAAGAGTAAAAACGATTTGTTTCTCTGTATCACCCGTAATGTATAATGACCTTGGTTAATTAACTCTCCAAATAACTACAAATATTAATAGTGGAGAGTGGGTGCCCACAGATCCGAATAAACAATTAAAAATGTATTAGGATAGTGCCAAGGGCAGCTATCCCAAAAAAGGATCTGTTTACCTGGCACTCATTAAAACCATAAAGAAAGGTCAATACATAAATATGCATATAAAAAGTATCAACATTTATTAATGATCCCATGAATGGGAAACCACAGAGTGAGCAGCACTTTAAACACTCCAAATAGCTAAATAAACTGACATAATAACAGTGTCAAAAAGGTTATAGAAAAAAGACATAAAAACAACCCCATCCTGCAGGATAACAAAATGTACACACAATGATGGGTATATCAAACAATTTGCAATTCCCCATCAAAGGTACAGATGAATAGATATCCCAATAACCATCCAGAAGTGCAGTCATAACCAATAGTTCATCTAATAAAAATGCATGCAATAAAAATTATGAAATAGGTGGTCACAAATACATGATAATCACATAACCTGCAAAGCAAAATACTGATATTAGTAAAAATCAGTCTAGGAATGCAACATAGCTGAACAGTCCTGAAAGGTCCAAGCAAAGAAGGACAGGCAGATGAGACACACAATGAGGGACAACTGTCTCAGTCACTGAAATATAATTTTCAGAGCCTTAGTAGTCCAGGAGGAAGGATAGATCTTAAAGTGGCTAGCAACGGTGAACTGTTGGTGAGGATGTTGTCAAATTAACCACCTGTAACCCACCGGTCACAATGATGGAAATAAGCAAGCCGTCCAGACGCTGGAGGGAACTTCCACTCCTCACCGAGCCTTCCAAATCACCACAAAGTAAAACTCCAATGGCTATATAGCTGAGTAAACCGAAAATCCTCCGAACTGTACCCTCATGTGTAATGTTGTCAGCTCAACTTCGCCTCATTATACCACAGGATGTAGGTACGTATAATCGTGTCACCGCATCACCGACGAACGTTTCGCCTTGGCTTCTTCCTGGTTTGCGACCAACACGCCCACAGGTCGTGCCTTTTATATTCTTGATCCGGATAGGCAGAAATATTAAAGATGACCAATTAACTTACCCCAAATGACTAAACAGTGTAATATTGGACATATGGACCGGACTGGATCCTCCACACCAAATAAAATGTATGTATACCAGTAATAGACCGGCACAAAAAAATAATAAATAACGCAAACAAAACCCAATCAACATTCAATAATGAGTAGACCCTTATTCTTAAGAGACAGTAAAAAAGAATAATAATAATGAAAAGATGAAAAAATAAAAATAAATAAATGATCAACCTAAATAAAAAGAAACATACAGAAAGAAAATAATAATAATGAATAAGATATAAATAGGGACTCACCCAAAAGATGGAGATACCTTCTCCTTCAGAAAAATTTGAATACAAAAAAAGCAAAAGATAAATAAAACATAAAAATAATAAATGTATATACACATATACAGGGGCTCTATATGGAATTGGGAGTACAGCAAAGATAACTCCCCAGCCCGTAACAGTAGGAAACACACAAAGAGACAAATTTACAGTTGAGTTTCATTGAAATTCTTCCAAAATATTAATTACAAAGTCATAGCATTAGAATTCTCGTTACCTGCTGACAAAGATATTTTGAATTACGTAGGTAGGAAACAACCGTATTTAATTTCCTCATTTAGACCCAATGAAGTCAAGGCTTCTAAATTTTCCACCTGCATTCTGTTTGTAATCATTTCCTATAGAGGTCACCACCCCTAAAGCCCATTTTGACCTTCTCCATTCCCCAGGCTTTTAAATCCAATACTCTATTTTCATGATATTCTGTGAAGTGTAAGGCTATAGGGCTATTTTCATTTTTATTTCTAATGTCACCCAAGTGTTCCAAAATCCTGTCCTTCAATCTCCGTGTAGTTTTCCCTACATCATATTTATTACAGGGGCATTGAAGGACATCAATGCCCCTGTAATAAAAACTGAAGAGCTTGACTTTTTGTCGTATTTAATTTGTAATAGGAGATATTTCCAAAGTCCTGCAGAATAGACATCAATGGAGATAATGAGGTCAAATGGTTTTTTAAAGAATGTACCATGTCATCTGCAAGCAATTTTATGTTCTTTATCCCCTGCAGAAATTCCCTCAATATTAACTCATTTGCGTATCATTTCTGCCAGAGATTCCATTGCCAACACAAATAAAAGTGGGGACAATGGACATCCCTGTCTTGTGCCATTAGACAAGTCAAATGTTTCAGACATGAATCCAGCCGCCAACACTCTAGCCGTAGGCCTACAATATAATGTAAACACAGCCCCGATGAAAGGATTGTGCAAACTGAAACGCAATAGTACCTCCCTCAGGTAATCCCAATGAATCCTATCGAATGCCTTCTCCGCATCTAAAGAAAGAAGCAGAGAGGGCATGTGATCCACTCGAATTTGGTGTATCTAATTTATGAATCAGCGTGTGCTGTCCGGTGCCTGACGGTTCATAATAAATCCCACTTAATCAATGCTAACCAATGACGGCAACATTTGAGATAATATATTTGCTAAAATTTTTGAGAATATTTTTGTGTCATTGTTGATCAATGATATGGGATGAAAGTTTGAGCACGCAATGGGTGTTTTTCCGGTCTTAGGCAATGTAATTGTTTGAGCATTCAAATTCTATTTTGGCATTTCACCTGTCTTCCAATAGTGAATAAGTAATAAGTAAAAGTAAGTTAAATACAGAATTAAAATGTCATAAAAAGATCTATAATAAGACATGGTAAATCCGTCAGGACCCAGAGCCTTGCCTATAGGAATCATATTAATAACATCTATGATTTCCCTTGGGGATATAGGAGAATTTAATGATTTTAATGTTTTCAAGTTAAGTATTGCAAATACTAAAACTGAAACTAGAACAAATAAACGCATTCTTTTTTAAAATATCATTTTATTTTGGTTGTAAAACATTTTCCAACTGAATTGCAAATAATATAAAGTAAAATAAGTTGAAACCAACATTTGACCAGTAGTTTGAATCATGTATTTCACCTTTAACAGCTTGATTTACAAACCTGTCTTTCTTTTATGAATAAGGATTACCGTATTAGAATTAATCTGGTGTGTCACATCTTTGAATCATTTGTTAATGCGTTTGGCAATTGTCCTCACAGGTGCCTTTCACAATACATAAAAAATGTATTACTGGTATGTTCTTTTATGCTTTTATCAAAAGTATTAATAATTTTCTTCCATATTTTGAGATAGATCTTTGAGTGTAAGGATCCATCCCGCTATCAGGTTCCATCCCGCATTCAGATCATCATGTTTTTTTATTCAGTTTCTCTGGTTTCCGTTCTGCGTTTTGCTATTCTGTTCTGCGGATTAGTTATTCTCATTTTTAGGTTCTTTGTCATTATGTTAGTTATCCTTGTGTGTTTCCTCTTCCTAGTTCCGACCACAGAATTTGCATTTCCTAGTTTTGGCCACAGACGTGGCATTTCTTAGTTCCTGTTTAGAGTGGCACCTGCCTAGCCTGGCCCCATAGTGGCACCTGGCTAAGCCAGGCTATAATTGCAAATGAAGCAATAGACAAGGACAATTTTCAACCAGTGGTGCTGGGGCTCCAGTTTAAGAGCTGTTTTTCAAGTTTGCCAATATGAACCACAAAACCGCAGCTGCCGCTCTGTTACATTGAGATACAGCAGATATCTTATATTGATGGATTCTCAACCACAAGGTATCACTGTTTACCACCCTAATACTAACCTTCCGAACCTTGTTTTGGGAGGGGGTGTATATCTACTGCTTTGTCTTATTTTTTACCCCATAGTGGCACCTGTATGGCCTGGCCCCTGAGAGGCTACAGCGAAAGTGGCATCTGCATTGGTGGGCTTCCAGAGTGGCACCTGCCCAGTTGGTCCCCAGGTCATGGGCTCTAACCCTAATGTCGTTCTGTTAGTTATCCTTGTGTATTTCCCCTTCCTAGTTCTGGTCACAGAAGTGGAATGTCCTAATTCCGGCCACATAAGTGTAATTTCCTAGTTCTTGTTCACAGTGGAACATACCTAACATGGCCCCAGAGTAGCACCTGTTTTCTCTGCTCCTATTTACATGTGCCCCAGCCATTGTGTTCTGTGTGTTTCAGTTCTCAGTCTGTCCAGTCAAGGTATAATAAAAAAGTTGATGAGCAAAGCTAGTCACAGGCTCACATAATATAAATGTATAAAATAAAGCCTACCAAACAGGTGTGAGCATGCTGCAAATACAATGTTATTGACTGTACAATGTATAATGAAAACAAAAAAAAGTTGGCTTATAAAGTTGGCAAAAAATATATAAATAGAATGTAAATGATTAGTAGTAAAATTCACAAACATCAAAACCAAAAAAGCAATGTCATGTAGGGGTTAAACTCCAGGATAGAACATAGAGATATCAGTGCTCACTGTCATTTATATAAACACCAGGCATAAGGGATACATGCAATCAAGAGCACCTTACTCCTCTAGAGTTACAGTATTCATTGAATAAAATGTCTGTACCAATTGCAACTGTGAAGGTCCATATAATATTGTTAAATTGTCTGTCATAAATCATAAATCCAAATATTGGTACCTACTCTTAGTGCTCTCAATACCATATTAAGGTATCAAGATAATAATAGGCAAAAGTCATTTTACTTTTCCACAATTACTAACTTGTGCAGCACATATGTTTGGGTATTTGTACTTAGATATGAATATTGAGCAATTCAACAATATGTTAACATAATTTGCATGATGGAAAGATGTGTTATGCATAGCATAATATTTTTGGAGTGCAGTTATATCCAACACATTCATTTTGACCTGAATGCCTCAGTGTGAGCCAAAAAAATTAACTGCACCAGAGATTGTTAGGATAAAATGTTATATACGTCTCCTGCTTTGTTTTGTTTTACCACTTGCATCTGTGCACAGGGGATGTGAAAACACAATGCAAATAGTCATAATTTAGAAAAATGTGAATCACAAGGGAGGACCTGTACTTTTTATATGTTTAAAAAACATTACCACAGCAGCTTATGATTCTTGGTTTTGCATTGCTGTCGGCATACATTTTTACTATTATTATTTGAATCTCTTGTATAGTGTACATGAGGGATTTTGCCAGAATGGTGTATACTCCATTTTTGGAGCTGTTTTGATTTTTAGACCCAGTGATGAGTTTGGGACCCAGTTTGGGACCCAGTTGGATCCCTTTGGTGATCCAAATTTGGGCTACTCAGAGACAACTGAAATGATCTCAAATTGGCATGGAAAATATGCTTATGTTAATTTAAATATATTGTTATAATATTATAAAATATAAAATTGTTGGTAATTTTGGACAACGGCTATTTTAACATTTCTGCGGTGTTTTTGCTTAGTTGTAATTTTCCTCATTCTCATATAATATACCCAAACATATTGTCTACTGTTTGTATCACCATAAAAAGGGATTTCTTTAGATAACATTATTTTTACCATATGATGTAATTTGCTATAAATAAAATCATAGTATATGCTGAAAAAATGCAAAAATACCAACTGTTTCTGACTTTGACCTTAAAACCTTTCATGCAATTACAAACAATAAAAAAGACCTTTATATATTTGTCCTGAGTTTAGAAGGCATATATAAGGCAATAAACAAAAGTAGTTTATTTTAACATAGAAACATAAAAACATAGAATGTGTCGACAGATAAGAACCATTTGATCCATCTAGTCTGCCCAATTTTCTAAATAATTTTATTAGTCCCCAGTTCCCTATCTTATATTTAGAATAGCCTTGTGCCTAAATTGTGCTTAAATTCCTTCACTGTGTTTACCTCTACCACTTCCGCTGGAAGGCTATTCCATTCCTCTACTACCCTCTCAGTATAGTAATACTTCCTGATATTACTTCTTTGCCCCTCTAATTTAAAACTATGTTCTCTAGTTGTGGTAGTTTTTCTTCTTTTAAATATACTCTCCTCCTTTACTGTGTTGATTCCCTTTATGTACTTAAAAGTTTCTATCATATCCCCCTTGTTATGTCTTTCCTACAAGCTATACATGTTGAGATGCTTTAATCTTTCCTGGTAAGTTTTATCCTTCAACCCATGAACCAGTTTAGTAGCCCTTTGATGAACTTTGTCTAAAATATCAATATCCTTCTGGAGATACGGTCTCCAGTACTACATACAATACTCCAAGTGAGGTTTCTGTACACTGAGCACTTCCCTTTTAATCCCTCTCCTACGGTGACCTTTTGACCCTTAATTCATCTGTAACCCTAAGTGGAACTCTAACCCTAACCCTAAATCTAGGGTTAATAGATTTTGTAGGTTTTGTTATTTATGTAATGTAATGTTGCTTACCCGGTCTAGGGACAGTCAAGCGATGGAAGTGATTTCTATCACTTCGGTCACTCTTGTCAGATAGGGGGCAGCACCATGTAGGTGCACAAAAATTCCACCCGCATTTACTATGTGGGGTGATTGCTGTGCCCTGGATGGGGCATATTTTGGTGTGGCATGATGCCTCGACATTGAGCCATAATAGCAACACTGTCAAAGCATATACAGCAACCATTGATCGCTGCCTATTTGGGCTTCACCACAGGACATGTCAATTGTCATTGAGAATGTTATGGTTGGCTGCACAGGTACAGAACACTATAGCATTGCTCCATTACAGTTTCTGTCCCCGGGCAAACCAAGGCTCTTCCCTGAGTTTCCATATTACACCACAAGCAAAAATATAAATTGAAAGCAAGCATGCTGTGTTAATTTAATTACAGGCCAACAAAATCTAAATCATTTTATGAAACTGTATTGAAATAACATTGCTGCTCAGCCTCCTGTATCAAATAAAAACAGAATATGTTCATGGCTCAGAAAGCAGTACAACATGCCAAGAAATAGCACCTCCTGTCCCTGTAATTACAGGAGGTGGTAAGGTATTATCAGATAATAAAATATATATATATTTTTTTTAAATGTTCCTTATTTTTATTTCCATCCTCTGACACTTTCACTCCATTTCTCCTGCCCTCCATTCATTATTGCCACAACATTCATTGTCATTGCACCCATAGTTCTACCTTGCATTTGCAGGTCTTTCCAGGTTTTTCACTCACATGACTTGCCAGAGCACTGACATTACACTCACAGGATTTGCCCCCTGCATCCATATTGCACCCAGGACTTACCCCACCACCAATATTGCAATCACAGTACTTACATCATCACCCAGGTTGCACTCACAGGACTTGCCTCTACGCACCAGGTTGCATTCACAGGACTTCCCCATGCCCCCAGACTGCACTAACAGGACTTCACCAGTGTGCAGAATGCTCCCAAGCTCAGGATACTGTGTGTTGATAGGTCATGTGCCCCTGAAATTCTGAGCATGTGAGGTCACATGTAACATAGTAACATAGTAACATAGTAATTTAGGTTGAAAAAAGACACAAGTCCATCAAGTTCAACCCTTCTACCTATCATTACAGCTTTTGATCCAAAAGAAGGCAAAAATGTCCCTGAGGCTTTTATATATTGGGTGCATGAGAGGCAGGCAGCATAAGTGGAAGATACTGGATGCCTGCCCTCTTTTTGAATAAAGACTGCTGATGGGGGGAGATCGTTTGATCTCTCCAGCCAGCAAAGCTAGCCCTGGCACACCTACCTGCTTATCGCAGCACACAACACCAGTTACAGAGCTCTGCTCTAGAGCACAGTCCAGGGGATCAAAAGCTCTTTCGTATGGTGAAGAGGGAATAGGATGCTATTCACCAGTGGAGTGTTCCTCTCCCACAATGGAGAGGCCCAAGCCAGGGCACAATTTGTGAGCAGGGAGACTATGCATCCCACTTTGGCATGATCAGATGGGAACAGGTGTGGTGTTTCTCAAAATTGATAGAGCATTGGTTAAGGAACCATAACATCCTGTGGGGCCTCTACCACATCAGGGTGGAGGTGGTAAATGAAGAGTGGGTATAAACACTGTACTCACTGTCTGGACCGGAATAGCAGAAACAGGAACAAAAAAACATTCAGGATCAGTCAAGGTTATTTAAAGGGCATGGACAAATTGTTTAATGTGGTGTTTCAAACCCTCAAACCAAACTTTGCCAGTGTGCAGAACCGGAACCCAGGAGTGGAGATAGGCCTAAGAAGGCATCAGGAAAAACTCTATGAACCAGGGAGGAGTTCTTTATCCTCTGACTACCTCTGATTATCCATCCAGGGCCTTGCGAAATTCAAATAACTAGGTGGAGCAGACAGAAGAATGGTCACAATAGAAGCCAAGGTCAGAGCACAAGAGAAAAAAGGTCAGCAAAGGTACAAGCCAGGCCAGTAAGCCAGAAGGCAGAATAAACAAAAACAAAGCTGGCACATAAGAGGAGAACACATGATACACACTCTAGATCAGGACACAGATAAGAACATCCAAGAACAAGGTTGAACTACAAACAAGTTGTTTAAATAGCTGGCAGAACAGCTGTTGCAGCTTTAGTGACAGAAGAGGTCATGTGAATAGAACCATGTGATGAATAGTTAGGGTAGCTGCACAGGTAGAGGAAAAACATAACCTGGTGGTCACATTTGCACCTCCAAAAAAGGTTATGGTATAAAGCCACAAGCCAGCAACCACAAGTTTTAATACTACTACTGGCAGACATGCATGGAACCACATTAAAGACCCAGTGTATGCAATATTTTTCATTACAAAAGAGAAAATAGAAGTAGTAGTTTAATAGAAACATAGAAACATAGAATGTGTCGGCAGATAAGAACCATTCGGTCCATCTAGTCTGCCCAATTTTTTTTGAGTACTTTTATTAGTCCCCCAATCCCGGTCTTATAGCTAGGATAGCCTTGTGTCTATCCCACGCAAGCTTAAAATCCTTGACTGTGTTTACCTCTACCACTTCTGCTGGAAGGCTTTTCCATACACCCACTACCCTCTCAGTAAAGTAATACTTCCTGATATGACTTTTAAATCGTTGCCCCTCTAATTTAAGACTATGTCCTCTAGTTGTAGTAGTTTTTCTTCTTTTAAATATACTCTCTTCCTTTACTGTGTTGATTCCCTTTATGTATTTAAATGTTTCTATCATATCCCCCCTGTTACGTCTTTCCTCCAAGCTATACATGTTAGATATGTATTATATCACAAATATGTAAGATGTATGGCTACTGTTCAGAACAATGAATGCATAAATAGACATAAACATGGCTATTTATGTATTATGACCTTTTTAGTGCAACATAAACAAACACAAAAATGGAATAAAAATATATCAAAATATTAATTACTGTGATGTTGGGTGAGAATTGAAGCATTGTTATCAAATCGTCCTTACACAGCTCAGCTGGGACACCCTCTCTGAAGAATCAAATGAAATCCATGTTCAGCATTTACAAAGTTACCCTTAATTGATGCCTGGAGACCAAATCATAAATTATTTTTTTATTTAATCAAATCCAGACTTTGAATCTATACAAGCCTGGACCATTTCTTTTTTAACTGCATTGTGAAATCAGCACACTTAGTTTAAGAAAGCAGTTTCTGTCCAGTTATACATTTGAAGACCGTTTATAAGATATAGCATTACCATTTGTTGCATGTTCTATTTTCTTAGAGGGAGATTTAAGCAGAATTAGTTTATGTACAAAGAAGCAATTTGTGCATACGTTTTAGTAAAAATAGATCAAATAGACCAAAAGATCTGCAAGATATACAAAAAGAAGTTTGTTGTGGTAGCATTATTTAAAATGGTTTATGTAGCAAGTTATATTTTATTGTATTTTATTTTGTGAAGAAATCAAATGAAATTTTAATCACTAAAACGTGTTTGGTTCAGAGTATAGATTTAGTCAAGAACATAAATACTTATGGCCATTCTTACATTGAATTCCATAATTAACTTTAACATAAATAGTGTAGAACTAGACCACATGTGTGTGTATTTGTGTTATATATATATATATATATATACACACACACATTGTCAAGCACTGCAGCAAGGAGCGTAGCGCAGGTGTATGCTGAGGGCAGACAGAGTCAGTACTAGGAAAATGAAGAGGTAGTTCACATAATTCCAACTGGCAAGGGCCTGGAGGGTCAGGGCAGGAATATGAGGTTCATAAACGCGAGAGACAAGCCAAGGGTCAGTAGTAGGGAGGAGAACGGAGTTCATAAGCAAGCCAAGGGTCAGAATACAACAAGCAGCGCAGCTCAGAGAAACACACTGAGGGGGCATTGGAGAACACCAAGTAGCTTGAAAATTAACAAGCAGTGAGTGAACAGTGCTCTGCTCTTTTATAGCCTGCCAGACCTCTGTCTCCTCCCACCCTCCAACAGCTTATGGAAGTACCAACCTCATTTCTCCTTCCCCCACACCTTTCAGTGCCAGCATGCGATCAGATTGCAGGACATGCCCCTCTGTCTGGAGCCTGGCAATCACGCTTGCGATGCATGAGGCAAACCCTACCACAGGCCTGGGGTGCAGTCTGCATCGCAACCATGCAGCTCCCCAGTGAGACACCGGGAGTCCAGAGACAGCGCCCCAGATAGGAGACCTCACTGGAGGGCTCGAGACAGACCTGGAGGCTGACACACAAACACACATTATATATATCTTAGCCTTGTTGTACATCATGACCTCCATGGAATCTCCCATCTGGACTTTGGAGGGTTTAGCCCTATCCAGGGTTTAGCCCTCCAAAGTCCAGACATGCCACACAATGCCAGCTAACTGGTTGTGTCATTCAATGGTTGATCCAATGTCAGCCACTTCAGCTATCTGTCAATGCAGTACATCGTCAGCTTCTAGGTTTTTGTTTGGCCAGCTCACAAAACCAACAGGGTATCTGATGACTGGCATGGGTATGTGTTGAAGGCATGGATCATGTTCCTCCCATTGAGCTGGTTCTTTGGGATCTGTCTTATCCTTTGGTGGTACTTGTATGTTGGTGTCTTCCTGGCCTCGTCATTGTGGTTACCATGTGATTGTGGCATACCAATGTGACCCACTGGCAGATCCGCTAGACAAGGTGGGTTCAAGCCAGTGCAGACAATGACTGATCGACCTGACACAAATTTACAGTGACGCGATTGGGATGTCATTCTGACTGGAGAAGTGTGGCTGGATGGTAGTAAAAAGAGGGAAAACACTTAAGACTAATGTGGTAGATATGCCAGTAGGGCACATAGCAAACATGCAGACCAGCTACAAGCATCTTGGTATCACACAATCACATGAAACAATAAATAAAATATATATATATATACCGTATTTGCTTGAATATAAGACAAGGTTTTTTTCAGAGCATATGCTCTGAAAAAGACCCCTCATCTTATATTTGAGGTCGTCTTATAGTCTGACCTCAAATCGAGGTCAGACTATAAGACTGGGATCCAGGTCCCCCGCAGAGCTGCAGGGGACCTGGATCCCCCTCGCTAACAGCCGGTGGATGTCTGCACGATACGCGCAGACATCCTCCACTGCTTCCCGGCACATCCATAATAGACGGAAGTGTCTGGCAGCATGGAGGATGTCTGCACATATCGTGCATACATCCCCCGGCTGCCCCTACTAGCCACCAGAGAAAAAGAAACAAGGTGAGGGGGAGGGAGGGAGGGAAAGAGAAACAAGGTGAGGGGGAGGGAGGGGGGAGAAAGAGACAAGGGGAGGGGGTAGAGAGACAAGGGGAGAGGGAGGGGGAGAAAAAGAAAGAGAGAGAGAGAGAGAGAGAGAGAGAGAGAGAGAGAGAGAGAGAGAGAGAGAGAGAGAGAGAGAGAAATGCAGGAAGGGAGGTGGAGAGAGATAGAAAAGTTTGGGGGAGAGAGAGACAACATGGGAGGGAGGAGGAGAGAAATAACACTGGGGAAGAGAGAGAGAGACAATGCTGGGGGGAAGGAGGGGAGAGAGACAAAGCTGGGGGCGTGGGAGAGAGAGGCAGCATTGGCACATAAAAGAAAATAAAAACAAGAAATGCATTTGTTTAATCATAATTTGTATTAAATATTAAAAAGCAATTTACATGTGAATATAACAAGTTAAACTTTTCTCCTATAGGGTAGTCTTATATTCAGGCTTTTAGGTTTTTTTCCCTAAAGAAATAACCAAAGTTTGGTTGGTCGTCTTATAATCAGGTTGTCTTATATTCAAGCAAATACGGTATATAGTTACGGTTTGGAAAGTTAAAAAAAACATACTTTCTCAAATAAATGTTACATGGAAGTGAGTGTTAAGTGTAAGCCAACTCAGTGGCATTACTGCACTTGTTACAAATTACTGCACCTGTTAAAAGAAAAAACTCCCCATACTTACTATTGATATAATCGCATCAGTTAACAAAACTATTAATTAAAATGGAAATGCATGGTAATTACTGCAGTACAAGTAATTCTATGAGGTGGGATTACCATTAATGGTTCCTTTAATGAGAAATTTAGCCCTTTAATTTAACACTATATAAACTATGCCTTAACTTTTAATAACACAGATCGGATCAGTTAACATACACAGAAAAGTTAATGCGACCCATATCCATGCTAAATGAAATTTAACTGAATTCTGTTAAAGAGACTGCATCACCTAAATATTGTTAATAGTATGAATGCAGATAGGAATAACTGATCCATACATAGTATAATCTAGATTGACAGTAAATGCATAAATCAGATACTTATATGTACTAAAATGCTTATGTGGAGTCACCTGCTGCATCCTAGAAACCCACTAGTTTCTCAGGTGCAATGCCTGCCCCATGCACCCAGTGCTGTATTTACCGCGAGGCATCCTAGGCGGATGCCTATGGCGGCAAATTTTGGGGGGCGGCAGCGCCCCCCAGCACTGAAAAAAAAAAAAAATTAAAAAAAAAAAAAAAAACGCCCTTTAAAAAAAAAAAAAAAAAAGACCGCGCTTGCAGGCAGAGACAGAGGTGAGAAGGGATCGGAAGATCCCCTCTCACCTCCGCTCTGCCTGCAAAACTGCTTGGGGAGCCGAACAGGCAGCACAGAGAAACCTCCGTGCTGCCTGTTCGGCTCCCCGTGCAGTGTGCCGACACGGAAGTGCCGACAGTCACGTGACGGGCGCGCTGACGTCATACGCGCGCCCGGTCACGTGACCTGTCGGCACAATCGCCGGGAAGCCGAACAGGCAGCATGGAGGGACCATGCTGCCTGCCTGCCAGGGAAAGGTAAGTGCTGATGGGATGTGTGTGTGTGTGTGTGTGATGGGAGTCAGAGTGTGATGGGAGACAGTGTGTGTGACTGAGTGTGATGGGAGTAGGAGTGTGTGTGATGGGAGACATGTGTGTGACTGAGTGTGATGGGAGTCAGAGTGTGTGTGATGAGAGACATGTGTGTGACTGAGTGTGATGGGAGTCAGAGTGTGTGTGATGGGAGACAGTGTGTGTGACTGAGTGTGATGGGAGTCAGAGTGAGTGTGAAGGGTGTCAGAGTGAGTGTGATGGGAGACAGTGTGTGTGACTGTGTGTGATGGGAGACAGTGTGTGTGACTGAGTGTGATGGGAGTAGGAGTGTGTGTGATGGGAGACATGTGTGTGACTGAGTGTGATGGGAGTCAGAGTGTGTGTGATGAGAGACATGTGTGTGACTGAGTGTGATGGGAGTCAGAGTGTGTGTGATGGGAGACAGTGTGTGTGACTGAGTGTGATGGGAGTCAGAGTGAGTGTGATGGGAGTCAGAGTGAGTGTGATGGGAGACAGTGTGTGTGACTGAGTGTGATGGGAGTCAGAGTGTGTGTGATGGGAGACAGTGTGTGTGACTGAGTGTGATGGGAGTCAGAGTGTGTGTGATGGGAGACATTGTGTGTGACTGAGTGTGATGGGAGTCAGAGTGTGTGTGATGGGAGAAAGTGTGTGTGACTGAGTGTGATGGGAGTCAGAGTGTGTGTGATGGGAGACAGTGTGTGTGACTGAGGGTGATGGGAGTCAGAGTGTGTGTGATGGGAGTAGGGGTGTGTGACTGAGTGTGATGGGAGTAGGAGTGTGTGACTGAGTGTGATGGGAGTGTGTGTGTGATGGGAGTATGAGCTTGATGTGAGTCTGAATGATGGGCCATGTTTTAGGTGTGTAACGTGGGTGTGCAGCTTGGGTAGGGGGGTGCCCGGATTTTGTCTGCCTAGGGCAGCACAAAATCAAGATACACCACTGCATGCACCAAGGGGTTTTTTCATCAATTTGTGAATGCCAATAAATTGGAAGCTAGGCGTTTTTAACAATTGTGACCCAGACGCAGGCTTGGAACATACAAATATTTAGAAAATGTCTGGAATAAGGAAAAAACATTAATTTAATATACATGAACCTAAAGAGATCCTGTAGATCAGTGATGGTGAACGTTTTTTGGAGTGCACAATCTTTTGACAAAATGCAAGTAATGCACTACGAAGTGCCAATAATTTGCTCGCACACATATTTTTTTTTTTTATATGTGTATATGGGTGTGCATTGTACACAGGTTTTGCCAGAACACCCTAAGGTCTTGTCAGGGCTCCCAGATACACACACAGGACTTCCCTGCACCCAGATTGCACCATTAGGTCTAGCCAGAGAATCCAGATTGCACTCATGTGTTGCAAAAGCACCCAGATTACACCCAAAGGGCTACCCAGAGCACCCATATTGAACCCACAGCTCTTGCAAGAGCAGCTATATTTTACACATAGGTCTTGCCACACCACCCAGATTGCACCCATAGCTCTTGACAGAGTACCTAGTTTGCACACAGAATGCTTTCCTATCACCAAGATTGCACACACAGGACTTGTCCAGCACCCAGATTACACCCAAAAGGACTTGCCCAGCTATTATATTGCACCCAGAATACATGCCCAGCACCCATCCACAGTTCTTGCTCAGCACCCAGATTGGACCTACAGGACTTAGCAATTGCCCTGGAATGGAGTTCCCTGAAATCCAGTGTGGGCTGCCCAGGTGCACAGACATTGGTGTAGGCAGCCTTTTGCACATCACAGACACTGAGCTGTCTGCAATCCTCACCAGCAGTGATAGCATGCCACAGTGGGACTCTCTGTGAGCATTAGGTTCACTACTGCTGCTCTAGAGTGTAAGCTTGTGAGCAGGTATATTTACCTCATGTATTGGTCTGCAATTTCCTTTTAGGTTCTATAGCTAGTGCTCTAAAAATTGTTGCTACTATATTAAGTGAATGTTAATTTACTGTAACAATTGCCAATATAAATCTTGTATTTCTAGCCAATAAAATTGTAAAGTTCCACCAGTGAATTAAATATATATTTTGTTTGTTTTCTAAGTAATTAGAAGAGTTGGAATGCAACCTTTTTATGGGGGGTACGGGGACTGAAGAACTGAAATAACAAAATTTTGTGGATAGGATAACTATTCAAATGTACTATAAACACTTCACATAATTAACTGCAATTGCTAAAAATGTAATATCACAAGAACTGAAGGCTAATTCTGAGCAGACATACTAGCAGTCTCAATAGTAACAATAACTAAGGAGGCCAAAGTTCCTATGCATTGCAGCAATTAAGGACATCTTTATTTAATTGAGATATTAAAATGTGCACCCAAATGACCTTTATGTCAACATAAAATGTATTTTCTAAACTAATTAATAATTATAAGGTAAACTTTATATGAGACATAAGAGAGCTAGACAAAGCTAGGAGGCTTATTAACCTAATTTCAAATCTTTATTTGACCAAGATGTTTATTCTTATACTATTAATTCATACAGATAAGAATTATGATAGGACAAGCTGGGCCTATCAACAACAGACATAATTAAAACAAGAAATCAAACGATGAAATAAATATAAGAAAATTCTTGCCAACCAGAAACTAACATACTAAATATCTACATTATATGATAATGGACTGAAATAGCACGGGAGATAATGTGGTACAATGTAACAAGAAGTATGAATTAATCATCTATTTCTTAACCTTCCCGAGAACAGTTTTTTACTGGTCGGTTTATTAGAGTTATCATCCGATTTGTTAAGTCAAAGATTGACAAGTTTACTTTAGCTCAGCAGCTGGTCCCAAATTTATTGACAAGACTCCTCTGCTGAGTATTGCTAGTCACATCACCTGCCATCACATTACCACCCTTCACACTTGAACAAAACCTGTCATGCACACACATCACATACACATAGTTGCCAACATTTAAAAAAAAGTTTCCAGGGACACTTTGCAGCACAGCTATCAATTACTTACTTTAACCCCTTAGTGACAAGACATTTTCACCTTGACTTTCCCTTGGTGACAATGGCTGTTTTGACATTTCTAGGGTGTTTGTGTTTAGCTGTAATTTTTTTCTTTCTCACATACAGTACCCACACAAATTATATGTTGTTTTTATCGACATAAGAAGGGCTTTCATTAGATACCATTATGTTCATCATTTCTTATAATTTACTACAAAAAAAAATCATAAAATATGATGAAAAATTTAAAAAAACCCACTTTTTTTAACTTTGACCTAAAAAATAATTTACACAAATAAAATCATTAAAAAAGACCCCGTCTAAATAGTTTCTAAATGTTCTCCCGAGTTCAAAAATATGCATGTTTCCATATTTTTCGGTATTTTTTTTGCGAGTTATGGGGCAAAAACCAAAAATAGTGTTTTTTGTTTTTTTCCTATATTGATCTTTTGACCCCAACCCGAACCCAAAATGTAACCCTAACACTAAATTTAACCCCAACTCTAATCCTTATTATATCCCTTAATATTTTTTAACTTTAATTTAATTTTAACCCTATCCCTTATGCTAAAAAATATTTAATTTTAACCCTATAGGCTAATATAGCAAAATAACCTGTTTTTAACTAATTAAATATGTATTTTAAATATTTTCCATTGCAATGCTACTAAACTACCACTAGGGGCAGTCAAGTCGCATATTCAGAGCAATGGAAGTGAAGTTACTTTCACTTCCGAAGCTCAGACCGGCAGAGGGCTTAGCCATATTGACGGAGCAGCATTCTCCGTCAATATGGCTCCACACGATCGCTCCGTGGGGCGATCGTGGGGGTCCCAAAATAGAAATTTCGGTGCTGGCTATTGCCTCGATGTCGAGGCAATAGACCAGCACAGTTAAAGCGTTTTCGCGATCGTTGATCGCGAAAACCGCTTCATTCACTGCAGGACGTGCCAGGCACGTCCTTTGTCGTTAAGGGAGTTTCTCCCAGGAAGTGCCTGGCACGTCCTTTGTCGTCAAGGGGTTAAAATGTGCCACACCCACTTCCCAAATCTCCTCCCACTCTGTCCAAAACACATAATTTGCATAATTCAGCTCCACCTGGTTATTATGGTGCCTATTACATCACTGATTTCGAATGCTCACTTCAAAAATGAAAGTAGCAAGATACTCTAAGGTAGCTTGGAGCTAAGGAGTCAGGAACAACAGCTGCTAAAGACAATACTCAGCGATTTGTGTCTGTTGCAGACTGTTATTTATAGTCCCAGGAAGATTTCGTCATTGAAAGGGACGTGGACTAATGAAGGGGGCGTGGCCTAATGACACGATCGCGAGTAAAAATAAACAAAAGTAAAAATGAAAGCCTGACAATAACCTCCAGTTAAACCCACTCGGACAGTCAAAAGCTGTAGTAAGATATAGTTATCAGATAATAAAAATAATTTAGAAATAATGCATTCCTTGTGTTTGTTTCCTTCTACTCCCCTTCAATCCATGTATACTGCCCCTTTCATGATTGCACCCCACATCCCTTGCCATTGCACCCACAGAATCCTATTTACACTCACATAACTTGCCACAGCACCACCTTGCACCCATGGAACTTGCCACAGCACCAAGTTTGCACCTACAGGTCCTGGGCACCTAGATTGCAACCACAGTTCTTGCTAGAGCATCTAGTTTGTTCCCAGATTGCACCCATATGTCTTGCAAGAGCATTCAGCTTGCATGAACCCACAGGCCTAGTCATACACAGGACTTGCAAGAGCAATCAGCTTGCTCCCACAGGTCTCGCCATAACACCCAGATGGCTGGTCACACCCTACTAATATTACAAAATTGTGTATTACGAATGTAATGTAAAGGAGAGCAGACGTGCTTTGAGAGAGCTCCTCATACTAAACATATATACCTCTTAATACTCATGGCTACAGCTGCTAAAACTGGCAAAATGAACGTCTTTACTGCTGAGTTTGTGATGGGGCAGAGAAAGAAGAAGGAGAAAAGGCCTCAGAAGCTGAAAACCCCCAATATTGGAGCACTCCTTACTAGGCTGGTAAAGCCAAAGTACTGACAAATAAAGTGGACACAATCGAAACCACACAGACAATACATGCTCAACAGCAGGCGGATTTTAAAACACAACTCGGCAATATAGCAGAACAACTTCATAATTTAGCTTCCCAAATTTAGCTGCTAGACGCAAGAGTCCGCCATACCAATGTTCAACTTAGAGGTTTAACCGACATGGTAGGGCCTGCCGACCTCCGAGCATACCTCACGAACTGGCTAAAGTGATTTTGCCCCAAGCTCAGATACTACTTCAGGGTTTGCAAGGCATACACCCAGAGATGTCTTACTTAAATTGAGATCCTCAATAGGATAAAGCGCTGCTGATGCGGGCCTCTCAGTCCAATCTACCGGGTCTGGAGTTAATTAAAATCTATGATGACCTCTCCCCAACTACGCTCATGTGGTGGAGATCTATGATTCTTTTAACATGACACTTGCGGGAGCTTGAAGTTAAATACCGCTGGGGAGCAACTCAATACCTCTCGGTAAAATCCTCTTCATAGAAAGCCTGGATGACATCAGTAATTTCTTGAAGTCTCTGGGGACTTCATGAAAGCACCCTCGACAGCTACTGAAATGACCCATTGATTGATTGGTTTGCTTCCTGGACGTCCCTGTAATGGACTGATACCTGGAACTGTCTTTGTTGAAATCGCTTGATATTTTTGCTGTTCTTGGTTTATAGTCTTTTTTTTTTTCTATGGATATTAGATATTGATCTCTTGTGCTGCACTGCTCTCACCATCTATGACCGCCCCGACCCCCCGACCCACACACACGTTTATGTTGGATCACAGTAGGGTTACCCTAGCGGAGGAGACATTATCTTATACATTAAGTACAGTACAGGGTACATTATTCCTAGGTGCTAACTGTTGTGGCGATATGGGGTTTATAACTACTGCCGGGCTGGGGCATCCATGCTGTTCTTTATATTTTTAACTCGCTTTTGTACCCCCAATACCTGCCACACAAAGGTTTATCACAGCACCAAGGGGTTGAGATCATTTATGCAGTTTTATTGTTCTTTTAATGTATCTTGGATCTGTTGAAGCCCTCACGTGATACTCTCATGTATAACATTTATATTGTCTCTGTCAATTTTCTGATAAAGTAAAAATGTCATATGTATATTTTACTCTTATATGTCATTTTGTCACACTTTTGCCAATAAACATTTTCATTAAAAAAAAGAATGTGTGTATTCTATGTTTTGTGTATGCTGTGTTACCTAGGAATTAAATATAATACATAACTTATTATTCACCTACTGAGAGCTCCTTATTAGGGTGACTGCGTGTTAAACCACTATTCTCACAGTCTGTTACAATAAATAGTATATTTGTACCAAAAATGTGCATACAAAATGTGACTGTCATACTTACCCCATTAGATTTAAAGTGATAGTACAGATTCAACTATCAACCATATAACAGAATTGGGGTTGTATACATATTTTTTTTTTTTTTACTAATTCAGGATGTGTTCCACGTTTTGCACTTTAAGCACTGGTCTTGTTATGGGTCTACATAATAGTTCCCCTGAAACAACAGCCAGGCTTTATCATACAATATATTTAAAGGAGTACTCTGATATCAAAATGATGGATCTTTTTATGAATACAGGTTGAGTATCCCTTTTTCCGAAATGCTTGGGACAGGCAGCATTTCTGATAAAGCATACTAACGGATAAGTTTGTTTCGAAAAATGTATGCATTTATAAAACTTAACTACACCCTAAAAATTTGGCTGGGGTATGGGTGGGGACAAGCTACTTTTGAAGTGTTTAAAAAAAATGGCAAATAACCTGAAAGATAAATTTAATTACACATTTTTGGTACATCTACGATAGTCAAATCTGCCAGTTTTCTGCTGGACACAATTTTTAATATTCTCTTGAAGAATGCCCAATCCATGTTTGTGCAGGAGGAAGCATTTACATTTTTAAGGAGGAGATCACCATAGGGAAGGATCCTTGATTAATTAACTGATTTTACTCTGAATATATATACATTTACATTCTGCAGGGCAGCATGTAAACAATATTGTTGAGCATACATAAATATGCTTGGAATCAGAAGTAGGTGGAGTCAAGGAATGATCTATTTAAGTTAATAGCAAGAAAGTACTAACAATTCAGATAGCGTGATTATAACGGATGTTTGCTCAGAGGACAATCTACAAAACAGTTGAAGGATATTTTACTTGAAGTGGGTCTTTAAGGTCTTTTGTAATGTTGTTGCATTGATAATTGCACAAGCGTGCATAAATGTAAACTAAATACTTCGGAATTAACCTGTTTTTTTGTGTGTTAACATAAGTATCATCTAAACAATAGTAAGATAAAGTTTAAATCAATTTGTTTAAGTGATGTTGGTCTGCTACTGTTAATTTGTTTAAGTGACATTTATATTGTTCATTAAATTGGTAACAGTCAATCCTTATGCTTTTTCTAGAATTAAAATCAATGAACGAAATAACTTTCAGATACAAAAAAAAGTGAATAGACTGAGCAACCTGCTTGCTTATTGGATTTTCTGCCTGTATCATACATTTTGGGAATGTCTATGTAGGTGTTAAATAAGATATGTTGTCAAACTGGCAGGAGTTAAGTGCTGGTCTATGCATTATTGCATAGTATTTTTATTAGCCCTTAGAGAACGAAATATGATATGCGTCATATGCCTCTGCAATTCAAAGTGTAAATGAAGAGCAAAGATATTTCTTTGTTCCCTATTAATTCCAGTGTGTTCTAACTTGTAATGTCACCAAATATCTTTAAGCTCCCAGCTGTTAAATCTGAACTTATATTATAGTCACATTTGGTTTCTTTCTCACTGTTTCCTATCCCAGAGAGTAAAGCTGGATATATCAACTGTAAGCCTGTTAAAAGCACTCTGGCACCTGCTGTGATCTGAATTTTCCTTTAGAGCAGGCACCTGAGTGCTTTTAACAAACTGCTAGGTAGAGATCCCTCCCTGCAGCGATTTAGCAGTTTAAAAAACGTGCACTGAGCCGGCTAGTAAATTAAAGTGACATCAAACTATCGGCAACCTTCCTATGTATAGATCTTTTTTTTTATTCATCGTTAAAGCAATATTTAGGCGATAGAGTCCCTTTAAGCAAAGCTAGTTATACTCTTTGCCTTTGCTGAATAAAGAAAAACTCATCTTCTGCAGTTTGTATTAAAGGCAAACTCCAGCTTCATCTTCTCTTCAAGGTAAAGGTTGTAACAAAATATGTTAAATTATAAATTAAAGTTCAAAGAGATTCCACATTGCATTGCAATGGGCAACAAGATATATATATATATATATATATATATATATATATATATATATATATATATATATATATATATATATATATATATATATATGTATGTGTGTGTGTGTTTTAGTCTTTTACATATTCTCAATTTTTGCCTGTCCTCACAGTTTGCACTTTCACAGAAGAGGCCGATTAGTAGCTGCCATTAGTCACTTTAGGTACAGTTGTATTATTTTTGTCCTATAATGCGTATGCCCAGTTCATAATTCATGTAGATATAAAATATTGATATAATAATTAGCCTCTCAGTCAGGTATGGGAGCCAAGTCCCATTGTCCTGCCCACGCCTGCTTCCTCCTGTTGACCTTCCTAATGAACCGTTTAAGCAGGCAGACTAACACTGCTCTTCCTGCCTCATCAGCTGATTAAACTGTGCACAGAGATGCTGAGAGTCAGACATCAGGATAATCTCAATGCTACACAAAGTGCACGCCTACTCTGTCCTCACTGCCAATACTGAGCCTGTGAAAAAAACACCAATTGCTGTATCGTTCTTAGCCCCATTCTGAACATAACAAGGTGAAAGACATACAGTGATTGGCTGGTTAAAGATTAGCTCGAAAGGTTTATGACTGAGCATCATGTGATCCATGAGAACTCCTGCTTCTTAGTGAGAGAGGCAGATAAGATGTTTTACAGCCCTATGGAGAAGCATTACAAGAAAGTATATGCAGGGGATGAGGGACTGTGTTGCCAGTAAATGCATTGCTCTAGGGAAGTGACACGATGAAATAGCAAATCGTAATGGATTCATCTTCTCTTAGGGAATTGAAAAGGTACATCTCTGAGGGAGACTTGAAAGGGAAATAGATGAAGTAAGGAACCTACTGGCCAAGAAAGAGAGATAGATAAAGTAACCTGCTGCACCTGAGTGCAAATGTAAATGAACAAATTATTTCCCTAGAGAGGGAATTTGAGACATTAGGGATAGCATTTAATATGTAGAGTCCTAAGTAAAATAATAGTAAAGTAATAATAATAAAGGAATGGAACCTAATCTCTAACTATATAACTATGTATATAGTTCAGAAATTTCATAGTAAAAATTCCAACTATTTCCCAATTTGATGTCAGCAAAAGAGGTTCGTCTTGCACGATAGAAGCTCCGCTCACTTTGTAACAAATCAACAAGACCTGCCACAATCACCCTCAGTACTCTCAATAAAAAAAAAAAACGTATAAAATTACAGTATAAAAAGACTTGCAGCAAATACTGAATAGGTGTACAGCTGTATTACCGTATTTTCCGGCGTATAAGACGACTGGGCGTATAAGACGACCCCCCAACTAAGTCATCTTATAAGCCGGAAAAATCGCATCTATATTTTAACCTTTTAGGTTAAAATATAGAGTTTGCCACCCTCCTCCCCCTTTCCCCAATCCCCAATCCCCAGTACTTACCTATTTTCTGCTCTGTCTCCCGCTGTTAAGCCGGTCCGTGGCTGTGAGGGAAGCGTTGTGAGCTCCCCTCGAGCCGCGCGGTCAATAAAGTTTTGTTTAAAAAAAAAGTTTAAACAGACTTTATTGAAGCCGCGCGGCCTGAGGGGAGCTCACAACGCTTCCCTCACAGCCACGGACCGGCTTAACAGCGCGAGCGGAGATAGAGCAGAAAATAGGTGAGTAAATCCCAGTACCCGGCGTATAAGACAACCCCCCAACTTTTGAGAAGATTTTCAGGGGTTAAAAAGTCGTCTTATACGCCGGAAAATACGGTAGTTATATACTATAGACTCCACTTTAAAATAAACATTATTAAATCATCCACTGTAAGCCACATAATATAAATTCTATATAAATAAAGTATAAGCACCTTTAACCGATTCCAATGTTCACCTGGCCAGGTCACTTGTACAAAAATATATAGATAGAAGACCAGACACGACTCTCAGGACTTGGCCCAACAGATTTGAACTTAGCACCTGCCCCAGCAGCCAAAACTGCACTTAATCAGGTGCTGCACCATGAGCCAGATTTGCACTCAAGACCTTCCCCATAAGCCAGATTTGCACATAGCACCTGCCCCAGCAGCCAGATTTTCACTCAGCACCTGCCCCAGCAGCCAGATTTGCACTCAATCAGGAGCTGCCCCAGCAGCCAGATATGCACGCCGGAGCTGTCACAGTAGCCACATTAGCACTCAGGATCAACCCCGGCAGCCAAATTTGCACTCAGAAGCTGCCCCATGAGCTAGATTTGCACTTAGCACCTGCCCCAGCAGCCAGATTTTCACTCAGCACCTGCTCCAGCAGCCAGAATTGCACTCAATCAGGAGCAGCCCCAGCAGCCAAATTAGCACTCAGCACCTGTCCCAGCAGCCAGATTTGCAGTCAGGATCTACCCCAGCAGTCAGATTTGCATTCAGCACCTGCCCCAGCACCCAGATTTTCATTTAGGATCTGCCCCAACAGCCAGATTTGTACTAAGGAGCAGCCACGCAGTCAGGTTTGCACTCAAGACCAGCACCGACTTTTGCTCTCACGACCTACCCCAGCAGCCACTTTTGAACTCAGGATAAGCCCCAGTAGCCTCTTTTGTTCACAGGACCTGTCCCAGAACCCACTGTTGCACTCAAGATCTGCCACAGCACCCACTGGTGCACTCAAGATATGCCCCAGCACCCACTTTTGCACTTAGGATCCGTCCCAGCACCCACTGTTGCACTCAGGATCTGCCCCAGCACCCACTGTTGCACTCAGGATCTGCCCCATCACCCACTTTTACCTCAGGATCATCTCCAGCACCCACTTTTGCTTCAGGATCTGCCCCAGTACCCACTTTTGCTCTC
This sequence comes from Pelodytes ibericus, assembly GCA_036172795.1. Lineage (NCBI taxonomy): Eukaryota > Metazoa > Chordata > Amphibia > Anura > Pelodytidae > Pelodytes > Pelodytes ibericus. The sequence continues at coordinate 225,392,006 of CM069857.1, read as the reverse complement.
AAGATCTTGCCTAGAACCTATGAGCTGCTTAAAACTGCCTGTTTGGACCATGGAGGGAAAAAAATGCGTGCATCGAGGAAAGGTCGCTAGACCTGTCAATTTACTTTTTTAAAGAAATGATTTGTGTGAACCGCCTGAATCCTTCCACTGATATATACCTCCCAACTTCTGCCCCAGGCAATTTGGGATGTCAGGGGTGGAGCTTTGGAGATTAAGTAATACATGGTAGTGCCATGTCACTCAAACTATCAGCAAACCTTTGCATGCACAGTATGGGAATTGCTATATCAAAACTGTTCTTTTTTTCAGAATTAGTGATAGTGACACTGTAACATTGATATTTGTCAGAAATCCCTGAAACACCCACCACATGCACATATTTTTCAAAAGTGCACAACCCATTGTATGTAACTTGGGGTATTTTGACACTTTTCATGCAGTCATTTAACCACCAATCTTTGTCAAGTTTTGCCGTAGTCATTTTTTTTCATACACTTTGTACTTCAGATATGAATTTACAGTGGTTGCCATGCAACTTCCCGAGTATAGTGGTACCCCACATGCATAGGTTTGCTTGGGTCAGTGGCGTCCTGAGGGAGGTGCAGAGCGCACCAGGTGACACCCGTGCTGCCGCCATCCCCCCTCTGTGCATTGCGCTGCTAACTTTTTTTTTCCTGGCAGCCGCATCTGCTAGATACGGCTGCCTGAAAAAAATAGAAATAAATGTGACCGGATGTGATGTTACGTTTCTGTGTTTCCCTCCTCCGTACAGAGCAATCCAGATAGAAATAGACAGTCATATGAGTTAACACCTGGATTGCTTGACAGATATAGGCAGTGCACCTTGGGTGGTTAGATAGATTTAGGAATGGTCAGAAGAGATAACCCCTTGGGTGGCTAGACAGATATAGGCAGTGTCAGAGAAGGTAACCCCTTGGGTGGCTAAACAGATATAGGCAGTGTCAGAGAAGGTAACCCCTTGGGTGGATAAACAGATATAGGCAGTGTGAGAGGAGTCAACCCCTTTGGTGGCTAAACAGATATATGCAATGTCTGAGGAGTTAACCCCTTGGGTGGATTAGACAGATATAGGCAGGGTCAGAGGAGATAACCACTCACTCACACACATACACAGACAGTGTCTCTCACACACACACAAACACACACACACTAACATACACACCCTCACTCACACTGACAAACACACACTCATTGTCAGTTTTTACCTTACCTGGTACAGGCATCTCTTTGCTTTGAGCTCCTCGTGTTAAAAAGGGAGTGAGCCAATCATGGGAGGCTTCTGAACTCTCCACCAATCAGGAGAGTTGAGAGGTCTCACCTGAATGGCTGAGACCTCCTTCTATCAGAGCTCCCCTGGACACAGAAAAGATCGGGGGGGGGGGGGGACACTGCACAGAGCAGCAAAGTGCCGCCTTTTGCCGCCAGCTGCCCCATTAAAGGGCCGGCCCTGGCTACCCTTATACATAGTTTCTCCTGATCAAACTACACACTTGTTTTAACAGCTATAGCATGCGGTTACTGTGATTGGCTGTGACAGCGACCGGTTGCTTTTAGGGGGGTCTCAGCAGATATGGATGTAGTGCCTCAGTACCGAGGACCTTAGCCATGTCTGTATTCCAGGACCATCATCAGTCAGAAAGGGGTTTAAGGCAAAATAGCAGAGTTTGAAGTACAGCTGAATTGGCAAATTTTTCCAACTTGGCTACATGTGCCCAGTTTTAGCATATTGTTCAGGTCACAGGTTTGCAGAGAGATGCCTATTTGATTGTGCTCAATTTTTCAATGATTTTGTATATTTAAATATGCAAAAAATAGAGCCTGCTAAATGCAGTCTGCTCCCCCACACAAGCAAAAAGATAAAATATTACTTGGAGTTGACCGTTAAGTGAGTAACCCACGTACTGGCTTTCTTTCCTAATAGAGTAAAAATGCAGTTGAAAGAAATGTTTTGTATGTGAGATAAAAATGGATAAAAAAATTGTATCTGAAGCTCAATACCTGTTGTATATTGTTTTTTTTTTTTATTTATTTTGGCTTTCACCAAATAAAGACGTAATGGACACAAATTAACACCTTTAATTGTATTTAATGTATGACATGTCCTGTGCCTTCGATTTACAGGTGATGTGCATGAACTATAATGTTGCTATAAATTATTAAAAAAATGTGGAACATCTAGGTTCTATTTTAATTGTAGTTGTAGCACTACCCCTTGTTTCTAAGAGTAGTAATTTTGCTCTATTGTCTTTTCTATCTCATCCTGTCTGGATATTGTTATCATTTGTATATACATTTAAAACTAAATAAATAAGTTAAAAAAATGAAATAAATATTAGTTACATTGGAATTTTTTTAATGATACAAGACACTGATCTAATTAATATTTTTAGTTGCAATTTCTGCTGCATCATTGACTGAATCTCAACATATTAAATGACTTGTTAAAATGAATTAACAATACATATAAAATGATAGTTAAGTCAAGAGGCAAGTGAAAGACTTATCTAAAGTATTTTCACTGGGTCAGGAAAAAGTCTGCCAAAATAAAAATGTGTAAGAACTGATTTGAGCTGAAAATATGATTTATTTTAATGTCATCTAGACTGAGAGCAACAAATGCAGTATGTTTCCTAAATAAGTTCTTTGATAACGATTACACATACAGATGTCCTGCACATTTTTACTCCATTTCACATACTATGAAAGAGTATGCCTCATGTGACTGTGTGTATCAGTTTTAAATATGTGGGTAACTGTTGTTTCTGCATTAAAGAAAGGTAGCTGACGTCAGTATACTAAAAATACAACTGCTTGGCTTTGCATAAGTTTAATATACAGTTCTACAGTTTGAATTGCTTATCATTAGCGTGTGATTTTCTGTGGCATATTTGTGGTCATTTTAACTGCTTTTTTTTATTTACATCAAACCTGGAATTATTCATATTCTTCCAAATTTTGACTCTCAATTAAAGATAAAAAATAACTTAAGACAAAATAATGTTCATAATGTCCAAACACAATGCAATGAATGTACAAACAAAATGGAGCTACTTTTGTTGGTTGTTTACTGAAAATATAACATACAAAAACACTACAAATTTTCAGTAAATTCTGACAGGTAAGAATGTCCGGCAATTCAAATGCAGTACACCAGCATGTCTCTCATCGTCACTCTCCCTTCTCTTTTACAACATATTGTTCTTACCTGTATTCTGAATATGTAATGTATTATCACAATTGTCATGATGTTAAAATAATAGAAACATAGAAACAGTGAATGTGTTGGCCGACAAGAACCATTTGGCCCATCTAGTCTGCCCATTTTTCTAAATTATTTTATTGGGATAGCCTTGTGCATGCTTAAACTCCTTCACTGTGTTAACCTCTACCACTTCCACTGGAAGCCTATTCCATACATCCACTACCCTCTCAGTAAAGTAATACTTCAAGATATTATTTTTAAATCTTTGCCCAGTGCTGTATATAGCGTGAGGCACTTGCCTAGGGTGGCACTAGGGTGGCACTTGCCTTGTATGCCTTTAAAGGGGCGGATTTTTTTTGCATTTTGTGCCGCCCCTTTAAAAAAAAAGGCGCTTGCTGGTGGTCGGAAGATCGCCCTCACCATCTCGGCCTGCCAGCAGGCTGCACAGGAAGCCAAACAGGCAGAACAGATAAACCTCCGTGTTGCCTGTGCGGCTCCCAGTGCAGTGTGACAGGGAAGTGCCGACAGGTCAGGTGACCGGCGCTATGATGTCAGACGTGCCCCGGGTCACGTGACCTTGGGAATATTAAATGGCAAATAATACTCTCATAATATTGGGCAAATTGGCAGGGGCATATTAAATGGCAAATAATACTTGTATAATATTGGGCAAATTGGCAGGGGAATATTACATGGCAAAATAATACTGGCATAATATTGGGCAAATTGGCAGGGGCATATTAAATGGAAAATAATATTGACATAATATTGGGCAAATTGGCAGGGGAATATTACATGGCAAAATAATACTGGCATAATATTGGGCAAATTGGCAGGGGCATATTAAATGGCAAATAATACTGGCATATTATTGGGCAAATTGGCAGGGGCATATTAAATGGCAAATAATACTGGCATATTATTGGGCAAATTGGCAGGGGCTTAATAATGGCAAATAATACTGCCATTTTATTGGGAAAATTGGCTGGGGAATATCAATGGCAAATACTGGCATATTATTGGGCAAATTGGCTAGGGAATATTAATGGCAAATAATACTGGCATATTAATTGCAAAATAATACTGGCATAATATTGGGCAAATTGGTAGGGGCATATTAAATGGCAAATACTAGCATATTATTGGGGAATATTAATGGCAAATAATACTGGCATATTAATGGGCAAATTGACTGAGGAATATTAATGGAAAATAATACTGCATATAATTGTGCAAATTGGCTGGGGAATATTAATGGCAAATACTGGCATATTATTGGGTAAATTGGCTGGGGAATATTAATGTCAAATGATACTGGCATTTTATTGGGCAAATTGGCTAGGGCATATTAATGGCAAAACAACATTGGCATATTAATGGGCAAGCCATGGCATATGTATTTAAACTGACTGTTGCATATGTCAATGACAAAGTGACTGTGGCATGTTAATTGGTATCTGACAGTGGCTTATTTTAATTGGCAGTGATGAAGTGGCATGTTCTATGGGGCAAAATAACTACTGTACTATAGGACGATGTGACACTGTGGCTTGATCTGCAGGGGCAGTTCTGTGGGACAAGGTGTGGTATTTTCTGTGACACTGTAGCATGCCAAATTATGTGGGTGCAATATGAGTGCAAGCTAAGTGCTGTGGGTGCAATATAGATGCATGACAAGTGCTGTGGTTACTGTATGGTGCTGTGTGAACTCCTTTGGGTGCAATGTAGGTGCAGAGGAAGGGAATAAAAACAAGAAATGCAACTTTTCAATAACATTTTTATTACATATACAAATAGTTGAATGTGATATGAAAATAGCTGCATATAATATTAAAAAGTTTACATTTACAGTTATGCCTAGGGCAGCACAAAACCAAGATACACTACTGTCTTTGCCCCTCTAATAATAATTAATTAATTTGACGTGCTTCTCATTCAAACAAAATGGTGAAAAAAAGAATTTACACTTTTTATCATTTCATGTATTTAAGTTGAGTTGCATTATAACTCTCCTATTTAAAATGGTGAAAAACGAATTTGCTGTTCTGAAATCTGAGTGTTTTTAATTTCAAATTAGTGAGAAATGTGTTAAAAATCACAAAGTCTTGTGTTCTTATGGTAGTGGTTTAAATACTCTCCAGTCCCCAGGTTAGTCCTTGGGGCAGCCATCTTTACTCATGTATAGCACATATTCAGAAGATAAATATTCAGAAGATGTATGAAAATAGGAAAATATTGTGCCATTGCTTATGAATCTGGATGGAATCCAGGGGTGGGAAACAAAGCTATTAACAGGTAGTTATCTGGGTATTTCTAGAGACCTCCTCCAGCTGTGATTAGGTGTCCCAGCCTAACTAGAGTTGGAGGGGACCTGACCAGGATTGCTGATCTGTCTTAGCCTAAGGCAGTCAAGAATAAAGTTTTCCCCGTGCTCATGGCGTGCACAGATATATGCTGTGAACAGTAGTGTTTATCGAAAAGATATCTTCAGAGAGCTCATATTGCCTTAAGTGGTTAAATAGAGAGACACATTTCAAAATGTAATAAAAAAAAAAAGAACATTACAATTAATAACAGTAGTGTCTGCTAAACTATTATTTATTTCAACTACAGATAGTCCATGCTGTTATCACAATCTAACCTTAAAAGACAGCTATACTCCAAAAATTTATTTGCAAACAAATATTTATGTTTGTTCGTTTTTCAGTATCTTGATAAAGGTCTGCGTTGCGGACCGAAATGTCTACAGTGTGTAAGAATACATCCACTTATATATAAATGTTCGACTAAGAATTTTGCAATGTCAAGCCCTGTGAGTGCGTGTTTTTTGTTTTTTTTGGGACTTGGGCAAAGTTTGGACTCGTACTTCATTTAAAGCTGAGTGCACTCTCTTTGGATTTTGTATATATATATATATATATATATATATATATATATATATATATATATAGTATTGTAACAAAATGAAATGTAAAGTGTTGCTATTTTAGTGAACTGTCTGACTTAAGGCTAGTGGTGTATTTTGGTTTTGTGCTGCACTAGGCACAACTAAGCACACATTGGAGAGCCATGACTCTCACCACATGCCCTATCACCCACATTCCACAGCCAGGGCATTCACCATCACCCACACTGCACAACCAGGACATGCCCCAGCACCCACATTGCAGACCCAGGACCTACCCCAGGACATGCCTTATCACTCACATTACACACCCAGGGCATGACCCATTACACATATTGAACACCAGGGACATACCCCAGCAAAAAGAAAAAAAGAGAGCCAAACCGAGTGACTTGATCTTCTCCCACTATACATCGGAGTGAACGTACATGCTGGCCCGGCGCTTCCGTCGGGCAGACTGATATGTGAAGAAAACAGGAGGAAGGTCAGCAGTAACTCTCCAAAAAATGTAGATAGATGAACTGACCAGACACAGGATAAGCTTTTAAACGCGGTTTAATCCAGCATACAACAGCTTAATGCAATGTGCTGTTCCTACCCGTGAGTGAAAAGAACGCCTACGCGTTTCGCGCCAAAAACTGGGCGCTTTGTCAAGGCATGAACTGTTGGAGGTGTGTCCTCCTATTTAAGCATCTCTTAAAGTGCAAGTGTGATTACAGTCTTAAAGTGATCCCTACTAAAAAAGACACAATTTAGACCCAGGACTTACCCCAGCACCCCTGGATGTGTCCCATCATCCACATTGTACACCAGGACATGACCCATGGCCATCACCAACATTGCACACCCAGGACATGCCCCATGACCATCCCCTACATTGAGGGCCAGATTAAGGCATGGGCTAACGGGGCTGTATTGTCAAATCTGGGGGCAGGATAGCAAGTCTGTGAGGCAGATTGGCAAATATGAACAGAACAGCAAGTATGAGTTGAATGGCAAGTTTGGGAGTGCATTGGCAAGTCTGAGGTGCAGATGTGTGTGGGTACGACAGCGATCTGGTTTCACAATGGAAGGTAGTTTGCACATCAGCAGAAGTAATCAGTTCTGAGGAATCCAATCTCTTCAGTCTATCTCACTGTAAATGAAGGGGGTTGTATTTTTACATAACCTATCTGACTCCAAAACTGGGTTGTATAGGTTTACTGGAACTTTCTGGGAAGAAGGGGTTGGGTGAACTACTTTTTGATATACCTACTTTGGGACCGCAAGAATATTAATTTAATTGTCTAAGCATTGCCCTTTTCTGTTAAATATTGATTATGGACTGGTTATATATAATATGTATTGTGTATTTCCTTTTATAACCTGTAACAATATCCTAATTCAATATGAATATACATTTTTATATACACTTGTGTTCATTTGTCACACATTCCCTAAAAAAGAACAACCCTGTATGAAAGTAATGTAACATGTCTCATACTGTGAGTGCTGGGGCAAGTCCTGATTCAGTCAAGCATCTCATTATGAGTCTCAGTCTCCTTATATGTTGCACAAACACACTTGTATTGCACTGCTAGAGTCCAGCCCAACAATCAGATAATTTTTTATCAGATCATTAGAAAACTTGTGATATGACAGTACCCATGTGCATAAAGTAATTTCACTAAAGTAGGTAAATTTTCTATATACTTTGGTTTACAGTTTTTGCCATAACTATATATACAGTATGTATGTTTAAGTGTTAAGTTGAATTAAATTTCTAACTGTCAAATATAGAATATTTAATGTATGTATTATAATAACCCCTCCCTCCCCCGACAAAAAAAACTGTAACAATGTCACACTCATAGTTGGTTATATCCTTTAATTAATTATCAAATAGACAATCAAAAGATCTTGATTTGATTGGCTAAAATATAATTGTAGTGCAGAAACCACAAGACAAACACAAACAGCACTGACAGAATAATCAATGGACTAAATTCTATTATCCTAGATCTATGAAATTATGTGTTTAAACTATATTCTCATGATATTTCTAGGAAATACCATACCAGTTCTGATGTTTGTAATGAGGGATCTTCTCTGCAGGTGTGAATGAAAAGAATGAAAATGGTAAAACAGGAGAAACAGGCAAGCAGAAATATAAAAATATACACCGTATGCATTCCAATGTAGCAATAGCATATCAGAAGTTCTGAAAATATGTCCCAAAACACCATTGTAAACAGTTATATCCTCTCTGATGCCAATGGTCACCAATGTTATATCTGTATCCTGACAATGTGACATATAATAGCCATAGTAGCAATGACGTCGTGGGCATGACCTTTGGATCTATCTCCAAATGGGTGACCATGTTGCACCCACAGCTCTTGAAAGAGCACCCAGCGTCCACCCACAGCTCGTCAGAGCACCCAGATTGCACACACAGCTCTTATCAGAGCACACTGATTGCACCCATAAGTCTTGCCAATGCACCCATATTGCTCTCACAGGACTTTCCCTGCACCCAGTTTGCACATACAACTTTTGCCAGAACACCCAGATAGCACACAGCTCTTTCAAGAGCACCCAGATTGCACACAAGAACTATATATATCCAAAAGTAAGTGCACACCAGCTTTTAAAGTATCTCACCAAGAATGGACTCAGCCCGCGTCCATTCAGTCTTGATAAAGGCCCGCGTTGTGGACTGAAAACGTTTAATTTTGTTACATAAAAGTTTCGACTGAGGCATTTATTTAAAGTCCCGTGAGTGTGTGCTTATTGTATCATTTTGGATATATATATATATATATATATAATCTTGTTGTGCACATATTTGCTTAAAATGTTTCTATAACACTGTATCAGTCATTTTTATGTTCTACATTCCCACTGCAGATAATGGTAACTATTCATTAGAACAGAAGTGACCACTGAGCTACAAAAAGCAGGCAACTAATTGCTGAGTTGGAAAAAAAACTTCCAATTTGTCTAGCTTTTTAGTTATTAATCTCTGATTTTAGGCGATGGCTCTTTAATGGTCACCTAAACACTGTATGTGCTGTGAATGTAGGGTTGCCACCTTCCCACTTTTTAGAAGCCACATGTACCTTTTACAATGCCTTGCATTGTATCCCACAGAATTTTTTTCAATTGATTTCTATCTGGTCACATATGACCTACACAATGCAAGGTAGCATCTAAAAGGTATAAGTGGCCACTAAAAACTGTTCAATATGGCAGCCATATCTAAATGTATGTAAAAAAGAAAATTATATGTTGGGATTATGATTAAATAATCCTACCCGCTAAAATGTTGTTATGTATAACAGCAATTAAGCCTTTTTATACACTCCACAGTAAACAAGCACTGTTGGCGTTTACCTTCTTTATAAATAACCTTTTTTCAATGTCTGTGGTGTCTCTATAAAAAGGAGACACCACAAACATGCCTAAAAAATTAGATTTTTCATTTATGTGCTCTCTTGCAATGAAGCTAATGCTATATATATATATATATATATATATATATATATATATATATATATATATATATATATATATATATAGAACCTAAACATTGCTGCGTATATAGTGATTAATAAATAATAATAATAACTATATATTATGATTATTACTCAGCAATGTTTAGGTTCCTTTAAAGGTATTATGTTTACAGGATCTGGAAGTATGTTATTTTCACTGAAATAAATGTGTTATTGTACATTTTGTGAGATCCTATATGCACATATGAAGATACAAAAGAAATAAAAAAATATTTAGCCATATAAAAGCCAAGTCAACTCATTGCAGTGTTACCAGCTTTGTGATTCTTTTGACTATTTATAGAACACACACAGACATACCCTTGTTTATAGAAATCACCCAGCCACTTTGATAAATACATATTTTTTCATTTTGTTGCAGTTATTTTAAGCATATTTTATAATAGTGATGCAGCTGAATCTTTTAATACTTGCACTGACTCTAACCTGATTTTTTTTAATTCAAGAGCTAAGTAAAGAGATTGTAAGAACAACAACAAAACAACTGTATTTTCTAAAGAAATAGAAAAGGTGATGTTTAAATAGCCATGTCACATACACCGCATTGCTGGAGAAATATCACATATTATGCATACCAATAGGTTGGCTGATCATGTGACCAAATATGCACGTGAGACCAGCACCTAATTAATACATGTTCTGGAAACTGGTTTCCTTGCTACAACACACACCATAAAGGATCATTATTTAAACATGTTATCATGAATAAACATGTTACATTCTAACTCATTTTTTTTTTTTTGAGGCAATAACTTCTTTTGGCAATTCAAACATTAAAAGTGTAGCAGAGTAACACTAAATTAGTATATATAATAATAATAATAATAATAATAATATATATATATATATATATATATATATATATATATATATATATATAATACATATATATATATATATGTGTGTGTGTATATATCTATCTATCTATATAGGCATTTCTATAAATCCTAGGCACTCCAGTTGTTGTGGACTTGTTATCTCATGATGCTTAGCCAGCCGAATAATGCTGAGAATGATGAGGAATGTACTCCACAACAGCTAGAGTGCAGTCAGTCAGTATGAAAACGTTGCATGCATCACATTTCCTTTAGTAATCAACAGCGCACACAGATGATAAGTAGATACTAGTGAAATTTAAATGTCATAAAAAAAAAATCACTGCAATTTTTATCAATCACTGATTTTCTGCACTTAGGAAAAAAACACTTATTTTGCTTTCAATGTATGTCCATAAAGCACCTTTACAGATAATGCTTTTAAAAAAAGCCTCAACAGCTCTTTAATGAAGTAGAATAAGGAAATAATAACTTCCACCGTGACATACTTGTGTATGAGTTCTAGTCAGACCCCAAATAAGTGTCACCGTCAGTCTGCTACCAGGGACACTGGAAATGAAAGGCAGCATTTTAGAAGCATCCCTTGTCACATTGTTACTGTCTCAGACCTAACTGATCTAATCAATGACACAGAGCATTCAACATTCTGAGAACGCCCTTCAAGCCATCCCTTCACCTGCTATTGGCTGACTCTACAAGGGGCGGGTCTCTCATGTTAGCACCAATTGGCTGGCAAGAGAACAGTGTCAATGTTTAAGCAGCAGCGTGAGGTGCATAGAGTCAGTCTGAAAAGAGCTATTTGGAGCCGAGGTTGGAGTGCAGACAATGCAGAAGGATATAAGGGATTAAAGCTGCCACTCAACTGTTGCTTGGTATAAAGTCTTGCTCATTTCGAATGGATGTATTTTTACTGTATTTTTGTATAGCTCAAGAGCACTCTGGAAAAAATAATCCTGTTTCCTAGCTGCAATGAGCAAGCACAGGGAAATGCAAAGGCTACAGTCAACAATTCTACAGTTGCCTTTAAGAGTTTAAGGGAAAAGAAATGACGGGCTGACTTTGGAACTGATTTGGAACTACCTATGGTACTGCTGTTTTTTTGTGGAATCTGGATTTGTGACTTACATGGTGGCAAAGGCTGTGGATGGGATCAGCACTGATCATCGAGCCCGTATATAGCATTGTGCTGTAGGTCCAGGATCCTGTGCTCGGTGAAAGGTAAGCCACGGTTTTTACATGTTTTCCCCCTTTTTATAGTCATTGTAATAATCAAACTGCAAAGTATTTCAATATACTATATCCCGCCCACAGCAAATCCGTTTTAAATAAGTACATTAAGTTTCATTTTTATCATTTCTTTTAGTAATAATTGTGTATACGTGTTTTTTTTCCTTTCCTCAATCTGACTCATGCAGCTATTAAAGCATCTGTATTCTGTATGTGTCATTCATATGTTAAGGATCAGCGATGGAAATAGACATTTTTATATATGCAGTTTGCTTGGTAATTACTTTCAGTGAAGACTACTGAATACTAGAGATCATTCTGCAAAACCCTGCACAGACTACAAATGCATCTTCAAACATGATTGCTGTAGGTGTGTGTATGTGTGTCTGGTTCATGTTTAGGTCGCTGGGATCATTTTCTCTTTTATATTCTCCTATGCCTTTAGTGAACATATTGCAAAGGTTCTTGTAAATGCAGCAAATGCATTTTTTCTACAAAGTGTTTTTTTTTTCTTCTCTCCTTCCAATAGTGCATCCATCCATGCTTTGCCTGTTGATTTGATCTTCTGTATGGAATGAGAACTGAAAATTAACTGAATAGTGCAGCTTGTAAGCCAATGCAGTTACATGATTTCCTGGAAATAGACCCTGCCTTGATAAGTGACTGAAATAAAGATGTGAATTAGATTTTTGGTGTTTATGTTATTCTTTAAAGATAATGGTAACATACATTTACACTAAATAAATTGATATGTATTGCTGATCCATCCTTTCAATCACAAATAAGATAATTATTTCCATTCAGAATGTCAGCGCAGTCTATGGTAAAAGCTACATTTTCAAACACAATTTCTATTTATTTTCTAGTTTTTGTGCATAATTATGTCTTTTTGCAATTGCGGTTTGAAATTGGTTCCCATATTTTAATGGCTAAATTGTAAGAAACAAGTATATTGCTACCTTAATGTTTAGTGCTGCTGAACAACATGGTTATGTACAAAAGCAATTTAAATTAAATTGTCCTTTCCAATTAATATTTTAAAAAGGGCTTACTAGCACAGACGGTCTTGTGAAGAATTGTCTTTGCAGTAGAAAACAATCACTGATTTAACCCTGCCAGTCTTTTGTGCCATGGTCCATTTGCTGCCTATCTAACTGCAGGTGTTTTTAAATCAACAGGTTCAAAGGACTGAAAGGAGAAGGAGTGAAGTAAACAGGAAAATTTTCCCATACGCATCTGGGGATGTACCTTTCCATTTTATTGTTATTTTTTTTGTGGGCTCCTGCCCTGACTTTAAAAAACTTAAATTATTCTGTACCAGAAGAAGAAGGAGCTGGAACTGTTATTGGCAATATCAGTAAAGATGCAAAACTGGGAATCCCTGAAAGGGGCAGGAAATCCAACTTCAGAGTATTGGAGAATTCCGCACCACACTTGCTGGATGTAGATCAGGACAGTGGGGTGCTGTATACTAAACAGCGGATTGATCGTGAGACACTTTGTCGGAGAAGTGCAAAATGCCAACTGTCCCTGGAGGTGTTTGCAAACGACAAAGAAATATGTATGATAAAAGTTGATATTCGGGACATTAATGACAATGCTCCTAATTTTCCTTCAGAGCAGATTGATATTGATATTTCAGAAAATGCATCTCCTGGAACAAGATTCCCTCTCACTAGTGCTCATGATCCAGATTCTGGGGAAAATGGCTTAAAGACCTATGTGATCACAAGAGATGACTTTGGCTTGTTTTCCTTAGATGTGAAATCCAGAGGCGATGGAACAAAATTTCCTGAGCTAGTTATACAAAAACCTCTGGACAGAGAAGAGCAAACTCACCATAAACTAATTCTTACTGCCTTGGATGGGGGTGATCCACCAAGGTCCGCGACTGTACAAATAAATGTCAAAGTAATTGATTCCAATGATAATAGTCCTGTTTTCGAGGCACCATCATATATGGTGGAAATCCCAGAGAACTCTCCATTGGGCAGAGTTGTCATTGACTTAAATGCTACAGATGCAGATGAAGGGTCCAATGGTGAGGTCATATACTCATTTAGCGGCTACGCACCAGACAGAATACATGAACTTTTTTCAATTGACCCCAAAACTGGTTTGATACAAGTCAGGGGTAACCTAGACTATGAAGAAAATAGTCTTATTGAAATTGATGTACAAGCACGTGACCAAGGCCCAAATCCAATCCCTGCACATTGCAAAGTGACGGTTAAAGTGATTGATAAGAATGACAATGCCCCATCAATTGGCATTGTATCAGTCCGACAGGGAGCAATTAGTGAGGCTGCACCACCTGGCACAGTTATTGCCTTAGTCCGAGTCACTGACAAGGACTCAGGGAAAAATGGACAGCTGCAGTGCCGAGTTCTGGGGAATGTGCCTTTCAAGCTGGAAGAGAACTATGATAATTTCTATACTGTTGTTACTGACAGACCTCTTGATCGTGAAGTACAGGATGAATACAATGTCACCATAATTGCTAGGGATAATGGTAGTCCCCCATTAAACTCCACAAAGTCTTTCACTGTTAAGATCTTAGATGAAAATGACAATCCTCCTCATTTCACCAAAGCTATGTATGTGTTGCAGGTATCTGAGAATAACATTCCTGGGGAATATTTGGGTTCTGTCTTAGCACAGGATCCAGATTTGGGACACAATGGCACAGTGTCATACTCTATACTGCCATCCCATGTTGGGGACGTATCAATCTACACTTTTGTGTCTGTCAACCCAACCAATGGTGCAATTTATGCCCTTAGGTCATTCAACTATGAACAGACAAAATATTTTGAATTTAAAGTGCTTGCTAAAGATTCAGGGTCCCCTCATTTAGAAAGCAATGCTACCGTGAGGGTGACCGTATTGGATGTTAACGATAATGCTCCAGTCATTTGCTTACCTATTCTAGAAAATGACACGGCAGAGATCCATGTACCAAGGAATGTCGGTGTTGGTTACGTGGTGAGCACGGTCAGGGCAATGGACAGTGATTTTGGAGAAAGTGGTCGACTAACCTATGAAATTGCGTATGGGAATGAAGAACATCTATTCGAAATTGATCCAGTCACAGGAGAGATTAAAACGCTGAATCCCTATTGGGAAGAAGTTTCACCGATTGTGGAGCTTGTGATCAGGGTGACCGATAATGGTAAACCAATGCTTTCAGCTGTGGCAAAACTGATCATCAAATCTTACACAGGATCTCTACCTGAGGGTGAACCCAGGGTAAATGGAAAACAGCACCAATGGGATATGTCATTGCCTCTAATTGTTACATTAAGCACAATTTCTATAATTTTGTTGGCTGCCATGATCACCATTGCTGTCAAATGCAAAAGGGAAAATAAAGAAATCAGAACATACAACTGCCGAATTGCAGAGTACAGTCACCCTCAATTAGGAAAAAGTAAGAAGAAAAAAATAAACAAGAATGACATTATGTTGGTGCAGAGTGAAGTGGAGGAGAGAAATGCAATGAATGTCATGAATGTTGTGAGTAGTCCATCACTTGCTACATCGCCAATGTATTTTGATTATCAGACCAGGTTGCCCTTAAGTTCTCCTCGTTCAGAAGTGATGTACCTGAAACCTACATCTAATAATCTGACTGTTCCTCAAGGCCATGTTGGCTGCCACAACAGTTTTACTGGACCAGTGAGCAATGCAACAGAGACTCCTTCCAATCGGATGTCTATAATTCAGGTATGGCCAGTTTAAAGGGGTAGCATCTTATTGAAGTGTAGGGATGATAGGAGAGCTAAATCATACAAAAATACATACATATTTAATGTGAAAGTGGATTCAAGATAATGCATGTTTTTCAGCTGCAGTACTTAATGTGTATGGGGCTGTTTTACTTTGTTTTTTTTACTGCAGGCAGTAACTGAACAAAAATCCAATGTAAATGTTTTGGAGAATAATCTGAGTTAACTGTTAGTATTACTAAACATATATGTTGATCTGTAGATTGCTGTCACTCTCTTTGTATTTTTTTTTTTTTAGCCACACACATTTTATTTATAACTGTTTTGCGATGGAATCTTACTAAACATATAAAGGTTGTAAACCGTTTATAGATATGACATGTTGAGCTTCTGCTGCTTGTTAAGGGAAATGCACTTTGCACATTTAAATACGCATAAACAAAATTTCAATTGCAGTGTTTATGGATGCGTTGAAGCCTAATAACCTCAGTGCTTCAAAGAGCAGTAGTCATTTGGTGAGGAGTGCCTTGTAGGTCCTTTGAGCACTGATATGGCTGCAATCAAGTCTATATTACTTATATACTTACATCCCACAAGTATTAGCCATTAATAGGTTTATGTGCAATATATTGTTATATATAATCTTTTCTACTCACATTTGGGCAAGGTAAAAAGCCAGCCAACTATATATTTCTATTTTCTGAGCTGTATCAGGAAAAATATATAATTGTTATCCAGATTTTTCAATCTCATTCTGCAACTGGTGGTTGTCATTTAAAATGTCAAGCTGAGCATGTAATGCTGAAGCGTAAACCAAAATAATAACCTCAAAATAGTAATTTATCTGTATGTCTGAAAGCAGTGTTCTTGGCTTAAAGCAATGAATTCCTTAATGTCCAAATAAAACAAACCAAGAAACAAACAAACAGCACTCTCACCCTGGCCAACATGGGTGAGCTACTAAAGGCATTGTTTATTTGAATTGAATAGTCATACACATTTCCATGTTTTGATAAAATAAGCTGATTTTAGTTGATTTCCCTTGGCATGATATATCACAACAGGCTGTGTCTGTTTGTGGGAATCGTCTGTAATTGTGTGTGTGTGTGTATATATGTGTGTGTGTGTGTGTGTGTGTGTGTATGTGTATATGTATATATATATATATATATATATATATATATATATATATATGAAAGAGTTTTAAATTGTATCTGCAGCAGATAACATCCTATTAGTAGAACATAACTCACTAGCTCTCCTGCACATATGCATATATTAACAATGCAATGTAAATCATAGCAAAATATATGACTCTGTTTCCCCACCCCGCCTTCCCTCCTACCTCTTAAGAGCTATCGATTTAAAAACTTGCATACTTTAGGAGATTAAACAACCTTACGTCTCAATTAAAATGCCAGATTGTAGTACTTGGAGCAGGATCCCAACTATTCCTACTTATTTGCACAATCGAATGTTAAACAGTTGGTTCAGACATTTGTTTTCTGACAATTTTAAACAAACAAGAAGGATGTGAGGGCCTTGAACCAGTTAAGCAGCTCATTTAGGACATTCAAGGATGCTGTGCATTTTTCAAATATTCTTGACCACAAATGTGGGAAGTGTACAAAATCTAACCTTGAAGAGTCAAAAAATAAAACAAACCTAACACAAGTGCCTGTTTAAGTTGAAAAAGGCTATTTGCTTTTAAGAGTGAAATCCGAGAAGAATTTTGTGATTTTTATAAAGTCTATTTTTTTCTTAATAGACAGACAGAGTCCATTGTGTTTCATTAGAACTGATGTACAATTGGTATGGATAATATTTATTGTGACTTGTTATAGAACCCAGTATTCATACTCTGCATAGATGTCAGCAGAACAAATAAATAAATAAATAATACTGGTCATGTCAAAGGCATCGCCTATGTATTGAACTGCTTCCCTGATATTAATTGTATCCATGGAATGGGACTTGTGACTTATTGGTGATATTGATCTTTTTCTTAAGAGTTACGACTGTGATGGTGATACATTACCCTGATGATGTACTTCCTTGTATGTGTAAACACTGTAACTCAATGTATTTATCCACTTCTGATTGCAGTGCACCTGCCTTGCACAGCACTCTAGAATTCACAGCAATAGACAAGTAACTCTTTGAGTGCCAGAAATATGTTCACAGCAGTGTCTTGCAATTGCACTGCTGCATACAGAGTAAATGATTTGAGGTTGATGTGAATAGACATAATAAAAACATTGTTTTTCGTCACCCAGACAAATTGCATCCAATTTACAATATCTTCTATGTTATTTAAAACAATCACACAGGCCAATCCACTTTTTAGGCATTACCTGCTGAAGAAACTGTTTAGAAAAGTAAATATTAATGTATAGCACAAGTAGTGATTTTTTTTTTTTTTAATGTGTTTTTTTTAACTCAACAGTTGTTAAACACTATATTAATGCTAGCCACTTTTTCGTGCTGCAACAAATTCAACCAAATCCAATTATCTGTAAACCTATATTCCTACTAAATCACATTACATGTGTTATGCAGCTAAACATTTTATCTCACTTGGTTGTCATTATCTAATTATTTCAGATCATTCCAGGTTTAATTTTTTTATTTATATATATATATATATATATATATATATATATATATATATATATATGTATATATGTATATAATCATTGTTTTATTAAACCCTTTCTGGCATACCTATTACCATACATTAATGCGTACAAAATGTTATTGCAAATCCTGATATTCATAATTGCATTTAGTAAAGGTAAAAGAAAATGACATAATTTATCACCATGAAATTGAACATGTTATACATTGCTATAATAACACATGAAATTAACACACAATACTCAATTTTGGAAGTATTTTTCAAATTGATTTATAAATGTAATATTTTTGCAAGGAAATTTTTTTTTTTTTAAAAAACAGCAACATTGACTGGTTTTATCTTCTGAGGCTTATGGTACATGTATTTTTTAATATGCTATTTATATCATGTGTACTATATGGATACAGGATATGCACTATTATACAGCAAGGAATTTTAAGTACTAAGCATAGTGTTAAATTATGTAAAAATGCAACACATAGGCTTAGTACTCGGAAAAAAACTAAATATGGCTGCTTTATGCTTTAAAGAGTATTGATAACACAATATGGTATTCACTGTGTGTCAGGAGGGTATTCCTGAAGGATGCATTCCCATGTAACTGTATGCATAGATTTGGCCTGCATTATGCTTAGGAGCATATGTATTACAGCAATTATGTCAATCTCTTTTCCGTGTTGCCATTAATCAGTTGTGCATTTACCTAGAAGTGATACTTATTTTATCTATGTGAAATCACCAATAACAAATTAATAAAGTACACTTAGAGTGCACATGTACTTGTATAACCTAATGGAGCATTTGCACGTGCAGTTACTGTTAACAACAGCATTGCATATTAAAAAAAAGGTTGCTGCTTGTTTAAAAATAAGCCGTGTTGTAATTGGTGTAAAATACAATGCCAAAATACAATGCCATTGGTGTATTTTCTATTTTTTTTTTTACTCGTTAAATTTTGTTTCTTAAACTTGCAGGTTATTGTGTTAACCTGTTGAACACCAGAGTAGCAGACCTAGGTAACCCTATCATTTAAAAAAGAAAAAACACTGAAACATATTTAACTGTCTTTTCTTAACTGAATTAGTGTAATTATTATATATAGCACTTTAAACACTAGTTGTCGTTTGTATAGTTTTTAAAGGAGACCGCAATATTTTTTACGTGACTTTATTTCCTGCATTGTAATTTGCAATTTGTTTTGTGCTGGTGCCCTTTTGGTCTTCTTTGACCTTTCTTTATAGTATGAGAAAGAGTAAGGAGTTTTAGATTTGTACGAAGTCCACATTGTATATTTTGGTATTACATTAGGTGGAGACAATATTGTCTATAACTACTTAAAACACCAAAAAGGTTGACTTTACTTAATCAATTTAAATTCTATTTGTTACTGATATGTTTTTTTTTTCACGGTATCTTCAGTGAGCTAAAAAAAATAGAGATTATTTTAGTATGATAGTAGTGGTTTGCAGAACTTTACTATGTACCATTACGACAGTAAGATGTTTGGTCTGGCACCGTGGCTCTCAAATAGATAAATTATTGTTTAACTGCATTTTGTTGATATTTTGAGACCCACAATGCAGCCATAAATTTTGATCATAAATAATATTTTTGTTGGAAATTTGCAGTCTTGATACAGTTCTGGACATGCAGGAGTGGTATTACTGTTCTCAAGTCTATTGCACATATAAATGAACCATGGATAGGGTTGCCACCTTTTCTTCAAAAAAAATATTGGATTTGGTACTGTCTCCATAGACTTAACATTGGCCTGATGCCAATTTGTTACCGGCCTGCCGGTAAAATACCCGCCAGGTGGCAACCCTAACCATGGATTGACACACTATCAGTGATGTAGTCCCTTTGATTCATCTCTCTGTGCTTAAAACGTGCTTTTAAATTGTTAGCAGTGAGAGGCTGCTTAGCTGTAACACTGTTTATTTGCCTTTAAGGGCAGTTTCAGTTGTGTTATATGTTGTTAATTTCATTCTACAACATGTACTTCATCATAAACTACGTTATTTTCTTTTTTGTTGAGTTAAAGTAATCATGAACTGAGGACAATTGATCTTTATAGTATTATTCTTTGATGTGGAAAATATCCATTTTTATTTTCCTTGCCTTGAAATATTGTATAGTCTATGTTTTTAGATTCAAGGTTTATTGTTTGTTTTATTTATTGATCTTGGAAACGTTACAAAAACCATATGCATGGCACCAAAACATATACCATAAATTAGGTTGACACTTTTTATTTTATTTTATTGCATTTGTTTTTAGCATTCTCAGAGTTCTGTAATCAGAAATAAGTCAATTATCAGTCAGGTAGAATATCCATAGCAGTGTTATGAAATGCGACTTATGCAGTTTAAAACAATCACTGCATCAATAGTGGTTAGGAGGAAAGTCCGATTTGGTCATGGCACATTAAACTTTAAGAGGGAAATTAATTGCTTGCTCTTATAACCCCAGGATCCAAATCTTATAGCCTGACGCCTGGTGAGACTGCAAACATACATGAATTCTACTGTCAGATAGGCCTTCTGAGTATTTATCTGCACTGCATCACAACCCCCCAGCCTTAAAGAGGTTAAACAGTTAATCCACCTTGGAATTGAAATTGATCTAACCCTGCTCTGGGCACATGTGCAATTGCTTTTGCTAAAAGTCAGATGAAGATTTAGAGGCCGCTGAAGCCAAATAGAGAATACATTGTAATATGTTATTTCAAATTAACTCATGTGACTTTTAGCTCATATGACAAGACACTAATGGTGTTGTAGACCAATTTAATAATAACTCCCAAGATAATGAAAATGTTATATATATATATGTTTTTAACCTTGTAACAGGGTATATTGAACTTTACATTGGAGGTGCCATTTAACCCACAGCAAACATTCATGCATTATATATCTGTATGTATTATAAGCATATTAATTTCGGTGCAAGTAAAGCTTGCCAGAATCAATATTCGTAGTAACACTGGTTTAATGAATGTATGGTAAGAAACATTTGTGTTAGTTATTGTTAGTTAAGTTTACATGTTTTTTTTTTATATATATTACATTTATATGTTAAAAGTGTCAACAGGAACTTATTTTACATAGTCAAACCTATTTATAGTTA
Organism: Pelodytes ibericus; assembly: GCA_036172795.1. Lineage (NCBI taxonomy): Eukaryota > Metazoa > Chordata > Amphibia > Anura > Pelodytidae > Pelodytes > Pelodytes ibericus. The sequence continues at coordinate 225,370,763 of CM069857.1, read as the reverse complement.
GTTCATCATTAGGCAGGTACAAGGTCTGGGATACGAAGTTTATGTATTATTAAGAGAAAACCAGTAGGTGGCAGTAATAAGCTGATGTTTAAATTTGGGCTTTCTCAAACAAGAAAAAAAAAAGAAAAAGAAAGAAAGAAAGAAAAAGAAGAAATTAAGTCAGTCAAAGAGAAGAACTGAGAGTGAAGGTTGGCGTATGGCAAATGGAGGATCAGAGGATTTAAGACACCTCTAAACTGTTGAATTTTAGCAACTTACATATGTTGCTTAGCTTTTGGTGAATTCCCTTACAACAAATCTAATGTATCGTAGTGCAAAACCTACTGAATGCTGTGAATGAACGATTGAAGTACCAGCAGAGGCTAATACAAAGGCTGCAGCAGATTGCAAAATTAACTGCGTTGTGTCTAGGATTTAACAGAAACAAAAACAAAACAAAACAAAAAAATCTGATGGGAAAAAAATACATCAACACATCTCCATTGATTTGGGAATATTTTCTTTGCTGGCTTCCTTATCCTGATTGTGAATTATTATTTTTACATACAAACTCGCTGGCATTTCTATGCCTAAAAGCAGAAGAGAATTAATATTCCCCAGGACTGGCTGGATAGCTGTTTTCTCTAGATTCTCTGCATCTCTTGCAAGGACGCTAGTGTAAGTAACACTGATTCAAACCTTCTTGGAAAATATATACATATATAGAAAGAGACAGATCTTTTGGGGAGGTGGGTTTAACCGCAGCATGTTGGGCTTTGAAGGAGACAATGTGACAAACAACGGATTGATTTAAAAGGAAAGCACCAGAGCTCTGTATAGATACAGCCGTTTCTCCTTTTGTAGATGAGCTCTCCAAATGCTGAATGATATGAATACTTTGTATCAGTTGCCTGTTTGCCTGTGATGAGAGAGAGAGAGAGAGAGAGAAAAGGACAAAACACATTATTATTCATTATATATTTAGAGTCTAATCATCCTGAATAAGCACACGGCACTGCTGAACCTACTTTAATGTGAAATCCGTAGAGACGTTGTAGCTATTGATTGCATATATGCATCAAGCACAACAATAATTGTATAGTCATCTAAAGATATTAAAATTAGGATTTTATGTATAGTTTTTTTTAATCAGTTGTGTGCTAAAGACTGTAGGGAGGAAGTGATAAGAAGGCAATGTTCGTCAAAAATGAAAGCGAAGCAGTTGACAAAACCTAGCAATGAATGCAGCAACTGTTCTCTATTCAACTGTGATTCTTTTTTCCGTTTTATAATCTGTGCATCCAGCCATGGTTTGCCCAGTGATTTGTTCCAGACTGCAGAATGAAAACTGGAATTTAACTGAATACAATTGTCAGTTGTAAGCTGATGTGGCTACTGGCCTTGCAGGAAATAAATAAAAATAAAAAATCCCAAGTGTGAAATGACTGAATCCAAGCTGTGATTTTAATACTTTGCAATTGATGATCAACTTTGATGGATCCTTGCATTGTGTATTTTTTTTTTCCAGATAATCTGCAAATCCCTACATCATTTAATATCCATGAATTTCTGCTGCAAATAAAGATAATGTGAAGAAACAAACAAAAAAAAAATTAACTATTACAGGAGCATGACTTGCCTACCTTTTTGCTAGATGTTTATATTCGCAAGCAGTTGTCAAAGACGTTATATACAGCCTCTTATGGATCATTTAAAAGAACTGGATATATCTTAATTCAGATTTGGACAATATCAACAGTCAACCCACATGATTGTCTTACAAGCAGACATATTTTTCACATGATTCACTCTCTGGCTCCAAGTTGAACATGTAGAATGAAGTCTGCCTAATATCCTTTGGAAAAAAATAATTATTATCTGTTTACAAAACATAGGAAAATGCAATTTTCTAGGAAACCGGAATCAATTTTCGAATACTGTCATATCCATCCTATGTCACCTTTTTTTTCCCACCTGGGATGTTTTTCATAAAATTAAAGGGAAACCAGCAAATTTTAGCCAATGTCTAAACCGGTGCTGTCTGGGATGTACCTTTTCATTTATATTTTATTCCCCCTTTGGGATCTTGGTCAAGCGTTAAAAACTTTAAACTATTCAATTTCTGAAGAGAGAGGTGCAAGGGCTATCATTGGCAATATTAACACTGATGCTCACTTAGAATTGCCAGAAAGGGGGAAAAGGTCTAATTTTAGGATGTTGGAGAATTCTGCCCCTCAGTTGCTTGGCGTCGATCAGGACAGCGGGCTCTTATACACAAAGCAGCGGATTGATCGGGAGACATTGTGTCGTAAAAGTCCTAAATGCTGGATTTCCCTTGAAGTTTTTGCTAATGATAAAGAAATCTGTATGGTTAAGGTGGAGATACTGGACATTAATGACAACTCACCCAATTTCCCCTCTGAGCAGATTGATATTGATATATCTGAAAATGCATCTCCTGGAACACGGTTTCCTCTGACAACAGCACAAGATCCAGATTTAGGAGATAATGACTTGAAGACGTATATGATAATGCAGGGTGATTATGGTTTGTTTTCCTTGGATATAAAATCCAGAAGTGATGGTACAAAGGTTCCTGAGCTAGTTATTCAGAAATCCCTTGATAGAGAAGAGCAATCTCATCACAAACTCATTCTGATTGCTGTTGATGGAGGTAATCCTCCCAGGTCAGCCACTTTGCTAATAAATGTTAAAGTTATTGATTCAAATGACAATACTCCTGTTTTTGAAGCCAGATCTTATACCGTAGAAATCGCAGAAAACTCACCTTTGGGCAAAGTTGTCATTGACCTTAACGCTACAGATGCAGATGAAGGATCCAATGGGGAAATTTTGTATTCATTTAGTGGCTATGCATCGGATCGTGTTTGGGAACTTTTCTCTATTGACTCTAAAAGCGGTCTGATACAAGTGAAAGGAAATTTAGATTACGAAGAAAATGGACTGATTGAGATAGATGTCCAGGCAGAAGATCAAGGACCTAATCCTATACCAGTACACTGCAAGGTTACTGTTAAAGTTACTGACAAAAATGACAATGTTCCATTGATTAATTTTGTGTCTGTCCGCCCTGGAGCAATTAGTGAGTCATCTCCCACAGATACTGTCCTTGCATTAGTCAGGGTTACTGACAAGGACTCTGGGAAAAATGGGCAATTGCAATGCAGGGTCCTTGGCAATGTACCTTTCAAGCTTGAAGATAATTATGACAATTTTTACACTGTTGTAACAAGCAGGCCTCTTGATCGGGAAATACAAGATGAATACAACGTGACGATAATTGCCCGGGATAATGGCAGTCCATCGCTAAATTCCACTAAATCTTTCATTGTAAAGATCTTGGATGAAAATGACAATCCACCACGTTTCTCTAAATCTATGTATGTGTTGCAGGTTTCTGCAAACAACATTCCTGGGGAATATTTAGGTTCAGTTCTGGCACACGATCCAGATTTAGGGCAGAACGGTACTGTTTCATATTCAATCTTGCCATCATATATTGATGGTGTGTCAGTGTACACCTATGTTTCTGTGAACCCCATAAATGGTGCAATTTATGCCCTCCGGACTTTCTATTATGAACTAACAAAATATTTTGAGTTTAAAGTACTTTCAAAAGACTTAGGCTCACCACCCTTAGAAAGCAATACGACTGTGAGGGTGACCATATTGGATGTTAATAATAATGCACCAGTCATTGTTTTGCCAACTTTACAGAATGATACAGCAGAGATTCATGTACCTAGGAATGTTGGGATGGGACACATTGTAAGCACAGTCAGAGCAATGGATATTGACTTTGGAGAAAGTGGCCGACTGACCTATGAAATTCTCCATGGAAACGAGGAGCATCTTTTTGATCTAGATCCAGTGAGTGGTGAGATCAAACTTCTAAATCCCTTCTGGGAAGATATTACTCCAGTAGTAGAGCTCATTGTCAAAGTAACAGATAATGGCAAACCATCACTTTCAACTGTAGCAAAGTTCATCATAAAAACAAACACTGCTTGTTATCCTGAAGGGGAAACAAGTTTGTCTGGAGAGCACCAGGACTGGGATATTTATTTACCTGTTATTGTTACTTTAATAACAATATCTGTGATTCTGCTGGCTGCAATGGTCACAATAATTGTAAAGTGTAAAAAAGAAAGTAAAGAACTAGCACCATACAACAACAGAAAAGCAGAACCTCCATCAATGAAAAGAAAAAAGAAAAAACTGAACAAAAATGATATTATGTTGGTGCAGAGTGAAGTGGAAGAAAGGAATGCAATGAATGTTGTGAGCAGTCCATCACTGGTCACATCGCCAATGTATTTTGACTATCAAACCAGCCTGCCCTTAAGTTCTTCCCATTCAGAAGTGATATACTTGAAACATACAACTGATAATCTGACTGTTCCTCAAAGAAGCAGCGGATGTCACAACACTTTTACAGGAGCAGTTATCAATGAAGCTGAGAGTACTTCAAGTTGGATTTCCATACCTCAGGTAATGTTGTTTTAACACTTTAGATACAATTGTTACAACAAAAGGTTAATAGAAAGACTAATCTTTATATGTGGTGTTATTAAACTGACAGTAAGGCATTTCAGTCATTTTTTTAAATTCTGTGCTGCATCCTCTGATATCACAGGCTCCATGAATGAACATAGTGAATGACCGAGGGGAAAGTGTGGCAGTGTACATGGGCATGTGCATATGCTCCCACTTCATTGTTAGGTGTGGTAAGGTTCAGTTTGTACCATTGTGTCACAATGCCCATGTTCATATCATTTAAGCTTTACATACAGTCGAGGGCAACTACTTCTTTTAAAAGAGATGAGCCAATCTGTATCAGTTTGGGGCTTTTTTCATAAGATAAAGAGTCAGGCTGATGAAACATTTGGAGATCTGAGCATGCTGGTTGCAGTATAGCAATTGCTTGAAAGTACATTTTATTCTCCAGGTGCCAGGTAATAACATTAACCCGGTGTTGCTTTAAGTCATTTGTATACACAATTTAAACCCAAAGAAGGAAGTAAAGTTACTAAAACAAGGATGTTAATATTAAAAAATATTATAAAGTACAAATTTACATCGGTCGCCTTATTTATTTATTTTTACCACAGAAATATTTTTTCAAACAAAATTAGCCAGTTACATTTCTAATTGGACCAATTTGGAGCTAAAATAAATAAAATATATTAGTAAGGTAAATTATTAAACTGCCTATAGTATTACTAATTTACTATGCCTCTTGTTTGACTCGTATATGTATACAGTAATAGTAGGGCAGAACCAATACATTATAGACAATATGAGTTGGGTTTTGTTTGGGGCACCATTTTATTGACGCCCTCTTGTCTTTGGCATCCTCAAAATCATGGCCATCTTTGAAGGCCTTATGCAGGCAACTGGCCTTTTACTGGACAAGCAGGACTATATAAATAGATTATTAGCCAGTAGTGTCTCTGCCTTGATGACAGATTTTTTTAATAATACAAATGATACAATTAAAAAGTATTTTATTCTAAGATATAAAGAAATAATATTTTCACTAATGGCAATAAAACTATACCATTGACTGAAACTGGATTTGTGATTTTAATCAAAGCATGTGATAATGTTATACTATCCGATTATCAACCACAGCCAACCTTTAATCAAGGGACAGTGTTGGATTCAAACTGTTCTTGATCTCATGTCAGAGCCAGTGCAGCAGTACAGTAGACCTTGTGCATTATAAATGAGAAAATGTAAAGCACTTGTCACTTGCTTTCTCATTAATATAGAACTTAATGTGTTGGGAAGAAAAAGGTGGATTGGTCTGTTGGTATACATAAATCAAAGGTTCACATAACTATCATCTGACAGTCAAGGAAAAGAACAAGCACATCGTCTCACTGAACTGCACCAATAATAATCTGTATTTAAAGGAACACTGCCAGGAAAAAAGTATTTACCAGTGCATTTAATTGACTAGTAGAAAGGGGAGCAATTGTATTCTGTCCAAAAAATGTCTTGCTGTTGTTCTACTTGTCTTTGCGATTCATTCCAACTACTCAAAATATATATTGCTTTTTATTAGTTTTGCTGACAATAGATTAATCAAAGTATAATTTAATCAGCTACACCTTCACATACAATTGTGGTCAAATACTCATAATTTTCACCTGTTCAGAGGTCAATGAGGTCAATGTGGTGACATTCTGTCATCAAACTAATGGCAACCACTGGTCATGTGACCAAGCTCATGTAAACTTTTCTTACAGGGGGGTAAGCTTTACCCCTTGACATGGTAATTAGGTAATTCAATACATTTACAAGTTAGGAAAAAAACACTACTCCCCCTATCTCTCACATCTCCCTCCACAGACATGGGAAGGTTTTATCATGGTGAAGTGTGTGTGTGTGAGATCTGATGATTTTTATGTATAAGGTTTAGTTGTTATTGTTGTTTAGCTGTTATTATTGTTGTTCTAGTTATTTAGATTGTGTGTTATTATTTGTATGTTGATGGTGTTTTGTCTCTGAATAAATGTTTGTTAACCCCTTGACGACAAAGGACGTGCCTGGCACGTCCTGCAGTGAATGAAGCGGTTTTCGCGATCAACGATCGCGAAAACCACTTTAACAGTGCTGGTCTATTGCCTCGACATCGAGGCAATAGCCAGCACCAAAATTTCTATTTTGGGACCCCCACGATCGCCCCACGGAGCGATCGTGGGGAGCCATATTGACGGAGCATGCTGCTCCGTCAATATGGCTAAGCCCTCTGCCAGTCTGAGCTTCGGAAGTGAAAGTAACTTCACTTCCGTTGCTCTGAATATGCTTCTTGACTGCCCCTAGTGGTAGTTTAGTAGCATTGCAATGGAAAATATTTAAAATACATATTTAATTAATTAAAAACAGGTTATTTAGCTATATTAGCCTAAATGCAGAGGCGTCGCTAGGGGTGGGCTACTGGGGCTATAGCCCCGAGTCCCCCCTTCATAGCCCCGAATGGAGACTCTGGGGCTAAAGTATTCTTTAGCCCCGAGACTCCAGGGCTATAAATATAAAAAAAAAATAAAGAAAATCCCCCGGTGAGCTTTCCTCCGTCTGGGACATAGTCCCAGAATCGGAGGATTAACCTCACGCGGGGGTGAGGGCCGATCGGGAGGAGAGGCTGCTATAGGGAGCTCGCTCCCTAGCCTCTCCTCCTGGCCATAGAGATCACAGCGCGACGGGTGCAAGCTCCGCCCCCGTCGCGCTGTGTCAGCTGCTTGCCGGATGTCAGGTGGACGGACATCCGGCAGAAGGTCCTGGATGACGGACCAAGTGTAAGGTAAGTAAAAAAAAAAAAAGTGTGACTGTGTATGGGTGTCTAGATGTGTGTGTGTGTGTGTGTCAGGGTGTCTAGGTGTGTGTGGGTATTACTGGGTTCTGAGTGGCACAATATTCTTGGGCTATGATTGGCTCAATATTACTGGGTTCTGAGTGGCACAATATTCTTGGGCTATCATTGGCACAATATTACTTGGCTATGATTGGCACAATATTACTGGGTTCTGAGTGGCACAATATTCTTGGGCTATCATTGGCACAATATTACTGGGTTCTGAGTGGCACAATATTCTTGGGCTATGATTGGCACAATATTACTGGGTTCTGAGTGGCACAATATTCTTGGGCTATGATTGGCACAATATTACTGGGTTCTGAGTGGCACAATATTCTTGGGCTATGATTGGCACAATATTACTGGGTTCTGAGTGGCACAATATTCTTGGGCTATGATTGGCACAATATTACTGGGTTCTGAGTGGCACAATATTCTTGGGCTATCATTGGCACAATATTACTGGGTTCTGAGTGGCACAATATTCTTGGGCTATGATTGGCACAATATTACTGGGTTCTGAGTGGCACAATATTCTTGGGCTATCATTGGCACAATATTACTGGGTTCTGAGTGGCACAATATTCTTGGGCTATGATTGGCACAATATTACTGGGTTCTGAGTGGCACAATATTCTTGGGCTATGATTGGCACAATATTACTGGGTTCTGAGTGGCACAATATTCTTGGGCTATGATTGGCACAATATTACTGGGTTCTGAGTGGCACAATATTCTTGGGCTATGATTGGCACAATATTACTGGGTTCTGAGTGGCACAATATTCTTGGGCTATCATTGGCACAATATTTCTGGGTTCTGAGTGGCACAATATTCTTGGGCTATGATTGGCACAATATTACTGGGTTCTGAGAGGCACAATATTCTTGGGCTATGATAGGCACAATATTACTGGGTTCTGAGTGGCACAATATTCTTGGGCTATCATTGGCACAATATTACTGGGCTATGATTGGCACAATATTACTGGGTTCTGAGTGGCACAATATTCTTGGGCTATCATTGGCACAATATTACTGGGTTCTGAGTGGCACAATATTCTTGGGCTATGATTGGCACAATATTACTGGGTTCTGAGTGGCACAATATTTATTATGGGGTGGGGGGGGGGGGTGCAACACTCAGGGTCCGCCCCGGGTGCCAAGTGCTCTAGGTACGCCCCTGTGTGTGACCGAGCTCATCTGGGCTCTAGCCCCAGATCATCCGAAGACCTAGCAACGCCCCTGCCTATAGGGTTAAAATTAAATATTTTTTAGCATAAGGGATAGGGTTAAAATTAAATTAAAGTTAAAAAATATTAAGGGATATAATAAGGATTAGAGTTGGGGTTAAATTTAGTGTTAGGATTAAATTTTGGGTTCGGGTTGGGGTCAAAAGATCAATATAGGAAAAAAACAAAAAACACTATTTTTGGTTTTTGCCCCATAACTCGCATAAAAATACCGAAAAATATGGAAACATGCATATTTTTGAACTCGGGAAAACATTTAGAAACTATTTAGACGGGGTCTTTTTTAATGATTTTATTTGTGTAAATTATATTTTAGGTCAAAGTTAGAAAAAGTGGGTTTTTTAAAATTTTTCATCATATTTTATGATTTTTTTTGTTTCTTATGACGATAAAAACAACATATAATTTGTGTGGGTACTGTATGTGAGAAAGAAAAAAATTACAGCTAAACACAAACACCCTCGAAATGTCAAAACAGCCATTGTCACCAAGGGAAAGTCAAGGTGAAAATGTCTTGTCACTAAAGGGTTAAATGGGATGGACCAGAGTTTTTATGTGTATGTGTACATAATGCATACAGTTTGGTGTTACACCACAAGGTCATCTGGGTGTTATATGTCCCAGAGTGTCTCTGTAGCTAAATCATTGATGCAACATCCTGGCTCCCAGAAGGCTGCAGAGGCAGAGCTAAAAATGGGTGGGGCCCCATGAAATTTGACATCGGCCTCCTTTATACAAGTAGAAGCCTGTATCAGGCTTCTAGATCTGAATGCACCTGCTTTAAAGATATTTATGTCTTTTAAGAAAGAATTTGCTTGTGCACAGTGCATAGGTGGCAGTAATGCCAGGACAGCCACAGATTTGATTGGACAAGGTAAAGTAATAACTGCCTTCATAAGAGATACTGTAGTGCAAGAAGCTTTCAATGGGACCTTATTAGACAGATAGGATATAAATGGAAGCTTATTGTACAAGATTTTATAGATTTCTATCTTTCCTAACTGGTCATTATCATTTACTTAATGTGTTATTTATTTACCCCTCTTCCCATGTTCTTTACATTTCTTTTATATATATCCTGCATTCAGATTGTTCAAATACACAGTGAATTCTAATGTCATATTTAAAAAGTAGTACAGCATCATTACAGACCAAAATTCATTATTAAACAGAGTAATAGACACAGAATTGATACTTGAGGCACTCCAATCATACATTACACAATTAGAAAAGGCATCATAAGTGCACAATGGATTCTTCCTTTTAGTGTAATTTTTTTTAACCAATCAGACAATGTTTTCCTTTAGTCTAATTTAATTTGTGCAGTACTCTTTTATGTGATACTACATTATGTCACTTGCATTTCCTCTGCCTAACTATTAGTTATGTTCATATTTAAAGCATGAATGTTCTTTTATCATTTTGTTTTTCTTCTAAATCCATGATGACACTAGCTAATAATGTGATTCTCGTTAATGTCATTATCCAATTTACATCTATTTTCATGTTTGTTGTGTATCTATCCCATTAAGTATTGGGAAAGTGACATTATAGTTTATTTTTCTTAACTTTTCCTTCTTGATGCAAAAGTTAAAAGGACAGTACAGTCACCAAGCTACCATCTTTTTTAAAATGTATATTAAGATAACGGTAATAGCTTTAAAAACATTTTTAGTTTCTGCAGCTACTGAATTTATAATATTCACTGGTTGGTTGTTTAACCCATTAGTGACATGACTTTTTGGCCGTGTTTTACCCTTGGTGACATGGCCTGTTTTAATTTTTCTACTGTTTGTGTTTTAGCTGTCACTTTCATGTTTACTATAATCTCACAAATTATAATCCTAATGTAACTCTAATACATATACAAACCCTAATGTTAACATTAACACTTATGCTAACCCTAATTTCGCCACTTTTTTGTATTGCAACAGCAACAAATTGATAACTTCTGAATCTCTTGACCACGAGATGCTCCTTCAAATACCGGCTCCACTCTGTAACAGTAACAGAAATGCTCCTGAAGCTGTTAACCACATGGGTAGGGGTGCTCCATCTCGCTGTTGAGACGTTATAGCAGAAAAAAGAAAGGACGATGTCTGCACTCCCAGTTCAAAGGTAAGTAAATAATTTATTGGCAGATGATCCGATAATACAGAAAGTAGTTTAGCAGCAAGGCATAAGGTGGAAAAAAGTCGCCTTACGCGTTTCGCGTGTACTCACGCTTAATCATAGGTCTATGATTAAGCGTGTGTACACGCGAAACGCATAAGGTGACTTTTTTCCACCTTATGCCTGGCTGCTAAACTTCTACTTTCTGTATTATCGGATCATCTGCCAATAAATTATTTACTTACCTTTGAACTGGGAGTGCAGACATCGTCCTTTCTTTTTTCCACAAGAGATGCTGCTTTCCAATATGGCGCTGTGTTTGCTCATTGGAGCGCTCGCAGGTGCCTTCAGAATTCCTTACTAACCAGTGGCAATTCAATTCACTAGATAAACATGATAGGAAGTGTACTCCACAGAAAAAGGTTAGTAATCACCAGATTATCTGTAATTACTTAACCTTTGCTTTTCCATCTTTGTAAGTTACATTTGTGATGATGCCTAGCCAGCAGTGTGTCTGTCCAGTACAATGAGTATAATGGAATATGTAGTCAGTCCATACTACTACTTGTAAGACATTAGCCACTGAAAATGTTACTAATCCCCTAACTTTAAATCTATTTTAATAGACATGCAAACAGGGAAGCACTGAGATAGACAGATATATAGACAGATATATATATATATATATATATATATGACAAATAAGTAGAGTTAGGCTGATACGTTTATTGGAAGATTTATAACGTGAGCTTTCAACAAGTTATACAAATACATTTGAAAAATATTTTAGTACAAGTAAACATTACATTGTTTAGAATGGAACGCCGATACGATCAACCAAGTCCAAGTCTGAATTCTTTCACCAGTCAATGGTTGTAAAAGGCACTTCTAGTGGGACTCAGGATGTCCGTCTACTTTTAATTTTGTGGATGAGAATACTTTGTCCAAAATGGGCATAGCAACAGAAACATCAGACTGGGGTTATGGCATCTTGTTAATTGGGGCATGTCCTGGCGTGATGGGTCATTTCCTGGGGTGCATTTAAATCATTGGCATGATATACAAAGACTTGGATAAAATTACTTTGGGAGGGTAGGATGGCAACAGGGAGATATTGAGGAGGGGGGCAGAATTTTGTTTTTCTTTTTTATAAGAGCCCCTGAAATTTTTGATAGCGGCCCTATCAGCCTGCACAACAGACATCCTGAGTCCCACTAGAAATGTTATTACACTATATGGGTAAAAGTATTGCGACACACCTCTTAATTATTGAATTCAATATAGTCTGTGATACACTCACACAACGCATATTAATGTTACACACATATATATATATATATATATATATATATATATATATATATATGTGTGTGTGTGTGCGTGCGTGCATATATGTGTGTGTGTGTGTGTGTGTGTATATATATATATATATATATATATATATATATATATATATATATATACTGTATACCCACACATACACTTCACATTTCTGGTGAAGTGGCCCACTGAAGAAAAAAACGCTTACAAAGAGTCTCCTTGGAAAAGGATAAAATAGCATGTGCTTAAAAAAGTATATGCTATTTTATCACCATTCTAAGGCCCTTTCATCTGTTACATCTGACACATACCACTTTATAGGCAAGCAAGTGTTTATTGCTGGTATGAACTATGAAGACAAATGTCATTTGTTTTTTCTTTTTAGGTGCGTTTTTTTTTTCTTATATACCACAGTGTCTCATAGATGCTATTATTAGACATATTTTTATTTATGGTTTACTTATTGATGACACTATTATTTTACTGATGTACGATGTGTCTATTTTTATATTTACTTTTCTCCTTCTGTTCTGAACTTTAAATATTTGTTGATTTCTGTATAGAGCAACTACTCCTCTGCATGGAAACCATTAACTAATAAGAATATATTGTGACATTAACACATAACTTATCCGTTGTACAGCTAGCCCAGATAGGAAATTTCCATTTCCATATTTTAATTAACACAATGATGACCGTAATTATTGGGTTGTAACAAAGGGAAGGATTTTACTTAATGTATTCAATGGACAGTCAAGCAACAATATTATTTTCGGTGTTCCATCCTGATTATTAATTTGTCCATTTCCAGGCTTATACCAGTGTACATAAATCATATAGAAACCGTACGGTATAGTCATAATTATGTATAATACAAAATTGAACCCCATATATTCTATCTGCTTATGCTTACATGCTCAAAACATGACTTTCTAACTTGCTGTATTGTAACACTGTACCTGTTTTCACTCCTAAGTTAATAATATTGTATATTTTAAGCGTATACCTTTGGGAAATCCCTTGTCAGTACTAGAGGCATACAACTATACTCATGCAGTCCTTAAGGACTAGACATTGACAAACCCTAACCTGGCCTACAAATGTTTGTCTGGAGCCAACATCTGTGATCCATTTTAATTGACAATTACTGAATACAATTCCAAGCCATTATTAACCTTTTGCAAGCTAGGAGTGATGTCTACCTCAAATGGTTAAATTATTACTTAATCTACAGTCTAATGCTAATAGGTTAATAATTTATTTTTTCAAAAGTGAATTATTTCTCACTGAAAAAATCCATTAACTTGCCCAGACTCATCGTATGCTGTAACTTGGAAGAGTGCATTTCTCTGTTCCAAAAACCTAATATGTATGTGGCAATCTGTCAGAAACTAGAATTATGCTTATATCTCCCATTTTATGATTGAATACAATGTCTTTCTTTTTTGCATTACACACAAACACATATCTTCCAAATTGTCCCCCAAGCGATCCAGGATGGTGGGGGTGGAGCTTTTGAGGTTGAGTGTCACTTTCACTCAAATTGACAGTGTTGTGACAAAACTGATCTTGTAAGATCAGTGTGTCAGGCTGACAGCGCTACCATGCATTAGGCATTTCCAGTGTCTAGATCCCTCTGTCCCACCAAGCTCTACCTCTGTCCCAAAAAGAGCTCCACAGGACAGGCGCTCCCAAATTGGGAATGTTCCATTTATGTGGGACAGTTGATGGGTGTGCCCAAACATCGTTTTGCTTAAAAGAGATTAATTTTGTAAATATTGCTTCACAGCAACCTTTCCATGGCTGCTTGCATACCAGCATCAGACTTACTGGTCTGTAGTTCACTTATTGAATATCTGTCTACCACAATTGCTTTTCTGACAGTTCAGAAAATATTGAGTCCTTGAGGATAACCAATATTGGCTACCACTGTCTAAAATATATATTATTGGGTATGTCTAAATAAAAATAGGCAGCTGTGGCATTGTTTAATTTCTGCCATTTTGTTTTAATCTTCTATACAGAAGTAACAAAAATATATTTTTATATGGTTTATTTCTTATTGTGTATTCTATGTGCATTCATTTATTTGCTCGTGTGAATTGTGGAAAATTTTGATTTCGGGAAATATATTTTTGTATTTTTCTGTAATAAACCTTAGCAAATGTTTATTAATATATGTATTTACATATATTTATATTCTGATTAAAATATTCCAAGCATTCCTATACTTAACACTGGACATCCTATGAAATGCTATTTACCTTTTTTTTTAACCAGACTGATACAGTAAATACCAATGATGGCTAATCTTTGACACTCCAACTGGTATAGCTTGTGGGTTACAGTTACGTGGTGCTCAGCCATCATTGGAACTTGAGTCTACAGCAGCTGTTGTAGCAAAGGTTAGCCATCACTTGTGTATACTATAATTATTCTGATACAGTTCACTTGTTCTTTTCTAATCTGTACCAGTTTCAATAGGTTTGCTGCCATTCATACACTATAAAGCAGTGATTTCTGTTGTGATAACATGTTAGTATTGATTTTAGTAGGTCATGTTACTCAGAGTATGCAAGTCTAGCTTTTTTTATTCCATTCACATACCTATGCTAAACCTTGCTATTCTTTTCTGTGTTTAATTTCTATAATACCTGTATTCATTTGTTTAATCATATGTAATAGTTTATTTGACAGGGCAAAGCCATGTTGTAGCAGTTTGTATTTTTCAGTTACAGAGAGGATACACATAGTATGTCTGGCAGCACAGAAATCCATAAAAGATAGGTGTTTTCTCACAGTTGTTTTGCCATTTTGAATCAGTAACTTAGCACAAGATGCACCAGGCACTGCATGCACAAAATACTATTTCTGAATATTTCTCTTGTTACAGTTAATAATTTCTTAATTGTAAGATATAGTTTCACATACGTATAAGAAGGACAGTTGTGAGACCTGATGCCCATGCAGCTCTATACAGAAAATACATTCTCAGCAACAATGACAATACTGTTAGCACTTGCACTTTACTCCTCTTTCCAATTATGTTTACATGTTGTCTCCCACTCTTAACCTACTTCTCTGCTCGCCATCATCTTTATAGACTTTGCTTGACATCCTTATTGAATGCCAAGCAATCAAAATTAAAACAAATTAGCTTTACTCCATGATGAGCTAATTTCTTGTTGTATAGTTACAAATGTTGTCACCTCATACTACCTTTAAATGTATTTGTCCCTAAAAATGTTGTGCCTCGAGATTCATGTTTTTTTTTAATGAACAAATGTTCTAAATTACCAGCATCTTTTTTTTGCTGGCAACACCTCTAAACCACAGGATCAATATCTGCTTAATTCTATTTCCCTCTCTTCCTTTGTCATATCCATATATTTGTTTCACTCCTTCTCTCTCTCTCTTTCTGAATGACTGATTGAATTTCCATTTTAGGACTACATTTTTTTTCTGTTGGTCTTTTTTCTCATGATACATGTCACATGATAGTCTTCATCCATTCACCATAGTTATTCATTCCTTCAGATCCAAATCTTTCAATACATCTTACACACAAAAAATATGCAAGACAAGTTTTGCCCTACTCTATATATAACAGTTTTTGTGCCACCAGTGTGTTTTACTTTTTTGTCCAAATCCCCTGAAAAGAAATCCAAATTCATGATTGACTCTACAGTAAAACACATTTTTTTTTACATGGAACTTGCCTACAATTGTTCTCTCCTAGCTTTTATCCATCACACTTCCTCTTAGTTGGCATGCCTCAAGATTCTATTGTGTAAACCATTCTCTTCTACTCTATGCAGCCTACCTGGTCAGCTTGATATCACAAGTTAACAATACCACTTGTATGTTCTTCCTCTGATGTTCTTCCTCTCATCCCTAAAATGTTTGATAGACTGATTTGCAAAAAGCAGGAAGATATCAGTCTGAACTTTTTTTTTTAGCCTATTCATGGTCTTTGTTAATGTCCTATGTGCTACTACTAATGGCACCTCTCATCTTATCACTATACACACTTTCAGTAATTATCACAATCCAGTAGCCTACACCTTTACAAATATAACCTGCATTCACCTATTCCTAATGTGTGATGCTACCAAATCTCTTGTGCTCATTATCTCCCTACTAGGCTACTGCTGTCTGTTTGGAATGGTCTCCCAATTACCTGCCTTTCCACCTTCCAGTCTACAATGATTGCACCTGCTTCTTTTCTTTACCCCTCAATTGACTAACACAACTGTCAGTGTTTACATTAGCTCACTATATCCATCAAGACTAATTATTTATTTTACATGCAGCAAATCTTTTTGTCTATTCTCCAGAGTCTAAAATACTATTTTTGGTACAGTAACGTCTCCACATCTGTAGACTTGTGTTTCTGAATTGTTATCAAAATAATAAACAATATTAATTTTGCCTGGAGTTTGCTTATGTAATTTAATAGAATTACTTTGGCATTTTAGCAACTAGTAACAAGTTTATCAGATTTAAGATCCTGCAAAGTACACCGCAAGACTATCGCACAAATAATCTTATTTTATTAGACTGTTTTATTTTTCAGTACATTGTTAGGTTAAAGTTTTATGGTTTTTACATTATTAAAGTAAACCTGTTATTCACACAATAATAATGCATTCTGATTCAGGTATATGCACTTATAATGGCTGCTCGAATCCACCAACATGGAGGCTAAATGGCTGTGTGCTTATCTGTCCAGCTCAAATACTGACATCAGCACCTCATAGTTAGTTAAAGGAAGCTCTTATAGGTTCTTAAGTCTTCTTGGGAAAAAAAGGAAATCAATGACCTTCATAGAACTTACCAAAGAAATCAAAACAGTTAATTTGTTTACATTTTACATTTTACTATACAACCTTTGGTCTGTGGCATTCCTTCAGCAATGGTGCTTTGTCTCATTGTTTGTTATTCTTTGTTTACAGAGGTGAATAAAATAAACCATCCCCAAGTGAAATAACCAGTCACATTCATTTTTTAAAAAAAATGTTAGTCTGCATTCAGCTTATGGAATTATGGCATGTTATAAAGATTTTACATGTGCTATGGTATTTTTTTAAATTATTTTACACTGAAGTTAATATAAACCCTTTAATGACAGCAATTCGACGAGCCCGAACAAGGATGTCAATAAATAAATAGATTCATGGCATTTTGTGTATTTGCCAGTAAATGTAAAACTATTAAAAACAGTACCCTACTAAATTACTGAAAAAATGAGACACCTGACCAATAATCTATTTTCCTTTAAACGGCAGAGGGCTCTATCAGAAACATTAAATGTGGAATATATAAGAATTTGTAAGGCCAACTGTAGTTTAATTGTATGGCTCTATGTGGCCTCTACATAAACAAAAGAATTGTGTTTTATGTTTGTTAGGTCTATAATTAGTTTAATGGAGACTGACACGAGTGGGGTCCCATAGTTTTATTTACAAATACATTAGTTGGAGCACCCATTTTCATTGTTTTCAGTTGGATGTATGAGGCATCTAGGCTAGTAGTTCACAAATGTAACATGTCACCTAGTCAAGTACCACCACTCAACAGAACTCCCATGTGGCCACTTTGAACCACTCTGGAAAACATCACCTATGCACGGCTGCACTAAATATTTAGTATAGTATACTTAAGTCAGACGTAGTCTAGGAATGGCCTACAGCCGCCATTAAACATCAACGCTTACATTTTGACTGACAGAGATTGCACTGCTCTACGGTCAGCTGAAATCCTTGTTTGACTAAGCTTGCCATAGGTAATATAGCAGTGATTACTAGAGAAGTAGCTGCACGCTGTGCATTGAAAGTACCCATTCAATGAATATTTGTAAACATAAATATGTAGCACTTCGATTTAGTTTCAGCATAGCTTTAATCAACAGCTGCAGTAGTTGTGGGAAATGTGTGCAAAATGTTCTCAACAATAATCATTAGGCTGTGATAGTGTTGATCACATTCAAAGGGAATTTCCACATAGTAGTAGCTTAATCAACAATATTGTAACTAGACAAATAAGTCCCATAGTATTTCATAGTATTGTCACACACCTCTTAATTATTGAATTCAGGTGTTTCATTCAGACCCGTTGCCACAGGTGTATAAAATCAAGCACCTAGCGATACATTGTTACAAACATTTGTGAAAAAAGTTCATTCACTGAAGAGCTCAGTAAATTTAGAAGAGGTAGTATGATAGGATGCCACTTTTGCAATGGTTAGCTACTGGTAGATGTGGCCATAATCTAGATGGGTTCCAGCAGCCAGATCATGGACAGCAGCTTGGAATGTCATTATCAGAGGAGCAACAGAAAATTGAGGAGGGGGTCCAGATGTGCTTGACCGATCTTGACCGGTGGGATCCACTGCCCTGGGTGTAACACACGGGGTCCAGGTGGTAATAGACCATGAGCGCCTGAGATCAGGAGCTATGTTGCAGGGTGGAGACACAGGACTTGGTGCTGGGTAACTGCAATCCCTTGGAGCTTTGGGACCCCACATTTTTGCAGCCACAACCAGGCCCTGTGAAGCAGCTGTTGTACCTAGGTCCCAGGGCTTAAGAGGAAATGAACTAATGACAACTAAGCAGAACTGAAACAGAAAAGCAACTGAGGGAGAGCAGAACTGAAATACAGATTGCAGGGCTAGAGGACAGCGGGAAAACATAAGCAAGATAAAACCGTAACCAACTAAGGATAAACAGTATAAGGCAAGGCAAGGCACAGGGTTGCAGATAACATAATAATACTGCAGGAAACAAGACTAAGGAACACAAGAAGAACATACATGGAATAAACATAAATACAGGAACTAGCCTAACACTAAAGATAAAGGTAAAGGTGGGGGTTTGGTTCACCAGCTTGCTAACCACGTCAAGGTACCCCACATTAGGCAAGTCTCTAACTAATATAGCAAAGAATAAATAGAATCTAAGACACATAAATGGCATTGAAACGTAGACTGCTGCAAAGGACTGAACAGAAACGGGTGTGGTTTAAATAGAAGAAAACTGACAAGGCAGAGGGAATGAGAGAAAACCTGGAATGGACAGGCATAAAGGAAAACAACAGGAATACTGGGAAGGCAGGAATACTGGGCAAGGCAGGAATATTCATAAATAATACAAACATTACATGCATTAAACTGTCAGCAAAAAAAGTTATTTTTAACTGAAAGATTGCAATTCTAGAAGTGCTTCAATGAAATAATACATATATAGTACCTTATTGAGCCCTCTGTGCCAGTATTGATCTATCTAGGGGCTGACTGGCATTTCGTACAGAATCTTGGGTCAGTGGGAGTAAGATCTGACCCAAGACTTCTGTCCCCCTGACAGAGTTATACAAGCAAAGCAGTCTCAGTAAGGTGCTTTATTTTATATTCATTCATTAAATAATTTATATTTAAAATTACTACACTTGATACAATCTTTCAGTAAAACATACCTTTGTTTTTTACAAACAGTTGTGCTTTAAAGATTGTGTAATATTATTATTGTTATTGCTCTTATTATTATCATTTATTTATATAAAATGTCCTCCCACTCCTTATCACTCTATTTTTATTTCTCTTAGTCACACAAAGTGCAAATACAATGTAAAAGCAGGGAAAAGAAAAATGTTGGTGCGCTATGCTAGTTACAGGCTCAAATAATCTAAATGTAAAAATTATGCTTACCAAACAGGTGTGAGCATGCAGCAAATACAGTGTGATTGGCTGTACAATGTATACAAAAAACAAAAACTGTCTGCGCTTCTCAACCTAATAAAGTTGGCAACAATATATATTTATACAATGTAAAAGACTGTTACAGTGCAGTGCCGTTAAGTTCATGCACCATATCAGACAGCAGTAAGGATAGGATGGAGAACAAGCATACCTAACAGGACTTACACAAACTGTAACATTCATGGTTTGTAAGTTAAGCATGGACTATAATGTTCGGATAAGGTACCAACAGTACGTGATTAATGTATTACTTTGTTTTAAAATCTATTTTGTTAGGTGAGTAGGTGTTTTCAAGCTTTTAATACACAATCTGTAACCTATGCAAAACAAGGGCTTGTGTTTTTTTTCTTAGTATGGAGGAAAATATCAGACCATCTGTTCCATTATAACTACCTTGTGCATTCACTGCCTCTATTCTACACATTTATGGAAATATTTTTATCTGGTGAGATAAATTAATAACATTTAAATCAATTTGTCATAGCAGCTGCACTATAAAAGTTATCTCTGATAAACTGATGCCCTTGGCTTGTCAAAAAATTCTAAAATATCTGAAGGGAAGCAGATTAGATGATGTAAAAGCTTTCCATTATACAAAATAGACAGGTATTTTCTTGTGCGTGGTAAAATCGAAATACTAAAATATCACAGGTATGTGGGCCGGTGTCCTATAAATATTTTAAAGGGGGAGTTGTGCCAACATTCCAAAGGAATTAGTTCTGTTTGACTGACTTTAGCTTGCAAATGATTATTATATTTTGTATTTAAAATATATTACTGGTAAAATGATGAAAAAATCAAGTACTAGACATTTGCTTCCTCAAGTGTCTTCTTTTGGACAATGTCTACATTTTAGTGGTGCTCCCCTGTTGGTCTGAAAGACAAGAACTTCCTCACTGAACTCCATTAGCAAGGGTTTGACTGACATTCTGACAGACCATAGTTGACGACAAACTGACAGAGAATACAGTAACTGAACCTTCTATTGCTTGACTTCCCCCCTGCTAATATTAATATTTGGTGTTTCTTGATGACCAGCAAGACCTGATGTCCAACAGACATAGGAATTTTAGTGTAGTGCTGTTTTTGCAAGAGTGAAATCTCTTTACTGAAAGGCCATTCAAATTCGACGAAAACATAGAAACATAGAATGTGTCGGCAGATAAGAACCATTCGGTCCATCTAGTCTGCCCAGTGGTGTATTTCGGTGGTGTATACACAGTGGTGTATTTCATTTTTGTGTTGCCCTGGGCTTGACTAAACTCACACACCCCCTAATATTCATTTGCCCCACCCCTTTCTGTCCAGACAAAGCCTCTTTCTCTTTCGGTCACACCTCTGTTACCTCTGTCCCCAAACAGCTTATCAGTGTCATATTTGTACCTAAACAGCTCATTTCTGCCATATTTGTCCCCAAACAGATGTCCAATGTCACATTTGCGCCCACACAACTTCCAGTGTCATGTATGTGCACAAACAGCTTCCCAGTGCCATCTCTGTCCCCAAACAGCTTATCAGTGCCATATACAGTGAATGAAAACTAAAAAAGAATATTATGGAATTATATGTTTACAAAGGATAAACTAATTGTAGTGTGTATTTAAATACTGTAAAAGAATACTGCTATATTAAAGTGAGAATATGAGATAACCCTGGATGGACCTGGAATATCAATGAGAGATGAAAACAAAATAAAATATACCGTATTTATTGGCGTATAACACGCACTTTTTCTCCCTGAAAATAGGGGGCAAATGATGTGTGCGTGTTATACGCCGATCGGTGGCTGAAAAAATAAAAAAAATCTAAAACTTACCTCGTTCCTGCTCTGTCCCCCGGTGCTCTGAAGCTACGTGGCTGTGAGGGAAGCGTTGTGCGCTCCCCTCCAGCCGCACGGTCAACAAAGTGTGTTTTTTTTTTAAACAAACTTTATTGTTCCGCGCGGCTGGAGCACCGGGGGACAGAGCAGGAACGAGCTAAGTACTGTGGTCTGGGGAAGGGGGGGAGGAGGGTGGCATAACGAGCATACTAAGGGGCAATATCCTAGCATATTACATGGCATATTGGGGGCAATATCCTGGCATATTACATGGCATATTGGGGGTAATATCCTGGCATATTAAATGGCATATTGGGGGCAATACCCTGGCCTATTAAAATGGCATATTGGGGGCAATATCCTGGCATATTAAAATGGCATATTGGGGGCAATATCCTGGCATATTAAATGGCATATTGGGGGCAATATCCTGGCATATTAAATGGCAAATTGGGGGCAAAATCCTGGCATATTAAATGGCATATTGGCGGCAATATCCTAGCATATTAAATGGCATATTGGGGGCAATATCCTGGTATATTAAAATGGCATATTGGGCTTCAAAGTTCTTTATTTGAAATTTAATTTTTTTTTCCTGAAATTTCCTTCTTAAAATGAGGTGCGTGTTATACGCCGATAAATACGGTAACTTGTAATTGATTTTTAGGTAATAGAGGATGTTTATTAAAAAAGAAATGGAACCTACCACACATAGACAAACATAAAACGTGTGCCTGGGATAAAGAGCACAGATAACAAGTGCAAATTAATGATTGATTTTTTTTTTTTTTTCTTCTTTCTTTTTTTCTTTTCTGACACTCAGACACTTACACAGCATTTGTACTTGAATAGTGTAATAGTTTAATGGGTCATCCTTGTGTCGATTATATCCATTGTTTGTATTTTATAAATATTATTCATCTTTATTTAACATTTAAAACCTATACACCTAAAACTCATGCGACATAGATCCATTCCTCTCTATAAGCCATTACTACAACCCTCTTCCCCATTCACAATTTGCTATTCCTTACATACTTTCATTCAATGGTCCAGAGTACAGGCACGGGGCCCAGCACGGCAACTTTTCTTCCCAGTTTTGTGAATGCACAGTGCTCTATTACTACTTCTGTCATTTTTCCCAATTATTTATCCAATTCCTATACTGAGCAGCTATCAAACCTGACACATCCCTCTTCCAACTTAAGTCACTCTCCATCTTTAATTGGTGAAGTAGTTGCTCTTCCATCTGTAAAGCTACAAAAGGTAAGTTGGATTTCCAGTTCCTGGTAATAATTATTTTTGTAGCTGTAAAGCAGTGTATTGCTATAGTTCTATTTTTTTTAGTTAGGTCTTTCATATTAAGATGTAGAAGAGTAGTCTTTGGATCATACTTAGGGGCTACACCTAATTTTTTAAGTTTGGTGAAGGTGTTCTTCCACAATATTTCTACCCTTGGGCAATTCCACCAAATATGAAGAAATGATCCTTCTTCATCTCCACATCTCCAGCAATTTGGGGGGGAATCTGCATACATTTTGGATATCTTTTTTGGGGTCATATACCATCTGTGCATCAGCTTAAAATGGTTTTCTACCAAATTCAGGCAGTGCACAGATTTAGACGTCTGGGAGATTGAGTTGTTCCATTCCCTCATTGATATTATCGTTTGGAGCTCCCTCTCCCAAGCAGCCTTAGCCGTCGGGGAGGAGGAGTTCTGAAAGCCGTCTAAGAGGTGTCGACACTTGGATGCCACTCTATGAACCTTTTTACCTGAGAATATAGCCGCCAGCCGATCGCCCCCCTGTCCCATCTTTACCAAGTGCGTCTGTAGGAAATGTCTAACTCGTATATAATCAAATTTATCAAACTCATTTAACCCCAGGTTAGCTGCTAGTTGTTCAAATGGAAGTATTTCATGATTTTTTATTATCTCAGAAATACTAATTCTCTCTTCCTTCTGCCAGTTTTTTAGGGATAAATTCTCTATATTTACCTGAATACTATTCAATTTAGCTGTTTTTAGAATTTTGTTCTTTAAGCCCAATATATTTTTAATTTTCTGACATTCTTGTATTAACTGCGTCAGGACTATCGAATTCATCTTTAGATTACTTTTGTTATAGTTATTTAACCATATCAGAGTTTCCAACTCAGCCTTATCCCACGCTTCTGTCTCTATTTTGTACCATGGTTCTTTCTTAGAATCCTCTTCCTGTAGTCTATATATGTGTGTCAGCATGTTTGCCTGGTATACTGCCTCAACGTTAGGGAACCCCATTCCTCCTGCCTTGGTTTTCCTTATCAGTATATGTTTTGCAATTCTCGGTTTCTTGCCCTGCCATATATATGAGTTAAATGCGGCTTGTAGCATATATAACCAAGGCTTCGGCACTCTGAGGGGGACCATACTAAACAAATATGCCCACTTGGGCATCAGATAATAATTGACTGTATTAACTCTACCCCACCACGAGATTTCCAAGTGGGCCCATTCCTTCAGCTGTCGATTTGTCTCTCTCAGCAGTTTCATAAAGTTCCTCTCCATTAGGCTATCTACCTCTGTTGTTACCAGAATGCCCAGATAGATAAATTCTCTCTGTGTCCATTGGAAACAGAACAGCTGAGCTAAATCATTTATGGTACTTTGATCTAAATTTTTGGGGACAGCTGTTGTTTTTGTTACATTTAATTTATAATTTGAGATACGGCTGTATTGATCTATCTCCTCCATCAGTGGGGGCAGGGAACGTCTTGGTTCTCCAACCGTGATCACGACATCATCGGCATACAATGAAATCTTAAGTTCTTCCAATTTATTCTTTATAGGGAATCCCTTAATCTCCTTATTCCTTCTAATGTTTATAGCCAATGGTTCCACTGAGAGTACGTAGAGAACAGGGGAGAGCGGGCACCCCTGCCTCGTACCATTTCCCAGGCTGAACCATTTGGCAGTAACGTTCGGGCCCACTGTCCTCGCCATTGGCCTTGAGTATAGAGCCATGATAGCCTTGTGTATCCACCCTTTAAGACCGAATGCCTCCAGGACCCTGCTAAGGTAGCCCCATCCAATCCTGTCAAAAGCCTTCTCGGCATCTAATGACAGAGTTAGAATCAATTAATGATTGATTTACCACAAAATTTAAAATACCAAATTAAAAAACAGTTAGTAAAAAAAAGAAAAGATCTGTTAAATTGCTGCTCAATCCTCCTATAAATACTTGCTGGCAGCTTGGACTGTTGTACAATATATTATTAAACTATACAAAAGGTTGTTAGTCCAACAATCACTGGAAGCCATTATGAAAATGTGAATCCTAATTAACACACTATGTATAAATCACAAAGACACATCCATATTTGTGCTGGGTATTTATCAATGTACAGCAGCATATTAAGTATACAAAATATACACTGACTATCCTGGTAGAAGATGCAGAAAATGCTCAAAGAAAAACATTGTTAATTGGTCAATTTAATTCATACAGGCTAATGGAGTATATGTTAGATGTAGCAACTGAGCTTAAAGAGATACTGTGGTAGAATTTGAATAATAATAAAGCTTAGACAAAGAACAGTCAAAGTTCAAAGGATACTGTTGCAGTTAATACTATTGTCTCATACCAAAAATCAACCCTGCTTAAAGCCTGAGAAGAAAAAAGCTTTTATAGCTAGTGTACAAAGTGTTGCTACAAAGTAAATTGAAATTGGGCTCATATAACAGCAAAGGTAATATATAATGTTCAAGGAACACACAAAATGTAGGTATATGTATAATAAGCTGAAATAATACTAGTCAAATTGATCCATTAAATCCCTGCCTAATACCAGACATCAACCCAGGCAAGGTAGTGAAAGGTTTTGAAACTTGATAGTTACTGAGTAAAATCAAAATCAAGCAGACAATTCTATGTGGTGTCAAACAATGTTACCATAGTAGACAGTCGCATGCACGAGGCCTCTTCCAAATGGTTACATTTTGTACTGCTTAAAATATAAAATACTTACAGCTAGAAGAAATGGTGAAATTACAGCAGTTTGCAAGAAACCAGGACTGCCCACACTAGCTGAGTAAAAGTAATTTCCTTTTTTTTTGCTGCAGGAACCAATGAGAATAATACCATTCAAATGAATGGGATATCCTGTTTCAGAGAGCATATTGTGTATAAGAGCAAGTTTATCACAGTCCATACAATGTATTCTATTCCAGAAGCACAGGTAGTGACTAAATTAAACAAAACTTTATATCCTCAGTGTCTATATAATCATTACTGCTGCACCTGTAGTAACCATGCAGAGTAATCACTGGGGGAGGGCTTGAGTCAAATATTAAAATTGTGATTTATGCAGAATGCACTGGAAAAAGCCTGTGTATTATATAAGGAGAAGTCTTCAACTTGCACCAAAGTGAGTTTGGGGACTATTAGATTCTACAATTTGGCTACTTAATGAAATGGAAAGCTTCAGAAGAGATTGATAACCAAAATGCTGAACACACTTTTCGCCCACAGCTTTGTCAGGTGCAATAAATAGTGTAGAAGGAAGAGGGTGTGGAAACCCAATGGACAAATAAGGTTACTCGATAGGAGCCAAGCCTTCTGTGGGCGTGCTGATGGATGACAAGTCATACTAATGTAAGAGCCAATAGTCTGCTGGTGAGCAGATATCATGGGTTGATAGATGTGGCCAGCGGGACTGATGCTTAACATGGTATGAGAGAAGAATAGAAGAATTAGACAGAACAGAATAATCAAGAAGACTAATTTGTGAAAGCGGTCACTGAAAATAACAGATTTGGTTTGACTTATACTCCAACTATTTATTTTTTGTAAACCATTTTTTAAAATTACATTTTCATCAAAAACATTACACAATGCAACAAATTGTCTTCAACAAATAGTAGGAATCAGCTTCACTCAGGTGGCAGCCTCTAAGCTCGCAGTTGTAGCCAATATGGTACCAGGTTAATAGGTAAACCCAAACTACTGAGAAAATATGGGAAGTCCTTCTGAAGTGTGTGCAACATATTGTTTCTGTTCACCTGAAGGGTGAATGGCATGCCCCAAGTGATTTTGGCACTTCCCAGAGTATTAGTAATCTGTTTCAGAGGGAAACTTCACAGCTCCCCAGTGGGAGTGCATCATGGATCGATAGGCTTGAAGAATAGTATCATGCTCCTTTAGGTAGTGCAACCTACACATAATGTCCCATGAGAGGGAAGCTTGACATTCCTTTGAGCTTGCGATAAACCCTGTCCACTTCATTGGAGTTTTCTGCAGGTTTCTTCAGGATTGTATCAAATAGCCGTTCAGTCGTTGTCTTGAAATCTATGTCAGGTATGCACTCTGATGTTACTGTGGCGGGATCTTTTATCGAGTTCCTCGACCTGCTTTTGAATGGTGAATACTTGATACTCCTGTGCTTGAATATGGGTGTTTAAAGCATCAATTGTTGCCTGAGCTTGAGGTATTTCTTCCTCTAGCATGAGGACCCTGCCCTCCATCTGCCGCATGTCCGGCCGCAGTACCCTGTTGTCCCCATGGAGTGGCTGTATGGCGACTTCTACAATATCTGCAATGTCCGATTTAGTGGGTAGTAGGATAAATGCTGCCCTCTAGTGTTCTGGCAGATTCCTCCCGGGAGCAGAGTTTGGGGAGCTTGAGTCTGGGCTCTCCGGCTGGCCATTTTAGCTAGGCCTGCAGAGCTAACTGGGCTCTGTGTCCACACAAAAAATTCTGCGCCCGGCAGTTGGGGCTCTTTTCAGCCCATGGATTTTTAGGCTTGTTATTCTGCTTGTTTTGCCTGCCCATGGTTGTCTGTTCAAGGGTATAATTGCACGTATAGAAGGTGGTGTCATGGAGCTATCACAATATGCATCCACAATTGATGCCAACTAGCTTCACTTATTACTAGTTTTTAACTCAGTTTTTTCTATTGCAGTCTATGGGAGTCAATGACAGATAACTTAACACAGGTCATTGAATATACCTCACTGTGTGTTCCTTGAATGTGGCAACATATTAAGTGTTGCTGTTATGAGCCCATTTTCAGTTTCCTGTGTAACAACACCTTGTAGGGTTTTGATTAATTTAACTGAATAGTATATTGCGTATACTTCAAAAACCTTTTGTACTGACTATGTTACTATAAATCCACCGATAAGCGATACCATTATGACCACTGGCTTAATACTGAGTAGGTCCACTTTTGACACCAAAACAGCCCTGACCCGTTGAGGCATAGATTCCACTTGACCATCTATCTGGCACCAAGACACTAGAAGCAAATTCTATAAGTCCTGTAAGTTGTGAGGTGGAGCATCCATGGATTGGACTTGTTTGTCCAGCATATCCCACAGAAGCTCAATTGGATTGAGATCTGGTGAATTTGGAGACCCTCTCTGCAGTGGTATGAATAAGCCCTGAGCAAATAAAAACATAATAATATTAGTCTATTCCATGCCCTCCACCTTAGAGCAGTAAATTGTAATGTTATAAACAATCCCTGAAAGTAGTACGAATGTAGTATGAATGTGTAGTCAGCCTTTCCTTGTTTTTCCCTTTTGTTTTCTATGTTTTAGGTTTGTACCGTAGATTTTTCTTTTCCTGTTTTTCAGGAGGCAAAAGTATATTATAACCACGGGAAGTAGGTTATATGCTAGAAAGATGATTAATGCGTGTTAAAAAAAAAAACTAAGTGTTTTTTAGATGAAGGAGGTAATTATGATCAGATATGATTTCTTTTTTTGTGTCTATAAGATGGCATGTAACCCACAAAATACTATATTTGGAACAACGTTTATTATTTATTGCCTCTGATAATATGTCAAAAACGAATAAAGACTGATAAAAAAGTAGTTATTTCTTCATTCTTTAAGCCAAACTCCTGTAGCAAACTGTCCTCTCCTTAAAACAGTGCCATGATAATATAGTAAATACCGATATTTTATTCAATACTGTTAACATGTATTGGTTATACTCTACATGACCTTTTCCCCTGTTACAGCTTAGAATAAAAATTCACAAAATACCATGGCAATTATCTTAGTAGTTCTGTTATAATGCAACAATTATGTACTACTTTACAGTGCTACAGACCAGGTGAAAAGAAATGACCAAAATATGCACTGTTTGAGCCAGAGACCTCTGGCATTCGAGTTGATGTGGACTACAGTTCCCATGATGCTCTACCACCTTAATGAATGGTTGAACATCAAGGGAATTGTATTTTACTACAGTTGAAATGCCAATCCTTAACTGATAAAGATGAACATATGTAAATATCTGAACAAAAAAATAAAACTGCTTCACACTTGATTCCACCACAGCCCATTTGATAAATAAGGAGTAATTGCCTCACTTTTATGTTATTTATAAGAATTGGTGCTCACTGGATAGACACACCTGCTCTCACCTTCCCCACCACATGTGGATACAGCAGCTTCTTCCCCACATGACTGCAGCTCCAGCTCATCAGTAGGAAAATATTTTGGTGTTGATTGTAGAAATCATGGCCATTATTTGTGGAGAATGAACACACTGACAACAAGGGCAGGCAGTAGAGAGAGAGAAGGAACTTGTGTGTAGTTTACCTCCTCTGCAGCAGTGCAACAAACACAGCATCATTTACAATGCAATTAATAATACCACAGACTAGTGAGGACTGGGAGGAAGACATTAAAGCCGCTTAAAAAAGAAAGCATACCCACCTCAAGCTACGATTGGTGGATCAGTCCTCTCACCTGAACAGAGGCTGCCATGTGATTGGACAGGTGAGAAGATACATAAAAAGTAAGCTTTATTTCAGTTAACCACAGTCCAAGCATTTGTTTGGGTTTTTTATACTGTCCTCTGTAAAATGGTCTAGGCCATAATACAACACTGGGAAGATGCTGCCTTTGCGTGGTCACTTTTGGAGGCGCCCACAAAGCCAGAAGAGACTAAAGTTTCTATCATAACTCCTTTCTGTTATGTATAGATGAGAGGAAGGAGTTATGGGAATATTATAAAAAAATAGCATCAGAAAGTAACACTTTGCTGAAACGGTAGTGATTAAATGTAATAGCTTCCATCAGAAGTTTGCTCTGCCTTTAATACAGTGGAGGAGTTTAAGCATCCATGGGATAAGTATAAAGCTATCTTGAACATAAGGCTGTGGACAAAATGAGGATTTTACCTCAAGTAGAAAGACTAGTAGACTAGACTGAACAGTTTGCATCTGCTGACTTTATTCCTTAAAAGATGGATTCCCTATTTGAAATTCACTCTTTTAGGTAAGTTGGCTTCTGCTATGTCTATTGTTATATTGATTTTCAGCCTGTTGGGTATAGGCTTAGAGTGCTGCACCTTAATATAAGTGTATAGATTTATACATATAGTAATTGTATACTGCATTTTCTCTTTAAAGTTGGTATAGTGTGCCATTGCTTTATTCTTTGTTCTTCTGCTAGGACTGGGAAATATGATAAGGGCTTCTTTTTTTTTTTTTATGGGTTGTACTGCCCAGAACACCCTATTAGCATTGCAAATGTTCACTTGAAACCACCTGTAAATAAAGCAGTGGATATTTTGTCATAATCTGTTTTTGGCTTAGAAACTCTCTTGGTTCCAACAGTTGTCATCATACTGACCAATTCAAGGTAATCTATCGCAAAAGTGTTTTCTAGAATTTCAGAAATATCTGGAGCAAGCAACAATGTATGCATTGTACTATTTTTAATCAATCAGTTTTTGGTGATTTGTATGCAAGGTTATCAAATATATGGTACCACCATTGGCTGTTGTTCCTGATGCACATTTTTGGATAGTCCTGATAATCTGCTCTTTACTATTTGATAGCATGAGACATGTAAACCATATCAACCAAATGCCATATGCATACAGATATATATATATATATATATATGAACTTAGCCTGATATTTTTTCTAAATTGTATTACAACTGCAGAAAAACCCATTGCCATATTGTATATGTAGCTTTAAATGTACCTTCTCTAATTGGTACACTAGTTATGGATATGTTTAGTTCTTGCTTTGGAATCGATCCAAATTGCTTTGTTATATTAAAATGACTCTTCCAGTTCACTGAACCTCAAGTGTAACTGTACTGAATATGATTGGCGCGTTTGCATATATTTATTTTTGAAGAAGTGGGCAGCTAAACTGTGTAATTATGGGAAAAGGAATAATAACAATAAAGCACCATTTACGTTAACAAGCTTTGTGATCAAAGGTTTAAAACAGGTTCAATAAATGAGGCCTAGATGTAACTAATCTGCATAAATATGCTTTGTTCTGATTAGTGGAAAAGAATATATTAAAATAATTTCAAGGCAATTCATTCTGACTTTTTTTTTAAAGTCATTCTAAATCATTTGTTCAATCCGTAGCATATAACTATGTTGTTATGGGTGTTTGCTCTGTACATTTTTTTACACAAACTGTTCAGGTTGAAAGAATGAAAGAGCAACATATACTGTACTATTTACCACATCTGAAATACTTACTACTAAAATATCAATTTGGCCTTGTTGTGCTAATTATGAATAAATTGGCAGGTACCTTTAATGTATTTATTGTCATATCGAATTGAGTTGTTCAAATCAGAAAATATCAAAATGTATTGTGTGCCTAATTTAGCAATTACTTTTACTAAATGTTATGTTCTAACATAATATATATATATATATGATAACATTATGGCTTCCTTAATTGGAACAGTTACCAAACTAGCTAACATTACATTGCCACTTCATCCAATCCATGGCATAGCTGCCCCACCCATGACATCCTCTGACATCAATACATTTGGATGTGCACAGTACCCACTTTTGCAGTTACTTTGCCTGGAGTGACTTTCTCCTTCCTCATAGTATTGCGTGCAGGCATAGCAAGTTAATTTGTTACTCTGCACCTTTAATATTAACAGCTTAGCTATGATCACACCTTTGATCCTAAAATTTGAAAAAATGTGTGTGTGTGTGTATATATATATATATATATTTTTTTTTTTTCCCCAATGAAACATGAATGTAGCCCATGCACAAATACATTTACGGTGAAGTGGCTCACTGCAGAACAAACTTAGAAACCCCTGCTCTATGGAACTAGCACCCCAGCCTAGCAAGTTTCTATGCTGAGACAAAATTCCACAAGAGCTGTAGTTTCTAAATACCTTGAAATCTGTGTATCCTGTCAAAAGACAGATAAACACATTCTGCATTTTTCTATTTTAATTCTGTTGCTATAAAGACAACTTTTATGATGCTCAGTTGTTGGTCCTTTTTTTTTTACTAAATGT
Source organism: Pelodytes ibericus (assembly GCA_036172795.1). Classification (NCBI taxonomy): domain Eukaryota; kingdom Metazoa; phylum Chordata; class Amphibia; order Anura; family Pelodytidae; genus Pelodytes; species Pelodytes ibericus. The sequence goes on along the minus strand of CM069857.1, from coordinate 225,338,844 downwards.
CTGTGTATGTAAGACTACTGCAAGATGTGATTCTTACATACCATATAGTGATTGCAGTTATTACAGGTTTCTGTTGGATAGACACTAACTTCAGTTCTATCTGGACCATGTGACGATTGCATTGAAATGCACTGTGGGGTGTCCACAAGGATACTGAATTGTTTTCAAATGCTAAAAATTGACAGATGTGCACACAGCTATTCATATAGCTGTCATATATGATTAAGAAAAAGACTCTCGCTAACCCCATTAAATAAAAAAGTGGCCCCTTAGTGACCACGGTCTGGCACCATGCCCACAGTTACTATATATAAATTAATAAATTGGCCCCATAAGAAAAAAAAAACATCCTTTCAGTACCATGAGGGTGGGCAGTTAAAATCACCCCCTGGCAAACAATGCTCCCTGCAGCACTGAAATGATTAACCTTAAAAAAACTATTTGGTGGAGTCACCCCCAATGTCCCCACCCTCCCCCCCAAAAATGATATCATTGGCCCCCCTGGGGCCAGCGACCTCCCGCCGTTCACATTAAATAAAAAAAAAAATGTCCAAGCCAGCATTATGTCCATGGTCACTAAATATAAAATAATAAATTGGACTCAGGACCACAGACTGGAAAATGCCTGTGGCCTACAATAATACAATGCTAGGCCTCGTGGCCACAGGGCCAGTGCAATGCCCATGGTCCCATTTAAATAAAAATAAAAAAATAGGCCACCTGGGACCGCAGGCCAGAGCAATTCAAATGACCCCTTAATAAAATTATAGACACTCTGGGCTTATAATAGACCCCATTCCACCCCCGACCCCCCGACCCCCCCTCCCCAACTCCTTGGGCCTGGGGCTGGCCAAATGCCCATGGCATAATAAATGAAAAATATTTTGGCTCTTTTTATGAGCTTTTCCTGCTCAAATTCTTTTCTAGATTCCAGTTCCATCTGTGGACCTCAAGCTCCTATGTCAGTTTGCTTACCTAGTCTGCTTTTTCCAATCTTGCCTCTGATTCATTTGTGTATTAACCTGGCTAATACATTATAATTAAGATCATTCCCAGAACCATGCACTCTACCAGTGAAACATAAAGTTGCATGGGAGAAGGATTGTCTCTCAGTTTACCATTTATCACTTCCATAAGGAAATGTATTGCGTAGCCTTATATCGTTTACAATTATCCATGTTAAAGTAGATTTGTGTCCCTACATCTTTTCTTAGGATGTCTCTAAACAAATACATAAAACAACTATAATTAATTATATAGGTATACATAACCATTTTATTACATATACTCTGCCAAGCACCACAAATAATAGAAAATAATAAAAAATCAGACCTTTTTTTTAATCACAAACCTTTATCATTTCAAAATGTGCCATTGTGTCCTAATTTGATATTTTTTTTTAATTAAAACGAAAAGCATTAAAGAGAGCATTTAAAGGACATGTTCTTGTTTACTGTGTTTATCAGCTGAAAACAGCCTTTGTAGTGTTTTGAAGGCTTGTGCATTAAAAATCAATTACAAGTCTTCAAAGCTTCCTCTGTCTCCCTGCACTTCTGCTATATACATATTGTTATTTTTATCATTATTATTTTTTTGAACTTGCTGAAAGTATATCTTATTATAAAAAAACCTCACTGCTTAGAAATAGTTTTTGTTGTACTTTTAGACGATGTTTATTTTATTCTCCTAAGAGTCAACATTTTGTATGGATTGCTTATTCCTCTGCTTAATGCTCCTCATTGTAAGTAAACATTCCTTTTTAAACCGAGTTTCGATCAATGTCTTTCCATACAATATTTCCACCCAGATCGTTGTTGATTGCTTAGCAACCACTTATGAATACAATTGCTGTGAGAACTATTCAATAACATTGAATTAAATTATGCCACATTGTGTTACGATGTATCACAAGTGGAAGCTTTTTTTTTTTTTCCAAGTAACAGCAAGGTAGATTATTTATGATCATAACCGCTTTCAGTATAAATATGTTGATTTTTTTATTGTGTAAATATTCCAGAAACCTTTTTTTTTCCACAAATGCCACAGCAGCTGCAGTTGTGGATCTTATACATAAAGAACTGTGTTAGTGCACTTCATTAAACTAATTTCTTTAGTGCTAGTGAATTCATTGTTGGAATAATACGTTTTAATAAGACCGTGTTGAGAGTGAGTAGTGAATTCCATTCTCTTTAGATAATCCATGTGCCTGAAAACTTGATCACGTCTTCACAATGTTGCATAACTCTTGCGCAGTTTGATTTGCAGATTTGAAGATCATAAAGACAATTCTGATCCGATGATCATGAACAAGATTAAGTAGTTAGAGAGCTAAAGTACCTTGTGTGTTCTTTGCTGTTCACTCCAGTGGATGAAATTACAATAAAAGTAATGCAGAATATAATTTTCTAAATTAATAAATAATATTCTACAATAGAATGTTCAACTAATATACAATAGACAATCTACTTAAAATATAGAAAGGGAGTGAGTTGCTGAGAATTTCAGGAACAAGATTCCACTTTAGTGAAACGATAAAATAAATTTTAAAAAAGTGGATATTAATCAGTGTCACTTACCTATGTCAAATATACTTTGCTTATTATTGCCCAAGTAATATAAGACCCTGACAAATATGTGTGGACTTTAGGAGCCAAACAGACCAATTAAGAAGCTGCCCATGTCATTTTGAGGAACAAAGGAAATTGAGTTCTATTTAAAACAATAAAAAATAAAAAAAAGTGCCAGCAGAAGGCATTATAGGTACCATGGTTCCTTGACTCCTGGGAGCTGTCAAGCCCTTTGTGTGTGTGTGTGTCTGTCTGTCTATCTATCTATCTAGCTAGTTATATGTGTGTATAACCTTGCATTCATTTCTTTATTTAAATAGGAATTTATTACCTTCTTTATGTTAATTAATGCAAATTATTCTGACATAAATAAATATACATGCAGATTGTGTGTATGTGAGTATACAGCTATTAAACTAAAAAGTCTCTACAGTGTCATAGTATTTTTTTCCCCCTTTGCTAATTCATTTTTTTCTCCATTACCTGTGTGTGAAAATCTGTTAACCCGGCAGTCTTAATATAATGCTTTTGGCACATCTAATGCAACCAGCTCCATGGGAGGAATTCTTGACTTGATACTTTATCATAAGACATAACTGTCAACCACCCATGGCTATTTATATTAAAAATATAATTATGATTAAGAATTTCCAAAGTTCCCAGTCCTTAATTTTAATTTGTGTTTTTGCCAGTGTTGCTTTGTGAGACAAATTTAACTTTCACATATGGTAAATATTTTGTACTGTGTGTGTGTATGTGTATATATATATATATACATATATATATATATATATATATATATATATATATATATATATATATATATACACACACACACACACACACACACAAATCCAAAAGGAATGCACTCACCTAAACTAGCATATATTATACGGGGTGCTGCTGAGACCAAATATTTATACAAAATCCAAAGATCAGCGCACTCACCTCAAAGCAGGTAGGCGAAAAACTCTTAAAGCTATAGGTTTCATTAAAGCTACTTAGAAACACCTGTCTTACTAAGATAACAAAATTGGAGATTTAGTCACATATATGGCCATATTATGCTAAGCCCACCACTACGTCAAAGTACTCCAATATTGGTGGGTCCTAACACTAAATACTGTTGCTTATGGGGCTTAATCTCTTTATATGTATTACTTACCAGGGACCAAAAGGCCTTCCTATTGTATAATACAGAGACACTTCTGCAATTTATAGGTCTGGACACCACTTATGGAGCACCTTTGATGGGGAGGGGTGCTAAACCAGAGGCCTGGTCATAGCCTCAACTATACAAACAAATCCAAAAGGGAATGCACTAACCTAAACTAGCATATATTATAAGGGGTGCTGCTGAGACCAAATATTAGTTAAATATATATATTTAACTAATAAATACAATAACACTGAAATGAAAAGTGGATGCAACTACTTATGCTGTGCTTGTAAATAGAAAATGAGAACACTTAGAGTTATGAGGTTACAAATACAATAAAATGGATGGGAATGTTACTGAAACAGAATTAAAAAAAAAAGATAAATATAAATTATTTCCAATCCCTTCTCTCATTTTGATGGTGTTATCACATTTTAGACATGATTACATGGGATTAATGTAAATTTTGAGCCCCTACAAATAAATTGACAGGTGAAAGTCAAGCTTTTGGACTAGGGGGCTAGCAGTCCCACCAAGACTTTTTGTGGTCAAAAGCAAAAATTCTGTCTGAGCTTCCATTTAGACCTCTGAAATGATATCAGTGTTTATGCTTAGAGAGGAAAACATAATAAACTCAGCAGCTCATGAAGAAACCACATACAATCTGAATAACACCCAGAAACATACAGCTTTTCATAAAATCTAATTCTATAGCTCCTGAAGATACCAACTATATGTGGCAAAACCCATGTGAATACTCTTGAGAATGAAACATCTACTTCAGATGCACAGGGAGCATATTATAATAACCACAAGATACTTGTTTGCCTCATATATTTGTTTTTATTTGATTATATTGTCATGTATATGTCATGTCTTAAAGTATGTATATGTAATATTTCTACATTCTAAATGCATAAAAAAGAACTAATGTTATAAAACAATCTTTTAGATTTTGTGTATAATATATCAATGTGCAAAACAAATTATCCAGTGTTTTCACCATGTTTTGTTCTAACATTTGACCTTTGACTGGAGTAACCAATAGCATTTTCAAATGTAATCTCCCCCACCCCACAAAAAGAAAATAGTATGCAGACAGGGTAAACACTGCTTCCATGTGTGCAAGGTGGGACTGTGGTTGGAAGATCAAATTGAGGAGGCAGGTATGAACAATATGTGCTGAGGCCTGCTGGTTAGTGACGCCTCGTGAAGGAGCCAAGTCTAATATTTACATCTGAGATAGGAAAGTTCTGCTGATTCATATATTTGGATATATTTTGAACATTCCAGATTTTTTCTGGTTTGTGTGATCAGAGTTACCTTTTATCTTTCTCTCAGTGTTATACACGCTAGTTCTAAGACTGTATTTAAAGTTTGTACACATTATATTATATAATTTGCCTTCTGGCTGGCTGGCAATTAATTATTATTATTGGTACATATGTAAATTTCCTTTGATACAATTTATTTCTTAATTGATTTGCAGGCTTTAGTTAATTTTACAAGGTCAAAATACACCACGTTTGCCTAACCCCACAAGTGTGTCTGAATAATGCTGGGTTGTGTTTTTTTTAAATTTTATTTTAATTTATACTTTAGCATATATCAAACATATAGGGACTATATATGTGTATGTATGTGTGTGTGTATATATATATATATATATATATATATATATACACACACACACATATAAACATAAAGCATAAAGGTAGATTACAGTTTCGCATATCACTTTGGCAAGGTCCATCATAACACAAATTATATATATATATATTGTGTTGTGGATTTCCTTCCATGTTTTTTTTTTAACTGATATCAGTTAGGTTATTTGAATAGGAATATGTAGTTTTATTGAATCGCATTGTGAGTGCACACATCATTGTTTGATTTGAACACAGTTTAACCCCTTCGCGACCGATGACGGTCCTGGACCGTCATCGGTAAAAACACACTTAGTGACCGATGACGGTCCAGGACCGTCATGCAGGTCTGATCGCGGTATGCACGCTGGCATACCGCGATCGCGCTAACAACGACATGGCTGAGTGTCTCGATACCGACCGAGTGTCTTGAGGACCCCCCCGGAAACATCCGGGCACTGTGACAGCCAATCACAGCGCCCGGATGTTAATAGCTGTCAAAGCAGTAGATAGGGGCCCGCAGCAGCTGGATATTTGATCCATGCAGCCGCAGGATAGCAAAAATCAGTGCTTCCTACTATAGACTGCATTTCCTATTCTGCTACGGTAGCTTTTGGCTGGCTGAGCATGATAGGAAATGTAGTCACAAGTATTACATAATAAATACACGTTTTAAAGCTGCAATAAACATATCCTAAATTTTGCCCTGTACCTGCCACATAAACCTAGCACACCTATACATGTGGGGTACCGCTATACTCAGGGGAAGTTGCTGAACATATATTGGGGTTTTTTTGGCAATAAAATAGAAGAGCACCTTTAAATTCATACCTAAGTTTCAAAGTGTGTGGAAATAAAACACACACAAAATTACTATGCCAAAACTTGTCAGAGATTGGTGGTAAAATGACAGAGTGAAAAGTGTCAAATTACCCCAAGTTGAATGCCCTGGGATGTCTACTTTATAAAAATGTGTACATGTGGGGGGTTATTCAGCGATTCATATCAGATATCAGTGTTACAGTGTCACTAACGCTAATTTAAAAAAAAAATGGTTTTGAAACAGCTAAATGCTACTTGTATTTATTAACCTAAAACATGCAAAAAAAAAAGCAAAAAAACATATAAACATTGGGTATTTCTGAACTCAGGACCTATAGTCGAATCTATTTAGCACGTTTTTTCATTAGCTTTTGAAGCTTAGTAAAATAATTTACAAAGAAAAGCCAGGAAAAGTGTTTATTTTTTTTAATTTTAACCATATTTTACTATTTTTTACACAATACAATAAATGATATGAACAAAATAATGTCATGAAAAGAAAGTCCTTCTTGTCCTGAAAAAAAACAATATATAATATGTGTGGGTACAGCAACTGACAAAGAAGAAAATTAAAGCTAAACACAAACACCTCAGAAGTGTTAAAAACAGCCTCGGTCACTAACGCACAACATTCCAAAAACAGTCTGGTCATGAAGGGGTTAAGAATTGCAGATGCAAGTGCGTAATCATAAGTTCATCTAATACTAACGTTCAAAATGTGTTAAACTTTTTTTTTCAAGTTCTGTTTGTATATTATCTCCATTGTGGATAAGTAATACAATTTTCACTTGCATTGAAATAATAACATTGGATACATCTTGCACCATGAGCCTAATTTTCAATTCATCAACATATTCTGAGGCTAGGTAGCAAACTTGGTTTTAAAGGGGTCTGATAGTTAATTAACTGATAATGGTAACTTTGTACCTGTACCCGGAGGTGTGGACAAATATGTTTAACATATTTGGGCAATTTAAATTTTTAAAACCTAGAATTGGTCAGATCCACAGGTGAAAGTCAAGCTGTTGGACTTAGAGAGCAATCTGTATTAAGTTTCTTGAACACATCATGTGGTAGTAGCTTAATGGAAGGATCCATGGCTACTGCACTGCTCATTTGTTTCAATCTAGTACAACCACCAGATCTACAAACACTACAACACTGGATCGTCATACAGATCTGATCGCTCTGTGCACACTGGCATACTGTAATCCCACTAAAAAAAGTGCCTCAGTCGCGAGTCATTTTCAGCCATGTCTGTCGAGGCCATCCCATAAGCCAATCACAGCACACCTGATGTTAATAGCTTTCAAAGCAAGTGCCTGCTTTTACAGCTATAATCTCTCTCTGCTCCACAGTGAGCAGGCCCCCTTGTCTCCCCAATCACCTACACCCACTCCGCCAGGAACTAATGCCAGGGAGTGTTTCACCCTATCACCCAAAGGTTGGGCCCTGAAGCTTGGCTGACCAGGAACTTAGATGATCCAAAGGTAGGGTACCCCAGAAACGGATTAGTATGTATAAAACAAAAAGGCAGAGGGGTTTCTTTAAACTGGAGAAAAAATCAGATTAGGGTATAACCCACAGCTAAAAATCAGATGATGACAACAGGGAATTTTAGGTAGTCAGGAATAGCCGAGAATCGGTACAGAGAGTCACAGGAAGCCAAGGTCAAAACACAAAGTGGGTAGTCACAGGAATCCAGATTCGGTCGTAGTCTCCAAGAGGTTAGTCAGAATCAGAAAGAACACAAAAATACAGGAGCAATTCCAAAGACCACGCTATGGTTCAAGTGAGCAAAAACTCAGGCCATTTAAACATTGGCATCAAGTTAGCTCCACTTCCTGAAAGCCATCATCGATGTGCATTCAAAAGTGAATGTATGAGAGGCATCCATCTGGAGTTTGAGCAGGGAGAGAAGACCACGCTTCAGGTAGCCCTTGAGAGGCAGCTGCAAGCGGGTTCCCGGAAGGTGACATAGAAACATAGAATGTGTTGGCAGATAAGAACCATTTGGCCCATCTAGTCTGCCCAATTTTCTAAATAATTGTATTAGTTACAAGAAAAAAAGATGGAATAATGTATGAAACAGAACAGTATTACAAGTAGTGCTTAAATATGTACAGCCAATGTAATCACATGTAGAACAGCAGTTAACAGACTAGAAGAGAAACTGCTTTTAGGCATAAACCCTAACTTAGAGGAGACAAAGATCCATTAAAAGATTCCTCCTTCTATCAGTTTTTCACCAAACGGCTTTCTTTTTTCATTTTGTGATTTAATAAGCCACACATAATAGGATATTACATATCATTCCACTTGGATAATTCTTGTAAACATGATCTCTGGTTAGTAGTGTTAAGGTAATGCCAGCAGGGTGGGGGATGCAGATAAAAGGTGTAGTAAAGCGTTTCAAATTCAATCATTAAGTTTCAATGCACCCATCTGCTCATAGGAAATATAATTGAGGATTCAATTCAATGACCTTTAGGTGTCATTACAGCTTTTTTTCTGTACATAAAAAACAACTTTAAAAGAGTTGCTAATAAGGATTATGTGATAAATATCTTTTTTAACAGAGTTTTTTTTAAACACATCATTTAAAGCCTTTGATTGTCAGATTGCCATGCATTATATATATTTACATATTATATATTTGAAAATAACATTTTAATTATTTCACAGACAGTTAATTTTATATGCTAATATGATATAAAAATTGTGCAATTGTTTTTTTTCAATAAAATGTCATTATGTAACATAAATATATTTTTTAATAATGCCTGTTAAAATATTATTTAAATCATCAATGTTACTCCTAGATCATCCTGGGAGTGCCATCACACAATTAACACAACAAGTACCAAATCAGTATTTCAGTATGTTATAAATACAATATCTAGACAATATTTGTGAATTATTAAATAAATAAACCGTGCCAGTTTTGAAAATTTGTCTCCAAGCCAACCACATTTGCTTGGCACAGATGTTCTTTTACACAGGTGGAACTCTTCATACAAATCCCCTAGTGCTTTGCCAATGTGCGACACACAGGTAAACTGACATTTTAAATTACAGGGTTAGACATGGCAAATGAGAAATGTGTTGAGATAAGTGAGCGAGACGTAATGCTCTCTTACTGATGGTATGCTGTTTTGTTGTCTGAAATTCACACAGTGAAACGTGGTGCTATTTTTGGTACAGGAAAAAAAAACATATTTGTGCACCAGAATAAGGCTGAACATGTAATCCGATTTTCACATTTTATCAAACTGTTAGGGAGGGGGGATCAGGAGTGGGGGAAAAAAGAAATTATTGGCAGCATAACTCAATTAACAAGATTTTGTTCTCCGTTATTGACAAAGCATCACGGTTTATATAATCCAATGTACTAACTTAACAAGTAAACTGGAACAGGCTAGCTCTTTGAATTAGTTTTTTTGCCAGAACATCAAGGCAATAGGGATTTTAATCTTTAGAAACAATGCAAATATAATTACACTTGTAAGTATTGTATGTCTGTGTTTGTAAATCTTATTGACCGTGATGCAAAATGTTAACAGTTATGGGAAAATGTTAATAATGCATAAGAATTACATATATATATATATATATATATATATATATATATATATATATATACATACATTATATATAGGCAGTGTCAGGGCACATGCACTATTTAGTCCAATTCATTGGCTTCTATGATTTTCACTAGACGAGTTAACTATCACATGCACTATCATGTGGTACATGTGTAAGAACACATCTTTAAATGACACTTCCATTTAGTCCATGCACTACCACTATTTTTAAAACAATCAGTCTTGGTTTAAGGAGTGTCATAATAAAAAATATGGAACTGTTTAAACACACCATATACCTGGACTTGCCAAATATTTGAAGAATTTGGGAGCCCATGCGATTGATTTAGGAGCCAGCCTAGTTAGTTGTACTTCCGTTGAGTTCTATGTAAAACGTCTAAAACGCGTTACGAGCCAACAGTAGGGACTTTAGGAGCCGTGCCTCCCTGACTCCTGGGATTTGTCCAGCCCTGTCTTATTTCACCATTATGCAAGAAAACACTTGTTGATTAATTAGAATATTACTGCCATCATCCTACACTCTATTTTGATCTCTACAGTCAGCCAATGTATAGCACCTTTCATTGCCCAGAATAAACACAAAAAACAGTTTTCTGTGCATTCTGCCATTTTGTTCCTACATTCTGGAACTCTTTGTCTCAATCAGAGATGGAGATGCAATGTTTTTATAAGTTGTGTAATAAATTAGACATAATCTCACAGCACTTAGACAGTGGAGTCTATTCACTAAAATCAAAGACTGGAGAGTAAGATTAGAACCTTGGGCACATTCCACCCTCCCTCAGGATGCCTCATCTTGATCCAAAGCAAAATAGCAAAATGTTACCCAAGGCCCCTGGATAAGATAAATTGATTAATTAAAAAATAAATGAGCCCTACTTACCCACCCCCACCTGTGTGCACAAAGGATGTCCTGTAAACAAAATAAAACCTTAATTACATGCCCCACAATGACTAGCAATGCCCTTGCTCCTCATTTTCAGCCCCAGGACAGAGGCAGTGACAAGATGTGTGTGTTAAGGGCGGGCACTTACTTTTCAAATTACTTTTTATTTTAGCCCATATTATTGTACATTTCATTTTTTTTTCTTTACCCTGTGAGCATTTGCAACGAATTACAATTCCTAACCACAAGTGAACAATTTTAAAGCGAAATTATCAAGCCTAGGAAGGAAAATGTACTCAGCAATATTTCACAGGGTACTAAAGTACTAAGAGATGCAATTGTGTATTATTAATTGTATGTCTATTGGACTTTCTGTGTCCTTTCAAAAACCTAACTTTTATTTTATCATGAAGTAACATCCATTAAAAATAGTGTAGCCTTGTACATGATAAGAGAAAAGTTAAGTTGCAGAAAGTACTCAAAGTTCTGTAAACACGATAGACACTTGTATAATCCCCTAATTGAACGGTCCAGTAAGCCATTATTGACTATGGTACAATTATCTTTTTTTCCCTTTATCTTCGCGTCATTTGTTTGAGGCTTTCTACTCGGTGAGGAGCATGGAAACATCTTTCTCTCATGGAAACATCTTTCATCTTCTCTCTCTATCTTGCTTCTTCTACCTATTTAAATCGTTAGTGATTTTAACAGTTTTAGAAAAGTGTATCAAATCTACGTGTTACTGGATGATGCATTTTGATATAGCAATTCAACTGATCCGTTGCATGAATAACCACACATAGACATTGATTTACGTAATTAATAAACAGGTCTTATCTCTGCATCAGGTGTCCTTTTTATGAGTTTCTTATTATTATCCCAGTAAATAATTGTTTACAATAGACATTTTATAGCAGACTGAGGGACATTTTATCCCAATAGGTTAATGTAGGAAACCTTAATCTGCATGATACGATAAATAACAAATACAGAAATACATATACAAAAAAAAACCTGAAAACCAATAATAGAACATAAAAGTGTATAGAAGTACTGAAAAAAGTTTCAGTGATACTCCTACATAGAGCAAAAGTGACATTTAAGTTAAAATTCTGAACCATAGAAAATAGCACTTAACCGAGACAAGCAAGCATCAAGAGTTCCTGATTTGGCCCTGCCCCTAAACATCTCCCTTGTTGAGTATACCATTACATCTGTTAACAGTTAGCATAAAGGAATAAAAATCTGTTGTGCACAATTTCATCACTGTATTTTTTTTTTTTACATTATCTAGAAACTTTATTAAATCATTTAATTTCCTATATTATGCTATATGATATGAATAGTAAAATAGATGACATTACAAATGTTTCAGTTACTTATTTATACTTTTTCTGGACATTTTGCTTATCACAAGTTTACTTTTAGTGGTTGAAATTTACATAATCTTAATGGATTTTGAATAGGAATTCAAGCCCACATTTCTATTTATTATTACTTTGAATGTAAAGGAAAGCAATTCAGCCCTCCATCCAAATTCATTTTTATTTTTCATTTAATTGTTATTGTTACGTAGTAGTGAAATGATGAATAGTAGTGGAAGTTAAATAACATACATTAATACAAATTCTTTGCACAATCTCCAGGTTAAGAAACCACAATAAGAACTGTATAGACTCATATTATATTTAGTAAAACTGAAGCAATAACTACTATGTGGGAGAGAAAAAAGAACATAAAATACAAATAAGTGAGGAAGAAGAAAGGAAAGTCTTTAAATCAGAAGAGAGAAATATAGAAAAGATCTGAGGGGGAAGGTACCTCAAGAGAGAGGCTGCTGGCTGGGGCAGGAGTGCCTGGCATACAAAATGGGGGGCCAATGGCCACACTTTTGGTGGTCACAGGAAGTTAGAATTGAGTATATCCAGAGGGAGGGAGGTGAGGCACAGCATTGGCTAAGTCTGGGGGTCTGTGGGACAGCATTGGCTAAGTCAGGGGGGCAGCATTAGCTAAGTCTGGGGGCAGCATTGGCAGATGACTGTGGCTGCAGCATTGGCTAAGTCTGGGGGAAGATGGCTGTGTGGGGGGCAGCATGGAATAAGGCTGGGGAGAAGTGGGGGCAGCATTGAACAAGGCTGGGAGAGGTGGGGGGCAACATTCGCTAAGTCTGGGGATCGGATGGCTGTGTGGGGGGATGCATTGGTTACGTTTTTGGGGTAGGTGGCTTTGTGGGGAGATGCATTGGCTAAGTCTGGGGTCCAGCATTGGCTCAGTCTGGGAGGGGTAGCATTGGCTCAGTCTGGTGGGCAGATGGTTGTGTGGGGGGATGAAGTGGCTTAATCGGAGGGCAGATGGCTTGTGGGAGATGCATTGGCTAAGTCTGGGGGGGGGAGGGGACTATCAAATAAAAGAGACTTTTATATATTTTATCAGACTTTTTATTTTTTCCCTAAATGAATATCCAAAGTTTGGGGGGGTCGTCTAAAAATCAGGGTCGTCTTATATTCAAGCAAATACGGTTTGTGTAAGCAAAATTTTCAAGCAATGCATAAATTAGGAGAAAAATAGTTTCAACCCCTTCATTACCAGACTATTTTTAAATATGTCAGTGGAGTCTATTGTTTATGACATCCCCTCTGGCTTGATATGTAAAAGAACTAGAGTCTATTGTTTATGACATCCCCTCTGGCTTGATATATAAAAAAAACTGGAGTGTATTGTTTATGACATCCCCTGTTGTATAGATTTTGATAATTTATATTCTCTACATTTACACACACGCATACACACACACATACACACACACACACATATAATTGTTCTCAAATTAATGTGGCCCGACTCTTCTGGAACACCAGGGTCACATTAACTCTCAGCATTGTGTCTCAAAAGTCCCAGCAGAATTGTCAGGCAGCATCAGAGGCAGTCTGTGCACACCACGGCAGTAGTGTATCTACCGCGAGGCAAACAAGGCGCTCGCCTAGGGTGGCGCCTTGTTTAGGGCGGCACTTTCCCAGAGGTTGTTAAAGCACTCTGGTGCTTTAAACCCTTCTGGTGCGGCAAAGATTTTTACTTTCTTCTCCGTTGTGGGAGTATGAGCTTGATGTGAGTCTGAATGTTATGTGTGATGTGGGGTCATGTAATGGAGGTGATGGGGCATGTCATAGGTGTGTAACGTGGGTGTGCAGCTTGGGTAGGGGGGTGCCCGGATTTTGTCTGCCTAGGGCAGCACAAAATCAAGATACACCACTGCACCACGGTAGACTGTGGGTGGCTTGGCAGTCCTGGGGGCATATTGGCAAGTCTTGGGATGTACTGGCAAGTCTGGGGGCAGATTGGCAAGTCTGGGGGCAGATTGGAAAGTCTGGGAATGCACTGGAAAGCCAGGGGGCAGTTTGGCAAATAGAAGGAAAGAAAAAAAATGAAATTATTATTTTTCAGTCATGATTGAATACGTTTTTTTCAATCATAGTTGATTCTAAGTTTATGCTATCAGAAAAAATATATTATGTTTTCCGTATGAACTTTATGTTAAAAATGAGAAAGAAAGATATTAATAATGATAAAATATATATGTAGGGGTTGTAAACGCCATATCATTTCAAGGGTTCTGCAAGCGTAAAAAAGTTGAGAAACACCGATCTAGTCCTACGTGCTTTCATTTGATTCCTATATCTATAAATAATATACTTTATTATAAATAATATACTCTTCAAATGTGCTTTAATATGCATGGTTTTCCCTTTTATGAACAAGAAAATAAAGACGTTATGCTATTGGGCTAGTATAATGACTCAATGCCACGTTGCTGGTATACAGGTATTTCCAGGTTGTTTTTTATTCCCAGTCCCGCTCTGCTTATATCTGTGACATAATACAGCCCTCATACTTTTGCATTGCTCCTTTTAGATTAAATTGGATCACTACATGGATCAGGCATTCATTTGCACAGCATCCCTTTCCTCCCGTGATAATTTAGGGCACAAAACCTTGATGATAATAAATTCAAGAAATTAATGAAGCAGTAATAAATGCTTTGCCCTTTCAGCTTTGTGATATACAATTTAAACACAGGAGGAAATGTGTATTTTCTCATAGCGGATAACACAAGGGATGTGCATTTCAGTACATGGACTAGTGAAGATAATTTTTGTCACTGGTATTGATATGACCAATACATCTAAGAGCATTTAGTTATGTAGTTTGCAATAACATGTATTAGAGAATAGACTAGCAACACAGGTCTTGTAATTATTTCACTACTTTACATATAAACAACCTTTATGGTAAAGCAAAAAAATTTAAGAGTTGGCAATATTTTTTGTATTGGTTACATGTATAACCATTACATGTTTTAACCATTTAACACAAAAAGTTGATATATATGTGCAAAACTATTTGTGCTCTTTCCAACTTTTCCAATGTACTAAACATTTACCACTCAGGTGGTAAATATGAGCAACATGTGAATAAAAACAGGCATGCTTATGAATATTTTGCATGCCGTTTTTTTATTATCACTGCTAAAGAATGATGGAATTGTCTCACAGAATAATAATTATTTTTCAAACAAATGTGTATATGTCTTTAGACAAAATTACAATACAGTAGCACACTAGATACAATTACATAGAAGATGCGCAAAACATGAAAGAAAATATATTGTAAGTGACACCATTAAATACCCTTCACCTATCACCTTTCTAAAGATTAAAAAGGTTAAAGATGAAAAAATAAATTAAAGTAGATGAGAAATAGTGTAATTTTTTTTAAGATTAGCCATTTATGTAAACACTCACTGTGCAACATTAAACATTACCTTAGGCTTTCTGCTTCATTAATTAAATGCTCTCTCAATGGTGCTTAAGTGTTTTGCAAAAGAAAAAGATTTTTTTCTGAGGTATCATGGCGTGAAAATAAATGATGCACAGAACAGTCAATGCTCTGTCGTTATGTCAGCAATAAGGGTCAAAGACACCCTGTGGGTGCCAGACACTTATGCTACAGATTATTTTGTGCTGTACTACAGGGAACGGTAACTAGATTTCCCTTGTAATTAGGAAAATTTAAAGGAACACTAAACCTTACTTTTCACTTGTGCTTCTAATATTCTTCTATTGTGAGGATGAACTGGCGTGTACTTTTGATAGGAGCACCTAGTTGATTGGCAAAATTAGATTTTTGGTACCGTCTAAATTATTAATTTTTTATTGTTTTTCACTTCTGAAAAATATTATGATATATGCCAAGGGCTTCCAACATGCAGCCTGCGGGCCAAATGTGGCCCGCCGGCCAGAGAGGTGCGGCCCACCTGAAAGTGCCAGTGGTAACCGCACCTCTGAGCTGCTCCAACAAAGTGTGCACCGGGATGTCACTGACACCCGTTGCTCCCAACAGAGTCAGAGCTCGAGGGGGCGGAGCTTTCTCTTGACACACAGGGAAGAAAGCTCCACCCTCTCACACTCTGACCGTGTTGGAGCACTGAATGTCCGTGACATCCCGGTGCTCAAATGGAACAATCCCCCTCCCTGCAGATAAAAGGTAAACGAGCAGAGAGGGGGAACAAACAAAACAATGTGTTCACAATCACTGTCACATTACTGTGATGTGTGTGTGTGTGTGTGTGTGTTTGTGTGTGTATATATATATATATATATATATATATATATATATATATATATATATATACATTATATTATATTATATTCCCCCAATGTACTAGCACTCTGCCTGTTAGTCAAATCATAATAATGTGCCCGGGTGTAGATCACGTCTTCATACAGTCAAATCCAAAATTAGTGGGAATGCACATGGCGGGACTCAATTCAGGTATAAAAAACGTAGAATTTTATTCAATTAGCATAGCGAAGTTTCAGGCAGAGATCTGCCCTTTGTCAAGCACTACACGATGGTGTAGATACCTGAATTGAGTCCCGCCATGTGCATTCCCACTAATTTTGCATTTGGCTAAAATATATATATACATTTTCTTTGAATGAAACATGAATGCGGCCCATGCACCAATAGATTTACAGTGAAGTGGCCCACTGCAAAACAAACGTGGACACCCCTGATATATGCAAAGGAAATTCAGTTTATCCTAATTGGGAGGATCGTTTCTGTGTATTATTTGGAGGATAATAAGCATTAGTTATATGTTTTAGAAAGCACACTGTTAAATAATGTTAAGTAGTAGGACCATTGCATGTTTTTGGTTTCACTTGCAATCTGTGATTATTATCATTATTATATTGTTTGCCTGATCGTGCAGTACTAACTATTAATATCATAAGAATTAATTGAAAAATAGGAACTTATGTATATTAAGCCTATTATAGGCTTGCCTTCAAGTCAGGTTAAAATACAAAAATTAAACCAAAGGATTCACAAAGATGATATCAAAACCATTTTTCTTAATGTTTGATACGGTTTGGTTAGCTTCTTCATTTTTTATTATATTGTGTATTGTATAATGGAGAGAGCGAGAGAGCGATCACTGCCAAATTCTTAGCAAGTGATGTACTGATATTAATAAAAATGTGCAACATTAAATAATTCACTTCTTTATTATGCAGTGATCAGGTAATGGTTTTCCCTTCCCGCAAATATTCAATTATAATAACCAACTAATGAAAACACATAAACAATGCCTTTTTTTCCATGTCTGATAAGGGGAAGGAGGCTTAATGTTTATTTTAACAGGTAATTTGTGCAGTAGATTCATTTAATTCTCCCAAATGTATGCTTGTGTTCTAGAATTTTTCAATTTAATTAAAATGTACAAATATGAAGATGAATAGAATATTAGGATTATTAATCATTTATTCAGCTGCTGTGTAGAATATTTGTCCAGTGTGCAGCTATAGATTTATTTTTATTATTTCTCTCCTTTACAGACAGACAATTTCCCTACAGAGCCCAATTACATGGGCAGCAGACAGCAGTTTGTTCAAAGGTAAGCCATTTTAAATAATATTCTGTACATTATCATTTGAGCGGTACAGCGGCAAATAATCATTTCTCATCACCAACTACTTCAATTGGATTCATTTTTTTTTTTTAATGTATCAGTAGCTCAACCTTTAAGGACCCAGAACGAGCCAGCCTAAGGGACAGTGGCCATGGAGATAGTGATCAAGCTGATAGTGATCAAGATACTAACAAAGGTTCCTGCTGTGATATGTCTGTAAGGGAAGCCCTTAAGATGAAAACTACTACAGCTAAGTGCCAGTCACTGGAGCAAGGTGAGCAACACCTACAACATCATATAAAGTCAATTCAACAGCAGATTATATTTTAACATTTATATTTTGGGTGTAAGATTTCATTGATGATCTTTAATGCCAGCATATGCTCAATATCTTTCAGCATAAACATTAAATTAAAGTTCAATAACCATGTGTAGGTCAATGGATAAAAAAATCAAAAAATCAGAGAAAACAAATCAATGTTACTGAGAACGTGAACTGTTTGACTGTGGCACTGGAGTATTCTGAATCCTCAGTACTTTCTTTTGGATATTAATACTAAATATTAATACTAAATGTATGTTGCAAGAATCACTTTAATAAGCATTATATATCACTTGGAGGGTGACTTTTCATTCAGTGTGGTACACTTGAAGTTGTGTTCACTTAACAGTTCACTTTCGGTGACTACTCCCCCCCCCCCCCCCCCCCCCCCCTTTCCTTCCTTTCTGGTTTAAATATATGTTAATCCCTTATTACAGCTGAAAAAGAATTAAACATTTGTGGTAATTTTTATACAACTAAAAAATTAATAAAAATACAATTTGCAGAAAAATTAGTCAATGTTACTTGTCCTTAGCCGATGACTAATGTGTCTGTGTAACCATGACATTTAGTGTTGCTCTTTCATCAATACTGTAGTTTTAAACTATTGATGACAAATATGAGATGCACACTGAATAATTATACGCTGCTATGCAGTTTGTTACATTTCCTTTTCTTGATGTTAACCCATGGTATCATTTTAAGGAGTTGACAACATTCTTCAGAGCAGAAGGAAGAGTGATTTTGTTGATTTTGAGAATGCACAGTCAAGTTTAGAAGTTAGCTGAACATGCCATACTACAACATCCTTATTGTAGTTTTCAGCTATTGTATTAATGTATGCATAAATAACACAAAGCAGCAACTTTAGGAATGGTGTCATTTCAGTTGTCCAGTGTGAGGAATGATGGGAATGATGGGAATAATGGTTTTGGTACTATGATACTGTTACTCTCCTAAATAGTATATTGTTGTTCTCAAAGAGCTACTACTACTCAGTTATGTACCACTGGTAAAGAACATCATTGAGCAGACTAGATGGGCCGATTGGTTGTTATCTGCTGATACATTCTATGTTTCTATGCCACAACTCTCCACTATATTAATTATCACTGGCAGTAGAATAAGATGTGGAACATTATATCCAATTTTCCCTCTAAATTAGCATTTTGGGGTTAAAAATTGTTGGTTGACCAAACCATGGCAGATAGGTATGAACATTTGAAGGGAGGGATGATTTGTAAGACAATAATGTCCAACATTTTATTGAGGGCTACATAACATCAGGACACATATTTTATGAAGTTATATGTAGGCATGATATTGGTATAAAATCTGAAATTTGTATTTGGCTGGTAGTCCTCCAGTTTAAAAAACTATTCTAGGGTGGAAGCTGTTATTGAATTTGTTTAATGGGTGCTACCAAATATGCTCCAGGATCAATGATACACCTGCGACGTTTGGAAACCTGGAAGCCCCAGATTTATATCTTATATCTGTCTTATAAGCCTTGTCTGGTGACATTTTGTCATCAAACTGATACACCACACCTTGGTTTACATATCACAGGTGTGATCCCTGATTATAATAAAATAGTCTAAATGATGAGTAAGTATGAGTATTGATTGTTAGTAATGGTATTAGTGCTAGATGACGAACAGGAGTTAAAGGCTTCATGTAATGACCCTAGAAGACCAAATGATGGTACTCCAGAGATATTGTATAGAAACAGGGTTGGAGCAGGAATGGGGACAAATTAAGGTAGGATCAATGCACCCATGCCAGATTCAGGGACCAAATGTAGTCTGGAATAGAGAACAAGTAACCAGAAGACACGTCGCCAGTTACTGGGGATAGTAAAGGAACAGGCACTAGGGAAATGGCAATCACACTACTGAGCACTAAGTTTGGCCTTCCTGAATAGGGACATTGGCATTACATTTGTGCATCATTGCATGCTGCGGGATCATCTGGTTGCATTATAACTAATGAAACACATTACAACCTTTTAAAATGGCTGGCCACAAATGACTTGAGAGTGTGAACGAAATACTGAGATATGCCTACATAAAGACGGTACTTGCATTTAAAAACACAATGTAGTATTTGCCTTTTATAGTGTCCATCTCCCTCTAAGCTCTTTCTTTGTGCCGTTATTTCTGTCAGAATATATTTTGTCACAGTACTTTTCTGGCCAATGCAATTCTAAATATCTCTTGTCTCAAATTTTACACAAATGAGCTGTGAGGTTAAAGACCAATTTCTTTAAGGACAGCTGTCAACACTAAATAAACTTCTTCAGCATTTTTAAATAGAAATGCTTTAACCCCTTTCCGACAATTGGCGTGACTGGCATGTCACACAAAAACATGGCACGTCATGCGGTTATTCCTAATCCAAAGCCTATGCGTTGATGGTGTTGCTATGATACCTTGACATTGAGGCATCATGTTGTGATCACCCCATGCAGTGCTTGTGGGCAACATATTGTATGGTTGTATATCTCCTTCACCCATCTCACCAAAGATGTCCATCCTTTTATTGCGATCTAAAGTGTTTCTATTTAAAATGCCTACATTTGATGCAATTTTTCAAGTATACCATATAATTTAATGGTATGCTGACAGTTGTCCTTTAGTGGTATTATGTAAAAATAAATAAATAAGTAATTTAACTGTAAACTATCTGTGCTATTCTAAAGATGGTTATGCATCCTACTGAGAAAAATAGCAACAATACATCCATCTTTAACTATAGCTCTAATTCCTTCAGACATGGAGTGTCTGCTAGTTACTGCTAGTTTGCAGTATGTCTGAAAATAAAATGTAAATGCATTTTCTCAGAAATGACTAGTCTACCTCTAAGTCATTATTCAATAGATATAATGCCATTTGTAACATGAACAAAGGGAAATATTCACATAGTATTCAAGATGGGCCATTTCAAAATTCACTGGTCAATAGTTTTCTTAACTTTATATCAATCGGAAAACAAATCTCTTTAATGACTGTTTATAAATGAGCAGGTCATTGAAATAAAGCAGACACCTGGATGGGAGCAATGTTTTATTGCATCACCAGCACAGTACATTAACCTGCAAACGTGTTGCATACACGTGTTGGATTTTTTTCCCCGTTTTCTGTTTTGAAAACTGCAGAATTGTGCTGTTCGGAATAATTAAAATGCTGCAATGTAATTTTGTATATCTTGAGAGGTGACCTTGTGCAAGACCTTGCTTTCCGAGTAATAAATGCCAGAAAGATTATTATTTTCTGACCTTTTACCATAGTGGTTCTCTGTTTATAATTGGACATTGATCTGTATAAATATGTTGTGGCCTTTTTATAGAAGACATTTCACACTAGAGTTCCCCTTTTTAATTTAAAGCAGCAGCTTATTCTCCCCTACGTAAATGAAATACTCCTTAAAAATGCTTTCTTCATTGAAATGGAATGGGGAACATTACGGCTATTATTGTGCCGCAGATTCAGAAACCTGCATAAATAGATTGTGATTTTCTTACTTTAAACCTGCAAAAAGGTTTTTTCACCATAATCAAATCTAGTCCCTCTCACTGGGAAATTAAACAGTTTAAAAGCATCTGGTAGAATCATTAATACAAGTTTTGCACTGATTATAGTGCATTTGACTGATTCAGTTTTAGCTTTGTTTCTAACATTTTTTATTAATAACAGTAATATGTACGTTTTACTATAAATTACCATAAAGAATAAGTGGTGATTTATTATAATGCATCCAAATAAAGGACAGACCATACTAGCCATACCCATTTGTTTTGTGATTTTTCCTCCTCTGCGTGGCCTACATTTGGTCATAATTCACATGGACTTGTCTTAAACAAATATCCAAGCCAGTGCATACTCCAAAGATATTTACAGCTATATGAGGCCATACTGTTCAAAAGAAGCACATATACAAATAGTCATAAACACCAGTAAATTAAACTTTATTTATTTAGAAATAGTTTTATTAAGAAAATACATTGAGATTTCTCTCGTTTTCAAGTAGTTCCTGGGGACGAAGTCCGAAACGGTATTACACATTTGACAGTAGATTAAAAAATGCATACATACATACATATATTTATACAAGTAGAGAAGAGAACATAAATGGTAAATTATTATTTAAACTAAGAGAAAGCAACAACATGTACAGTGTGTGTATATATATATATATATATAAGTTTGTAAACTAATAACAGGTACATTCTGTTTTTAGAATTTGAGACACACTCATTGTCTATGATTTTAGAGTATACGATGAAACACTAGAATCAAGTGAATAGTGAACTTACAATTGCTGTACAAAAGGGGAAATTTAGGTGGGATTTCCAGCAAAGGCAAAGTATGCTTCACTATTTTCCAATTTTCTTTTCTGAGATAATTTGATGATATATTACTATACTCTAGTAATTAATATAGTTGAATGACCATCTTTAATCTTCGTTCTTAATTCTGGCAGGTAAACCGGACCCACCCGACCAGCTTTCCTGAACAAATTTCAATAATCTACCAAGTGGTCATAATTGACAGCCATTCCATGATATCATTGCAACATATGTACAATTCACTGAGTTTATGAAACAAAAAATGCTTATTATATTTCACTAAGAGCAAACACATTTCCTATGTGTTCACCATCTCAAGGAAGTTAATTGTGCCCATAAGAATAAGCAATTTCGAAATGTTTTTATAATCTCTCCAGGCTATATTCTCTTGAGGACCTGAGCACTTTATTCCATAAACCTCGTTAGGTGCCAAGATTTTAACGGCTCATAAAAGTTCAACTACTTTATCATTTCTTCTAATTTTTGAGTGGGTGACTCTCGGATTAGCTGCCAAACAAATATAAAGTAATACATAATCTGTGACTGCATCAGGACTCGGATACCCGTTTCACTGTTTTTTGACATCAAGGAAGTTCATTTTGGTCATAATAATAAAAAGCATCCAAAGATTTTCAGAAAATGCAAATACTATTTTCCTTTTCTTTTCTCTCCTTTACATTGTTTTTTGAGGTTCCTGAGTAAGATGACTGCTTACAAACCTTCATTTTTCAATTTGTAAGTCATTTTAAACAAAAAAAACAAGAATAATGTCTAAGGCAACATCAAATTTATCTTTTTCATATACCAACAAATACAAAAACTATAATATGTATTTTTTCTCAAAGTTGATCCATTGCTCCTTTTTTAGGTTCTGTGGTAAGTACCACCAGCAGTCCAGGTGTTTTATACCAAGCACTTCCTCTACTAGTGTAGACACTTTTTTCATAGCTGGTAATCTGCCTCCAGAGTTAGTGATAGGTCAGGGAAAGCTATATTGAACTTCGTGCTACACCTACAATTCCTTTGTCAGCCAATCTCACAGAAACCGTAACATATTGTAAACCTTGGTCTTAAATGAAGGATCATATTCATACTAGATGCTATTGGACCAACTTCACTATGATAACTCAAAAATTCAAGATCTGTTAAGAAGAAGCTCAGTTCTAGTAGAACTCTTCATCCTTTTTATTGGCCTACCAGTGGGCAAAACAATACATCAGTAGGAAAACCTAACCCATGTATCCTTCACCATTTTTAACTCTGCATTTTTTATCTCTGAAACTGTAATTAAAGGGCATCAGTAAGAGGATATAAGTTGGTACCAGTAACACAAATAGCTACACATGTAACGTAGAATACATTCTGTAACCTGTTGTGAATCAGTTTATATTTATATCACTCTGATTATGCCCAAGTCAATTAATTATGCACAGCTGTCAAACATCCAAATTTGAACGGACAGCACCCAAAATGAACAGGCTATGCTGGGAAATCTGGGAACTATCATAGGATACATCTAGATTTTAGAATATTTTTTTAAATTGTTACAAAATATATTTTGTCACATATACTTTACTATTTACCATTTGTAAGATACATTATAACGATAATACATAAAAAATTGCATCAAACTAGTGTCACTATTTTAATTGTTGCCGTTTTGGAACTAACCCTCCCACAAGAGTTTTCTATTCTAATGCCAACATATACCAATTAACTCAAAATTATAAAGTGAGATTACACCCTTTAAAACATCTTTCAATCAGTTATGTGTGATTAAAAGTATTTTGAATGATGCTTCTATTTAGCATTGTTAAGAATCTATTTGGAATGCTTCTGGAATTCAAACAGTGACCTTTAGGCTGCCATGTCACCTAGAGGGTTCTCTGCAGCCTGACAGCACTGATTAGTGCATGATCATCTCCTTTTCTCTGTAATTGGGTGTCATGTGATTGATGTGGACACACACCAACCAGAGAGAGCAATAGAAGTCAGAGAGATTATTGTCTTATGAAAAGACTAGAATAGAATACAAATAGTCATCATTTAAATTAGACTATCAATGAGACCGACATGGCCTTCTACCTGAAAAAATATGAGGATTTACTCCCTTGTTAATCAGTTCCCTGTTTAACTGTGTACATAGGTGGCAGTCAAGCTGGGGCAGGACCTCAAAAAATGGGACTATTGGCAACTATAGTAATGCACACTGTACATTTACAGAATGTAGTTACTAAACAAGAAATTAAATGCCGGTTTACTTTGGACACAAGTCTGCACCCAGAGATAATCTGTGATCAGTTACATGGTAATTGCTAGTTATAACTGGAGTCCAAAGAGTTATCTATTACACTAAGTCAGGGGTTTAGAACTCTAAACCACAAGGGATAAAACACAGTAGGGTTCAGGTTAACATTTGCCATATTGTTTATTGATAAACAATGTTGATTACTAGTTAATTAGAGAAGTCCTAAAACTATGGCAGGTTTATTATCCTCTAGGATATATTTTGATACCCCTATTCTATTTCTATGGCTTGCATGTGGGGAACATAAAGGATAATTAATGATATATATTTTTTAATTATGCATTCCTTTATCAAAACGAACATGTAGCCACACATGAAGGAAGAGATAGCCCGTTTATTCTAAAACACAATGCTATTTTAATGACAATGTACTCTTAAGACTAAGGAACAGATAATTATTCCTTTAGCAAAACTATTCTAATGGAAATCGGAGATTAGATGTAATAATTCCATTATCTCTTCAACTGCATGACCTTTACACCACATAAAAAACCTCATTTAATTCCATTCATGGAGTGAACATAAAACCCGTTTATATTGCATTCCTCAAAATCCCAGTGGAAATAAGTTTAAAAGAATAAAGCTTGGTTCATCCTTTCAAGTGTCCCTAATTTTATTGGATAAAAAAAAACAACCAATAATTGAGAACACCAGGGTATCATTTAAAAGGTTTACTGCAAGTCAGTCTAATTTTTAACACACATTTTATTGACTGTTCTTTGTTTGCACTTGAAGATACTGTAAGATGCAGGTGTTTAGCATAGCAATGTTTTGTTTTGTACTGCTGTAATAAAAGCAAGGCGAAGACTGCTGCTCGATAAGTCAAAGAGTGTTTGTGTCAGCATCATTATCTAAGGCTAACAGTTGGTGTCTTAGATACTACTTTTAAATTGAAATGAAAGCGAGGGCACTAAGAGATCATTTCCTTAAGATGCAGGACATCATCAAAAGTGCAGTACACAGAACTAACAGACCCTTGGGGATGCTGAGAGCATTTTGTTTATGTACCTGTCACTGGCTCGCATAGTTCCAGGATAAATTGGACTAATAATGTGAATGATTCGTTAAAATCTAGGGAGAAAATGAAAACAAATAAAAAATATATAAACTGCTGTTCGCACCAACCGAAAAGCCGATATTGCTCTGTTGTGTTATTTTTCATTTTTTCTTATTATTTATTTCTACAAAATACAGTCTGATTTATGGATGAAAGGATATCGCTAAAATATACATTTCATGCCATATTGTGAAAATGTGAAAGTAATTCATGGGTAAATACACATAAGTTATCCATTATTCATAGCTTATCAGCTTTAAAGGGAGGTATTATATTTAAATAATTCACATAAAATAATAATTCTTACATAACCATGGCTGGAGACAATAAGGCTCCCTTATTACACTGGAGCTATTTAAAGGCCCCTATGTCATCAATGACCATTGTCTCAGCTGTATTGAATTGTGATTGGTGTCGGTTTTGGCAACACAGTCACAATGCTGTCTTCAACAGAGACTTTAATTATATATTTCCAGAAGCACTCATTTATTTAATGGTTAGCTGACAGGAGACAAACAATTTATTTGCTGTTTACTCACAACAGATGGCTTAAGAGTGGAGACTTTTATCAACTATTTATGTGGGGTTCAGATATATTAATTTTTGATGCTAAATGAAGCATGCTGTTTTAGTCATAAACCTGTATTAACTTATGGTCCTGAGGAAGATACACGATCAGCCATAACATTATGACCACCTGCCTATTATTGTGTAGTTTCCCTTTTGACACCAAAACAGCCCTGACCCGTCGAGGCATGGACTATACACCTCTGAATGTGTGCTGTGATATCTGGCACCAAGTCTTTAGCAGCAGATCCTTTAAGTACTGTAAGCTGCGAGGTTGGGCCTCCATGGATCTGACTTGTTTGTCCAGCACATCCCACGGATGCTCGATTTAGATTGAGATCTGGGGAATTTGGAGGCCAAGTCAACACCGTGAACTCGTTGTGTTTCTCAAACCATACCTAAACCATTTTTGCTTTGTGGCAGGGTACATTATGCTGCTTAAAAAGTGATCAATAAATCCACGAAATAAGAATTAGTATCTTGTCCTAATATAACTATATCTGAAAATATATTAGGAATTACAACTTTAAGGTCCAATTGTCTACCATGAAATTAGTAGCACAATTGTGATTATTGGTAATTCTATATTTTTTGAGTTTAGTGAACATAGTGAGGGAAGCCCCATAACCTCAAATAAAAGGAGGGATGCATTGATATATAATTTTAACCTCAACTAAATTGGTAACCCCTCTGCTATTATCATAAAGGGAGATTGAAATGTATATTGTGATAACTTCAAGAGTATTCCTTTTTTTATCAAAACATTTCCCCATTGCCTAATACTTAGTGATTTTTTCATTATATAAGCATGATCAAAAAATAGGTTTAATAACTTGTATGCAACATATTCTCAGTAACATGAATTGTTTTGCTCTCTCACTGTTTTCACAAAAATCTTGCATAAAAATCTATAAATGCAATCGATAGTACAGCCTAAACAAAATGTGGCACATAATCATGTGTAGCAAATTGTTGAAAAGAACATTTTAATTAGCACATTTACACCCTCTTTAAATTATTACGACTGTATGTGCCACCTATGCATATGTTAACTACAAAATTAATTTGTATTTTTTTTTCCCTTTGTTAATGCAATTTAGGGAACATTGGCACTCTACAACACTAGCGTTTGCAATTAAATATTTATGCCATTTTTTTAAACTATTATTAGTTATGCATTAAAGCCCCCCATGTGACTAGGATAATCATTTCATTTTAATGTATGTGTTTAGTATATTATTCTGGCTACCTTTTAGTGGATGTTCAGAATAAAGAAAGTGCTAATAAGCTGCCATTAGCAAGGTGTGACAAACTGGAGTAGCTATAAAATATATTGTTTTGCCTGGATATGTGACTGATGTTAGTGTATGAAAGGGGAACATAGAAGCCAACGGATACACAATTTATGCAAATAAACATAACGTGCATCATGGTGATATCATGAGGCCCCCATTCCTAATGAACATTATAATTAATTTGATTCTTCTTAGATGTAGTACTTAATTTACATATATGATGCAGGTTTTGTTATATTTCAGAGCCAGCAAAATTCAAATCCTTTCATTTAAAATTTGAACCATACTTGCTTGTCATTCTGCTACCATGGTATAGAGGCCATCTATTATGGTCTTCATTTACACTATGAGAAATATTTATGCATAATCTTGCATCAAATCGATAACATATACGTGTGGAGAGTAGTCCTCAGGTTGTGTAGCTTTTTTAGTAAAGAGAACCCTGTGCCACGTATTAAAATGAGGTTTCTTGTAATAATGTGGTGCTCCCATGGAGCCATCGGGGCACCGGATCTCGGTTTCACGTCTGCGTTATAGTGAGTGAGGTCTTGGGACTCACATAACGGCCCCTATGTTATAGGAGGGCCCACCTGTATCAATATTAGCAAACTGATAAAAGCATATAATGTGCCATCATGGCTATAAAGTAGACAACAATGGACTGCATGTTAACTGGGGGCTGCAAGTTAATATATGTATATCGATTTATTTGGCTTCTACTCTCATTGTCATGATACGGGAGTTGACTGTTTTAGTATTATTAGTATCATCCAGAACTAAAGAAACAATGATGTATTTTTTTACAGTTACATTAACATGACTGTGGATGGCTAATGGGTTACATGTTTTAAAATCAAGACTTCCACCTGGGTCACATTCCCAGGTTAGGTGGTATAAACACACATTATGTGCAGAATCAGTTGTACAGGCTTAAAACTCTTATCTTAAACAACATTATAGAGTAAAGCTTATTTTCAGTGGGATCATTCCTACTTCCTAACTCCAAAAGTGTCTTTTAAAATCGTATGTGAGACACGGTTTTTTTTTTACTCAAGTGAGTTCTGGAAGCGACGTCCTTGTAAAGCAACCATTGATTTCAGATGTTCTTCCATTGACTTCTGCCACAATGTTTAAGCTGGATGTGTTGAGGTTTGCTTTTTTAGTAATATCCCAGTTATGTGATAACATAGGCAATATAATAATATTTGTATAGCTGAGCTTAGATTAAGAAAATATATTACACCCAATGCATTGGGTGAAATAAATATTATAACAGAAACATAATCAAAGATTTATAGATTTGTTTTGGAAATCCAAAGTAACACAAAGAAAATAAAAACAGAAACAAGTTAAAGGGTTATGTGGGATATTCACTAAATGTGAATTGACAAGTTAACTGCAAACATAAGGCAATTGCTCTTATCATAGAACATGTATGTTGATATTTGACTAACCCTCTCATATCTTAAGATTCTGAGTGGCATCTATGATAACTATGTTGCAGTAAACGACACAGATTGCTTTGAGCTTGTTCAGTTATTGTGTTTGAATGTTTCATTCTAATTATTAATAGAATAATGTTGAGGAATAAAACTTTTTGTACTGGTGCGCACAAAGCAAAAGAAATGCTACTGAACCATTTCCTGTCCATAGGACGTTCGATGATGTCCTAAAATACAGGGCTCAACTGCCTATAAGTGACATAGAATGTCTTGTGTTTTACTGCTCATTGCAGCCCCCACCAATGAGCTGTATAGTGGATTCCTGAGTAGGTATCAAGGGGTTTACTGAGCAGTGCTGGGCTTTTCTGAATTGGATCAAGAGAGCATAAGGTTTGTGCCACAGAGAATGTGAAGAAAAATGTAATTTCGTGAGACTTGTCAGCAGGAGAGACTTCCATGTGGGTCAGTCTTGAGAAGTGTCAAACTGCAGTCCTCCAAACTGTATCACCGATACTCCCCTGCCAGCCTCTTAGCTGACAAAGTGTTTGGGCTGTAGGCCACAAGCAGCTAGAGGTCCAGTTTGACACCATGAGCTTGATGGTTCTAATAAACCCATCTGAACCTTTTTAAGTACATTTTGGAAATGTTCAATGGTGGTGAGGCTTAATGAACAGGTTTAAGATGTTATGATTTGTATAAATCCTGTGATATGGAGATGTCTTTTTATATGGACAATGCCAAATGTCCCTATCACTGCCGAGCAGAGAGCACTCTGTTTTCTTTACCCTTTCAGATCCCTGCTGTAAAACGATGGAACGATGTAATGCAAAGTCTGTATGCAAGACTGTATGCACAGGTAAGAAACAATTTAACCATTTTATTTTACAGAAAAATGGAAAAAAAACTACTGAGAATTATACTCAAATGTGAAAATAGGAACATTTTACTCAGAGGGGAAAAAAATTAGGTCAGGGTGACCAGATGTTCCTTGTCTCCACTTTCTCCAGATAAATGTGTCCCCGAAAATGCCCCAGGCCACTTGCCCAAACAGTTCCAGTTAAAACCCAGTGCCAGCTTACCAATGGAAGCAGTATGCTGTGCTTTCAGAAGGGATAGTTGAAAGTAATGTAAAAATGTACATATTACGTTTACTCCATAAACACCAAAAAACAAATATGGTTCCTGCATTATATGTGGTAAATATACTCATAAAAATTTTTTTTTTTTACTCTTGCTCAGTAAAAAACAAACAAAAAAAACTGTTCTTTATTAATTTTTAATGATATGATTACCTTATGCCAGGTTTTTATTCCACAAAACCTATGAAATGATGTGTGAGAAACCTTCCATAAACAAAACCATTTACCTTGTGCAAGAACTCACCTATTTTCCCTTCTAGAAAAAAAGATTTTAGACATTACCCCCTAGATAATTTTTCATGAATCTTTCATACAGTTTTAAAAAACGTCATTTATGGTCACCTTTGCAATTTGGTTTAAATCGTATAAAGATACGCAAAATATGCATTTTGTTTCAAATAGGGCATAATAATGCCAATATTTTTCTTTTTAGTACTTTTTCTAGCATATAGAATTGTATAGTATTGTATGTTTTCCATTAATCAAATGTTTAATTTAAATGAATGATCATTATATCAAGAAAAAGTGTAAAATGATGATGTACTATAGTACATATTCTTTTGTAATGCATATAACTATGATCGTGGCTTGCTAGCTTAAGAAAATTATATTATCATTTGTAGCATGACCCATTTAATTCCCATAGCTGCTGGAAGCCACTATTTAAAATAAATAAATAAATAAATATAATGTTTTAGCCCTAGAGAATTGGGGAAGAATTAGTCTATTAGTCTATATATTTACATCCAATATACATTTCTGGCTTTATTCATGAAAGAAGGAATTGCAGAGAATTGGAGATTTTCCAGTTTGGCTACTTTGGCCTTAAGTTTGAAATTCCCTTCTCAATCCCTGTTCCATGAATAGGTCCTTAGTATCAACACATATTCTGCCTAACCGTTGTGTTACTTGGATTAAATGCCAGCATATTAATGATCTGTCAATGTGAAGATATTCACTAGAATATTTTGGAAACAAATTACATTTTCACTCTTGCAAATGAACATAGCTATAAGCATGTATGTAATTCAGTCTACATTATTTTCTGTCTAAATTAAATTATATGTAAACATATTGCTAATGATTTACTGTATGCAAAAGTTTCCAATAACTTGCATACTGTTTGTGCTTGTTCATAGCCTGGGTTTCAATACATTTATAAAATATCTGGAAACTAGTCACATGAAAAGGCATGTTAATGACACATTATAATAATATTCTGGAATTTAGCAATACTTGTCAGTGTTTACCTGTTTCTGTATAGATCTTTCAAAGAATATAGCGGTATATTAGCTTATGCTAGGTTGCCTTGTACTTGACTTGGTAGAATAATTATAAAACCAGAAAGATACCTCAAAAAAAAAAAAAAAAAACTCTTACAGGATTCTTGGTGATGCAAATGTCTTGTAGATTGAGTCCCAAATGTTTGAGATTTATTGAACTGAATGTGATCTGATGCATGGATTCAAAAAGAAGAAAGAAAATGGAATTAGAATTGTGTGTGTGTATAACACATTACAAGGAATTTACTGTTTCAAATAGGTGTCAGTCAAACAATGTCACTTCTGCTCTTTTAACTATGAGTCCTGTTTCTTGTAATAATGGTGAATTTGTCTTTGTTAAAAAAAAAAAATGGGTTTTTATTTCCTGGACTGGGAAAGGACTATCATTGTATTGCCTGAGCAATAGAACAAGTTGCTTCATAGGTCTTAGTATCTATGAAGTTAGTTAAGGCTAGGAGCAGTACATCAAATAAAGCTATGGGCTTATCCATATTGTATTTAAGTAGTTAATTACCATGTGGCTAGTACACATGTTGCTCACCACTGATAGTATTTAATTTTTACTAGATCTGTGACATCTTATGCTATATTGTATTTTTTTGCACATCTGCTCAACGTTAGTTTCACACCTAACTGAATATGTAACCTTGAACACGGTTTGATCACAGTGCATATATTTAGTTACACTTTTTCTTTGGTTCTTTCTTTTTAAAGGAGTATGGTAAACATTTAAACAAAATTATCTGCTCAGACAGATACATGATAAAGATTCAGTCATAGTCAACATACACGTGTGTCTGTATGCGTCAAACTATGGAGTTTGCCATTTGCAACAGTCTATTACGAGATTCAGATTTTCATTATATACAACTTTAGAATTGAATACTTGCTTTTCTAGTAAATAACATAATAAGAAATTGTATCTAAATACATAGATTGTACAGACTGAATGTGTGGAGGGACTTTTTATACTTTATGTAACTCATCAGAATGATATATGGTGCATAAAGCAAATAATGAAGCAAAAGGACCTTTTATTACTTGTCCTATATGCATATCCTTACCCACAATTCCCTTTCTGTGAGTAAAACATATCTGTTGAGTTGTTTGGATCTTTCGATATGTTCCCTGATGCTGTTTGCATCCTTATTTATTTATCTGAGCCACAATATTCCTAAACCATTCTGCTAAACTTGCAGATTTTAAGAAAATTGTGGTTGTGAGGTAGCCATGTGTTTGTACATTCATCTACTGAAACTGACACTTTCAGTTTCAAATTAATTTATATGATTAAGGAGCACTGTTAAAAATATGCATGCATTTTTAAAGTGGTTTTAGAGGTTTAACTTGTGTTCTTGTAATGGCATGCTGTCAGCTAAGGAGAAGTAAAATAAAATATGTTGATGGGAAAATGATATAACATTACAAGATTGGAGGCTGTGTAAATAGGGTAATAGTGGTAAAAGATCTACCATGCCTTGCCTTTCTTTTAGCGTTGAAAACAGGATTATACAATTTATCTGGATATGCACGGAAGACTCAAATTATTGAGTGATAATATCAAGTAATTCCTGAACTCACATTACTAACATATTCTCATCTATACCATAGCATGAAATGAACTGGTTAAGAAAGACTTTATAGACTTAATTTGGAAAGTTTCAATACATGGACATAACACAAATGACTGCTGACATTTCTATTAAGTTACTAAAAAATATACCTTATGTCCATTTATTATTGTTGTGTTCATTACAGACTAGGTCAGGCTGCAAGCAGATTTCTTTTACAGGTATATCTAACTGGAAACAATAGCAGTTGAGTGGCAATGGCCTTCCCTTTCCTCAGGTGCTGGGAGTAGGTGAGTCCATATAACTGGGGTGTCCCAAAAGCAAGAGGAGATATGCGAAATATGGCCTACAGATAAAGTGGGTGTTCCAATGTAAAAATGCATGAACAGGTGGACATCATCTCCACTTTGTCCCCTCACCTCAACCAGAGATTAGAGGTCTGCCAATTGTCCAAAAGCGTTTTCTGTATTGTATTCTTTTTGATACATTTCACAAACTTGGGTACCAATCAATGTCTATGATAAATAAAAATAAACAAGTTAATGTCTTCAATGACATACAAATATGAATTCATTTATTTATTAATTTAATCATAGTTGGATCTTGTGCAGGACTTCTGCTCGGAAATGATCACCAGACATGTCTCATAACTTACTGAAGGGTTTTTAATTGGAATGCATTCCAATCAGAGATGCACTCATGCACATTCAATATTCCCATGTATATCCATGTAGAAATGTAAAGATGCACATCGAACTTATTGTCATGCATGCTCAGCGCTTCCAAATGTTGTGAAGAACTGGGCATACAAAACTGTACACTCAGAATGTTCAAAACTGCATTAGGAGGTGGAGCATGTTCAGTAATAGAGGATAACCGAGCATGCAAACAATTGAGCATGATTTAGAAAACAATGGTAAAAGACAATGTAGTATCTTTATTGAGCATTGATGAGATGGATCGTTTAGAGACTAAAATAAGGAGATGTTAATGAGTTTTTGTTGTTAAATTGCATTTTTGTTAATTAAGGAATTTATTTAACCAGCAGTTACTCTAAATACCATTGAGAAGGGAGGGGGGGGTGGGGTACCAATATTTAAATATTTTTTAGTCTGGAGGACAAATGTTGCTGAAGTTATGTCAGTGTTAATCATTTATCTTCTGACGTTGACAAAAAGTATCAGTATGTTACTTGAACACTTCTTTAGATTCACAGTATAGTGAATCATGAGGAATTTAACACTACATTCAAAATGGCGCAGTTGGAAATACTCTCCAGTTTGATTATTTCTCCAGCACAACTATGTGGCCTAGGTTCAAGTTATTAATTGCTATCAATTCACTATTTAGTGCTGAAACATCTACTTCTTTACCATGAAACTTGACCACTACGTACGATACTATATCTCTGAAATATGCATGCAAATGTGTAGATGCTTTTTACATACCATACATTAGACTTGCATGCTTAAAGTTTCACAGTCTTTTCAATGTTACTTCTGTGCAGTCTTGTAACTCTGATATGTCTTTTTAATTATGTGTAAAATTCACAGCTTCGTTGGCACATAAAGAATCTCAGCAGCATCAAGAGCTGATTTTGTAAGTATTTTTGTGTTCATGTTCAAAAATGGCTGGCTTTCTGACCCTCGCCAACATATTAATTTATTACCAGAATTAAAATGTTTTGAATCCAACATAAGTGTTACACATAGGTTATTCATACGGAGGCTCAAGGGTATAAAAAAAAACCCTATTCTTAAATCACATTTTTGTTTCAAGTTGAACACAGCAGTTACTGCTAGGTTTGGCACATTTTCTTCAAAAAAAAAAACCACTGGTGATGTAATTTCCTCATTGGAGACAAGCCCATTTTTTACCGGCATGACAGTAAAATACTGTCTGGGTGGCAAATCTAGCAATCGCTTTAATGTAAAAATATAGTATTTATTTTTACAAAGTATAAGAAATGAAATAGTAGGTGGGCCACTATCATGATTCCATCATATATGTGCTTGATTACACACATATTCAGTAGATCAGAACCCACTTAATAAAAAAAAAACACAACCTGCAATAATATGGCAATAATATTAGAGTTAGAAATTAAAGGCAAGTTAAAGAATTATTCTAACTCTGCTATTAATATGTGTTTTTTAAATTAACTTCTCTGTTCATCACAATAAATTTTAAGTGTTGAGACCCCACTATCTGTAGCTATACATCTTCCAAAGACGTTTGTATGGTGTTGTAGTGTGGCCTGGCAAGAAGACACTGTTAAATTAATATACATGTCCATGCCAATGTAACATTTTAATTAATTTGCCAGTGCAGCAAGACAAATCCAGTCCTCATTATGCTCATTATTTAAGTGGCAAGTGTATGTGGTTTTCTGCAGTGTTGCATCTGATTGCTGCATAATATGAGAAAGAGAGGGGGAAAAAACAAAAATTAACATATGCCATTAAATGATAATTTATAATGAAATTATGCTTGTTTGTATATTAGAAGCATACACAGAACCACCTCTTTAATTTAAGGATAATGCATTATGCTAACAAAAATGCTAGTACGCTCACCAGAACACATAAGGGTCTACTCAATAAAAGAGAGAATTGGCCAAAGTAACCGAGCTGGAAAAATTCTCCAATGCAGCTGAATGAGAGACTTTTATCAACTCAGTTACTTGGGCCTTAATTATAAAATTCCTGCCTCAATTCGCTGCAATTCTCTCTTTATTGAGTAGACTTTACGGTCTGTTGTATGATAATGGAGCAAGACATTTCCAAAGGATTGAACGGTTTTAATGTGCAAAAACCTACAGTGCTCTACTCCTGTGTATATTAAGCTGCTGTTATAAACAGTAAATATATAGCTATATACATGTAATGGCTTGTATATATATATATATATATATATATATATATATATATATATATATATTTATATGTCACACAATAGTACCAAATTAATATACAAATAATGTGAATGCAAATGCAGCTTATAACAAAGTGGAGTCGTGTTTATTAAAAGCACCAAAGTACATGCATAAAATGTTATAACCTATATATTTTTAATAACAAAAGGACCATTGCTGGGGTTTGATTATCAGTTTTTTAGGTCAACATTTAAATCCTGTCTGAGCAAGAATACTTTAATAAACGTCTCTAAAACAGGACTGAAAAATTGACCCAAATATAAAATATAGTTCCCAACAGCTGGGGTGCCAAAGGTTAGAATTTATCAATCATCTTTTATCAACTAACAGTTGTCACTTCATAACGGCCGAATCCATAAGTTTACTAAATGTGGAAATGTGTATGAAGATTTCCGGTCTAGTGACACCGGCTGAGCAGGTCATGGCTGTCTCTCTATGCTAGCACTGTGAGAGTCTCTTGGTTTTAAATATAATCAACAGAGGGTACCCCAACGAGGTCCCCTCTTTTGATTATATGCAAAAACAAGGGTCTCTCTCTGCACTAGCAAAATAAATAGACAGCCGGTACTGACAGATGCCAAACAGATCAGTAGCCAGCTGGTCCAATTGGCTGAGCTTATGTTGACACTATCGGCATGTGTCACCAAACAGATCTGCTCCTCCTCAGCTGATAGGAAGAGCTGAATATAAGCCCTTCTGTATCTGGAAAGATACATGTTAGTTTACGTAAAGGAAAGGGCAATTTTTGTTTTAACTTTTTGCTGTAAAACAAAAGTTAAAAAAATAAGAGTAAAAAGCTTGCACTCCATCTCTCGAGCATGATAGACAGTTTATTTGGGGAAGTAGCAAACAAATATAAATAAAAGCAAGTAGCAACACAAAATTAGAAAGGGGAAATCGCTCGACACTTTTTTTTGTCTAAAGGGACAAGTGTATTTGTTTGCCACGTCATCGAATAAACTTTCTAGCATGCTCAAGAGATGGCGTGCCAGCTTCTTTCTCTTGTTTTGGGTATTGTTGGTACCTTCAGTCTGAAAGGAACACATGCTGGAAGCACCTTCTCATGACAGCGGAGTTGGAGCCCGGTTAAGCCTGTATAACCATTTATTTATATAGCGCCACCTATTTACATAGAATGCATTTTCTTAAGCATCCCTGAATAAAAATTGCACTGATTTAATTTTTTTCTTCTTCTTCTTCTTCTTCTTCTTCTTCTTTTCTTCTTCTTCTTTTCTTCTTCTTCTTTTCTTCTTCCTCTTCTTCTTCTTCCTCTTCTTCTTCTTCCTCTTCTTCTTCTTCTTATTAAGTGGACACAATCTCTGATCTCTGATGTAAAAAACATAACTGTACACAATGTTTGTAGATATTTCTCAAACATGTTTATCATTTGGTTTTATTTGCTTGTTTTATTTTACTTATTAAAAATAATGCAGTTTTCCACAAGATAAAAGTCTGTAGGAAAATACTCAAGCATAAGGGAATGTTTATGAGCATCCATACATAAAACAGTGGTTCAGGCGGGAGGCTTCCGTGGTAGCAAGAGAACTTTAGAGCACAGCTCAAGGGATCTCTTGTTTCCATGGCAACCTTAAATTTGAACAACTGTTTTGTATATATGGTTGCTCATACACAACTGTTTCCAGGCTAGAAGAAAATATTAAAAAAATAAATACAATAAGCAGTAAACCATTTTAACTGCCAATTTTTGCTCAGGTTTTAGGGGTACTCATTAACTAAAAAACCCATGTTTAATTGCCACCCAAACTTTATTGTAGCTAATCAGCATGTTATGTGCATCTGAAACATTGCATATTAAACTAGGAACTTGAATCTGCAATACCAGTACTAAATTAAATGATATAATATGATAATTTAAATAATAGTTTTAAAATTGTGTTTGTGGCAATTGGAAACCTGAGATATCTTCTAAATGTACCCTTTATCTACTGAGCTGTTTTATTTACTAGTTGTGAATTATGTACACCGTGAGTAGCCATACTCTTCATAAAACTATTTGGGTCCAATAGTAAACACACTGTCTGTACAGGGATACCAGTTTGTGATGATACATTTG
The DNA here is from genome assembly GCA_036172795.1 of Pelodytes ibericus. Lineage (NCBI taxonomy): Eukaryota > Metazoa > Chordata > Amphibia > Anura > Pelodytidae > Pelodytes > Pelodytes ibericus. The sequence goes on along the minus strand of CM069857.1, from coordinate 225,300,848 downwards.
GAAGTCCATGGAGATGTTGCAATAATTAATCAAGGTATCTGTCACAGAGTGATTTGATGTCTTTGAGAAATGTTCACAATGTAGCATGCCCTTTTGTACTGGGACTTAACATGATCACAAGATTGTTAGAAATGCCACATAATTACTAAGTTAAGTTGTTTGAGGACCTCCTCAAGTCATCCTCAAACACATCCTAATCAATGTATTTGCATTCCAAAGCTAACCAGTTGCCCAGAGGAGAGCACAGTTAATCTACTCCTTTCATCATCCTTTTTGCACTGCACTTTGCAAGCACCTGAGACAGTCAGTTTAGAAAACGCTTGTAAGACACAGAGTGCCTAAAATAATATACCAATTTATGGAATATAGTATCAGTCAATACTGTAATAGCCATGCCTACCCCTTAAATGTCTCATCCTCTAACTGAGTCTTATTTATCCTTACCCAAAATACTCTTGATATGTGGGGCTTTCATCATTCTAAACTGATTTTGTGTCAGTTATAATAGTACTATTATTGTGCAAAGTCATCATTTTTCTTGATAAGACATGCTTCGAATCAGGCAACTGTTTTGTTTATTAGTTATTTTTTAGGATATTCTTGTAATAATGATGTCCGTAAAAAGAAATTGAAAAATAAAGAAAAAACATAAATTCAGTTATAATAATGACATTATAATAATGCCGATTTTATAGTCACTGTACTGTATATTTAGACTGTTACCATTATGGAACATGGCCAAATCAAGTGATGGGAAGGTGTAGAAATGTAGGGTACATTACCTTGTTGGTTGAATGAGATATAGACATTTGTTTAAAGGACAACTACACTTTTTTTTAACTCTTGTGCTTTTAATATAGAATTCTGTGTCTAATATAGAAGTACAAATGAAATATGCAGTGATCCTAGTATGAGGATAAACTGGCATGTACTTATGATTGCTCATGTCAATTTATCCTCCGGCAGCCTGGTCTGGTCGGCGACTATCTCGCTCTGCTAGTGCAGAGAGAGACCCTTGTTTTCAAAGAGATTAAGAGAGGAAACCATAACTAGGTCCCTTCTGTTGATCGCCTTTGAAAACAAGTGACTTCCTACACTAGCAGAGAGAGACCCCACTGCTCCATTCAGAATCTGATCAGTCAAACGGGGGTAAACCCCTGCTCTTATTGTTTGTGTGCCACTCTCCCAACCTGCTGAGGCAGAGCCGAGACAAAACCTGTATGTATCTGTAACACATCTGCTCTACTTGGGTGTATGGGACACAGTATTTTTTACAGTTTCTCCCTCTAAGGAAGCAAGGATTAAAAAAGTAACTGTCCTTTAAGCATAAGGGATGACATTACACCAATATATATACAGCACTGGAATGCAGTACATGACTATACTTTTAAATACAAAACAGTTGAACAAAAATGGTGTCACATATTATTTTAACATGTGGCAAAATATAGCAAACTAACAGTCATAGATTCAGTTTTACCACCCAAGTTCCAACATACTGTAAGTGTATCATGCAAATTGAATATTATTCAATACTTCACACTTGCAAATGATCATTTCACACAGTCTTGTTAAGTTGTCATTTTTTATTTTACCACATGAAAGTAATATGATATAATGTGCAGAGCTGAAGTCTGGCAATAGGAGGAAATAACACATTTTGATTATAAAATTAGTTTGCCAGTTGTTGTACCAGGTGCAGTGCTAACACAGAATAACACTGGAATTAAGATTTATAATTTGTTCCTATATTCCATCACATGCAACTACAATGAGACTTATTACCTTGTTTCAAGCATGCTTGACCGGGAACGGGGGACTAATAAAAGTACTCAAAAAAAATAATTGGGCAGACTAGATGGACCGAATGGTTCTTATCTGCCGACACATTCTATGTTTCTATGTTTCTATGCTAACTGAATAAAATATGCACATTTCTAAGGTAAAGTATTCAGGCCACATGATTAAAAATCTAAAATTAAAGTTTAGTATAGGGATTTCTCACCTGACATATATGGTTAAAATGATTTATAAATGCACTTCTTTAAAACTTTCGCTCACTGGATAAAGTATGGTGACATAAATCTAGAACCCTTGTAAGCTGGGGCAAATGTACAAAAGTGGTGTTTCCCCTTTAGTGCTTTCAGACTGATCAGTACCAATATATATATTTATTTATATCATATAATTTACTATAAAAAATCATAAAATAGGTAGAAAAGTTTGGAAAACAAACATACTTTTTTAACTTTGACCTGACAAATTTTTTATACCGTTACAAATGGTAAAAAAGACACTGTCTAAATAGTTTATACATTTTTTTCCCAAGTTTAAAATATCCCATGGTTACATGTTTTTCTGGTGTTTTTTGCAAGTTATAGGGAAAAAAATTGTGGGTTTTTTTTTACTAACCATTTTCTCCTACAATGTTTGATCCTAATCCTAACCCTAACCATAAATCTAACCCTAACTATAACCCTTATGCTAACCCTAACCTTGATGTAACTCTAACTCTAACTCTTATGCAAACCCAACCCTAATGTTAACCCTAACCCTAGACCTAAGTCTTATTTAGCCTTTTTTGTCCTGCAATGTTGCTGACTGCCTCTAGGGGCAGTCTAACAACAGCAACAGAGCAATGGAAGAAATATTTCTTCACTTCCTTAGCGCTTAACCACAAGAGGGCAGCACCTTATTGGAGGAGTTTTTTCTCCATGGAGTGATCGTGGGTGCCCTCGGCAAGAAAGGTTGTTATCTGTGCTCCAGGATCCTCTCAAACTTTTTAGACCACTTCTGTGCCAGAGATTTTTTTTTTGTAAATAAGTGTGGAAACTGTTGTCACATACAATTCAATAGCAAATGCAACTAATTTTCCCTTTGATTTCTGTGGGCATTATTTACTTCAACCAGCTTTTACCACTAGCAAGAGAATAGCAATTTTTAAGTCAAAAACAGAATCATGGGTAATAGTATCTACCACACAGAAATATGTGGTATTTTTTTATCTTTTTTTTTTCTAGACAGACTGACTTAAGCAGGCAGTATGCTTTAGGTTATGCAAAGTGAAGACTGTTTCTTATTGTGTCTGATTGTTATCCTCACTTTACTTGTTAGCTTTCATTTTCTTTCATTTTCAATGAAAACATATTCTTGGCATAGTCTGTTGAATGAACACCTATCTGTTAATATACCTACATCTGATGATGACCTATTTTGCACTCTTTTTTTCACACAAAGAACATGTGAAAATGTACTCTTCATCATTTTTCTCTTCCACCCTCTTAATCTACATGTTATTATTGCATTCTTCACACCCACTGTCTAAATCCTTCTATTTATATCTTCCTAACTATGCATGTGTTCCCAGCTCTATTATAGATCCCAAACAAAGATTAAAAAGATGCATTCTATAGTGGATAATGACCCTTAAATCAATGTTCTAGTGTGCGCTTTAATATCGTAGTGAGTCATGTGTTGGCATTACTTCCATGTTAATAGAGACCTATGTTACTTCCTAATATACAAGCCACTTTAATAACCAATTGTATTACATATCATAAATTATAACAGTGTATTCTAGCTTTATCAGTAAGTGGGAATTCAGTATAATGTAATTATTTTTCAAATTATTTAATGAAAAAAAAACAATAACTGAGGGACCAATGGACATTGCCAGTCTAGCCTTTAAGATTTTAAACATAGGACATAAAAGAAACAGAGTTTTGTAGGTTGACATTCAAAATAAATTTGTAGTTATTTAATATTAATCATCTGTAATATATGTTTTTCCTCTGTTTACTAAGAAATCTGACACTGATCAAATGTCTCCTTGAGCAACAAACAATAAATAAATATTAATCCCAATCCTAACATACATAGTCCTCTATGTTCTACTCTTTTTGTGTGTATATATATATATATATATATATATATATATATATATAAAAATATTTATTTTGCTTGGAGTGAGGCCCACTCTGACATTTTACACTAGAAGCATACTTTATCGCAGTTAATTGTAAATAATCCTTACAGGTTAGTACAGCAGCTAAACTAGGGTGACAACATTGCTCTTTTATTCAATGATTCTTATGAAAAATGCATGCACCCATACCTCGCTCCAACTGTCCCCAAGTACTATTACTGCCACCACCTTCACCTTTGACCTTTTCACTCTACTTATGTGTCTCATTTAACCTACTCCCTCTAGATTGTAAACTTGAGCATGGCTTCTACCTCATGTATCAGTCTGTGTCTGTTCATCTGCTATAGTACATGGTTCCCTTCTGTGCTCTCTCCCAAGTGCTACATAAATTGATGGCACTGTATAATTAAATGTTAATGTAATATATATTTTAACCATTGTCCCTTGTGTTGTAAATTGAACAATACTGTTCTTTGCTTTAACAGACACACAAATTATTGGGGTCTGTGGTACACAATACATTTTTTTTATAAAACATGTCTGCACAGCATTGAAAAGATTCAGAATATCACAAATGTAGGACATTAAAAACGGGAATCTTAATAAATTAGCTTTATTTTTGGGTAAACAATGAAACGACACAATATAGAATTCTTCATTAACATTAAATATGCTTTATTGAATGAATCTTACTAATAAAGAGACCATTGTCTAGAACAATTCTGTGAAGACAGACACAGCTAAATTCTATCAGTACTAATAATTTTCTAGGACACTAAATGATCATGGCATAGGCTAATCTAATAAGTCTTCCATTATCCTTTAATACTTTAAATCTTTGCCTAAAGCCATGTGAGCCATTATCAAATCGGCGTTCTGTTTACAGCATGCTGAATAATACTGAATTTAACAGATATCACAGCTGAATCCTAATTATCAAAACAAATTGTTTACCACCCAATTAAACTGGTAAAGGTTAGTCTATATTTGTTCTCTAAGTGTTTAAACAGTCAGAAGATCTGATAAGGTAACAAGCTACATTTTTATAAGAAGAGTTTTACATGAAGGCCATTAAACACCAATGATTATCTCCTACAACATGGGATAATGTCAGGATTTTAGATTACTTTTAATATTGTTGTACTGAGCAGGAGCTGTTAAGTTAAAGCCTAACATGAATAGATGTACAGCTGTCTTGATGATGATGATGATGATTATTATTATTATTATTATTATTATTATGTGATGTACATATTTCTAAAAATATATTAGAATAGTGGTGTATGCTTGCTGCTCATTCATGGTCATACTTTATAACTTTACCATATCTTTGACAAGGATCCCTTTCTGAATACCACTGCTAATTGGCACATCATTTAACATATAAAGATTGCAGAACTCTTTGTTGGCCTTAGGTTTGCCACCTTCTCTCCAAAAAGATACCGTCCATGCTATTGCCTCAATAGACTTAACATGAAGCCAATTATTTACTTATTTATACTGCATTTTCTTGAATATAAGACAAGGTTTTTTTTCAAAGCAAATTCTCTGAAAAGGAACCCTGCCTTATATTTGAGTTCATCTTATAATCAGACCTAAAATAGATGTCTGACTATGAGACTAGGATCAAGGTGCCCCATGGAGCTTCAGGGGACCTGGATCCTCCTTGCATGCAGCCCGTGGATGCCTGCTTGTTCCACACAGATATCCATTGTTGCCTGGAATGTCTTCGGTGGATTCTATCACAGAACGTGATCATGAATCACTGCCCTGCCTTCGTCCATTGAACCCCCGGTGGAAGTGTTGGGTAGCATCGGAGGATGTCTGCACGCGTTGCGCAGATATCCACCGGCTGCCCCTCTATACACCAGGGAGTCTGGAGGAGCATTGGAAATTCTGGAGGGCATCTGGGGGATGAATCAGCTAAGGATGGTGGCAGACGGCTAAGTCTGGGGAGCATAGAAACATAGTAATATAGTAATTTAGGTTGAAAAAAGACACAAGTCCATCAAGTTCAACCCTTCTACCTATCATTACAGCTTTTGATCCAAAAGAAGGCAAAAACCCCTAAGGAAGCTATTTCGGATTTTGCCTCCTTGGGGAAAAATTCCTTTTTGACTCCAAGCGGCATTTAGATTTCTCCTTGGATCAATAAGCTCTTTTATTAATGCTTATTCTATTATTAATAGCCCTGTATGTTCTGCTTTCCTAAAAAAACATCCAAACCATTTTTAAATGCATCTATTGTGGTTGATAGCACTACCTCTCTTGGCAGGGAGTTCCATAACTTTATTGTCCTAACCGTAAAGAATCCCTTCCTTTTCAGTCTATGCTCTTCCAGTCTCAGGGGGTGACCTCTTGTTCTTTGTACCTTTCTGTTAATGAACAGGTCACTGGAGAGCTCTTTATATTGGCCCTGCAAATTTATATAATGTTATCATATCCCCTCTGAGACGCCTTTTTTCTAACGTATATAAATGCAATTTTTTAAGTCTCTCTTCATAACTAAGATCCTCTAATCTCCTTATTCATTTTGTAGCTCTCCTTTGCACTTTTTCTAGTTCCTTAATATCCTTTTTAAGGACTGGTGCCCAGAACTGTACTGCATATTCAATGTGAGGTCTTACCATTGATTTGTAAAGAGGCAAGATGATATCCTCCTCCCGTGAATCTATACCTCGTTTTATACATGCCAATATCTTATTGGCCCTTGCAGCTGCTGACTGGCATTGGGCACTGTTGCCAAGTTTGTTATCTACAATTATTCCTAAATCATTTTCATTAGTAGTTTTTCCCAGGGAAAAAACATTTAAAGTATATGTTGCTTTGTTATTATTTTTCCCATAATGCATAACTTTACATTTGTCTATATTGAACCTCATTTGCCACTTTACTGCCCAGTCCCCCACTCTGTCCAAATCTTCCTGCAATGAAAAAACATCAAGATTAGTCTTTATTGCCTTACCTAATGTAGTGTCGTCCGCAAACACGGAGACATGGCTCTCAGCACAACGTCACAGATCATTAATAAACACATTTAAAAGAAGAGGGCCCAAAACAGACCCCTGATGTACTCCGCTTAATACCCTTGTCCAATTTGAGGATTTTCCATTTACAACAACCCTTTGTGTTCTATCTTTTAGCCAATTTTCAATCCAAATACATTAATTTGCCCCCAAACCCATTTCTCTCAATTTGTAGAGTAACCTTTTGTGTGGAACTGTATCAAATGCTTTCGCAAAATCCAAATAGATCACATCAACTGCCACACCTATATCTATATTTTTACTGACTTCTTCATAGAATGTTATTAAGTTTGTTTGACAAGACCTGTCTTTCAAAAAACCATGTTGACTTTTACTAATTATATTCTGGTTCAAGATGTATTCTTGAGTGTATACCTTTAGCAATCCTTCAAATAGTTTCCCCACTACAGATGTCAAGCTCACTGGCCTATAATTACCTGGCAGAAATTTTTATCCCTTTTTAAATATTGGAATGACATCCGCCTTTTGCCAGTCTGTTGGCACTGTACCTGAACTGAAAGACTCCCTAAAGATCATAAATAGTGGTCTGGCCAGAACTATGCTTAACTCTAAGTACCCTTGGGTGTATACCATCTGGCCCTGGGGCCTTGTCTATCTTAACAGAGTTTAATTGCTTAAGCACTTTTTCCTGTGTCAGCCAATCCCATGTTTGCGGCGAATGTCCCATAACTTCCTGTAGCAGGGGCTCGTCCATCTGCTCTTCCTTAGTATAAACAGAAGGAAAAAAAGTATTTAAAATGTCTGCTTTCTCTCTGTCCTCACTTACCAAATTTCCCATTTGAGATAACAAGGGCCCAACATTTTCCCTCTTTAGCTTTTTTCCATTTATATATTTATAAAACATTTTGGGGTTAGTTTTACTCTCCTTGGCAATCCTTTTCTCATTTTCCAATTTAGCCATTTTAATTGCCTTTTTGTAGGCTTTGTTGGCCTCTTTGTACTCTAGAAATGATAATGCTGATCCCGTGTTTTTATAATGTTTGAATGCCATTTTCTTGTTTTGTATTTCCTGTTTCACGTTACCGGTAAGCCACATTGGTTTTGATTTATGTCTTTTGCATTTGTTTCCCAAAGGTATATATTGGGATGTGTACTTTTGTAATGGGTGTTTAAATGAATTCCACTTGTCTTCTGTGTTTAGTCCAGAAAACAATCGTTCCCAGTCTAAATGTTCAATTGATGCCCTTAGTCCATCAAAGTTGGCCCTTCTAAAATTAAGTGTTTTGGTGGCGTAGTTACCAATTTGCTTTTTTGCATTAATCTCAAATGAGACCATATTAGCTCCTCATTGTTTGTTATTACCAAATCCAGACAGGCATCCATTCTAGTTGGGGTGTCTACTAATTGTGCCATAAATTTGTTATTAAGCAGGTTCATAAACTTGCTGCCCCTAGCTGAACTAGTTGTGCCCCACTTCCAATCTATATCTGGGTAATTAAAACCTCCCATGATTAGAACTTCATTCATATTTGCAGCCTTTTCAACAGATGACTAAGTGGGTAAGGGGATGCATTGGCTAAGTCTGGGGGCAAATGGCTGAGTCTAAGGGAGCAGATGGTGAAGTGTGTGGGGGGGATGCCTTGACTAGGTTTAGTGGCAGATGGCTAAGTGTGTTGGGGGGGGAGGATTCAAATTGTAAAAAAAAGGAAATAAATACAAGAAATGCTTTTTTTTTAAACCATAAATTTTCTTAAAGATGTAAAAACAGTTTACATGTGAATTAATATTTACAAGTACAACTTTTTTCCTACAGGCTAGTCTTATAGTCAAGCTTTTTCTTTTTTCATAAATGAATATCCAAAGTATTAGGGTTGTCTTATAATCAGGGTCGTATTTAATTCAAATAAATATGGTAACAAATGCTGACTAACATGATATTTTATGCATGAAAAAGTGGTCGTTATTGGTGGAATCCATGTCTGCATGTTTACACAACCAACACTGAAAATTGCTCCAAAATAATGTTCTGTGGCATGACCTCCTATAGAGGGGCACCTTTAGGGAGTGTCAGCCACCAACACATGCACAGCTCTGCTAACACACCACCGATTATGCAATGGACTGTGCATATGCAGTCAATTAGTTACTTTCTAAGAACAGTGGGGCACTGGTGTCAGATCAGAAATATTGCCTATTAATCCACTTAGAAAGTGTACACTTGTGGTCAATGTATACTAAGAATAAATTGTATTCACGTTTCATGTTTGAATCACAATGGCGCCATAATAAAACAGTTTTGATTACTGGTATAAAATAAGCCCATGATCACTTTATCAATAAAATGTCTTGCATGGGTGCTTGCACATATACATTTTCACCCCTCTAAACTAATGGTTGATCCATTATTCTACGAATCAGCTCCCGGGTTTGGACTGCCTGGGATATTTGGACATGTAATAATTTATTTTAGACAATTTGTCTGTTATGAGTGTTACTTTGCCAACTGTTGCTGATTCATTCATCGTAATCACACTCTTTCATTCCTCATGGATATAAATTCACAAAAGCTAATCCTCCATACTCTTCACCTTCCATTTATTTCTCACTCATTCTCTACACCCAGGCTTTTCTTTTGTTTGCAAATCTTCTGTGTGTATAAAACCTGCAAAGAATTTAACTGCAGTTACCCATCTGTGTGTCTTTCTTACTAGTAATCATTCCCTTGTCAAAAATCCTCCAAAGACAGTCAAAGGTTCATTCAAATAGTCCTGGAAAATATCCAAATCATTAAGTTCTCTGCTACAAAAATAAACGTCCTCCTATTGTTTCTGTTGGTCTTCTCATATGGTGATTACTGATTTAAATTGCATTTCCTACAATGCAACTTCTTTTCTCCTTATGTTAAACTGTGTGTTTGCTGTATTTAACTAAAGTGAATAATTGATTTCTTGTTAAAAAGGGTAGGAATCAACATATACAAAGGCATATTAATTTACGGATAATGTGCCAACATTTCTGCAATAATGTACATTATCCCTTTATTTCTCAGACATCCAGCACATGTGCAAACACATTTTTAAACCTTGTTCCTTCAATAAATACTTAATAGCATTGATAAATTAAAGTACATTTTAACAAGACATAATCTATGAGTGTATTTTCTGAATCTTTCTTATACACTTTGAAGCAAACATTCAGGTTCTAAGTTCTACGAGCAATTAATTAAAGCACCAAGCCTTCAAATCACCTAATGAATAACATATTGAAAATAAATCCCTGCAAATCCTTAAAAAGCTTTTAACTTAATATTCTAGCTTCGCACAGAAAGCAGGCTCAGAGTTGTTCGGTGATAGATAACACATTTCCTGATTGTTTATTGGTGTCACCATCCAAGCAAACGAGAATTCAAGCACGTTTTGAACTTGATTATTGTCCATTTTGACATGAGTCTTCAGTCTTGAAGTATATCATATTCAGGGGAGGGCTGACAAGGAAGGCAAGGGAGCAGTTGCCATCCTGGTCTGCTATCTAACATGACTCAATGGGCTGGGGTTGCACCACATTTACATTTCTAATTGGCCAGTGCGCCAACATTTCTATCCAATTGTCTTGTTTGTCTGTCAGTCGCTGTGCTTTATCTGTCAGTATATCTGTCTTGACTGCCCGTCTCTATCTCTGATGATAACTGGTCAGCTGATGAGCCTTATAAATTGTTTTTACAAAAGTTGCTAACCCTCTCCTGGTCATATTTCTTTGAATAAATAAAAATACACCCACTATAATGGAAGTAAAGATACAAAACTACTCAGATGCATGTCCGTGAAACTTAATTTCCATTTTATGTTATTTTTTATGTAATTTCATTTACATTTTCAATAAGCAGAAGACAACATATAACAATAAATAAAAAACATTCATACATAACACTACAAAATATTAAAAACAGTTAAACATTGTTAAAAAAACTAATACCACTTGATGTAATTGATTTTACATATTAATAGTTTTAAAATTTAATGTATAACAATGTTTTTTTTTTTTTAAATAAATAATCCAGGAAGATTATATTTTATCTGCATTTAAGATCATTTAACATATTCCTGTAAATAATCAATAAGAAACCAATGCAAGCATTTTCTTTTTAATAAAAAGTATACTGTTATTATTATTATTATTTCTGTAATAAATCTGAATAAACTTCAACCCATTTATATGCTAAATGAGAGAAACAATTGGAATACGTTATTTTTTTTTTGCATTGGTATAGATATATGACTGTAGACTAATTTTTCTTTCTTCAGATCAACATAATAAATAATTGGTCAAGTGTCAGGAGAGAATTAAATTAAAAGTGTGTGTATTCCCAGAGGAAGAGTCTGTTTAGCTTTAGTTTATTCCCAAAAGGAAACACTGAACCTTGAGATGTTTATATGCTACATGGAAGAGGTTATTTAAAGCCTAATACACAGGGGGTAATTTACAGCACATGCAGAAAGCATTAGCTACTTGTTCAAGGAACCAGCACATACGTGTCGTATATATCCCATGCCTAGTACTGAATGTATAACAGTCTGTGATGAGATAACATGGATTTGAATGAAAAATGCTTTCATTTTACACATGGCTGGGTTCTGTTTCTCACAACAATCAACCTTGGCAAGATAGGTTTTGAATCAAAAAATCTTTCAGGTATCAGTGCTGGTGAATTAAAAACATCTAAATCAGCTTAAAGCTCTCCCTAGTGCTAGATATTGTTACCATGCAAATGTTGTTTTGTAGAACAATATTCTGACAAATAATCTATATAAGTTCAATTATATCTATAACCCTTGTTTTAAGATTTGTACTGATTTTTTTTTTTACAAATAGCATCAACCGCATATTGATCCAACATTTTTTTTTATTATTATTGTTTATTAATTTTGTGTTGCTATATGTATTAAGGTACTATAAGTTTGTTAAGCACCATTATATTTCACAGCACTGTGATATTGATACAAGAAAAAAAAAAAATGCAAAAACTATACCTCTGTAGAGGACACTGCAGGGATACATCATTGTGTACACTGGAAATGAATCCTGACATTCTATGGGGGTACACTAATAATATGTAAGACGTTTAGAGACACTTGCTCACATTAAATAGGGTTTTTTTTTCAAAGGAGATTGCAGTATGAAAGTTAACCACAAGCGGTTGAGGTTATTTAACTACCCTCAAAACTTCAATATTGAGGTAATAATTTGATGTATACAACCAGCTTAGAGTAGTAAATATGGTATAAAACCAAAACAATGTAAAGTATGAACAGAAATACAATTGAATACTTCCTAGGTGGAAAAATTCAGAAAAATATAAATACAGGTAGGAACAGAGTGACAACATACATTACACATTTTTTTGTGTGCTCACAATCTTCAATGAAAAAAAAATGTGCCTCTCTAATAAAGTAGACATAATTGTTTAATAAACAAATGACATACCTTTTAATGTGAAATTTGCATATTAAGCCACAGGTGATGTTATTAACAGGAGATACCACAGACACATCAAAAACATATTTTTCTCTTTATGCATTTGCTTGCAATTCTGCTAACCCAGTGCATAGATCATGTCATTATTTTTTTTTCTCTACATTCACTATATAAACAATATAGAGGTAACAAATTCCTTTTAATTAGTATAATAGAGCAGCAGGAAATGCTAGCAGAATGCTTGGTTGCATAGGGAGAGGTATTAGCAGTAGGAAGAGGGAAGTGCCCATGCCATTGTACAGAGCACTGGTGAGACCTCACTTGGAGTATTGTACGCAGTACTGGAGACCGTATCTCCAGAAGGATATTGATACTTTGGAGAGAGTTCAGAGAAGGGCTACTAAACTGGTTCATGGGTTGAATGATAAAACTTACCAGGAAAGGTTAAAGCATCTTAACATGTATAGCTTGGAGGAAAGACATAACAGGGGGGATATGATAGAAACATTTAAATACATAAAGGGAATCAACACAGTAAAGGAAGAGAGTATATTTAAAAGAAGAAAAACTACCACAACTAGAGGACATAGACTTAAATTAGAGGGGCAACGATTTAAAAGTAATATCAGGAAGTATTACCTTACTGAGGGGGTAGTGGATGTATGGAATAGCCTGCCAGCAGAAGTGGTAGAGCTAAACACAGTCAAGGATTTTAAGCATGTGTGGGATAGACACAAGGCTATCCTAGCTATAAGACCGGGAACGGGGGACTAATAAAAGTACTCCAAAAAAATTGGGCAGACTAGATGGACCGAATGGTTCTTATCTGCCGACACATTCTATGTTTCTATGTTTCTATAATATCAATTTTTATAAACAAAGTGTTTCTAATGTAACTCATGGACAGTTGAATTAGTAGTTCCACCCCAAAAAGCACAGCAAACATTATTGTGGATCGTGACTTTCTGCTGGTGCTTTTGTTTGTCACAGTTCATAAAATCTAAAGAAAGATGTTCGAAAAAATTTAATATGAAGCCAAAAGAAATTAAAGAAACATCTGTGGGGTAATAGTGTGCATAGATGTGTTGCTGTTAATAGCTGCTCAATCACTGTTTCCCACCTCATTCCACCCCAAGGTTTTAGCATCATTATATTCCAGTGGCTGGTGTAACAACAACAGATGTTAGAAGCCCAAATGGCTTTAAATAATGGTCTCTCATTAACTTAGAATGATGTATAGGTTATCAGTAACATGTATACGTGCAGAATCAATAGTTATATTCTAGCTGGTATTTTTATAGGCTTGAATTAATATTATTTTAATATAGATACATAGCTCATTTAACTTTGTATTGTACATGCTCTCCAGGATATACTTAAAAATAGGAACAAGCTCAATCTATTTTCTTTCTGGTAAAACATGCTATAAATAAACAAACCAATTTTTTGTGTGATAATCATTTCACTGCATAGTATTAAGGGACAGTTAAACTTTTTTTTAACCCTTGCTTCTTTATACAGAGACCAGAATGCGGTGAAGACCGTGAGGGATAGCTAGCAATTCATATTAATATGTAATTCTAATAGGCTCCAAACAGCATCTCTATACAACCCCCCCCCCCCCCCCCAATCTAAAATTTGAGTGCCATGAGGGTGGGCTGCATACCCAGCTCTGCCAAAAATCTAGTGTTAACCATAACCACCCCCCCAACAGCCTCTTTCTACCATCTCAGCCACCCAAACAGGCTGTGTATGCAACTCTAGCCCCCCTTCTCTGTGCAGACAGATGCAAGAAATGGTTGTGATGTCACTTCCTGCATGCTGGATCTGACAGCATGTAGGGTTAGAGATCATGTGATCTCTACACTCTCTGTGCCACCAGATGCGGGAAACAGCCGCAGCTAGCAGTATATAAGGGGGCAGTCAGAGCGGTTGCATTGACGGTGGGTGCAGTCGCAACCATGATTGTGAGGAGCACTATATAATAATGGTATCAATTGTTTACCAATTTCAACCTGAAACCAATAAATATATATAATTCTATAAATATATAATTCCAAAGCTGTTATTTTGTAAAAGAAAAACTACTTTTTTTTGGTGAACCACTCTGAATGATGCACTCAGTATGCACCCAAAATCATGCCTCCAAAATCCGGACTGATTCAGGGCCCATTGTGGGCATATCATGCTACCCAATATGCCTTGAGGTGCTGCCCAACAGGTCTACAATTCTGACATCATACCCAATTTGACACCAAGACCTGCTGAAACCAAAAGCACATGAGAGTATGTCGAAAACGCACCAAACCAAAATGGTACCTCTCTCTTCCCCATAGTGTTTTATGTGGATGATAGAGACTCATTTAGGGAGGACTTTGGCTATTCTGAACATAGCCAAAGTCCTCACAAAATGGGACTGGATGCTGGGCAAATCCTCCCAGACCCCTAAAAAATACATAGGGGGCCAGGACTAGCAGCCCTGCCACCCCATGATAACCAGGTCTGGAAGCATTCCAAATGGCTCCCAGCCCCTATATACTACATAGGGGGCCAGGGCTAGTAGCCCTTCCCCTCCTAACATGACCATAAAAATAACATGACCATAAGATCAATCTTTGGCCTCATATAATAAAATGACCCCCCCCCCCTTCTGTAGTTCTCAAACATATGCAGTGCCAAGGTTAGCCATCACTGTGCTAAAATGAAAAACATAATACTGCATTTTTTTTATTACAATAAAACTTCTGCACTTTAATCATTCCGTAATACATTACTCCATGTATGCTACTAAATGATGTTATTTATAATAAATTACTTTACATTCATGTGTTGTAAGGCCTGTTTTCTGCCCAGTATATATATATATATATATATATATATATATATATATATATATATATATATATATATATATATATATAAAATGGGCAGAAAACAGGCTTTACAACAATAAATATATATATATATATATATATATATAAGTTAAACGTATATGTATAAATACATTTGTCGATGTATGATACATTACAGAATGTATAATATATTACAGAACAGACAGAATATGTGACCCAATTTCACAGTCTATATTTAGCAACAGTCATATAAGAAACTCACTTCTCTCACTTTTAATTGCTTACTAATGTTTACCCTGAGAATATGTTCTGATAACAGTACACCAATTAAAATGTACCAGAGGTGTAGGGTTTTGACTGTGTACACACACTTTCTGAAAGATGAGGCTTAAAGTTAAAATAAGGAAATCTGTATCCATACCAAAGTAAACAAGGATGTTATCTGTAGTACACAGACTCATATTGTAACAAATAAAAATATTATTATCATAGGTAATGGTCACTTACTTTTGCATACCTCCCAGATTTCGCTCCCGGCGAATTAGGATGCTAGAGGGTGGAGTTGGGAGGTCAGGATGTCAGTGCCACGTCCACTGTAGCCGGCCTCATTACAGAAAACAGTACTATACTTGCGCAGTATGCAATCTCTGGTGTCTTGGACCGAATGATTTTGAGACAAAGATAGAGATCTAAGTACATTCCCACACAAACGGGGGGCAGGGGGGGGGGGGGGAAGGCACGTTGGTGGGAGCATGCTTTTGGAAGGCTGGGACATATTTGGATCTTGAATCCCTATTTCCTACTTTGGCAGGCTTTTTACAGGCTGAGAATGTTTGGTTTATAAGTGTCAAATAATGATGCCTAATTACCATACTCTGTTGTAAATATCTAAAATAGGTAAATACATATACAAATATATATCAATATGTTAAGAAGCATAAAATACTTGTTTATTTTTTAATTATTGCGCTAACACTTACTTAATTACTTAATTAAATACAAAGTTATATCTAGTTTATGGAGTCACATAAAACATATTAAATGCCATGTCCTTCAGCCAATAATAATAAATGATTCCTGTTAGGCAATTTTAATTACTGTGAACTACTGTATGTTAAAGGTAAATTGTAACAATATCCATGTTTATTAACATTATAAGTATAGCAAATATTGATGGAAACTCGCCACACACTGACATACTAAGTTTTATTTACTTTCAGCATTACATAATACAAACAGGACTACATATTTACACATATTTGAAATTGCAGGCATTGTTTTTATCAGGTCGGTCAAAGCAATTTTCCTTTCCACTTACTCTTCCGAGCCCTTCATGAGCAGGAGGCTGATGTAAGTCACATCACTAAGTTAAAAGTGCAAAAGAAAATGGCTCCTTTCATTCTCCATAAAAAATAGCACTTATAATTTAAAATATTTCAAGACCTGTCAAGGTATGCAAACATATTCTTGTGTTAGTGTTGTGAATACTATAAAATTACCTTTCATATAGTTTTTCTTCAAACTGTTGTGTCACAGGATTGAGCAAAACATTGATTTGCTCTCTGTCTCTTAAGCTTTTGCACCTACTATTTTTAACAAGTGTTAACATTGAACAGTGTGGAACAATTAATAAACATGTAATATGTAATGTGGTACAACAAGGTAGGTAGATATCTTAAAATTACAATTTAATGAAATAATCAATATACACAATTAGTACAATAAAATGCAGGGAATAAACTCAAAGATAAAAAAAAAAAAAAACCCACCAAAATGGTGTTAAAAATGTGTTTTGCCATGAGAAGGTACCCTTGGTGCATTTTTTATATTTTATTTGATGTTCTGCATTTTATTGTACTAATTGTGTACATTAATTATTTTATTAAATTGTATTTTTACAATATCTACCTACCGTGTATGTTGTATCACCATCTCTCTTTCCTTCAAGCACTTACACTCTTATTAACCTACCTTGACATGTTCTCCATAGTTGTGGAAACAACTCTACACGGTGATCGCAGCGGCTTTCCTTTTTTCATTCTTTCACTTTCTTTTTCTCTGGCACATTTCTCTTACATACCTCAGCATAGAATGCGGTTTCAAATACCCAATACAGGTATACCTAATTTTATTGTGCTTTGACTTATTTCGCTTCACAGTTATTGCTCTTAACAGTATGTGTCAATTATCTGTCTAGCAAGTCCTTTAGCTCTATTTTCTTTGTGTCTCTGACTATTCCACATCCCTATTTGCACAGACACAACAATCATTTATTGAAATTAAACCATTTAAACACTTACAGTGGCTTCTAAGCATCAAAAGAAAGTATGTGCAGTACACATTTGTTGTACTTAATAATTTTTGCTTATGTGACTCACTTTATTGCGGCATTCGACTTATTGCGGTTTTCCAGAACCGAACCCGCAATAATTCTGAGGTATGCCTGTATGGATATACTAGAAATATATGAAACTTATTTGTTAGCAGAGGCATCCATCTTATTTGATACCAGTGCCAGAATTTCATCAGTATAAAAGCTGACTGGTGTATCCAGCTTTATTAGTACAGAGTTGAGTTCATAACATATCAGTTATTTGGTAAATTTTAGCTTCACCAAGTGATGTTGCACTGTTATCATATTCCTTCAAGTTAAAACTAGACACCTATCAAACAACTGCACTGAGTCAAAAACTAAAACCAAAAACTAAAAGTAGTAAGTAGTTTCAATAAACATATTTTACAATCATTCTAAAAGTGGTGTAGGTGATAGGTCAGTTTTAAACCTCTATAATATCCTCTCAAATATGTATTTATGTGCAGTGTATGCAGTTCTCACTGTATGCAAGCTACAAAACTTTACATCTCAGATATTTGTTTACCAATGTGTCTAAAACCCCATCTGTGTTATAAAGGCTCCATAACATTGCATGATATGAAGTTAGTTTTTAATCTGCTTGAAAAATCTAAGCCATATGCTCATTTCTATTGTAGTATGTGTGTGCTCAATATGTAATCTATCATTATGTAAGCTAAAATAGATAAAGCAACCACAGCACCAACTGAAAATGCATTAATACATTTTGGTTTCTATATCAGTATACTAGTGCTCTAATAATAATAAAAAAGCACTTCTCTCAGTCATATGACATAGAAAGGCTACCTCACCCGGGTTAGCCCACCATAATAACAATTTTAACAACATTTGTTAGATTAGGTTAGAGCAACAGTTTTTTTTCTGCTAGATCTACTCTAAACTCTGAACTATGAAATATTAACAGTCTTCTTCTAACAGTCTTGTCACAGGTGTGGGCAGTTTGTGGTTTACTTTTTTTGTGAATCAGTATTTCTTACTTTTAATTCTATCTACTGGCTCTTCATAGTTTAAAGCTTTTTCATAGTAGATAGGTCAATCCTAATTGGTTGCACAGTAGCTTATGCTTTATTTACTTCAATCAAATTCTCATTTAGCCAATAAAGTGTATAATTCTAATTCTACTTGTTTCTTGTTAAAAGTATGCAAATAAATAAAGAAATATTCCAATGAAAAATATAATAAAAGATGTCATCCACCATTAACTGGTTGTAAATAAAGCTTGGCTTGTGTTTTTCAACCCATTATATTTTACATTTTACATTTAATTTCTGAATGTATAGGTATTCTTTAATGTGTTGGGCAAAATGAACCCTGCAAACTATTGAACATTTTTTTAATTATATAATTTCTATATATACATATATAATGTCCCAGGTCAAAATGGCAATGTGACAACCTTAATGATAACATTTGAGTACATCTATGATACTTGTTGCCATTTACAATGTATGTGTTTACATAGTTTAGTTCATGTGGTCTCATCAAAGCATCCCAAAAGTATGTGTGTAAGTGTGACTCTGTGTGTGTCTGTGTGTGTGTATATAATCTGTTAAACAATTTGATAAATAACACATTGTCACAATGTAATATTTAGAAGATCAGTTTATAACCTAAAAAATCACAAATTCTTTAAAATCCTTCCGTATTTCAATATAATATTGTATTACAGAATAGTTCATCTTAATTTTCCTGTTTTTTTTATTATTTTGTTTGTTTATTTTTGTTATTTTATCAAATTGGCCAAATATTATTTTTAAATGCCCATTTAAAAATGCCTTTTATATTACATGCTATTTTTTTTAAATTGGAAATGTCACTGGAGTCTCAAGTTGTGACCCAGTGCCTCATTGTTTTTAGTGAGATTTCAGTGTATCAAAGTGAATCATCAGATCTCTTGAGCTCACAGTATGAGGCTGACTCTTTGGGGTTCTTCCATGATCTGATGATATATGTTCCTCTTAATTAGTGCATTTCTAATTAGTGTACAGAAGCTAAAACCAATGCTTGAATACAGATGACTGCATTAAGAATATAGTTAAACCCTGACACATTATGGTTTCCAGTGAGTATCATTACAAATTGACAAATCACATCTTTAAAATGTGATATTAAGGGGTTAATATTGCAAATTTTTTTCATGTTTAGAAAGTGTGGATGTGGGAATATGTGGAATATAGGAAACAAAGTCATTTGGATAAGATAAAAATCTATTTTGTAAATATCACAGATGAGTAGGACAATAGCATTTCCTTCCTTCCTCTTGTGCTCTCTTTTTTTCACTGGGATTTTTTTTTTATGTTCTGTAGTACCGCACGTAAAACCACAGTTATTTTCACATTACAAATACAATAATTGGTTTGGTTTTAAGATGCAAGGATGGGAAATCATACGAGAGATTGCAATGTACATGGTGCTATTTTTTTTTTTTTATCTTAAATTTGCCCTGGTTTTGAGACCAACAGAATAAACACTGCTTTCCTATCCACATTCCCCAAAACAATCACAAATGTTCTGGTTGAAAACCTGGAATTTCCACTTGAGCAGATAGAAATTACATATGTACTGTTTGAAAGCTTGAATTGTTAAGACATCCTTCCTGGGTTATTCAAGCTAAGCTTATATTGTACACAACATCCTAATAACAAGGCATGGATGCAAAGTGTTCTGTAACTCAGAATAAATTCAAACAAGCACAATTTTTACACTTTAAAAGATAATATTAACTTGTAGCAATTCAATGGATTTTTTTAAATGTATACATCATTGTAATAATTAGGGATATTGATTTTGTTCACATGTAATTTAATTTTAAAAGAATAGATGCTGATGTTATACATGTATCTGTTTTGGAATAATACACTTAATATTTGTCTATTGAACTTACTGAGCTGCCTTATGACATTACTGTGATTTATGCTCATTGCTGTATATGTTGGTGGCATGGTGGCCTGAAAAATAGGTGGGGCTATAAATCTAGGCACCCATGCACTCGAAATAGGCAAAACTTGGTGGTCAGTGGGTGGAGCTAAGAATTATCCTGTCTAGAGAGCAATGGTTTCACCCAAAGGCTATCAAACCTGGAGCCGCTAGGGTAAATAGTAACCAAGTGTCTGTTTTTAACTGGACGTGAAACGGTAATAAATGAAATCAATATTCAATGGTAATCATTCTGTGGGATGACACTATCATATTATTATTATATTTATTTTTTTGCTAAGCATTTTTTTTTAGTTTGTCCACCATTTTAGTGACAATAATATTTCTACCTGTCATTTTCTTTAGTCGTGTACAACTTAACAGAAAATGGAAGGTCAGTGTTCATTAATGAAGGTTCTTATTTTATAGTCAATGATTGTTTTGAAATGCATATTCAGCACTGCCCTAATCATTAGTTATGCATATGTCTAGTCTTTTTTTTTATAAAACAAAACCCCTCCAAAACAAGCTCATTGTTTAAATAGTATACATTGAGTAGCATTTGTTATTTATCTTGTTTTACCCTTGCTCTCTACCTCTGCAGGAACACATTGGCACACAGGGGGTTACATGGGTTATTCTAGATATTTTATGGCTACATTTTTCTTTTAACATTTGCAATCTATTTGTGTAGATCTTCACATCTGCCTTTCTTTTTTCTTTTTTTTTTTTCCCCAAAGTGCATTGGACTAGAAACATTATTTCTGTGTTTTCCTGTTTGACATGTGGAGATTGATTTAATGCTGTGCTTGATGTTGCTTCATGGAGAGAAGAGCAGCTTCCGAGCTATTTTATACATGAGAAAAGACATGAAAGATGAAATCTTATGCAAAGAAGCACAAATGATCATTGCATGATCAAACATAAATGATTGCCTCCTGTTTCCTCTTTTATTTTTTATCTCTGTGAAAGATTTAAGATCGATGCGTCAAGGTACAGAAATGGATGCATCTCTTGTGCCAATTTGCAGGTTTCCATTGTTAGGCAACTGTAAGAACTTTGAATATTCACACGTAGGCTATAAAAAGATTTTTTTTTTTAATTCATATGCATAATCAATATAGTAGACTTCCTTAGCTAGATCTAGTAACATTAAAGTGAATCTTTCATCCCAAAAAATATCTGTTCATTTTAATGAACATAAAATCCTGGTTTTTTTTTGTTTTAGAAAAAGTTTTACAAGAATGAATTCATTTTTGCTAGCCTATTGTTTGGTATGCTGTGTTAGTGACCTATATAAGAGGAACTAAACTCTAAAATTCATTTTAATCCAGCCTTAGGTCACTTCTGTATGGTGTTCCTGTTGTGCAGTGTTCCAAAACTATTCCCCAGACTCTTTGCAAAAGACTAAGGTGTTTCCGTTTGACCGTACTCCTCCCCGTGGCAGCTAAAATCCGGCTGAGCAACCAGCTATATCTGTCATTGTGTTGCTGATACATGAGTATTGCTGCACACAACCAGTAGCTGCAGAGGATATGGCTATCTCATTTCCAGTTGGTAGTGTATTTGACTTGTCACATGATGAACACCAATCATTGCTGCCCTGTCACGAAACTGCAGCTCCATGACATAGCAGACTGGTAGTCTAACGTACACTTGTAAAGTAAATAGAAATTACATTTGAATGGTGCTCCCTTGGAGCTCAGTTTAAGAGGACTTTTAGGCAGCCTGATTAAAATGTTGCTGGAGGGGTAAGTCCCACTTTAAAGGACAACTGTCACTATATTCTCCATTGTAAATTTAAATAAACATATTTACTAAATGAAATAAATACTATTTTTTGCAATGTAAACACTTAAATACATGCAAATACAAACTAGACAGTGCACAGTCTCCACAACAATTCCACATAAAAATAAAGTGTAAATACAGAGTAAAGTACCACTTGGCTTCAGGTTTGGTACTGGTCTTGGCACTTAGGATGTCATAGATTAACTCATAGATGAACATGAAAAGACAATAGACAATAATATTGTGTAGTAACTTTTAGTGCAATAAAGTGCAAAATATAAATGTATATGCAAATGCATATTGCACTCACATATTCAGGAGCAAATAAAATTGCTCAGTATAGGAGGAACCACTTCTTGATTGTATCCCCCAAGGAATGAAAAACGGGGGGGGGGGGGGGGGGGATCAAAACTGCAACTGAAAGAAAAAGGAATTAAAGTCAAAACAAAATTGGATAGAAGAAAGACCTTTTACTAAGGTAATAAATGTCCAGAAAATAAGCACAGTCCACAAAGAAACTATCTGGCCTTCTCACAGAATTCACGCAACCCATTTTTGCCGATACCTGGCTTCATCAAGGTGTATTAACTAGATATCAGTGAAACTGTTTTATTTGCTCCTGAACATTTGAGTGCTATATCTATATACATATATACGATATTTTGCACTTAATTGCACTAACATTTACTATATTTTATTATTGTGTATTGTCTTTTGATGTTCATCTATGACACCCTGTCCAAGTGCTGAGATTAGTACAAAACATGCTATATCTTTCTGGAGACACACACACAATATGTGTCATTTCATGTAAGTGGTGTCAAACCACAAAATAAAAAAAGCAATAGGATAAAAAAAGTTAATGTTTTGTCAATTTGTGTTTTATTAACGGGTGTCCAAGTACCAGCGGGCCATTGACTTAGAGACATTTCAGCTGCAAAATAGAAGATGATATAAAAATGATTTTGATATAAGAAGTACATATAATGACATTTAACTTGCCACAGCAAGTGAGTATGTCACTCTTTTTTTTAGCTGTCTTTCCATTATACTCTGACATTAAGAATTTATAGGGGCGTACAAGGATAAATTCAAAATGAATAAGTCATGGTTTCCTAGCTATATAGTAGCATTGAGAAGAATGATTTCTGCATTTCTCTGTTTCAATTCAAAAATGTCTTCCCGACATGAACAAGTGAACTAGCACCTGATTAATAACTATAGAATTGAAATATTATATTGCAACAAATTCTCATAGATACATCTCATAACAAGAAACATTAATACACTGCAGAGGTGGTGATATGTCTAACATGACAGATAATTATATATACCATATGTACACACAAATATAGTAGAACAAACTGACAGTTATATAACCATACGTACACATGTCCATACAAGACATAAAACATAGTAAAACAAACTGACAGACAATTCTATGGACCACATTTACACACGACATAGAATAATCAGCACTGATAATTAACTAGTACATTTTGTGTTGATTACACGCATGAGACGCACGCATTGTTAATTGGGAATTGCTGCACTTGATAGAAAACTCTACTGTGTACTTTTTAAAAGATGGGCCATCCATATGTCATTTAAAATCAAGATAATTTGCCGTACATTTTTCCGTAGGAATTGAAGAGTTACATGTCTACAGGGCATCTTGCAGAAAATATAACATGTATATTTGTTTCATTGTATAGCTCTATAATTCTGTACCGGTGCCTCTCCAGTGTGGGAGTGACCTCCTTTAATATTTGAATAAATCTATATCTCAGTATCTATTTCTAATATATATGTTGATGTAGATATGTGTATATCTGTATATTTCTACGTATCTGCATACATATCTGTATAAAATATATATTGTTCCAATGTAGATCATACTAAATAATCTTCAGATTGTGTTAACAGTATAAATAAAATTAGTATATATTTAAATGATCTGCCGACATTGCAAAATAATTAATTTGCATATGATATTGTGTCTTTTTGGTGGCATGACTGCTTGATTTAAAATCAATTTTTTTTCTTGTTATCTGTATATTTGCTAGCTTCACTAACTCAATATATAGATTTTTTTGGTGACAAATTCACTTTAAGATGAATGTAATAGTGCAATAACATAGCCCATTAACTTAAGAGGTGGGTGGAAAAAATGTCAGTCTCTTTGTTTAAATCTTCTCTCACAGTATTTTATATTACATTTAACATTTAGCTTGCAAAATGGAGGACCATTGTATAACTATATGCTCTTTTAAATCCGGTCTGATATATGTATATCAATTTATAGTATTTATATTATGGACAATGTTTACAGTGTTACAACATTATAACTCATGTAACCCCTTCGTGACGCTAGGACTTTCTATGCCGTCCTAATTTTACTCGACCTAAAAGACGCTAGGATGGAATAGAGCGTTAAACAGCTCATCGGGGCTCCCTGTGATGAGCTGTGCTCAGATCCTACTTGTCAGATGAGGCCACTTTGAGTGGCGTCAGTCTGACAGGGAAAATGTAGCCGATGAGCACCGGCTACATTTTACCTAATGGCGCCGTGCCCGAACTTCTGGATTCACACGTGACGTCCAGAGGTATCACAATCTTTTGGCAGGGACTATTAAGACCCTGATTGGGTCTCTGCCATAGTGGTCCTGGCTACCGATCACCTCGTGATCGGCTGGCCAGGTACAAACCATGATGTTTTGTTGCTTGTGTCATCTGGGATGCTGGCATCATGCGTCACGAAGGGATTAAAAAAAAATGTAAACATATCTTTGATTTCAAAACTCTGCTGGAATCATAAAGCTGATTTTTAATCTGGTGACATCACTGTTATTCTGCACATCTGCACTGGGCATCCCCATGCATTTCTTTGGAGGCACTCTTATTTCTTCTAAGGTGATTTGTGCCCATCTTGGAACACAGTTCAAGCTTTAATATGCATTTATTTATTTATTTAACCATTTAATAATTGTATCAACATCTAATACAATTATTAAATGGTTAAATAAAGTTGAACTAAAGGTACACAAAATGGCATAAGCACAATATTTTGTAATGGGCAAACTAGGTAGAACAGTTGTTTCTTTTCTAAAGCAGAAATAAGCCTTTCTCGCAGTGTACAATTTCTTTCATGACATTCTTTAATGATGGGTAATGCAATGGAGGGGATTCCATCTTATAGGCTGTTCATAAAACCCTAATCTGCAAAACCTTAAAAATGCATTCATTATTCCCTTGTTATTCATAAGTTCTAGAGCTATGAACATTTTTGTTTCTATAAAAAAAGAAGACTTTTATAATGCGCTCAAGTGGAAATGAAAGAAGAAGAATTATTTCATAAGGTAATGCCATTTTTCATAATTATAAGCAGCTTAAATCTGGCAGGGACTGCTTTCTTGTGATTACCAATCATCATGACATACTGCTTCAATTTGCACTTCATGCAGCGAGTAGGTGTGATCCACTGGTTGCAGTTAGAAGACAGAATTTATATTATGGTTTACTAGTCCTGATTAATATTTCAGGGCCAGTAAGCCACAATTTATTCAAGGTGGTTCAAACTGAGTAATAACATTTCATTAATGTTATATGTGAAAAAATCGGCACTTTATTTTCCACAGCTGTAAAGATATTCAGATTTTGCAAAAACACTGAACCGTGCATTCTAGTTGAAAGAGCAGAAAGCTGTTATAAGACAACATTTTGCTTCCACTGCAGTGGTTTATCACAAAAAGGCAGTTTTATTAAGCGTACATATATGCCAAATAGGTATGTGTATATATAGTATAGGCAAGCACATTCTGTATGTAAGTGTGCAATGTCAAATGCACCCTTGGTTCAAAACACACATTTCAGGCACTTTTCTAATGAACAAGTATTTTTTTTTTCTTTAACAAGTTTTTTTTTTAAATCAGTAAATAATTAATGCCGCGAGTTGTCTTTAAACAAATTAGATGGCCTATGGAGAAGCCCTTAAGCAAATGTTCAGTAATTTATTATGTTTATTCTGCTTCAGAATACGAACGAGTTGTGCTGTTTTTCAGTGGAGCTATTGCCTAATGTTGTAAACTATTAATTTCACAATGTCGGTGCTACTGCAAGTTGGATTTTTATGTGCTTGGATTTTATAGCTTGGTATACTGTATGCAAATATTAACTTTTCTTAAAATAAAATGTTATCTTTAAAAATGCATTGTGCTTGCTGATGCTAAAGCAGCTAAGCATGCAGGATTAATATATCACAATGCTTACTTAGTAACCATGAATCTAGAAAAGAACACACCAGAGCAGGCTGGACTGATGTCCTGGACACTCACATATGGGGTTTTTGTTTAATGAACCTTGAACTGTGGTGACCTGACACCTGAGTTGCCAAACCAGGCCAAAATAGATAATTGAGTTGGAAAAATAGGTTGGAGTTGGAGAATTTTTGTAAAAGCGGAGGAAAACCCATTGTGTATACTGACTGAATTCAGATGGTCTTAAAAAAATGGCCAAAAGTTTGAAATTCTGATCTCAATTCCCCACAATATCCCCTTTATTGAGTAGATCCCATAACATACCCCCAACTATCCTGGCAGGGGGTCTGTTTTGATGTCTGCCAAGTTCCACCAGTATCCCGCTTTGGAGACAGAGGTAGAGCTTGGTGGGACAGCAGGATTCAGAACCACAATTACGTGGTCCTGGGCACATTCTCTGGTACCTGGCAAATGACAGCGTCACAGCACATGTGTGGTAGCGCTGACACTTAATCTCCCAAGCTCCTTCTCTCAACATCCAGATGCACTGGGGGAAAATGCTGGGAGGTATGCTATAATAATGTGACACTATAAAGAAATGGCAAAGCTGACCATGACTATGTGGCTGGAAAAACTATGTATATTTGCACATGTATACACTGCAGTTAAATGTAACAAAAGGCCATAACTAGCTAAACTACATATGTTTCTGTACTGTACCATTCACATTAATTAGAGTACAATACAAACAGAAGAATAGAACTTATTATACAATATGATCAAAATAGCTTGTATTGTTTGGAGTCAATGTAAAAGATATAATTTCTAATATAACACTATCAAATACAGTAAATGCTTAGAACAGAGAGTTCAAGGTGTTAGATTGTTTTATAATGTCAGATCAGATTGAATTAAAGAGGGACTTAATTCTAAAAATCTTTTTAATCTGAAAAATGTATAAACAACAGAGATATTGGAATATAGCGTCCACCTAAATGTTGTACTTTTACTAATAGTCGGATTACAGCTTTGATGTCTCATCTATTATTCATCTTTTATTTATTGTGTACCTACCTGTAATTTTTGCATCGAGGGAATATATTATTTCATATGTGCAAAAAAGAGAAAGTGTAGAGGTATACTGGCGCTTATCCTAATATACACAAGCTGCAAACTGTCTGGCAATTACCCCTAGTGCCCAAAATATAATAACAATGAATGACAAACAAAAGTGACAGTGCGCTAAAGTGCTGTACAAGGTGCAAAGTGAAAAAATATATTGCAATATATTTTGCCACTTTGCACCTTGTACAGCACTTTAGCGCACTGTCACTTTTGTTTGTCATTCATTGATATTATTTCATATGACTTGTATGCTGCACAGTTTCATGGTTTCCTGGACTGGATAAAAAGATGACTATAACTACTTAAAGCTTATTGCCATTAGCCAGTGACCTGCAGGTACAGGTTGAGTCTACAGCTTGTATTTAAGTTGTAGGTTCAGTATATTTTGCTCTCTCTTTTACCTAGCCTTACAGGCTTTTATGTTTAGTGGTACGTTTATTTGATGTAAATAAATAATGGATCCTTTTGGAGATAATTATACCATTCAATGACCTTTACCTTTTAAAACGTATAGTCAAGCAATTTTAATTTTTAATTTTTAATATGCATATGCATAGTTACATGCTCCTTAAGTGATTTATTAGCATAATTTATTTTTACAGGTTTTATTTTAAAAATGTAACCTTTATGATATATATATATATATATATATATATATCTGTGTTTGTGTCATTTTTTTTTATAATAAGCGTTATCAAATAAAACCAAATAGACTCAGACTTTTGGAATATATCACCTAATAGAAGATATGTGGTGTATATATTATGAATTAATTACCATTAATATAAGTATTCACACCGAATGGTGGTCATATAGGATTTGTATCCCTTCCTCAAATAAAATCAGCCATTATATTGCCTCCATAAACTTAACATTGGACCCAAAACAATTGCCCAGTGGCCTGCCAGGAAAATACCAGCATACCAGTCATACCAAATATTGAGATTTTTGATTTTCAGTAGGTACTAGCAAACTTAGTTAGCTATTTTATTTTCTGATTTTTTTTTTTTTTTGAGAATTACAAATTACAAACAAAGTTGTTGTTTTTTAGATAATATTGAATTAAAAAGAGATTGTGGTAGTGGACTAACTCTTTTGGGTGTAATACTTATTTATATATCACTTTTCATGTATATTTGTACAGAATCAGTTGCATTGTGTAAACACTTCTATTTTTAGTCTGTACTCGGAATTTGCTAATAAATGAGAACATGTTACATATATAAGCATGCAGGAACTAGTGCTGTAGGGAGATCTGCTTACCAGGATCTAAAGGGATTACAGTTCTTGCCTCTAGAATAAATCTATATGTAGCCTTGCAAAATCAATGATAGACTGTGAATTCCACAATTAACTTTATACAATGTAAAGCAAACAAATGACTGAAAATGAGCAGAGAAGGCTAGTATCTGCTGAGCTTGGTGTGCCACGAGACCAAAGCCCTCCGTTGATTGGGAAATACTGTACAATATAACTATACTGTGATATTCAATGTACGTTGTATACATTGAAAGAATGGAGATCTAAGCTTTCACATTTTCTCTTAGCAGATCAAGACATACACAAGGGTGTTCCAAAATGCATTAGAGGAGTATGGTCAAGACATTTCTAATACGGTGTAACAATAAAACAAGCTACTAATTGAGCTAGCAGCATGTGTTGATCAGAAATTAAGCTCCATAAGGTGCAGCTATGGCCTTCTTTACTGACAGGTGCACTTTAAATAATTATATTTGATTAAACAAACAATTTAATTTGGATGGACTTTCTGTGCTTATTCTTGCATGAACTGAAGTCTTAGCCTTCTGTTTTGTGCCCTGCAGCTAACCAAATGTGATGAGTTGTGATGTGATTGAAGCTGACCAAAAACAATGATATAAGGGGTAGCCAAGCTTTATCATTGCATCTGTTTTAGGGATGCAACTATTATGAAACAATGGCCTCCTACCATATTTAAATGGATAAATGCCTGTTTGCTTAAAAGCATTAACTATATATTGATTGAAATAAATAGGTTGTGTAAAAGCATACTTGAGAATGAGAGAAATCTTGATTATAGTCTTTGTGGTAAAACCTTTTTAAATACATATTTAAAAGATCTGAATTGAGTTTTACTTTATTAAAAGTATATTTATTTAACAGATATAACAATTTTGACACATGCTATATTCTTATCCCATGCTTTCTTAAACACTTTAACTTTTTATTAATCTCTACCATTTCTGCTGGAAGGCTATTCCTTGCATTCACTACCCTCTCAGTAACTAATATTTCCTGGGGGTTTCATGGATTTTTAAAGTTCCTTTGCTAGTATAATTTTAGTGAATAGTGCCCACAAGACTGGTGGGAGCAGGGCCGCCATCAGAAATGTCAGGGCCCCTTGCTTACATTCTTTTCTGCCCCCCGTATCTCCCTCTTGCCCCCCTACCCTCCCAAATTTTATTCAGGTCTTTGTATATCATGCCAATGATTTAAATATACCCCAGGACATGCCCCATCACCCGCATTGCACATCCAGGATTTGCTGGTGCCCCCCCATGACAAGCACCTTTAAGACCCCATTAATATACCACAGCCATTTTTTTCATTAATATGCCACAGTTTTCTCAGTAATATGCTACTCTATGCCTATTAACATGCCACAGCCAGTATGCCCATTTATATGCCACTTTATGCTTAATAACATGCCACTGCCAGTATGCCTGTTAGTATGCCACTCTCTGTCCATTAACATGCCACAGCTAATATGCCCATTTATATGCTACAGCCAGTATGCCCATTTTTATGCCGCTGTATGCCCATTATCATGCCACAGCCAGTATGCCCATTTATATGCACAATATGCCCATTAACACAGCCAATATGCCCAATAATATTCCACTTCATGCCAATTAATATGCCACATCCAGTATGCTTATTAATATGCCACAGCCAGTATGCCCATTAATATGCCACTTTATGTCCAATATGCCACAGCCAGAATGCCCATTAACATGCCACAGCCAGTATTCCCATTTATATGCCACAACCAGTTTGCCCATTAATATGCCAGTATGCTCAGTAATATGGAACAAACCAATCCCACCTCCTCATACATCCCATGAACTTACCTCATCTGAGAGAGACAGCAGCCTTCCGCGCTGCCTCTCTCCCGCTTCCCGTGCACTGATCTGATTGACTTCAGATCAGTGCGCAGGTATGTGAGAGAAAGACAGCATTGCACAGACCCCATGCTGCCTTCTCACGCAATTTTTCGATCTCCCCAGCCAGCGTCTCTGCCGGCAAGATTTTTTCTTTTTTTTTTTTACGGACCGGGGCCCCGAGCAGGACCCGTGACAGGTCTATCGCCCGTCACCCCCTGATGGCAACCTTGGGTGGGAGGATGCTAGTGCATTAAGGGTAAGGTAATCCACACAGCAAGGGTGTAACAGTTAGCCATTACTGGCCTAGAAACGTTAACTTCACAGACTACACTTCGCATGATGCTCGGCCAGCCCTTGAATCATCACTTCTTTGCAATTGTGTTATGTTGGAAAGATATGAGAAATGCGCAACATCCTTTGTTTGTTAGCTGTGGATTCCTCTCTGGATTAAGATTCCAGCTGCAAGGATCCAAACAAGTGCAACGGCTCATTCAACCATGCTTGTGGCTCAGTTATAATATAAATTGTCCATCAGGCCAGTGCTGCCTGCTCAGTGGCACAAATGTTACCTGTGGCACTAAAAAGCTTCAGGGGTTGGCACTCAATATCTGCAACAGGTTAGCTGTTAATCCTGGAACACTACGTAATCATTGTTTCAGAGCTGTTGTTTTTCAAATCAGTTATAATCTTACATGAAACAATCTCCACTGGGAATCTCTCTATTTATTTTATATCATTACATTTGTTAATGCATACTTAAAATGTATAGCAATTGGAGTGTTTTTATTTAAATAGAAAATGGAATGTACATTATCTGTGTGGGAGTATGTTTCCTTTATATGTGTTAATATATGATCACACCATTTATATTCAATTTCACTTTACTAGAAAAAAAAAGTTATTTAGATAACTATATTCAGCAGTGTACAAATATGTAGAACATAGGAGCAAGCTATACATTAGGAACCATGAAGTGTTTCATGTAGGCAGATCAATGTGAAATTACACAGCATTTTAACATCCGTAGCTAAGTGACGTCTGCTATTTTTCCAGCACTGATTTTACTACCTGTTTACTCTTTAAATGGATGAAGCTCATACAGTATCAATGAAACAAATAGTACCTCCCATAGGGACACTTACTGAACACTCAGTTGATAACAGAGTTGTAAAACATAGGTCATAGGCTTGAGTTTTTTTGGTCTAGGTTTTGCAAATTGAAAATGCATTATAGCTCACTTTTAAGTAAATAAACCTCATAATTTCAGATTGTGAACTTATCTATGCCAATAATAATTGATATTATATGTTATTTAGCTAATTCTAAAAATAAACATGCATAAATATAAAAACCTAATGTATTTTATATATAATACATGATATTAAAATAATTTAATAAGTATATATATTATATAGATAATGAATTATGAATAAATATACAGCAACATAAGTTTGCACTCAAATTTCTTTCTCAATGGAAACAGAGAGTGGTGATCTAAAAGATATCTGAGTAGCTCAAGACAATATTGTAGAGTCATGCTATGATTGGACTGTTTCCACGCCCAGGGGTTAGGATTGGCTTCTCACATTAATTTGCCTTTTAATACTCTCATCAATATCTTCTACTATGCAAAATTCTTTTGTTGCTTGTAGCACAATATACACATAAATGTAAAAGCAATTAAAAAAATATAAAACTCTCATAATGACATAAGGTTTTACACGCATGTATTGTCAAGTTGTGATGAAGGTCAAGAAATGTTCTTTTAGACAACCATGCACACTGCAGTTCAGCAAACATGGGAGAAACATGAAATGGCCTACTTGATATGCGCCGGACTTTGGTTCCAAAACGGTGCCTCCAAAGTCCAGAATTATTCAGGGCACCCCAAATACCGTTGCAATTCGACCATCATAGCCGATTTCACACCAAGATTTGCCAAAACCAAAAAGCTCTATCATTCTCATTTCTTTTAGTGGGTCAACACTACTTAACTTTTTATTCAAAACAAAAAAATGATAGTACTAATATAATTGGTTTTGGAGTGAGTAAATCAGCATGTACAAAAATATTAGCAAAGTTTCTTAAAACAACTTATGAAATGTCCCAGTGATATCAGTGAAATTTAACAGATAATAAAATGAGTAATTATTCATGACAAGCAATACAATCTGGTTGAAATAAAGTGTTGTGTCTGCCATTTTCCAAATTTACCTCCTGAGGTACATATTAAAGATATATTGCAGAATCCATAAGTTAAACATAACAACTTCAAAAATACACCCCAAACTCCCCCCTCCCAGGTAAAATAATAAAATAAATTGAATAAAGTTCAACAATTTCCTTCACATTAAATCATCATAAATAATCAAAGAATGTAGTGTTTACTAGCTACAGTGCAAGGTCAATGGATTCAATTTAACTTTGACTTTGTGTTGACCTCTTACTTATGTTTAAGCAGTACATTCTTGCATGTTAACGGATATCCTTGCCACACATAGACTCCATGGCATATTTTCTCCATTCCTACCTGTGTACATCTGCCATCTCAAACATGTATTAATTTAATAACATTTACTAAACAATTTTTAATCCAGTGCTAAAGCAGTTTTGTATTCTTTTTTTTTTTTTTATATTTTAATCTTTTTATTTTTTTAAACATAAAAGACATTACGTACAATGCATATATAGTCATTCTGCCCAAGAGCATTACATATAACATTACATATACATTATAAACTTTTTAGACTTAGATAGATATTAAGACTATTACATGCAATAAACCACACAAGACTTACTAACATAACAGGACTTACTAACATATATCGAGGAGCCTAGATTTCTACATTTATCTAATTATTTTTTTTTTTTCAGTGGACTTTGGGGGGGGGGGGGGGGGGCTATAGGACCCAGTTGTGAAGATGTAATATCTTATAGGTAATGTTTAAAAAGCCTCAGGGGTAAACATAATTTCGGGGAGATTCGTACTGCAAAATCCCACCTACGGATTTCTGTTTTCCTTCTTTTCCCCTTCTTTACCTCTCCTCTGTTATTCCCTCCCCCATACTATCTAGATGTTGTTGTATTTTTTAACCCAATTGATCCAGGGAATTTTTGTATTCTGTAAAAATTAATTACACTAACACAATGTGTGTTTTTCTTCTGGTTGTCAGTAGGTGATATACAACTTGGAAAAGATAAGCTACGCCTTTCTTTTTTAGAATGCGCTTTTTTTTTCTACTGAAAAAAGCTCAGACGCAATGAATGAAAAACTATAGATTACTTCTAATGTTATTCATGCTTTTAAATATGTTTCTGGTTTGGTGTAAAAGTACTAAACATAAAAGAACAAACAATATAGTCTCACTTTCTGCAATTTTACTGCAATGCAATGATAACTCTTATATATGCTTTTCTTATCTTACAAATTTTCATTTTGTATAATTTGAGCAATAAGGCTTTTTTTAGGACCAGTTCAAGTAAAACCTTTTATGTATCTGTTATCAGAACGTATGCTCCTATGTTGAACTTCTTTTTTTCTACAATGTGTCCTATAAAACCAGAAATATTAAAAAAAAAAAAAATCCTTTCTATCACACTATATGATAGGATAGCAATGAGAAACCTTGCAGCAATAAAAGAAGAGGTGAATGTATACATAGCACACATCTAAACACATTTTTTGATATATACTTAAGGTAATGTTAAACTAAGAAACAAATTATAACTTACTCCCATAGGTTTGACCTAATATGAGTCAAATGTAAATAACTCATAAGAAAAAATAGCTGGAACTCATGGTTCCAATACAAATGAAGTTATTTATTTCTCTGGGAACAACAGTGCAACGCAAATAGTGGATAAGTGATACACTTTACACGTTTCAAGTCTCAGGACTCTCAGTCACAACCATGAGTGGCAGCAACTTTTCCTTCTGAATTATTTGCTTTCAAACACCGTTGCTGAGTGGAGATGTAGCGCTGGGAGTTCCCAGGCAAATCCAGGAAAAAGTCGTTTTAAAACAGGTAAATACCTAACTTACATTAAAACAAAGATAATTATCGAACAATCCTCTAAATTTCACAATATAGTTTCAAAAGGTAAAATGATGTTCCCAGCAACTGGCATAAGGCTACTTAATTGTATCAGAAGCCAAAAAAGACACACATAATGATACTTATAAATACATACAATACTTGAATGGTTGACATTACTAGCCCTCTATGACTAAATAAATCATAGAATCAATATGATATTTTGGGGAAGCCTCTTTTCCATTCCAGCATGACCGTGCCCCAGAGCTCAAAGAAAATACATAGTTGGATGTATTTGGTGTGGAAGAACTTGCCTTCCACAGAGCCCTGATCTAAACCTCATTGAACACGTTTTGGATGACGTGGATCAAAGATTGCAAGCCAGGCCTTCTCATCTAACATCAGTGTCTGACCTCAAATTTTCTACTGGATATATGGGCAATAATTCCCACAGACACACTTGAAAATCTTGTGGGAATTCTTTTCCAGAAGAAGGTATGTGGTTATAGTGGCAAAGGGTGAACCAACTACATAGTAATGTCTGTTGGGTCTATTTACTAAAATGCGACTGTGGAGGTCGATTTTGGAGGTCATTTTGAGAATAGGTAAAATTGGGCACCCCAAGTTTGACTTAGAAAAATAAAAAGGTTCAAGGCAAAAATGATCAAAGCTGTTTTTGAGACTAAGTCAAATTTGGCAATCAAAAATGTAATTCAATGAGCCATAATTAATGTCTACCTATATTTATACAATGATTACTGCCATAGAAAGCTACAGTACTTCACCAAAATAGAAAAATTATGTAAGTACTGATTTTAAAAAATGTTGAGGTTAAAAGTGCAAAATAATAGCCATCCATGTTTGATACTATGTATCCATCAATGCATGGATCTGTGTATATAGCTAATTAAGGTCAAGGAAGCGTGGGGTGTGCTGCAGGGATGGAATGGAGGTCACTATGCTCTGCAAGAGGACTTGAAAAGACCTTGTGAACTTGCCTAGAAGCTGTAGATTAGAGGCTTGTACAAGCCAACATTAATCTTAATGTTCATTCACTAAAGGGGTCTGTGTCATTTTGGTTGAACTTGCTGAACTGAGAATTTGATGTATGACATCTTGTTAGGGATTTTCTTTTTTAGAAATAGCTACATTATGAACTATTTACTGAGAATTTATTTTTTTCCCCAAAATTCATGTGTTTAGTCAGCTTACCAGGAATGCCTAGGTTTGAAACATTAAAATATATTACATTCATGCAGAATGTTAGACTGTTACAATATTTCGACACCTAACACTTACATATCATATAGCCTCTGATTACATTGCCTTACATAAGTGCAACAAAAGAAAAACCTATATAAATTCCTTGGAGGCACATGAGCAATAATCTTAAAAATGTATCCCCTCCTTTGTTTTTGTTTTTAATCATTGCAATGAATCCAAGCCGGCTCTTGTGGAAATGTAACAGCAGTGTTCTTTTTGTAACGGCTGTATGAAATTTAAGATATAATGGTACTTAATTGTTTCATAGGTCTTTTTTTGTAGTGATAACAACAACTCTGTGTTCAGAACTGTTCTTTTTAGTGCTGAAATAGTTTTTCAATAATATGTACTTATTTAAAGTAGATATAGATAGCAAGTACTGTGAGGATTTTAATTACTCTCTTATGGTAGAAATACTGTTTCTAAAAACAAATAAATACAGATTTAATTCACAATGCAAAAGGGCCAATAAAGAAAGCAAGCAAGAAAGTAGAACACTGCTTCTACCTTCCGGTTTCATAGGGAATATTGGCAGATTAGTACAGGGCATTAAAACTCTACACACAGGTAACTATGCACAAAAACAGTGACGCTCAAAACCTGTGGAAACACCCAATAGAGCTTACATAAAGTGGACGCTTTCTTACTTAAAATGCTACATGTATATTAACATAAGCGATGAAATGGAACAGCATCAAGAGATTTATTCCACTCTAAATTAAAAAAGTAATTCAGAAATCTTAAATCCATCCGAGATGTTTTAATGGTTCTGACAGGTAAGCTCGTAGGTAACAGTCACATAAGTCTGTATAGTCGAAGACAAATACTTATTTGTACTGGAAGCCTCCTGTGGCTCCCAAAGATCAAAAGATCAAATATGTGTTTAGTTCTATACGTTTTTCAGGGTGATAATTGGAAACACTGTCTATGCTTACTAACTAGTCAAAAATGTAAAGGGACAGGTAAAATAGAATGAATTAAAACAGATTTAAAATGTTTGTATTGTTCCAAAAATAAAAATGCATACATTAGTACATACACATTTTATTATAAAAAAATAAATAGAAATGTAAAAGAAAATAAGTAAAAGAGGTATAAAATAGCACACACACACACACACACATCATAGAAGGCTGGTAGTATGGAATCCTTATTTAGACCTAAATGATTATGCTTTAAACTTATGTATCCAGAAAGATTCTCTCCAAGAGGATGGTACCCACTCTATACCCAAAAAGCATGAATTGGACAAACCACCTTTTGGGCAGTTGTTAAATTACTAAGGTACATTGCTGCCAGTATGCTTAGCAAGAACAAGACCCATATGTTACAGAAGTCTCACTTTTAACAGGTCTTGTAGACTTTAATACATACTATATGCCAAAACCACAAGAATTCAAATGTACTACAAATTAGGTAATTACAGTTAATAAAGGAATTGGCTGAAAATATTTCAACCATAGCTTCAGAAATAAAGTCAAGCTGTGCATAAGTGATCCTTCTCCATTTTCAAACAGGAGAACACTTACAGGACCAGCACTATGATGCTGGCTCTGGGGGTGCTGTTGTTAGCTATTTATTGATATCCTGATAGCCTAGAAGACTCCAGCACCATATTTGGTAATATAGGGCAAGTCTACACTTTTTCTGATGCAGACCTGCCCTTCCTGCTATGCATACACTCGTCCCCTTTCTTGCACATAGTATGCACATACACTGTAGGCTACGACTATATGATATCATGAGAGGCCCAGTCTCTTGAGCCAAAGGGGGAGGTAATATTCTTTACTGCATAGCCAGGCTAATGGGAGACTTTGTCTGGTGGGCATCATATAAATGGTAGTTAAAACTCACCTGCTAGCAAACCAAATGTTTCCTATATTTCAAGCTGAGCATCATAGAAATAGTAGTATATTGCAGAAATAAATAAAACCACTACACAGTATTAGGTCAAATAAAAAAAATAAAAAAGTTTGTGCTGGCCCTTTACATCAAAATATTTATTTGTCCTGCACCCCAACTTTATTAATACAGTTTGAGTTTGCCCTTTACATTAAAATACATTTTGTGCTGCCCCCCCCCCCACAAGTGAAATGGGTATTTCTGGAATGGACATTTAAAGAGGGGTGGAGTTAGTAAGCGCCACCTGGGGTGCCAAAAAAAATAGCCCTGCAACCAGATGTTTGTGGCTCTAGGATCGATCTTTGATCAGCCCATAATACACACCAATGTTTGTTTAACATGAACTTGATTTATTTTTCTATAATATTATGCTGACTGAGAAATAAAAAAATACAAATCGGGACTAGTTAATTTTTTATTGTTCGATTGAAACACTAGCCTGTTTGGTATCAAATGGATTTTCACGTCGAGCTTAAAAAATAATAATACACTGCATTAAACTAACTGTATTTTGAACATTTTTTGTTATATTGAATGTTGGCAAAATGTAATGATTTTAGATGGTTTTTAGCTACAGCAAGGCCATAACAGTGTTTATGAGTGAAAAAAAGATTTACTAAACCAATATTTTAATATCTGTTTTGAAATAGAATTTTATTCTATTTTATTTATTTTTATATCTCTGTACCAGCTAATTTTTCTTTTTATAGTTTTCTGCACAATTTCCCTGTAGGGTATTTTTCCCTCCCAGTGGATAGACTATTGGATGCCAATACTTTTCTCTCACCATGCTTTTAATGTTAGCCTCCGTATTCTATCCAGCGTGTCAGCTGGATACCAAAACATTCCCTGAAGGTGCGCAGGTGCATTAAATAGCTGGAATAGCTGGAAAAACATGTAAGCATCCAGCTGCCTCTGAATTTATTTGAAATCTGTGTAAACCAGTAAACTATAACTTGCATGCAGCTGGGTAATATGTCCTCCAAATGCAATTCAGTATATGTGATGCCTTATCTCCTTTAGCTCTTTATCATCACATAAATATTAATGTTATTTTTAAGAAAATGAGGGGAAAACATGTATATATTCACACATAGTTTAGTATACCTACTGGCAAATCTATATTAATAACTGTTATAACAATGGGAGTATGTCATTTTAAATTAGTAGAAAGAATTCATTATTTTTTTTTATCTATGCATTTAATTAGTCTTGTTTACTAGACTTGGCCACTGTTATAGTCCTAGAAATACCAGGTGTTATACAAGCAGTGGTAAAACAAAAGAAGGTTGTTTTAAAGTCACCCTGTATTTAAATCAGTGGTTGCATGGCAAAATACACATTGATGATTGCAAAGTATATTTTCCTGGACATCAATGAGTGAAAACATGGAACATTTTATTGATAGAATCTTCGCTTTACCTCCAACATGGGCAGGACAAGAAGCACTTATTGCCAGTATTACCCTTCATTTTAAGAACAGCTTAGCTGGTCTATAATTGCAGTATTTTCTGGACTGGGTCCCCAGGACATACTTGATAACGAGAGAAATCTCAATGTATTTTTCCTGGTAAAACACTTTCTAAATAAAATAAAATAAAATACATTTTTGTGGCTCACTTGTACCATTACAAATGGGGAATATCCATGAACATATAAAAGCAATATCAATCACAAGAGGAGATCCACACTAAAATAGTCTGGCAGCTTACATCACCAGAAGTATCCAACAGCACCAGATTCAATTTCTGCCTATTTTAGACCTGTCTGGTCAGCTTGCATCTTTCAAGGCTCGGAGCACTTAGCCTTTGTCACTCACTAGCCTTAGTGAGTTTCTCATGAGTGGCACTGTCTTAAAAACTTAAAACTGCATCTTTGTTTTTGCTTACAACAACAATCCTTAAAGTGGAGCTCATGCATGCTTTCTGTGCCTAAAATATAAACCATGCCCCCTCTCTAAAACTGTCATTTTCTCCTCCAATCAGCATACAGATAAGTAATCTAAAAAATATATATGAAAACATCATAAGAAAATATAAAATATATAAGGTTATATGGTTATATACTCACATCAAACTATAATATCTGACCAATTACTATACACAG
The DNA here is from genome assembly GCA_036172795.1 of Pelodytes ibericus. Lineage (NCBI taxonomy): Eukaryota > Metazoa > Chordata > Amphibia > Anura > Pelodytidae > Pelodytes > Pelodytes ibericus. Next base: position 225,260,702 of record CM069857.1, on the reverse strand, counting down.
GATAAGCAACTCATAAACTGGTATGTAGTTTAAAGTATGTTGTTTATAACTGTAAATAAATAATAAACAATATTTATCATAGAAGTACTAATGGTTAGTACACCATAATAACGTTAACCACACTTTGTGTCCTGTACAGAATCCCATGAGATAAAAGGCAGTTAAAACAATGTGATGCTAATTACAATATTAATTGATAGTTTCTTTTTCCGTTTCCAAATGTATAACTTCCCATTAACCTTTCTTGAACTTCACCTGCCAATTATTGGTTGAACACACATTAATTTCCAAATCAATGCAATATCAATGCAAATATCCTGCTTATCATTTTAGCTTACATTATCGTTTGTCACAATCAAAATCCCATATCCCCATATTGCTCTTCAAACCATTTGCAATGCTTTTACAAAAGGAAAGTATTCTACATTATTCTTATAGGGTGTATATATGCAGGGCTGACCAGTCACAGGTGGTGGTAAGGTAAAATAAGATAATAAAATTGTTTTGAAAAAATGTATTCCTTGTTTTTGTTTTTTTCCTCTGTACCCACATTGCACTCAGAACTTACCCCAGCATCCAGACTGCATTATTTTGCTCTCAGGATTTACCCCAACACCCAGATTTGCACTCACAGGACTTTCCCCAGCTTCCATTTTGCACTCAGGGCTTACCCCAACACCAACTTTGCACAAAGGACTTGCACCTACCTTGCACTTAGTACTTGCCCTAACACCCACTTTGCCATCAGGACTTACTCCAACACATATTTTCACTCACAGGACTTACCCCAGGATCCACTTGGCACTCAGAACTGACCTCAGCATTCACTTTGTACTGAAGACTTGCCCCAGAACTCATATTTGCACTCGGGACTTACCCTATCACCAACATTGGACTCAAGGAATTAACTCAGCTCCCTCATTGGACCCAGGACTTATTCCAGTGCCCATACTGCACTCAAGACTCGTCCCCAGCATCCGCTTTCATTGTGAACTCACCACGCCGCTTTAGAGTCTGAGCATCAGGAGGTCATATGACTCCTTATGCTCTGACATGCAGGAAGTGCAAGAGGCATCCTCAGAGGATGTCTATGCACCGGGGCAGCGCACAGATATCGGCTGCCTGACCAATGCACAAAGAGGGCTGGTCAGGAGAGATCGTTGGATTTTCCCATCCAGCACCCCCAATGCTCCCAGGGTGTTGCTCGCACAGGTTGCACCCCTAAGGCCTACCCTGTCAGTTCTCTGCAGGCCTGTCATATCACTTCTCTGCAGTGGTTACACCATTTTTCAGTTAGAAATAAAAGAATATATAACAATTCTTTTGACACTTATTTTTTTCACATATGAGCTTTTAGTTATGCCATGCCACAAGATTTACAAAATCCAAATAACCTCATTTTACAGCTCTATCTTCCAACTTATTTTTTAATGGAAAGCACAACATTAAACTATTTTTCCATGCCGTACTACAAATAAATGCACATTTATATTTTATCTATTTACCATGTTGCTAGTTCACATATTGGGTTACATTTTGCAGAACTCAAGAATGCAGTGTTTGTGCTTTGTGACTTCAAATCTGAAAATTACAATTTGCTGCTTCTTCTTGTTTTTCTGTCTTTCATACCTTTCTATTGAGTAACATCAGATTTTATTTGTTGATTCGGTTTTCTAACACTATGCAAATGGAGATATTTCACAGTATCATAAAAATACACATATTTTAGCATTGCCATAGTAGTGAAAAGGCTAGAAATGATTCCGTTTATGAACTGGTGCATTGCAATTTAATAAAACTTTTTGATAATAAGTAGAATAAAAACAAACAAACAAGTTAAAAAAAGTTGAACCTTAAAATGGAGAAAACCCAATTTTGAAATGTTTTCATCAGGATAGAAGCAATGCTTTTTAATGTGAATTAAGGAATGTTGTATTATTTTTTATAGTTAGACAAAAAATGGTCTACATATAGATATGCCAGCTTTTCTTCAAATAACTCTGCCTTGAGTTAATATTGGACTTAAAAATACTGGCTGGGTGGCAACTCAGACTACAAGTATTTGTATACTGGCTAATTCTGTTGCATCTGGATAGAATAAGATGTAATGAAAATGACTGGTACTTCACATTGGTAATCTGGTTATTTCTAGAAAAAAAAAGACAGACACAAAAGAGAAAAAAAGCAAAGTTTTTGCTTGGGTAACAATAAACTGTTGCACAGTGTTACATGGCTTTACTGGACCTACCTATAATATTTTTGCATGACAATGCACATTTTGTAATCAGAATTTTCAACTGTGCATATGACACCTATATTATAATTATTGATGTGTAAAATCTCTTTTAATATCTAATCAGTGATAGCGTCCAAATAAACTACCAAGGTTCACTCTATCACTTTTTATGTTGGTCAGGTACAGTAATGCAGGTAAACAAATACTGGAGGGGACATTTCTTTGTACAGCACACACTTTTGCTTGAGATTGAACATTGCTTTCACTTGAGATTTCAGGGCACCACACCTTCTTGCTCTGGACCCACCTGCTTGTAAACTGAGAGGTCCTCTCACTACCTACTATTTATGAGCCTACATCTGGCTTTGGTCAGGTGATTTCTTCTAATATTTGTCCAGATCAGAAATATTTTGCATTTATGTAGACAGAGCACATCTATTATGATGATAATTTTTATATAGTGTTATATATATAGAAATAGGTAAAGGTATTTATTCTATGTTGCCAATGTATTAAATTATAAGGAAGATTAATGGAAATAAAAGTCAATTTTTAAAGAAAAAGATCTGAAGTATAAAAACAATGTTAAAAATACATTTATGAACTATTTTTCTATTTAACCCCTTCATGACGCTAGGTGCTTGCGTCCCAAACGACGCAAGCACCAAAACGTCACAAATTGTTCCTGGCCACCGATCACAAGGTGATCGGTAGCCAGGAACACTCTGGCAGAGACCCGATCAGGGTCTTAATAGACCCTGTGGTTCCCTGCCAAAATATCGCAAGACCTCCGGATGTCACGTGTGACGTTACGGAGGCGTGCTCGAACCCGGAAGTTCGGGCACGGCGCAATTTAGAGAAATGTAGCCGGTGCTCGCTTTGAGCACCGGCTACATTTTCCCTGTCGGACTGAGGCCACTCAAAGTGGCCTCAGATGACAGGTGGGATCGTGCTGCAAGTGCCTGCAGCGGGATCCGAAAACAGCTCATCGCGGGGAGCCGCAATGAGCTGTTTAACAAAGGACGTACTATGCCGTCCTAACGACTTTAAGGCACTTAAAGTCAGGATGGCATTGTACGTCCTAACGTCACGAAGGGGTTAAAGGAATGTCCTTAAAATCTTGACATATTCAAAATTGTTGAGTTTTAACAAATTGACGAAAATGTTGCATCAAAAAAATCCATCTCTATCCATATAAATAATAGAGCTTTATAACATCAGAAGTACCTCACACAATCACTCCATATTATTAAAGAATATCAACTCTAAAATATGTATCTCGGTGTCTTCTACCCTCCTATATTTGTTTACTGTGCATGCGCTGTGATCCATTTTGCCCTATGATCGATTGATCCACCACTCAGTTTGGTTCATCCAAGTACCATTTGTAGGCACAATTTCTGGGGCCTCCATTAGGCTAAAATGACTAATTGTACCTATCGCTATTTGACAGAGTGCCTGTCATAAACAAGCATTGCATCTACTGCAATTCCTATTGTTTCATTATTATTATCACTCTTTTCAGTAGACGACTGAAGGTTCAGAGGTTGCATCTGCATGCCATTACCTTCCATACAAGTTTACTTTCTTTGGTGTGCTCACCATACTTGGTATATTGATGGGTTGTGCTGACTTGCGCACTATCACCTCAGTTTTCAATTCTTCTTTTTTACAGCTTGCTTCTATAAATGTTAAAACACTTATTAGTTTACTTGTCCAGTAAATGCTGGAAAAATAATTTGCAGACATTGTTTTTTATAGAAAATAAAAGAAAGTAAAATTAAGTAAAAATAAAATATATATAAAAAAAATGTAAACACAAAATTGAAATAAAATAAATGAAAAATACTATTGCAAAATTGATATACTAATTTTATGTATTATAATAATATATATAATATAATACAAACATATTGAATGCATTTTTCAGTAGCATGGTAATTGGTAATAGGAAAAAAAATATGATTGTACTTTTTTATTAAAATATGGTATTACGGCATAAATTGCACAATTACCATGTCAATCAACATGTCCTGTAGATAATAAAACACACATATCCCATGTGCCACATAGCAACCCTAATAAAACCTATTCTAACAAGTAAGCAGACATGCACACTGATAAAAGAAAATAAAGTATATTTATTTGTAAATGTAGTAATGTAACGACAAACACAGTAGGTATAGATCGGAGAAATGTAACAGTATGTATAGTGATACTGTAAAAATAGAGCAAAAAAATAGAGAAAAACAGAAAAAAATATATAGGAAGCTACACAGAGCTATGTAGGCAAAGTGTATGAGCAGCACAGGAAAAAAGGTAGAAAAATAAAAATAGTAAACAGTAAAATAGTGCAAAAAAGTCGGAAAAATTGAAAAATGGACAAGAACAGAGCAAAAAAAACAAAGAAATGGAAATAATAAAAAAATAGTAGGATGAAGTGGTAACAGAGGGCTCAAAAAAATAGCAGATGATGCAACATAAGTCTGATAGAAGGCCAACCACTGTAAGAAAAAACATATAATAACAAAAAAAGAGAATAATGTGGGACAATGACCAAAGGTAAACCTCCTGCAAACAATAAATCAAAGGACCTGCATCAAAGGTAGCAACAAGGAAAAAAAACATGGAAAAAAACACAATTGTGGGAAAAACAGAAAAAAATGTCCCAAAAACGGGGATATAACAAAAGTTTATAGCAGAAAAAAAGTAACCACAATTGGAAAAATAATAATAATAGTAAGTGGGTAGTCCATCAGTCCACTACTATCGAAAAAACCTTATGGATGCAGGGGTAGTCCTGGGGTATAACCGCTGAGGCTTTGTTTGTACAGGCACGGGGCGACGCGCTCGGAGAGTGTCTCCTTCAAGGGCCATGCCTAGATGTGAGTGAAGCTGGCCTTTTGTGCTCGTGTCCAGGGGTAGCGTCATGCTGGATGCGCCGACGGGCGCATGTGGGTCCCGCCCAGGGGGCGTGTCCGAAGGCGGAGTTGTAGACGCGTTCCTACGTGGAGAAGATATGTGCAGCTGATGAATCAGACTGCCGGGGGGTGCATATACTCAGCTGGCAGCTCATGCCACTGCTGCACTACAGAAAAAGGAAGTGCACTGTGAAATAAAACACTAGTGCACGCATGTGGTACCAACACATTGTATGGGATGTAAAAAAAGGGAGCACAAATACAGGGGGGCAAAAAATAAAGGGGGGCAAAAAATAAAAATAAAAATAAAAAATAAAATAAAAATAGAAGTTTTAGAAGAGTAGTATATAGAGTGAAGTAGGATGTCTGTTAGAGAAAATGGATTAGTTCGTAATCTTCATTAAGTCCTCTAGGGGAGATAGTGTCCAGAATATTTATCCATTTAGTTTCTTTCTGTTTCAGGATTTTCTCACGGTTGCCACCTCTCCTTAGGGGGACTACGCCATCGATCACTTGGAAACGGAGTTGGTTAACGTTGTGCCCTGCTTCTCTAAAGTGCTTGGCTACTGGTACCTTGTTGGTGTTGCCTCCGGCAAGGGCAGACCTGATGGACGTTTTATGTTCAGATACCCTTTTCTTAATCTGCCTTGTTGTCTCGCCTACATATAGTAAGGGGGCACTTAAGGATATAGATCACATAGGTAGAATCACATGTGTAGTAGTCATTAATCCTGTATTTCGTGCCAAGGTGGGGATGCAGAAAAGAGTGACCTTTGATAACACTGTTGCAATGATTGCAACTAAGGCAAGGAAAAGTCCCAAATTTAGGATCTGCAAGGAATCTGCCATTCGGTTTTGTGCTGCCGACATCAGCCGAGACTAAAGAGTCCCTGAGATTATGTGACCTTGCGTAAGAGAAGAGTGGTGGGCTGTGGAGAGGGGCAGGAAGATTGGAATCAGCTTGCAATATGTGCCAGTTTTTCATAATAGCCTTCCTGATTCTTGGACTAACATTAGTGTAGGGTGAGACAAATGGTATACGGGACACGGATTTGTCCCTCGTTTTTGGGTGTCATGAGTACATCCCTGGAGATGGTCGATAATCGGCTTCTCTGTGAGTGCAGTAACTTCTGGTCATAACCACGGTCAGAGAATTTATTTGACATTTCATCAAGCCGAGTCTCAAGTATAGCAGGATTGCTAACAATCCTTTTGGTGCGTACCAATTGGCTATAGGGTAAACCTTTTTTGCAGTGCTCCGGATGGAAACTGTTATAGAGTAGCAGATTATTCTTGTCTGTTGGTTTGGTGTAAATGTCTGTTTCCAATTTGTTCCCTATGCGGGTTATGGTGGTATCCAAAAAGGATACTTTCTGAGCATCCAGTTCGGACGTGAAAGCGATGTGGTTATTGATAGAGTTTATGTCAGTAACGAACTGGGTAAACTCACCTTGTGTGCCTTTCCAGCATACGAACACATCGTCTATATATCTCTTCCAGACCAGACAATGTCTGAAAAGGGGAGTTCTGTAGATTCCAGTGACCTCCAAGTGGTCCATATAGATGTTAGCATATGTGGGAGCTACGTTGGAGCCCATCGCGGTACCAACTTGTTGTAAGTAAAGTTGATCTTCAAAAAGGAAATAGTTTTCAGTGAGGATAAATCTTAGTAGGTCAAGGACATATTTCTTCTTTGCCAAGTTCCATAGGCCAGTTGAGTCGGAATCTATGGTCCAAGCCACTGCCTGGATGCCACCTTCGTGTGGTATGGAAGTATAGAGGCTTTGAACGTCTAAGGTAGCCAGATAAAAATTGTTGGAGTCCGGGATAGTAACAGTACTAATAATATTCAGAAAATGGTTAGTATCTTTGACATGAGATAGTTGACTGGTAACGTAAGGTGCCAGTAGTTTGTCCAAAAAAATGGATACTGGTTGAAAGATCGAATCAGAGCCGGCCACTATAGGTCTACCAGGGGGTTTAGTGGCGTGTTTATGAATTTTGGGAAGAGTATATAGAATAGGTGTAAGGGGGAATGGGGTGTGCATGAATTTAGCCTGTTGTTTGTTAATAATGCCATCTTGTAAGGCTTGATTGTTAAGCTTTTGTAGGATGTCTTGAAGTCTAGGTTGTGGGTCTGTGTGTAATTTACTGTAAGTGTCACCACATTCTAATTGTGAGTAGATTTCCGCAATGTAGTCATGATGGTTCATAACCACCAGGGCGCCACCTTTGTCAGCAGGTTTAATACAGATGCTTTTATCGGATCTGAGAGTTTTGATTATATGGCGTTCCTCCTTGGTGAAGTTGGGTTTATTGGGGTACTTTCTTTTAAACTTATTATTGATTTCACTATGTTTGGTGCGCTCTAGTTCTTTCTTCGTGAGGTTAATGTATGTCTCAACAGAATGGTTGGTGTTAGGGGGTTGGAATTTGCTCTTAGGCTTGACAGCCACAGGTAGGTGTTTAGATGTTTCATTAGAGGTGTTTGTGATTGTATCATCTGTTTGTGTAGCTTGTGGGGTCAGAGATTCAGCAAGGTACGATCTAATGGATCTCTGTGAGTTGTCAATGGGCAGGGTTTTGTCAGCATTAGTATTTGTGGAGTGTATGTCAGAGTCAGTGGTAGAACGTTAACCAACTCCGTTTCCAAGTGATCGATGGGGTAGCCCCCCTAAGGAGAGGTGGCAACCGTGAGAAAATCCTGAAACAGAAAGAAACTAAATGGATAAATATTCTGGACACTATCTCCCCTAGAGGACTTAATGAAGATTACGAACTAATCCATTTTCTCTAACAGACATCCTACTTCACTCTATATACTACTCCCTCTATGATTCACTTATATCCCTTTGTCTGTCTTTTTCTCACCCCTTTTCTTTAGTCAATACTTTCCTTTATCCTATCTCTCCCCATAGGTCCATACATTCTTCCTTGCTACCCTTTACATTGTTTTTTCCACATTGCCTCTACTTAGTCCCTTCCCTTTATTTTTCTCTCCAATTTCTTTCCCCCTTTTCCTTTTTTGCACACACATTCTGCACATTCCCTCCTCCGTTTGCCCCATTCCCCTTCCACCACTCCCTCCGTTTTTTACATTTTTTGTTTTTTATATTTATATTTATTTTTATTTTTTATTTATTATTTATTTTTTATTATTTATTTTTTATTTTTTATTTATTTTTTATATTTTATTTTTTATTTCTTATTTTCTATTTTTATTTTATTTTTTATTTTTATTTTTATTTTTATTTTATTTTTTATTTTTATTTTTATTTTTATTTTTTGCCCCCCTTTATTTTTTGCCCCCCTGTATTTTTGCTCCCTTTTTTTACATCCCATACAATGTGTTGGTACCACATGCGTGCACTAGTGTTTTATTTCACAGTGCACTTCCTTTTTCTGTAGTGCAGCAGTGGCATGAGCTGCCAGCTGAGTATATGCACCCCCCGGCAGTCTGATTCATCAGCTGCACATATCTTCTCCACGTAGGAACGCGTCTACAACTCCGCCTTCGGACACGCCCCCTGGGCGGGACCCACATGCGCCCGTCGGCGCATCCAGCATGACGCTACCCCTGGACACGAGCACAAAAGGCCAGCTTCACTCACATCTAGGCATGGCCCTTGAAGGAGACACTCTCCGAGCGCGTCGCCCCGTGCCTGTACAAACAAAGCCTCAGCGGTTATACCCCAGGACTACCCCTGCATCCATAAGGTTTTTTCGATAGTAGTGGACTGATGGACTACCCACTTACTATTATTATTATTTTTCCAATTGTGGTTACTTTTTTTCTGCTATAAACTTTTGTTATATCCCCGTTTTTGGGACATTTTTTTCTGTTTTTCCCACAATTGTGTTTTTTTCCATGTTTTTTTTCCTTGTTGCTACCTTTGATGCAGGTCCTTTGATTTATTGTTTGCAGGAGGTTTACCTTTGGACATTGTCCCACATTATTCTCTTTTTTTGTTATTATATGTTTTTTCTTACAGTGGTTGGCCTTTTATCAGACTTATGTTGCATCATCTGCTATTTTTTTGAGCCCTCTGTTACCACTTCATCCTACTATTTTTTTATTATTTCCATTTCTTTGTTTTTTTTGCTCTGTTCTTGTCCATTTTTCAATTTTTCCGACTTTTTTGCACTATTTTACTGTTTACTATTTTTATTTTTCTACCTTTTTTCCTGTGCTGCTCATACACTTTGCCTACATAGCTCTGTGTAGCTTCCTATATATTTTTTTCTGTTTTTCTCTATTTTTTTGCTCTATTTTTACAGTATCACTATACATACTGTTACATTTCTCCGATCTATACCTACTGTGTTTGTCGTTACATTACTACATTTACAAATAAATATACTTTATTTTCTATTATCAGTGTGCATGTCTGCTTACTTGTTAGATTTTGTTTCCACATATATGCCCCTTAGGAGAGAGCATATTAGCAGTCCATTGCTTTGCACCTGTATCTACTATACACTCTAGGTTGGCAGTTCTCAAACCCCTTATCCTAATAAAACCTATGGAATTGGCACATATACATATTAACATAAAAAGAAATGTTTGTTTGTGGTCTTGGGGATGCACTATGCTTGAGCATATTGCTGTATGCACTATGTGTCATATGCAACCTGCTCATGCGACATAAGATCTTGTTTTTTATGACCATTGTTTCTCTGCTGTTAAAGTCACACTTATAATACAGGTAGCCATTTCTATAATTGTTTTTTTTTTTTTATTTTACTTGTGTTTAGCATTGCTGCATATGGACTTTTAATTCTTTTTCATTAATAATGTCTTTCGAACTCCATTGTGTTTCTGCTATGTAACATGTGGTTCTTCAAAAACAAAACAGCTAATGATGAAGAAAAAAAGACTAGTCTGTGGTGGCAGAGCATAATATGTGCATTTCAGTTACAATTAGCGCTTGTACAAATGACAAAAAAAACCCTATTTTTTTTGCAATACTAATGCATTAGTTGTTGCTTAGCATTAATAAATAAAGGAGATGTATTGTGTTAGCCTCCTAATTGTCTGAAATGTCATGCACTTGGCCTTAATCACCCCTTACAGGAAGGAATATTGAAAACAATACTGTATCACTGTTATTATTAGAACACTCTGTTTTTTAATGAATAAATCATATATCGCAATGGGAGCCAATGATAAAATACTAACGTAAACACATCTGTATGTGTATTTGTTTTTGTGCAAATCCATTTCCATATTTATTTCAGTCATTTCAGTTTCTTCCCAGAAGGATACCAAAAATATATTGGGGAAACATTCTGCCTGATGTTTAAGAGGAAATGTGCAACTGCTTGGATGAGTCACCCACTGTATCCAACATTGTTATAAATATACATGTATATCATTTAATAGATCTTAGACGCAGCTCTGTTACATCAGGATGTTTATGCTGGCTTTGTAGTTGTCCGTGTTAATTCAATCACAGCTAACCTTGTCATAAGATAATTGTACATTCGATATTTCAGCTTCTTTTCTCTGATATCAACCCTTTGCATGCCAGATACAGATTTAAAAAAACCCTCTAGGATGAATCATAGAATTGTATTATGGTGACACAACAAACATAGCAAATGTTTAATTTTATCTTTAACAAATAATCAGTAAATTGAAGGAATATAAATATAGTACATTTTGCCATTTAATGGTTTCTCTTGTGCTCAGTAGGTGTTTGTAAAATGTGGCAATAATTTAAAGTAACCTGGGTATTGGGAATCTCCTCCAATTGTTAATCTTTTAGTGTAGGCATAGTCGAACCAGGCTCACACAGACGTATCAATCAAACATGATCCTCTATAGAATTGCGCAGTATAGCTGGTTCAATGAGACTTTGCTCAATTGTAGCATAGTGCCTCAACTCTTAACTCATTTATAAAGCTGTGTAATCCAAAGCAGTGATTTGCACCAAATAATTCACTTACAGTGTTTTCAATGTACAGTGTCATTCAAAGATATTCAGTGTAAGCATATGACTACTGGGAAAGCATGATGCCATCATGGCTGATCCAACTATCTATACAGCAACAATCTCTCAAATAAAATACATATAAAACATCATTGTTTTTGCAGGAAAATTTAAAACTGTATGTAATAATTACAGTAATATATAGATAGCAAAATCATTGTCATCTATCTTATTTTTAAAAAAAAGGAAAACTCTGAAAAAAATTATTTTCCTTAACAAAGTGGTTAGCCCGACATTTTGATATGTTATTTATAGACGTAATGTAGGGTTTTTGCTTTCCAGCTTGCAAATGCATTTTGGATCATGGCCTTCAAACCTTTTAAATGTAATTTTAAAATCTGTGCAATACTTACTATACTTCAATATCGTTGTTCCACCACTTATAATTTCTCATTGTGTATTAATTCCTCAACAGTCGCGCAAACGACACAAATCCCATTTTCTAAAAGAAAGGCGTCAAGACTAGCAGGATTTGTCATGCTAAACTCTAAAGATTACTCTTCCTCTAGTGTAGAGATCCATTTTGACAGATCCGCCTCTGGGGAATATATTATTTTTCACAGATATGGGGATTTCCTCAGTTTGAGGACAGTACTAATATCACTAAAACTAACCCAATATTGTCAGTGTCAGTGAAATGTTGGAGAGAGAAAAAAAATTTAAAATATGAACGTATTTGGACTTCTTTTATTTTTTTAAAAATTTTTTTTCAAGGCTGTAATTGAACCTCCCATGTTAACATGTCCTTCTGCTGCTGAAAATGTGTTCCTACAGTTCCTGTTGGGTGTCAATCTGAGTTGTGCATGACATCATCATTGTGAGCATGTGCATTAGCGTTTAACATGTCTATCAATGTGGTCATGGGGATGCACTGTGCTTGAGCATATTGCTGTATGCACTATGTCTCATATGCACACTGCGCATGCGAAACAGGAATTACAGGACAAGCACAGTTCTGACCATAGAGCTGTAATGCAGCATGTTTCGCTGCAAAAATAAAGTCATAGTGGAACTTTATTTGTTTCTGTCATCGATGTCCAACTGGTTCATGTGGCCTTCAAGGGTTTATGTGGAGCCTAAAATGATCTATTGTATTACCTCATGAAATGAATAATGTCCTGCCCCAACCTAACCCATTTAATTTTATGTGGCACGCCACACTAAAAAAGTCAGATAACAATGATCTATATACAATATTAATTATGTGTGCGTATATATCCCCTTTCTGTTAGGTATTCTCTTGCCAGTAATATATGACATCTCAGCTCTTTATCCACTTGTACAAAGAAGGGACCATGTTTCTTTAAAACTTGAAAATTACTTCATACCAAGTTACGTATATTTATCTTCAATTAATCCCCTTTATTACTACAGCTCTGTGTTGGCGTTTTAATATTTCAGTAGTTGAATATTCTATAGAATATTCGTTTGGCTATTCAATATAAACGACATTGGCTGGGATTCTCTAAAAATAAAGAAAAGCGCAGTGGATATCATCTAGCGGTATTTTTTTTGCCATTCATACCTTAGAATAACACAAGTGTACAGTCAGATTCTAGAGCCTAGGAGTCCAACTGCGGCCCTCAAGCTATTTCTGGACTACAAATAACATAATTCACTGCCATTCTAAAACACTGTTTTGGGCAATTTGGGGATTTCTAGTTTATCACTAGCTGCAGGGCCACAGTTGGAGGCCTAGGCAAGAAAACAATTTATATGTTGCAATTTGTGGAAAGTGTTTTCTGCAACATCGGAATAATACAAGCAGGCGAATTTTTTTCTACAACATAACAAGTCTTCTCCCTGGTTTGCTTATATTCCATTTTTATTATGTGGTAACTGAAGCTTTAATGTTGATATTTGCGCACAAGTAGAGTTGCCAGTCAGTGAGTATTTTACTGTCAGGCCAGGATATATTGGCTTCACACCAATGTTAAGTCTATGGAGGCAATAGCATGGCCAGTATTTTTTAGAAGACAAGACTTGTACACATTGTACCTTCCACATGTTGAAGGTGCCAACTATTAAATAGAATGAAACATCAATTAAAATGTTAATTTGATTTCAACTTTTGCATGTTGAGTAATTGTTTAAGCTATACTGTTAACAGTGTAACCTAAACTTAATATACAGTATGACATACAATATAAAACAGGGAGATATATAAAAAAAATAACTGCATTAGTTTATTGTTTCTTAAATCTATACAAAGCTAGGTAAATGCTTTTTTTGTTGTTGTTGTGACAAAACGATCACTAATTAATTGTTGTATAGTACATCTAGAAATGATATGCTTCAATACGGAGATAACATTGACCATTGCACATTTAATTGGAATTATGGGTTCACAAAAAAAAAAACATTGACAGAGAATTTTTAGACTAATGCAGTTTATATGCTATAAACAACAGTACTGTTTTTAATGTTTCATTACTGTGTTCTAAGACTCAGTTATGAAATAAATGAGTTGCTTACACTATTTCTAGTACAGTATATTGTGTTAAACAGTTTATCACGTCTCTAGTGACATGTTCCTCTTACAAATATCACACACAAGTGGAAGTGTTACATTACAAAGCAGCAACTTTTATACTATGCTTGGCACTACATGATAATAATAATCATAATAATGGTAAAATAATCAACTTAGAATAGTTGTTAGATTAAAAGAAACACTAACAGTCTTTCTTTAGACTATCTGTTACTGGGATACACTATATATGGCAGGGTTTTACTGTTTAGAATTTAATTGTCTGGCAATTGTGTATGCATGTAATTTCAGATTACATTGATTTGCAACTATCACAAGCCGCTGAGTTGTTCTACAAAAAGCTTACAGATCATATTTCATCAGACATTTCTTTTCTGTTTTTTTATTTTTTATACAGACACAATTTCCTGAGCGTAACATTTTGTGATCATGGTTTAAAACTGTAAATGGAGTTATGAAACACTATGTGCTATCACTTAAGGGTAGGCAATCACTGTTAAAGGACTTGGGGAATATATAGGTCTAAAAAAGACTGTGCAGTGTTCTTTATTCTTTAGGCTTAATTTCAAAAGTATAACTATGTTTGTGAGTTTTCTGTTTTTGCTTTTTAAATAAAATATGATTTCTATGTGACCACAGTAAGAGAATGCAAATACATAATAACATATCTGGGCACTCACTGATGTTGACAGAGTAATCTTTTTACTTACAAAATTCTGTCCATAATTTAACACAGGTAAGTCACTTTCACCCTATATACTTCATCATTTTCAGGATTTTGGGTAACATTTTGTTGAGTAATAAATTACAACCCTGTGTAATTAAAGTGACTGTAAATAGCTTAGTTTAATAATCATATCTTAAACCGTGTGAATCGTGCAAATTGTTTATGTGGCAACATTGTATCACATTAACATGCATCTACGCTTATAGAAATATACCGTATTTGCTCGATTATAAGACAAGGTCTTATAATCGAGGTCGTCTTATAATCTGACCTCAAATTTAGGTCAGACTATAAGACTGGGATCCAGGTCCCCCGCAGAGCTGCAGGGGACCTGGTATCCCTCTCTAATAGCAGGGAATGTCTGCGAGATGAGCGCAGACTCCCCCTTCTGCCGCCCGGCACGACCGCCAGGACTTCTATGATGAAGCCGGGTACTTCCAGCTTCGTCATAAAAGTCCCGGCGGTCGTGGCGGGCGGCAGCAGGGGAGGTCTGCGCTCATCGCGCAGACATCCTCTGCTGCCCCGCTAGCCACCAGGGAGAATGAGGCAGCCGGGGGATGTCTGCACGATACGTGCAGACATCCTCCATGCTGCCCGACACTTCCGTCTATTATGACGGACCAACTGATTGCGAAAACCGGTCTTACTGTGCGGGTCTATTGCCTCGATGTCGAGGCAATAGCCAGCACCGAAACTTCCTCTTTGGGGCACCCACGATTGCCCCACGGAGCGATCGTGGGTCCCATATTGATGGATCAGCATGCATATGGCTATGCCTTCTTGTGGTTTAGAGCTTCGGAAGTGAAAAAAAAATGTACTTTTGTCACTCTGAATATGTTACTTGACTGCCCCTAGAAACAGTCAGCAACATTGAAATGTAAAAAAAAAAAAAAGATTTCATTAGCTTAAAACTAGTATTCAAGTTAGATTAGCTGTTAGGGTTAAAATTAAATAATTTTTTGCATAAGGGATAGGATTAAAATTAAATTAAAATTAAAATATATAAAGGTTAGAGGTGGGATTAAATTTAGTGTTAGGGTTAAATGTAGGGTTCGAGTTGGGGTCAAAAGGTCAATATAGGAAAAAACAAAAAACACTATTTTTGTTTTTTGCCCCATAACTCGCAAAAAAATACAGAAAAATTGGAAAACATGCATATTTCTGAATTTGGGACAACATTTAGAAACTATTTAGATGGGGTCTTTTTTAATAATTGTATTTGTGTAAATTATATTTTAGGTCAAAGTTATAAAAAGTGTAAATATTTTCACCATATTTTATAATATTTTTTGTAGTAAATTATAAGATATGATGAACATAATAGTATCTAATGAAAGCCCTTCTTATGACGATAAAAACAACATATAATTTGTGTGGGTACAGTATGTGAGAAAGAAGAAAATTACAGCTAAACACAAACACCCCAGAAATGTCAAAACAGCCATTGTCACCAAGGGAAAGTCAAGGTAAACATGTCTTGTCACTAAGGGGTTAATACTTATAGGTTAACTCTACTTTATCTACTAACAATAGTGAGTCATTAAAGCATCAGCCACTGAATTTAAGGAAATAAAAAATATGACACAGCAGGATATCTTTTTTTATTTTCTAATAGCAAAGCAACTAACCAACAATATATTGCCCTTTTCTATTAAATATATGGTGTAGTATTTTTAGAAGCTTTTTACAAATGAATTAAACCCTTTAATAACAAGAAAAACATGTTATCTTCAGTGAGGGAATTATATAAAGAAGACATAAAATGTTCTGTGTCAATTTCAAGAACAACTCATAACAATGAGGGAGCTATGAAGATGTTTAATGGAGACCTTGGGAAACCCTCATGCACTATGAATAATAGCTAGACTAGATACCAAATAAGAATGAAATGGAAATATAAGAAGGAAATAATAGTGAGAAATGTAAGTGTATCTGTTTGCATATGTACCCACACATAGTGAGTTAGAATTGAACACGCTGACTGAATATTCTGCAGAAAAAAAGTGGCTAAATAACAAAGGCACTAATAAAAAAAATGAGCTCCAAAATATTCCTTAACATTATCACAATCTGGTTTTTAAAGATAGTTTTAAATACATGGTTTAGATATAAATGTGCTGAAGACAGGTGCAAGAATACTGGTGAATATTCTGTGTTACAGATAGGTGGATTTGTGTTATTTGTTTTCAAGTTGAAGATAAGTGATTGATTATGAGAAGTAAGTTAAAATATGCAAGGGTGATACTACTATATAAGTGAATAAACAGCCTTAGGGCATCTGCTTGCTTAGGAGGCCCCTATGGTTCTGAGAGGAGACGGTCACGAAGAGGGGTCAAATAGCTGACACGAGAGAAAGAGCACACTTTGAATCCCTCCCCCCCCCCCTGTCTAAGGCCCCCCTGAAAATCTAGGATCACCCCTGACTGACATTATGTATGTGTTTGGTAAAATGATGCTGGTAGTAACAGTGGAGAAATGTGGGTTGGAGCATGCTGAGAAAAAGGTACGCATAATCTGCAATTCCATATACAGATCTGTATGCTTCCCTTTTTTGTCTTTATTTTTACCAAACAAAATGCATTTCTATATCTCTATTTATCTATCTATCATGAGCATTCCTCATTGCCATAAAGCCTGACAAATACAGCTCAGATAGTTGTTTTGCATACCTGTTTTGCTTAAGCTTTTGAGTTGTTTACTTCACCAGACATTATATTTCTAATAAAAAAATAGGGATTTTTACATTCACTTTTGTTATTTTGTTCGTATTTATACCACTGAGATCCATCAGGACACCATAATAATTACGTGTGTTTAACACAGAGGCAGATATTTATTCAGAAGTAACTCTGGAAACATACCCAAGGCATTAGTTTTACAAATACATCTAGTTCCCTTGGTGTTAGAAAATGTAAAGCTTTGGGGAGTGAATCTTTTTTTGTTTCACGTTTTCCCTCTGAAACAACAAATTAACTTGCATCTATCTTCCTGCAGAGCCGCATAGAAAAGCAAAGTAATACTGCACATAAAGACTGGTCAATTTGATACTTTTGTTTAAATTGGATACAGCACTTTGAATCTGTAAAGAATCAAACATCTCCATTCAGCTGTAATCTTATAAAGTATTTGAAAAAAAAAAAATGTTTGCATATATCAGTCTGATTCATTTATAAAAAGCCTAGAGACTCTAAATGTTTTAGGTTTGTTTCACTACAATAATTTCTGGTGAATATTTAATCACATTTATTTAATGTAATGTAGGGCACATGTCTATGTTAGGTCTAAATAATATTATCACTTATAAGAAAACACCATTCTTTATTCTGTGCAATGAGGTTTTGGTTTATCAAATATGACATTTATAAATTTTGACTTCATTTAAAAATAATGGTAGTATATGGTAGTATATGTACACATCTCAAAAAAAAACCTGTGTATATTTTACTTTTGGCACCTCATACAATCCCAAATAATAAATCTAAAAATATATGATAAGGAAAAATGATAATATAATATGTACCTTGTACCAGAATTGACATTTCTGTTATTATATTTTATCTAACCCTTATTACACAAAAAATAAGAAATTTATAGAGCAATAATATTGATGTTACCAACTCGCATTTAGAGTTACCACACAGATGCTATCTTCCTGGCAAGCTGGTAAAAAAAAAAATGACTAGAGGCCAATATTAAATTTATGAAGGTAATAGCAGTGCTGCATACCTCCCAACTTCTGCCCCTGGCGAATCGGGACTGACAGCGCTACATGTATGTGCTGCATGTAGCGCTGCATGTGAGCAGTATACATTCTCTGGTGTTCTGGAAACTGAAGTATGAAATCAAGACTGCAGGATTATGGTCACAAATTCTGCTGTGCCACCAAGCTCTACCTCCCAAAAAGTGGGACAGTGGTACATCTCATCAAGACAGAGCCTCCAAATTGGGACTGTCCTATGCAATGCGGGAGAGCTGGGAGGCATGTGGTAAACAGTGGCAGATGCTCCATATTTGCTAGGTGAGCCATGCTCAGAGAGCACACAAACCCCAGAAATACATCCGGGAGACAGACAGCACTAACTCTGTTGCCAATTCGACAAGCACTAAAAGTATATGAATTGTCGTATACATTTCGAGCTTGTCGAATTGGCAACAGAGTGAATTACTCTGTTGCCAGATTCGTAGCTGGCGTCGCCTTTCGGATGTTATTTGTGTATTTCTGGGGGTTTGTGTGCTGGCTGTGATCAGCACACAAATTCCCCTGAAATACACAAGAGACATCGTGCCTCCGTGTGACAGGCATGCTCCAGACTGGCAGCATGCCTGTCACTCAGGGGCACAATACACCCCTGGTGGTAAATATATGGAAGAAGAGGTGATAACCCTACTTGTATTGCACATACACAGTGCTCTTGAGACAGAGGAAAAAAGCCTCATTAAATGTACTGCCAATTGTTCTGTGCATTTTTTAACCTCGGCGGTGAAGAGGAGCAGAGCAAATCTGTAACAAACATGCAATATTATTGCGTGTTTTTAAGTGGCATAGATAAATATTCCAGGAACAAATACTCACTGATAGATTTTTGTGCAATAAAATGTTCTTTTTCTCCAAATATAGCTTAGAACACTACTTTAAAAGGATGTGTCCTATACTATGTCTTAAAATTCTCAGGTTCATTTTGTTTTACTGCCAATCAGTATGCTAATGCAAGTAATTTAAAACATTGACAGGCTGAATTAAAAACAATAAATAGACAAGACATAGTGTGAATATTGCAGATGTCTCAGTTTAATAACTGCAAACAAGTGCAAAGAACAATTTATTTACCTTGGATTATTTATGTCAAATCAATTGTAATTAAATAGGTACCTGCAATCAGAAGCACTGCTTCAGTTTATTGTTCTCATCAGAAGTGGCTCATAACCCCTAATGTTTGCAACAAGGCCCAAATCCCATTAATTTTCTCTATTTATTTGCAACCCACTGATAAATGCACTTTTCTCTTCATAACATTTTTCAATCAAGACAATTTTCTTATTCAGAACAGAAACACAACCTCTTGATATAAACGTGTCATGGTCTATACGAGAGTATGGAGACAACGTTAGTTATACTGATCTCACAACATTGTGCTGTTTGACTTTGATATTTTCTTACGTGGGTGATGTGATTTTTAGCATTTATTCATGCATTTCTTACACTATGTCAGACTTTACTAACCTTAAAGATGATAATCAAATAGACCAAAGGTGTCAAACTGCAGAACCTGCAGCAGTTCTTGGAGAATACTCCCTACCAGCCTCTAGTATTATGGGAGATGTAGCCACATTCAGCCAACCAGGAACATGTTAAAATCACAATATATTTCACAGCACTGCACAGGGTTCATGTCCTCACCTTCCACCTCCATCTAATGATGGGAATGGACAATGTTTCACAGTAGAGCAGGCCAAGTACGGAAGGAATTTTGGGAAACCCCATATTTACACGATGCCCCCTATTTACACAGTGCCCACAGAAAAGGACACTGCCTCTAGCAGTCCAAAAACCCCCCACATATGAATAACACAAACGCTCCAGGCTACCGTGGAAATTTCCCATGTCTAATGGCAAAGCTACCATTGCCGTAGCAAGTACCAATAGAATAATTCTGAATATAGGATGTAGGAAGGAAAAAGCACACATGCATACATTTATTGCACACCAGATGTCATGAACAAATCTACTATTCATTAAAGTGACGTGATATGATAATTATGGAGCACATTGTTTATTATGGAGTATTATTCATTTATACCACAGGACAAAGATCTTTCAAACAATATCACATTAAGGAGACTTCAATACGTTTTGCAATATATTATGACAAATGTTCATTGGAATA
Source organism: Pelodytes ibericus (assembly GCA_036172795.1). NCBI lineage: Eukaryota > Metazoa > Chordata > Amphibia > Anura > Pelodytidae > Pelodytes > Pelodytes ibericus. The sequence goes on along the minus strand of CM069857.1, from coordinate 225,240,449 downwards.
TAAATACTGAGCTGATTTATGACCATATTGGAACACATGGAAAAATCACTGTTATTTTTCAGTTGTCTGTTTCTAAGCCGCACTTTTATTGAATTGATAAAGCATGGTCATGTGCAAAAAGAAAACTCTTACTTGTGTTATAGAGATTGTTAGTTGATCATTATAAAGAGCACTTTAGATGTTTTTTTTCAAACTGCAACCAACCACTGCCAACATGGTCTGTTCTCTGGTTGCAGTGGAGTAGAAATTCAATCTCAGTGAATTTACTGATACAACTGGAGTGGATCACACAATTTATACTAGATATATATAACCATGAAGTAATACATCAGACAATTTAAATTTTAAAAGTGACTTTCCTTCAGTTTCCCTACATTGTCAAAAACAAACCCCCAATACAATTTTTTTTCTTTTCTTATTTTAGTAAACTATCAATTTGCTGAAGTCAACAATAACATCCTCTGGAAATATGGCCAGATATAACATGTCACAAGTTTGGAAGATTTTACAAAGAATTATATGGATAGGTTTCAATATTTAACCTGGTACAAGCAGGAATTGCTTACCACTAACACAAAGTATGCATCTTAAAGGACAACAGTCAGCAAAAAAGTGATGTTGTAATGGAAAGATTGCATCAAATGTAGGCATTTAAAATGTAAATGCTTTAGTCAACTAATCCAAGTAAAATATTTACATTATTGAGCCCTCTTTGATCCATATAGCTCTATCAAGGTAAGACATATTGTTTGGAATGTTTGGTCAGATCTTCTTTTATGTGACAAGATTCTAAACAACATGTACATTCCATAATACAGCTATATAAAGCAGAGAGTCCTCAATTAGGTACTTTATTTGTACTGTTTCATTAAAGAATTTCTATTTAAAACATAATCACTTGATGTAATCATTCAATTAAACATAACTTATTTTTGTTTGCCACCAGCTGTCCTTTAACCCCATAGGACATTCTATGCTATACTAAATTGTTGCAACTCATCACAGATCCCACTGCAGGGGTTTGCATCAGAATTCCCTCAAATATCAGTCTGACAAGGAAAATGTAACCAACACTCAAAGTCTGCCCACCTAGGAGGCTTATAAGTGAATTGTTCCCATAGTTAAAGATTAGTTTAAGGTCACAATTATACAAGTGGGACAATCTATAGGAACATTCCCTTGGCTTCCATGGTTATTGCTTTTCCCCAGAAATAGACTTAATAAGTAACCACTAAATCATTTATTTTGCAATGTTATTTATCATTGTAGAGTAAACAGTTGTATAGAGGTTACACGTCTTGCACTCCATCATCTCTTTAGCTGGCCAACTTACCTTATTATACCCTTATTTAATGAGACTCCATAGTCCTTTAAACTGTAAACTCAAATACATGTGATTGCTTCCCCAGTATGTTTTTAAACTTGTACACTATTGTGGAAGTTTAAAACACTTTCTAAATAATAAGCATATACTATAGTAGCTTAGCTATAGTCAGTGATCTATTATATCCAGACTGGCTTTTTCTTATGATGAGTTTTGTAAAGTGAATAACGTGTGATAAAAAGTTTTTTCAACTTATCATAGGACTTGTTAGTGTGGTATGGCTGGTGTCTCTGTAGGTGCAGGGAGCCACATTTGGGCATGTCCTGAATAACTCAGAATAACCTATGATAGGGCAAAACAAATATCTTTGGTTGCTATTTTAGCAGTTGGGGACCTGGTGGAGCCCTTTGAGCAATGTTCATGGATTGAGTGCCGTTTGACCATTCCTGCTGGTGTATGCTATTTTAGTACTGAACATTCTCAATGTGGCTCCCACTCCTTTGTTTTTCATCCCACCTTGGGTTATTCAGGTCACTAGCTCCCTGCACCTATATGGACACACTGATGAAGCCCATGATAGGCCAAAACATACATCTGGCGTTGCTGTGTAACTCATGCAGAGATGACTTGCCAGTCATTTTGGGTCTGGACTGCCCCTATGGCTGGGACCAGTTCTGACATGCTAATGGCGAGGTCTAATCTATAATGATGCAAGTGAGCAAAAAACGGTGATGCCCATCCTGAGTAGGTATTATCCTGTAGGGCAGGCTATTTTAACACTGTCTGATCTCAGTCAGATGTGGCTCCCATCTCTGTATTTTTCTAGATGTGATAAAATTATACCGTGTAGGCAGATATTGTATTTTAAGTATTTGGCATCCTCCCAAAAATGTTATCATTACTTATACAAAGATTAGTTTTTAATATTATTAGAACTTATAGCAGTATCGTTTTATCAAAGATAACTGCAACACAGCAAATATTTCCTTTATTTATTTATATATCTATGGTGGTAAAATTAGATATACCAGCCTAATTCTATTTGTAATGCATTTACCCATAAGTGTTCTCATTATGAGAGAAAGCTTTGTCCATTATCCAGATCCATCTGCCAAATAATTTTTTTAGTGTAGAGTTACCGGCTGTTTGAATTCATGCTGCTGTGAAAGAAGGTTGTATTTAATAACCTTGACTTTAGATGGCAGCTTGTCATTTACAGAGATTTTTTTTAGTATTAAAAAAAATGTTAACTTGAAGGTTAGAATCTTAAATTGGCTTCATAAGGATAACATGGCTCTCTTGGTGCAAGTGTCAATATGACTCACAAATATGTGTTGTAGTATGACGCTTGCTAATGACAGTAAACCTTTGACTGGCAAACAAGCAAATAAACAGAAAACAGCAGTACATATATGTGCCCAGTTAATGATTCATATTATAGACAAAACATATCTTGTTTACATACACAGATACATAAGGTTATAAATAAACAGACATTTTGGGCCAAAGTTCTGAAAGTGCAGCAGCCAGCAGTACGCAATTGATACCCATGGTAATTGCCGCCATTGATACCCATGGTAATTGACGCCATTGATACCCATGGTAATTGCTCCATAGTTAATTTATCTTAAAACACTCCATATTCAATGACAGCACACTATTCTATTTGCTAAGCATCTTTCTATTGACTACAGCAGATAATATACAATCTGCTTACACTATTAAGTGTGGCATTTACATTATTTGCATATTGTATTTTAAAAACAAAATATAGTTCTGTCTTTTCAATGTTTCCTCAACTTTTTCATATTACATACAAACTGCATATACGTTACTGCTGTGTTTCTATAGCAACATGCCTGCTTATCTTCCCAGTCCACTTTTTCTTGTGTTAAATCAGAACACACAGAGCTGGCTAAAACTAGGCCTCTCTGCATTCTATTCTAGCACATGAAACCGCTGAAAAGGCAGGGGCGGATTCCAGAGTAATATATAACAATTAAACTTCAAAACAATTTTATTCATACTTACGGTTGCCACCTTGGTGGTACAAGCAGGTAAAAAATTGCTTTGAGGCCAATGTTAAGTCTATGATGGCAGTGGCAAGGCCAGTATTTTTCTGGAAAAAAGGTGGCAACCCTATTCATACTCAGGCAGAACTATCAAGCATTTTAGTCAGTTCTTAAATCTTCTCTTGATCAAACCTTAGTAGATAAAGGGACAAAGGAGTTAGCATTTGCCTATGGACTTCCCCACTGAGGTTATTCAGATTCTGTATACTGCCACTGAATTCTTAAAGGACAACTGTCAAGAAAAATTAAGTTCTGTTTTATTGAAAGATTGCATCAAGTGTAGGCATTTTATATAGAAATATATTAATGAAAGAATACAAATAAGTACTTTATTGAGCCATTTTTCCTCTGTGTAGATAATCAGCGGCTGGACATGTTGTTTTAAACCTTATATCAGTTGGGATCTTCCTTGATCTGATCAAAGATGGAGGAATATCAGACCCAGGGTTCTAAACAACATGTCAGCCCACTCAATAAAGTGCCTAATTTGTATTATTTTATAAAAACATTTCAATTTGAAGTGCTTACACTTGATGGGATTTTTCAGTTAAACAGAGTTTAATGCTTTGCCCCTTAAGATGAAGAATTTGAAGCAGCCATCTTACTAGATAATGTTAGTACCACATTCTGTAGGTAATTCTGAAATGCAGTATAACACTAGAAATATGTAACATCGTGAATGCCAGAGGGTTGTTCAAAAACAGTGCTGATAAATTGACTGCACTATTTTCTTACACCTGCCTGACACTCAAAGAAATATGTGAATTTATAAATTCAATTCATACACGTGATTTAATTCAAGCAAAATTTGCTTTTAGATTGAGAGCCTCTTTTAATAGACAGGGTAAAAGTAGCGGTTTTGGACCATGTTTTAGTGAAACCTATTTGTCAATGGAAATCGCTATTAGGTAATTTTTTATCATCAAGTCCTGCTTCTTTGTTGACGATGCATAGATTGTTTTCCTTCAGAATATGGTGCTTTGTGAGGTAGTCATATGATATTGATTCCAATACATTATGAAATCTTTATCTCGTTGTTAGCCTTCAATTTTGACGGGTTGAGCTAATAGAGGAAAAAAGAAATCGAATGAGCACTTTTTTTCTACCAGAAGCAGAAACAATAAATATGAAATTAACACCAGCAGCTAAGTGTTTATGAGAAACTCAAATCAATTTAAGGTTAAGCCAGTATACCATGCCCACAGAAGTATGAGCTGTGGAAATTTGCATTATCGTTTTTTATGTCTACCTTTTGTCTATAAAATAATATCAGGAAGTATTAGTTTACTAAGAGGGTAGTGGATGCATGAAATAGGCTTCCAGTAGAAGTTGTCGAGGTTAACACAGTAAATGATAGAAACATTTAAATAGATGAAGGGAATAAACACCGTAAAGGAGGAGATTATATATAAAAGAAGAAAAACGACCACAAGAGGACATAGTCTGAAACTAGAGGGGCAAAGATTTAAAACTATTATCAGGAAGTATTACTTTAATGAGGGATAGTGGATGTATGCAATAGCCTTCCAGCAGAAGTGGTAGAGGTAAACACATTGATAGGCACAAGGTTATCCTAGATATAAGATAGGGAACTGGGGACTAATAAAAGTATTTATAAAATTGGACAGACTAGGTGGGCAAAATGGTTCTTATCTGCTGACACATTCTGTATTCTTCTAAACCCATTCTAAGTTTCTATGTTTCTAAAACCGTGAATAATCCACAGAAAACAATTTCAGATTCATGCTCTACACCACTGTATTCAATGCTTACCATTGTGATGTGTTGCTTATATGCAGCTGCTTGACTATGGAAACCCATGCCATGAAGCTCCTTCAGAACAGGTTTTGTGCTGATATTAATGCCAGTTGACGTTTGCAACTCTTAAGCAATGGAATTAGCAGAGCATTGGTGACTTTTACTCACTTTTACTTTAATTCACAGCTGCCGTCTGTCTCCGTATGTATTTCCGAGGTTTGTGTGCTCTCTGTTTGGAGCACACACACATCCAGAAATGTTTACGTGCACACCCCTAGCACATATGGAGCATCCACGCCTGGTGGTTTGAATATTTCATTGCACCAGTTTAACTATACATTGTGCAGGGAAAAACTTGCTGAGATTATCTTGCTAAAATAGCTCAGCTGGTCATGGACAATACATAGTTAAATTGTTAAAAATGCTAATTTTATTTCAAGGCATTATCTATGGTCAGCTCTGGTCTTCTTGCAAGAGGAACCCACCAGGTTTGTCCCCGCACAATGTGTAGGAAAATCAGTGCAATGAAATGTGCTACTCACCTGAATAGATGCTAGAGTTTCTTACAGCCTGACTGTAGGGTGTACTAATATATATATGATTGGTTTAATATATATTTATAAAATAATACCTCAAATGTTTTGTCACCAAGCTGCCACCAACTCTTTTCTACTTCTACTAATATCTTTCTGTTCTTGCCTTTGAATTACAATTTGCCCTATTTATTCACACCAAGAGACAGACAATTACAATATATGTCAAGTGACAGAAGGCAGTCTTAAATCTGAGATCACGAAATGATTCAGTGTATAGTGCCTCCATCAAGGGAATGCTGAAATGTTGTGAGTTCTCACATGTAAGGCTGCTGCCTTCTGTCACTATGTACATAGTATGTTTGTCTATTACTGTTAGCTTGGAATTATGTTATTTTTTTCTATGTTTCTTGTGGTGTGCCATTAAAATATTATTATTTTGCCTTTTTTATCATTCTGTTTTGGCTGAACTATTGGTAATTTTACTTTATAACACATCAAAACATAATAATAAAAAATAGGCTCTTTTAGACCATTTCCAATATAATGGCACAGGATTATGCACTATAGCCTAAGATGCATTTCTTCTTTTGGATAATTGCTTCTTTGTGTAACCTGTAGAACTTTCTATAGCCAACACCTAATACAAAGTATCCTACTGTTGCATGATACAGTATTTGCAGTGCCACCATGACCTTGTATTCCAGTTCCAAAATAAAATACATAGATTTGATTTATTTAAAAATTATCCGTTTCCAGGAAAAATAAATTATCTTCGATCTTGCTTTGAAAATGAAACATCTGTCACCTACCTTTCTGCTGAGATTATGTATTTTTTGTTGTTAGTGTGCTTTTCAGTTATCTTTTCTACTTCTTGTAAGTGAAAAAAAAATAGATTATATATATATATATCTATCTTTATATATATAAATATATATACACACACTGCTATTCAAAAGTTGGGAGTCACTTATAAATGTATTTGTTTTAGAACTAAAAGCAAATTGTGTCCTTTAAAGTAACATCAAATGAATCAAACAGTGTTAATGTGGTAAATGACTATTTTAGCATGAAACGGCTGATTATTTTATGGAATATCTAGATGGGCGTACAGAGACGCATTATCGGCAACCATCACTCCTGTGTTTCAATGGCACATTGTGATAACCATTCCAAATGTATAATTTTAAAAGTCTAATTGATCATTAGAAAACCCTTTTGCAATTATGTTAGCACAGCTGAAAACTGTTGTGCGATTAAATAACCAATACAACTGACCTTCTTTAGATTAGTTGAGTATCTGGAGCATCACCATTTGTGTGTTCGATTACAGACACAGAATAGCCAGACACAAAGAACTTTCTTTTGCAACTCGTAAGTCTATTCTTATTCTGATAAATTAAGGTTATTCCATGCGAGAAATTGCCAAAAAACTGAAGATCTTGTACAATACTATGTAATATTCCCTTGACTGAACAGCGCAAACAGTTTTTAACCAAAATGGAAAGAGGAGTGGGAGGCACCAGTGTACAACTGAGCAATAGGGCAAGTAAAAAATGTTTTGCATCCACCATATCTCACAACATACAGGTTGAAGTTGGACGTTGAAGGCCATGGGCAAGGAAGAAGTGTCTTAGTCACCTATACTTGCACCACCTTAAAGAGTGCTACAAGTATACTGAGCACAGAGCACAGCATGAAAACCAGCCAGCAGTATGTGATAATACTGACATGAAGAAGACTAAATTCTGAAATAGAATACTATTGATGATCAGTTCTGTAAGATAGTATTCCAATGAGGGGCAGGTCGCCTCTTAAAATAAAGGGACTTAGGTATATAAAATTGGATTATCTACATTTTTTAATTTAAATTTAATATTCAGTAATATAGCCACAGCTACTGATTCTTAAATGTCTCACAAATGTTAGGGAGTATGCTGCACTAGAACCTTAAGAAATTAGCTTATGTAAAATGTGGTGTCCAGACATATTATTAACATTTATCCTTTTTTAGGAAGAGACCCTGGGTTAGATTCAGTGTGGATTAAATAAAAACATTGAGTTTTGCGGTAAATCAACAGGCAAAGTGATTTAATGCCCTCCACCATTAAAGGTAAAATCATTATCACACCTGCTAAAAAAGCCCTATCCCTAACATTGAACCACAGAGTAATCACCTCACAACAGTGATTTAATGACCTCTATTACAATGTAACAGGCAAAAATGTCATCCATTTTTGTATCATAATGGGAAAACAAATATGTCTAAATTGTGTATAGGCTGTGCCAATATTTGCACAGGAACCCCTTCAGTGCTGCAGGGAACACAAACAGTGCTCCCATATAGTAGTGAAAAACTTCACCATATAGTAAAAAAACCTAAAGATTGCAGGACCGTGGACTGGGCAAATGCCCCCTGACCCTCTAAATGTGATGCAGAAACAAACTCCTGAGACTCTTATAAATGTTTGAGGCTGGCCCCAGTTTTCCCCGTAATAACCATGAAGCCAGGTAGTGCCTCACGCCCCCGACCTCCGTATAATCATTAGGGATGCCTCACGGGTCCAAAGTTTCCCTTAATAACATGGGGCTAGTGGATGGTCTCACTGGCCCCATGTCTACCCTTATAACCATAGATCCAGGGGCTACCCCAATTGGCTGTGATTAAGTAGCTTGGGCTACTTCTCTAACTAGCCCAAGTAGGAGAGGCAAGGTCATACCTGTAAAGAAAAAACACACTTTGCGTGCCAAGAAGGTGGATAGTGAAAATCAAAAGGGTCCAACCTTTTGGAAAAAAATTATTACCTAAATGAATGAATATGATGATCACCTTTACCCTCGACCCTCATCTTTGGAAATGGACTATCCAAAAGCTTTCCTGGCCCCTTCTCGCTCATTATCTAGGACTTCAAAATTGGCTGACTATGGCTCACTGCCGTAGTAATGGTTTAAGGCATGGTCATTTGGGGCAGTGTGTTTGAGTTGAATTTCATAAAAAAAAATGAGTTAACAGTCATAATAAAAAAAAGTTCCTCTATTGGAACTTTTTTATTATGCCTCATACTTTAATTTTGATTATGATCTTGTAATGGTCTGGCTTAGATTAATTTTCTGTTATCTACTACATTAATATATCACTACTAATCAATAATGGTTTATAACTCCTAGGCATAAACAGATAACTATTGGTTAACACCAGCTCTACGATATGAAATGTGTTTTTTGAACACATAGTGCAGTGTAAAGTGAGAAATACTTATTGTGACAATCTTAACATTCTGAGTGCTAAATAGGTGTTACCATAACTCTGACACGTACACCGTTAGCTAAACCTATGTACAATGTTTGGTGGTAAATCATGCTCCCTGCATGAGATGTAATGGCAAAAAAATACTTTGCTAGAATGGGATGTTGACATAGTCAGCAGGTGCAAACACATGTATCATAAAGAGGATATAGGGTCCAAACCTTCTAAAGGAAGAATGATCACTGTGCTTAGGTATCAGTGGTTTATCATGCAATAAAATATTCAATACACATATAAAAATCACTTCAATTAAAACTTGAAACCGTACTTTAAGGTGTATGGTAATTTGTATTGAAACTGTGTCCTCACTCTCTAAGAGAAAGAAAATAATATAATGACTCTATCTGTGATACCATCTGGCTATACCAATTGTTGCTGCAATTTTAGCTCCTGAGAATTGTATCCTAATGTACGCTTGCTGAAAATACTGTATTGTTTAAAATATGTAAGATGATATACAAGCCAAGAATGAAAGGAGAAAGCAATTTTCCAGAAAATGTAGGCTTCCTGTCATCAAAACCCAATTAAGCATGTTTGTATTGTTAGCATGAATGAAAAGATATAGCTATTTCAAACTTTCAGAAGTACCACTATTTTATGTGAAACATGGCACCTGTGCATTTAAGACCAAAGTTATACAATAAAACCAGTACTTAAAATGCCTTTATATGATTTAGCAAATGAAAACAACATTCAACAGTTTGAAGAGGTTTAGTAACACTCTGAGTGACTGAATAACAAAATATTCCAACAGTGAAACGGGAAAAACAGCACAAATCAATATTATAATCTGTGGAATAGAATTGGCTATGTATAGGTGGATAGGGTTTGGATTGATAATTATATGTCCTGAAAACAAGCAACTTTACACACAGATTTGGCAGAAAGAAAATGACATCCAAATAAAATGTAACATAATGTATTACTTTTCAAAATATATTTTTTCTTCAAACATGCCTTTTTCATGCAATTTCAGTGTTTCAGTATAAAAACAACCCATCAGTATAAGACTTGTGGGAACATCCATTTTGTTTTAACAGCACTCTAGAGCTGGGTTTGTTGACGTGCTATTATGGGCAGTGGTGTATCTTGATTTTGTGCTGCCCTAGGCAGACAAAATCCGGGCACCCCCCTACCCAAGCTGCACACCCACGTTACACACCTAAGACATGCCCCATCATTCAGACTCACATCAAGCTCACACTCCCATCACACTCAGTCACACACTCCTACTCCCATCACACTCAGTCACACACTCCTACTCCTATCACGCACACTCTGACTCCCATCACACTCAGTCACACACACTGTCTCCCATCACACACACTCTGACTCCCATCACACTCAGTCACACTCACTGTCTCCTATCACACACACTCTGACTCCCATCACACTCAGTCACACACACTGTCTCCCATCACACACACTCTGACTCCCATCACACTCAGTCACACACACTGTCTCCTATCACACACACTCTGACTCCCATCACACTCAGTCACACACACTGTCTCCTATCACACACACTCTGACTCCCATCACACTCAGTCACACACACTGTCTCCCATCACACACACTCTGACTCCCATCACACTCAGTCACACACACTGTCTCCCATCACACACACTCTGACTCCCATCACACTCAGTCACACACAGTCTCCCATCACACACACTCTGACTCCCATCACACTCAGTCACACACACTGTCTCCCATCACACACACTCTGACTCCCATCACACTCAGTCTCACACACACACACACACTCTCCCATCAGCACTTACCTTTCCCTGGCAGGCAGGCAGCATGGTCCCTCCATGCTGCCTGTTCGGCTTCCCGGCGATTGTGCCGACAGGTCACGTGACCGGGCGCGCGTATGACGTCAGGCACACTGCACGGGGAGCCGAACAGGCAGCACGGAGGTTTCTCTGTGCTGCCTGTTCGGCTCCCCGTGCAGCCTGGCAGGCAGAGCGTTGGTGAGGGGGGATCTTCCGATCCCCTCTCACCTCCGTCTCTGCCTGCAAGCGCGGTGTTTTTTTTTTTTTTTCTTCCAGTGCTGGGGGGCGCTGCCGCCCCCCAAAATTTGCCGCCATAGGCATCCGCCTAGGATGCCTCGCGGTAAATACAGCACTGATTATGGGAAGTATAAAATGAAGCTGTTATTCTTTTTTATAGCACACAAAAGAAAAAAAGCTCACCGTGGATGAGAATAATTAAAATAATACTCTCCTATCAGCAATGTAGCACCCAGAAAAAGTATTCCTCCAGTACTTGTAAAATACACAAACACTCCAAGGCAGGGAACATGTACATGTGGTAGAAATTTGAAAAAAGACCATAGCATGCACATTAAATATATATATTAAATATACTGGCAATATCATTCAAACAGGTACATGTGGAGAAAATAATAAGACAAGTACATAGTGTGGCAGTATAATAAAGTGCAATGTGCAGCAAGGGATATTATTGCACTCAGATATTTGAAAATTCAATCAGGCTCATAAATATAAATTATATAAAAATAAAAAACAGAAAACAATTGCACAGTACCACTTGATATAAACACCCAAGGATATAGCTTGTACTTAAAAGATAGTTGTGAAAATTCTGTATATAAATATCAAAGTAGCAGTAGCAAATTATTCAGACCCAAAGGTTTTATTGTCCAGCAGCAAAAACATTGTAGTCATGTCCCTCAGAGTGTTTGTATATTCTTTTATCTATATATAGTGTAGCATCAGCAGTATAAACACAAACAGAATCTGCACATTGCTGCTAATACAGAATATATCGGAAACAACATGAAAATAAAATAATCCTATGTTTTAGTAATTATAGCGGAGAATTACAGTCAGAGAATTACAAGTGGATGTATCAGAAATGTATGTGGTAGAACATTTCTCTTTTCTTTTTTATTAAGGAACATTTCCCCACCAAAGCAGAGTCATATGTTTCATATTGGCTTCTTTAATATTAGTATTTTAATTTCTACTGAACCAGTAACTATGATAAATAAATATTATTGTATTATAAATAAATATTTATAAGAAATCAGTAAAAGTAGTGGTGTAGGGTTAGGTTGTTGCCTATGTATATCACCATGTGTATATGCAATTTCTTAAAGGAACTCCAATGAAAGAGATCCTATAAAGATAATGGTGCAGTAGCAATGTACTCTCTTTAAAATAGCACAAGTGAAATCTGCAGTGCACCTGTCCCCATCAAAATTGTTCAGCTTTATGGCCGTGGTTTCTATAGACTGTGTAGCATAGGAGAGAACACATATCATAATACAGATACTTGCACTCACTAACTGACTGTTAGTTACTACAATGTATCTACTAATACCTAAAATGGGTACTTAATCTAAAGAGGGGCTAAACCCTAAAATATTTAAAGAAAGTTTATGCCTTATTTAAAATATTTTTAGGGTTTATTATGTAGGTTTAAGTGCACCGACCTTTACCTCAATAAAATGCACTATTCAAAAGTCATTCATCCATAATCTCTGGAAAATCATATGGAACAGCGCTCTGTTCAAGCAGTGAGATCAGCTGAGCTACTTTCTTTCTCTGTCATTGATGTGTGAGTATGTTAATTTCCTTACACTCATCCAATAGCTCAGGGATTTACAAAAACATGTAGACTTTGAGAGACACACAAACCAATTCAGGAACCAGACTAGATGTAAGCGTGAAACGCGTAGGCTTTTTCCACGGTTGATTTCCCTCCCTGCTTAAATATGGCCGAAATGTTTTCATTTAACAAAAAATATTAGCCATTATAATACTCCATTTTCATTTTCATCGCAACTGACCTCCTATTTCCCTGCCTGTAATTTGTACTATCGAGTTGGGAGTGCCAAGGGGAGAGAGCAGACTCACACAGGATGAATCTCTCAATGGATTACAGAGTTTTGTCATTTTGCTGCTAGTTATTATTATGAGCCAGGTAAATGGTACCAACAGAATTCTCTATAAAACAATCAAAAGTCAGCTGCCAGCAGGAGGAGCTTTAGAGGCCATGGCTTTCTGGGATTTGTTAAGCCAGCAATACATAAGCATTTTATCCCCAGCTATATGTGTGTTTGCATTAGTGCTGTCTTGTCACTACTGCTGAACTCCAGCTCTTGAACATGCATCTATCCCTTGTCAGGCTTCTTCACAACCATCCATCAAAGTTTAAATACTCTTAAATTATAATGAGCAATTTATTAAAGGGACATTCCAAGCATGTTTAACCCATTTAGTAAAGTTTAAGGTGTACATTGTATAAGGTTGTTGAAGATTTTGCTCTCACCCATATTTTACAGAGTGTAGCATAGATTTTTGTTCTACAGATGAGATTTATGTTAATAATTTGTTGAAGCTTGCACTTTTTTGCTCAGTTTTTCTACAACATATTTTTATTGGGTTCACCTTAACATTCTGCTGCACACATTTGAGTTCTGACGAGTACAATAAGTAGATCTCATAATGTTGACAAAGTCATATACTTAATTATCTTTGTGTGCTAGAAGATGGACCATAGGTTAATCTTGGCAAATGGAAGTGGGATATAACCACACAACACCTATTTGTAGTACTTAATAATAAATTTATTAAAACAAATGAACTTTCTCAAAAACAGAAATGAAGCTCAATGAAGCTATGCCTACTTTCACCTGTATAGTCCAGTGTTTGGCTTCAATATCCATGTAAAAATTAAGGCAATACAAGATATTTGCATTGTTTTATATAGAAGTGTGACGGAACCCCCTCTGGTACCCCGGTCGGTTACCTCTATCAGTCTATGCTTCCTAGGAACCCTCAGCCCTCACAAAGGGGGACAAAGTTGATTTAAGCCCCATGATCTCCTGATCTCTCCTGAGACTTGCAGGATGATGAATAATGAATACAATTATTGTAAACAACCCAAACTTATACACAGACATAATTAAATCACAGACATTATTATACAATGGGGGGATGGAACATTCTGTAACTACCACATCATCAAGTTAACACAAAAGGACGCACTTTCTGCACAGCAATGGGATGTTGGCGCAAGTATCACATTCTTAATTAAAGGACATCACTTTACAAAAGGATACTGAATTACTTATATAAAGACAATGGGGGAGGTGGACATTTAACACCTATTGATTAGATATGTACACATTTCAACATTAACATTTAATAACATTTCTTCACACCTCAAATTAAGCATTGCACACACTAACTTGGAATAGCTTAGCCTGTTCAACCTGTGTTGGGAGTCCAGATGTACTGAAAACAGGGTGCCAATGGTGCCCCCACATTGTTTATCCCCAAACGTAGCATATCTACAGACAGGGTCCATAGTCGTTGGTAAGGGACTGACCATCAGTCCTCTCCAGGAGCCTAGGGCACGGAGGTGCCTGTGACAAGGAGGATGTCATGATGTTATTTTTGTGATGTCCAGTATTTTTAGTAGTGTCAACTAAATGAGCCATCTGGCAACCCTAACCAGTCATAAGTCTACATATATTCTGGATGACATACTAAGTTGCCAACTCTTTGTCAGAGTTTATTTCCTAAATACTAATGAGATAACCTCATAGAGAACAGAAGCCACATAAGGTGATGAGGAAAAAGCATCAAAATAAGACAATCAAACTTTGACATCTAAGAGATTCCTTAATGAGTGTTCTCTTTGGTTGAATTTTAAAACTTTTTACGGAGGTAAGTTTTGAGGCACTTTTCAAAGATTCAGAATAAGGGTGATAGATTGATAAACTATGGAACTGAGTTACTGAGACAAAGGGCAGCTTTATAGAAGTGAATAATTTCAGGTGTGAGTGGAAATTAGATTAGATTGAAGGAGAAGCTTAGTCCGTGCCAGGAATGTAGTGGCCATGCAGGCGAGTAATATGGTAATAGGAAGACAATGTATGAGGAGCTGAGTAGCGGAAGTATTGTATATTAGAGTCAGTATTTTACATTTTATCCTAGGAATGAAAGCCAACACAATCCTTTTCAAAGATAAGCAATAGATGAGAAGGGGATAAAGAATTAGGAGTGTGGGAGAAAGTTCAAAATAATCCCCTTTGGGGAAAAAAAAAACAGGGCTCATAAAAGTAGGGCTACAACTGCGGAGCCTTACCTAACCAGTGAATCTCTTGGCAGCAGCTCCACCCACCAATGGTGTGTGTTCAAACAATGATCCAAATGGAGAGATTCAAGAGGAAAAAAGAGCTGACACTCTGGTTCAGTCTGTGAAAACAAAGTGATTTATTGGATAATCACACAGACGGAATTAAACAAAGTGAAAGTCAAGACTAATTTAGCCGACTTTAGGATATCAAGAGTGATAATACATCAGAAAGACATTTTGGCCACTATGTGAAGAGACATTTATTTCTGGGTAGGAAAACATTAGTTCCTGTGGTGTTTTAATAACTGTAACCAAATATCTCATGTATGGAATACAGCTAATGTTGATAAAAATGAAAGCATTATGTATAGCTAAGCTTTATACAGCCCTTACCATGTTATATTGATTGTTACCAATGCATTATAATTCTTACTTACCACACAAATGGGAGAAAAAAATCTGAGTGGTTCTTGCACACGAGACATCTTCCCAAGTGACCTTACTTGGTACATATAATGAATGTAAAGTCTTCTTTATATGCAAGTATTGGGCATGATTTTATATGTATATCTATGTTGCTTAAATGTGTTGCAACCTAAAGTCTGAAACAATGATGATTATTCAAGCTGAAATTAGGTGTTTAGCCTTTTATTTTATAAACCCACTATAAAGCATTTCAGTTTGAATAATTGTGTAAAGATACTGTGATATTATTTAACTAGCATTTGATTTATTAGTTTTTGGTTTTAGCTTTTGTCACATTATGTGACTATGTGACTAATTTCTGCTTTTTAAGTTAACCCCTTAGTGACATGACTTTTTTGGCTTGTCCGCCGCTTGGTGACATGGGCTGTTTTAACATTTCTGAGGTGTTTGTGTTTTGCTGTAATTTATTTCTGTCTCATTTAGTGTACCCGCACAAACTATATATCGTTTTTATCGTTATAAGAAGGGCTTTCTTTTGATACCATTATTTTGATAATAGCATATAATTTGATGTATAGGTTTGTTGGTTTGTTTTGGGGCTAAAAGGCCACATTTAGGGGGTGCGCATTTTGGTTTTCCAACTTGGAATTCTGACATGCAGAAAACTTGTGCCCATGTCCCATTTGGGACATTTTTGAAGCCAGAAAGTGTATTCTACCCCACAAAACCATATATTTTTTAAAACTAGACACCCTAGGGTATTTCAAATGGTAGTATTTTAACACTTTCCATGCACTAATTATACTACCAGCCTATGTCAATGTTTGGGGTAGTAATTTTTTTTCACATACATTGTACTTCGGGCATGAATTCACAGATCCTATTATGTGTCAGTGCCAAACAACACCCTAATATGTGTTCAGCAACATCTCCTGAGTACAGGGATACCACCCATGTGTAGGTTAGTTAGATTATTTGGGGGCTAAAAGGCCACATTTAGGGGGGGTGCATTTCCAACTTGGAATTTTGACATGTAGTCAGCCTGCGCCCATGTTCCATTTGGGACACTTTTGAAGCCTGTCAAAGTATTTTACCCCATAAAACCATATATTTTGGAAAACTAGACATCCTAGGGTATTTAAAATGGTGGTATTTTAACACTTTCCAAGTGCTAATTCTACCACCAACCTATGTCAAAGGGTTGGGATGTCATTTTTTCCCCACACACATTGTAGTTCAGGCAGGAATTTTCAGATTCTGGTATTTGCCAGTGCCAATCAACACCTCAATATGTGTTCAGCAACATCTCCTGAGTACAGGGATACCCCCCATGCATAGGTTTGTTGGTTTGTATTGGGTCTAAAATTCCACATTTAGGGGGTGCGCAATTCCAACCTGGAATTTTAACATGTAGTCAGCCTGCGCCCATGTTCCATTTGGAACATTTTTTAAGCCGTCCAATGAATTTTACCCCATCAAACCATATATTTTTGGATAATAGACATCCTAAGGTATTTCAAATGGTGGTATTTTAATACTGTATAGGTACTAATTCTACCACCAGCCTTTGTAAAAGTTTGTGGTAGTACTTTTTTGGGAGTTTTTTTTCCACATGCATTGTACTTCAGGCATGAATTCACAGATTCTGGTATATGTCACTGCCAAACAACAACCCAATATGTGTTCAGCAACATCTCCCGAGTACAGGGATAGCACCCATGCATAGGTTTGTTGGTTTGTTTTTGGCTAGAAGGCAAAATTTGTGAGATGCGCATCTCAAAATTCCAACTTGGAATTTTGACATGTAGTCAACCTGCGTCCGTGTCCTTTATGGGATATATCTTTGAAGCCAGCCAATGTAATTTACCCCCACCAAACCATATATTTTTTTATCGGTAGACCCCCATCACTACTTGTGGCAAGCGCTCAGCAGCCACCGATACATCGCTAGATGATGTATCAGAAAGCTGAATAGGGTCAAGATTAATTTTGATCTGACCAGGGCGAGTGGTGAGCTTAATTGAGAAATCACCAAACCGCCTTTGCCACTAATTCGCTGTTACTGATCGCTATGCGCTCAGGCAGCTTAAAAAAAAAAATCTCAAATATTTTTACTTTACATGTAATCCCCTAGCGGGTATGTGTAAAAAAAATAAAATAAAAATATGCAGACAGATAAAAATTGCTTTGGCGTCAATATAATTGCGTAAGCAGTGATCGACGGCAAATAAGGGGTTAATAACTCTTAGAAGAGCCTTTTTAGTACTGTAATAAATTACAGTACAAAAAAAATTAACCCCTAAAAAATGCACAAACAGCAAAAATAAATGCGCTGATGTGCACGATCACTGCTTATGCAAGATCAGTGGCAGGGAAGGGGTTAAACGCAGGGAATTGCTTTAATAAAATATTTTTTATTGTTTTATTATTTGTGTGTTGTGTATTTATTGTTTTTTTTTACTTTTACTTACTTTTCTTACTTTGATCTGTCTCTCTCCCTCACTAAAAAAAATGTGAGGAGAGGGAGGCAGATCATACCTGGTCAGATCAATATAGAGTTAATATTGATCTGACCAGTCAGTGGGGATGTTCAGGATAGCATCCCCACTGCCTGTCAGTGTGCCTGGCAGTCACTGATTGCCTCTGTGAAGAGGCAATCGTGTGACAGCCAGAGAGCACAGGAAGCAGGTACTTCCTGCCTCCTGTGCTCTTGCCCTTAGAAGGGCAGCGCCATCTTGGTCACTCAGTGACCAAGATCGTGCATTTTATTTTTGTGTTTCTGATTGCCTCGACTTGCGAGGCAATCAGAAACACTTTCTGAGCATAGGAAGCGAAAGATTCGCTTCCTATGCTCATTTTTTTAATGCACGTGTTTTAAAGGCTCTGTGCCTTTAAAACCGGCATTTCGATCGCTCTCCGGAGTCGCCAAGGGGTTAAGTATTACTGACCAGGTTGCATAGATTAGTGGTTATAAGATGACATTATACTCTTGATAAGGTCATGTGTAAGGCTCCTACCAGTGACACTTTGTCCTCACACTAATGCAATGTGCCCTCTATAAATTTAAAGTGTGTTCTATTTGTGATGGAATAACAAAGTAGACAGGAGGTATAATACGATTCAGTAATGCTTAACTTGTCATTTTTCATTTTCAAGTTTTGCTGCCATCTGTGACCTAGTGATAACCTGCATGCTTGTTATGCATAAATCCTATTATCCTTGCATAGTTTAGTGTTCCCATGGAGTTATTATACATCAGTGGCTTTATTTGCAATGTTGCTCATCAAATGACATTACAAATAAGCATAAAAGGGAAAACATCTCCGCTGACACACAATCGTAGTTGAAATGTGTTTGCCGTCATGCTAAATTACAAGCTTCAAGACATGTCAACTTCTTTTTATAAAATGGAAGGGACGCGTTTGGGGTTACATATTCTACCTTTTGTCTAAGCATCAAAATCAAGAACAAAACATGCTGAGTTTAAAAAAGTTGACTTGTGACACTCGGACACCAAGGATATAATGAGACGATCTATGTCAGTGTTTAGATTGTGAATAATTCTCTACAAATGTGTGTAGGCATTCTCCAGTAACTCTTATAGTGCTGGGAGTTTGGACCAAACGTTCTAAAACAGTTACAGTCTTACAAAGATAGACCAAAGTGATAAACCAATGAGGAGGTTTTTGTATTAATTAGTATTGGTAACCCTGACCCTGAACATCTTTCCTCTCAGATCAGAAATAAATAGGAAGTCTGTTTAGGGTTGTCACTTGTATTCTTTTACTCCTCAGATATACACTGAGTAAGTAAGTTACTGAGAGATGAAAGGATAAAGAATGGAAATATATTCTTTGTATTCCTTGTATCTTTATATAAATTTTCACTTGTCAAAGTGTGTAAGTGTGAAGTATATTTCTAAAATTCAACTTCATAGATCGACTTGAGAAGCACTCGTGTTGGAAAATAAACCCAGGTTCGAATCTTCCCCATTGAAAGTAATGGGACGTGAAATGATCAAAGCTATTTTTGAGTCTAAGTCAAATTCGGCAACTGAGTTTGACTAAGTCTCACAAAAGTGCTTCAATCATTTTGTCCCCCATTATTTTCAGTGGGGACAGTTAGAACCTGTTTTTTTTTCTAGATATAGTATTTGAGGATGTTTTTATTTTGGAGGGGAAATAGAGAACTTGTAACTAGAGTTGAGCGGACACCTGGATGTTCGGGTTCGGCAGGTTCGGCCGAACTTCGAAAAAATGTCCGGGTCCGTGCTCGAACTTGACCCTGAACTTGACCCCGAACTCGAACACCATTGAAGTCAATAGGGACACGAACTTTTGGCCACTAAAATGCCTCTAAAAAAGTCCTGGAAAGGGCTAGAGGGCTGCAAAATGAAGTAAAATGTGGTAAGAGTAGGACAAGTGCCCTGCAAGCAAATGTGGATAGGGAAATAACTTAAAATAACATAAAATACATACAAATTACAAATACAGCTGAGCCATAAAATAGCACTAGATGGAATCTTTGATTTTAGCTTTGGAAGAACATAAATCTAAAGCATGGCTGCCAGGAGGATCAACAGGATTATCCATTTGAGAGAGGAATGGAGTGCAGGGTATTCTCTTTCAGTTCATACTAAGTGACCCATAGGTTGAGGAGGCGGTGACCGTGGCAGTGTAGGTGGAAGCGGCGCTGGAGGAGGAGGTAGCCAGAATTTTTCAAAGTGCGCTGTAAGCACAGTATTGGACTGTTCTATTTGACTCTCAGATATGAAGTGCACCGCAAGACGTAAATGTACTATTTACCACCCAAAACTATTAGAATTTTTCAAAGTGCGCTGTAAGCATAGTATTTGACGGTTCTATTTGACTCTCAGATATGAAGTGCACGCAAGACGCAAATGTACTATTTAGCACCCAAAACAATTAGAATTTTTCAAAGTGTGCTGTAAGCACAGTATTGGACTGCTCTATTTGACTCTCAGATATGAAGTGCACCACAAGACACAAATGTAATATTTTCCACCCAAAATAATTAGAATTTTTCAAAGTGCGCTGTAAGCACAGTATTTGACGGTTCTATTTGACTCTCAGATATGAAGTGCAGGAAGCAAATGTAATATTTAACACCAACTTAATTGCAGTATTTAAAAATGCCTAGATGTTGCCCACTGAGCTAACAGAACAGGATTAAAGTCATGTGCCTGGCACACATGCAGTTGCAAGTGCACTGCACTCTCTGTGGCACTGGGCTCAGGGCAGGGTACAAATATGTAGTATAGCACCCACTAAAATAATCACTGTAATTTGAATAATCGCTGTAGGATTATGCCCCTCAAAATGCCAGGATTATGCCCCTCAATGTGCCAGGACTTAGCCACCCAATATGCCAGGATTATTATGCCACTCAATATGCCAGGATTTTCCCACACAATATGCCAGGATTATGTCCCTCAATATGCCAGGATTATGCCCCTCAATATGCCAGGATTATGCCTCTCAATATGCCAGGATTATGCCCCTCAATATGCCAGGATTTAGCCACCCAATATGCCAGGATTATTATGCCACCCAATATGCCAGGATTATTATGCCACCCAATATGCCAGGATTATTATGCCACTCAATATGCCAGTATTATTATTCCACCCAATATGCCAGGATTATTATGCCACTCAATATGCCAGAATTTTCCCACACAATATGCCAGGATTATGCCCCACAATATGCCAGGATTATGCCCCTCAATATGCCAGGATTATGCCTCTCAATATGCCAGGACTTAGCCACCCAATATGCCAGGATAATTATGCCACTCAATATGCCAGGATTTTGGCCCTCAATATCCCAGGATTTTGCCCCTCAATATGCCAGGACTTAGCCAACCAATATGCCAGGATTATTATGCCACTCAAAATGCCAGGATTTTCCCACCCAATATGCCAGGATTATTATGCCACTCAATATGCGAGGATTATGCCCCTCAATATGTCAGGATTATGCCTCTCAATATGCCAGGACTTAGCCACCCAATATGCCAGGATTATTATGCCTCTCAATGTGCCAGGATTTAGCCACCCTCTTCCTCCCCCCTCCTTGCTGCTGCTCTGTCTCCCGGTGCAGGTCCGTGGCTTTGAGGGAAGCGTTGTGCGTTCCCGTCCAGCCAATGCGCATTCAATAAAGTTTGTTTAAAAAAAAAGTTTAAACAAACTTTATTGAATCCGCATCGGCTGGAGGGAAGCGCACAACGCTTCCCTCACAGCCACGGACCTGCACCGGGAGACAGAGCAGCAGCAAGGAGGTAAGTAAGGGGGAAGGGGGAGGATTTTTTTTTTCACGGTTCCGGCTCTCCCTGCTAAGTTGCGCCCTAGGTGGCTGCCTAGGTCGCCTTACAGGTGGCGCCAGCCCTGCTGAACCCCGAACTCCAACACGAACATACAGTGGAATGTCCGTGTTCGGGTCCGGGGTCCAAATACCGTAATGTTTGGTACGAACCCGAACAGTGCGGTTCGGGTTCGCTCAACACTACTTGTAACTAAACAGATCCCCACTGACATTAAATGATTATTATGTATAAATGTAGTATATTATAAGCATTAAATTATCTCTAGCAAAATTCATGCCCTTAATTGAGATGTTTACATTCAGAATATGAAGCAAGTCTTATAATCTTGTGTGGTGGTTATATAGGTAGCAGCTTTATCGATTCGGTCAACTTTTTAATGTGTAGCAAGAGGTAAAATACAACTTATACTAACAGTAGGGTAATCAGTACAAATAAACATTTTCAGAAGAAGAAATAGTAACAGTATTTTGTGCCTATGGCTGAAACATTTTATTAGATAGAGAAGACACTCCAAAAAATGTAATGGTATTGTGATAAAGGTGATTCTACACTATTCACCAAACAATAGTGAAACAGGTGGCCAGTGTGCTGAAATTATGGGTGATCTGCTATGAGGTTGTAGAGTATATTTTGGGATAGTTTATGCAGGGGATTTTTTTGCTAGCGATACAGGAAACTAAGAAACATGTCTAGCACTCTGAAGATTCTTGATTATTCAAAAATATTTGTTATAACATAGCTTTGTAACAAACTGCAAATTTGTGGGTGCACACAATTCTTTGATACACTGACATATATTTTGTTCACTTTCACTCGTGTTTGTTGAAGAAACAATCTGTGGTAAGCAGAAATCCGTGGATTTGTATTTGTTGTGTAAACCTTCTTTATATTATACTCATCTTTTATTGGTGTAGTCATTATCTGTATTCTAACTACTAATGATGGGTGAAGAACAGAATGTCCATATCCCACTGGCTGAACTATGTTTGTCCATGATACAATTTGTTTTCCCTAATTATTAGAGTGGATAATGTTAGCATACCTCAAAGAAAGTCAATAAAAGGTTATTTCTCCAGTTACTTTTCTAGACAGTTGCACTTTTATTAAACAATCTACCTTTAAATAAACCATTACATGCCAAATGATGCTTTTCAGATCAATAAGTACATTCATTACATACATGTATTTACTTGTAATTTACTAATTGCTTAGAACTCAGCATTTTTTATTTTCTTGTGCTAAAAAAAAAAACAACTTTTAATCTTCATATTGTCTTATAGATTCCAGATAGCCTGGGTCTATTCTCTAGTATCCTGTAGGGTTATATTCCACATCCAAATTTCTACCAGAAATATTGATCTGCAGAAGAAAGCTCTGAAGGAACTTTGATATATTACATTCTTATCCAAGCAGAAAAGAATACTATTCACAATAGAAACTACGCAGTAATGTTTACATTATTACTCAACACTATACTAGCAAAACATGTGTATAAAGAGACGGTATGTTTAATAATCAGTGACGGACAATTGAATGATGTTCTTTGGACCTTCACAGACTTTACTACAGCTACTGTGTCCTTGTATGGATACTTTGTCTATCCCTGTTCAGTTCATAGAGTAGCATGCATAAAAATCATAATACAGTGTATTATGTTTCAAAAAACAGTCATCATTCATTAATGAAATAAGATAGAGGCATGTAGTGTGCATCATATACCATCACAGTGAAATGGGAAATAATACATCAAAAGGAATCTATGAAGGTTTAGCTACTAGGACTTTTAAATATATATTTGTCATATGTGTGATTACATTACCATGTAGTTGCTGCCTGATGCTATGTCCTCTTCTGTTGAGCCTACAATGAACAGTATGCATTTTACACACAGAGATCAATGGAATAAGACATTCTTAACAGTATTAGAATTGATGCATACTAGAGCTTCCTATTGTTTTCTAAGACTGGAACGTGATGCTGATAAGATTATTGTTGGGGACTGAAGAGAGGAGAAATAGAAACACATTCACATGGAGAGGTTACTGCCAAGAATATAAAAGATACAAATTGATAAAATAGGAACTTAATAGAAGCACACACAATCTTGAGGCTGACCATGCATGCAGGTTTCATGATGATAGATTACCTTTAAGGTGATAAGTGAAATATTATAATGTAAAGGGAAAAGAATAGTAAAAGTCAATAGCTTGACATATGCCAAATGCTTTCCCCATTATTTTTATTCACAATTCTTTATTTTTCTTTTTTTTTTTGCTGCTTTTATTTTCTATTCATTTATACTTTACAATGCATAAAATTATTGAGCACAAATACAAAACATAGCCTTAAAATCAGCCATATCTCATTACAATCAGGATAAAAGCAAATAAAACAATACACAACAAAGACAAGACATACAACCGAAGCGACACCTGGTGACCTTTTTTCATAGGTACAAATATAATCAATGTATCATATTACGCCCTAGAGAAAAAGAATACTAATCAGTCTCAATGGTGCCATGAGGGGAATTTAGCCACAAATTCCAAACCTTGTCAAAATGATCTACCTTATGATAGGCATAAGCATAGTCCCTCAACATTAATCACTGATATTGTATTTAGTTGCGTATTTGAGACCATTCGACAGATTTGTTGCTCCTCCATTTCCTAGCAATTATAACTGCCATTGCTATTAGGTCATGAGTTACAAGAGACACATTGAAAATAGACAAATACTCAAGTCCCAAATGTAATAAGCCCCTTTTGGGGGAAGGGACTATTATAATTTTTAAAATTGATGAGATATTTCGAAATGTTTCTACCCATGTATCTCTAAACTTCTCGCATGACCAACATATATGTTCGTAGGAGGCCACTGCTTCATTATATCTCCAACAGACATCTGATATACTATTATTAAATGTATGGAGTTTAAATGGCAACATATACCATCTATATAGCAATTTGTAAAAGAGCTCTTGTAGATTTACACAGTGCGTTATTCTGCCAATCAGAACCCAATTACTATTACATATATGCTCATTTATTAGAATGTTCAGTTCTCTGGCCCAGCTGCTCAAAGCTGGTGCAGAATATCTCAGTAGTGACCCCTTGATCCATGATCTAAATTTACCAATTTACCCCCCTCCTGGGACTATTATCAAACAGTTTTATAATACCATCTAATTTTCCATTACTGGTCATATAAGATCTAACGTAGGTCCTAACTCTGTGTATCGAGAATTCTGAAGAGTGGGTTGTCCGCATGCAGGCATGGGTTAGAGCATGCCTATCTTTCCACATGTTCAAATATGCAAAATGTTATGAGTTCAAAAACATTTACTTCTTAATAGAACATACATCAGCAAATGCACCACAATATTAAACCTTTACTGGATGGGCCCCTATCTTTCGTTTAAATTGTAGCACTTATTTTTACACCATAGTGAAAAGTAGCAACCATTATTTGACTGTAATTTAATCAGTAGGGTTGTTACAGTTTCATCAAAGGAATTCTGCCTATGCTATTGCCTCCATAGACTAAACATTAGTCCTAAGTTAATTAACCTGCTTGCCTGTAAAATTCTAGCTGAGAGGTAACTCTTTACAAGGGTGGAACTATTGGTATTGCAGACATTATTATGTGCCTTGGCCTGATAGTAATAAGGGATACTTATCACAGATGGAGGGATATGGGGAACCTGTATTCCCTATAGCTTTAACATCTAAGAGACCAGTGAGGAAGTGATCACATCATACTTTTCCCTCATGGCCACCCTACATGCTGCATAGTGGCAATGACCACCAGATGATGTCATGTCCAGCTCATGTTCATTATAACAGCATGCAGGGGGACCCAAGTCATAAGTGTGCAAGTCCCATTGCTACATCTCCAGGTATAGAGCCTCTTTACGCCTACCTCCCAAGTTAGGAAAGCATGAGGGAAACTTGATTTTTCACTTTGTTTTCTTGCATTTCTAACCTCCTGGTTATTTCCCCTGTTATTGGTATCGGTAAATTTCCTTGAATGCCTCAATACATAAATTCTGAAGATTTAAATAAAGCTGCCACAAAAGTCATGTGGAGCTTGTTATATCAAGTATGTAGTTCAACAGTTCAGTTAACAGTATAGCATGTGCAAACTAATTTCATTCTCTTGGGTATATCTATTGAAACCTATTGACTTATTCAACTTTGAATTTGAGCAATCCACCAAATTTTGCTTCTCACTAAACAGCCTTGTGTAACCTGCACAACCATTATTAGTGTCCTAGTGTCTACACAGACCAAGGCCTTTTGGTTCTATACTTAGTAAATTGAGACTTTGTAATTAGTACCCTATTTAGTCACTATTTAATGTATTTTTGCACATAATTAATGTATTTTTTGCACATTTTTGAATATATTGAATACACTGATTTCAATTTTATTGTGTGTATCAACACTGAAAAATACAAACAATGTGTATTTCAATATAATAAACCACCAAAATCCTAGATGTCCAGCTGTGGTCCTCCAACTGTTTCTAAACTGCAACTACCATGATTCTCTGTAAAGCTTAAAATCTACAGGGTGGTAACTGTGATTTATCATCAGCTGGAGGGCTGGTCTCAACTTTTACACTACTGTCTATGCTTTATTACACTCCCACACTGTAGCAGAGTAAAACATGTCTACAAACATCAGAAATCACAAATGCACAATGCTACCAAAACAACAAGGCAATTAAGGAATATGAAAATAAGGTCTGCAATGATCGTATTTATGCCTCTATATCTACTTTATACCTTATATATGTTCTTTAAGACAACCTTTCAAACAAACCCCAGGACAGATTATGATCCATACTGTGACTATCCCACCTAATCAAGGTTATATTCTAGAACACGTGTCCCCACCTGGGGCAGGGGTATAAGTTGTCTTGGGGGTAAGAGGAAAGGCCCTGAGTACTCTAAGCAGAGAAGCCAATATTCTTTATTGTTGTAGTAACAGGTCCTCAAATTACAGGAAATTAGGTTTTGATATGCCAAATAGATTAAAAATAAAATTTTGGCTTTAAAAAACATGTGAACTTAGTAAAATGTCTTGTTGTTTAACAGTACTGTTAACAAATATATCCTTTGTGAGATGTATGTCTCCCTGCATTTCCTTTTGTGTCATGGTCAAGAATACATATATGTAAGGATGCGGTAATGTGATAGTAATACATGGAAAATGGCTTAACACAATTTAAGGGTCTGCTCAATAAAGAGAGAATTGCGGGGAATTGAGATGGGAATTTCACACGTAAAGCCAAAGAGTTGGAAAAAATCTCCCATTCAGCTGCATTGGAGAATATTTCTAACTTGGCTTCTTTGGCCTAAAGATTGACATTCCCATCTCAACTCCCTGCTATTCTCTCTGTATTGAGTAGACCCTTACATGTGCAAAAATAATGATCAAGCTTTCTGTTAAGGTGAACAATGTGGTTTATTTCTGCCTCATAAACAGCATGCATACAATGTAATGTATATTTACCTACATTCAAGCTTTTCAGAGGAAACTGAAGGAATTAAGGTGAAAATGCTTTTAGCTCACAAGCTATATCTTTCTTGTGAATTCTCCTCTATGTTCTAACCTAATGTTATTTTTGCATTACAAGTTCAATTTATGCATATCACTTTACCACTTAAATATAAGCTGCCATTAGCAGAGTTTCAATACATTTTGACTTTGTTCTGAATTTCTTGCTAAATTACCATCTTGTAATGTGCACATTATTGTTGGTCTTCTCTTAAAGTACTATGTTTTGTTTTACAGAGCAAGAAGAGTGCATTAACTGCACAGATGAATGCAGAGTACTTGGTCACTCTGATCGGTGTTGGATGCCACAATTCCCCACAGCGAATCAAGTTGAAAATGCTGATTATCGCACAAACCTCTTTGTTCCAACCGTTGAAGCTCATGTTGAGACTGAGACTTATGAAACTGTGAATCCCACTGGAAAAAAGACATTTTGTACATTTGGGAAAGACAAAAGAGAGCACACCATTCTCATTGCCAACGTTAAACCATATTTAAAAGCCAAGCGTGCCCTGAGTCCTCTACTTCAAGAGGGTCCTTCTGCATCAAGCAGCCCTACCAAGACATGCATTGAGCCATGTGCCTCAACTAAGGGACCATTGAATGGCTGTGAAATTAAATCAGGAGTCTTGGCAGAAACAACCAATCCTTACATGTCTTCTGACAGTCAGTACATATCACCTAGTAAACAGACAAAAGACCCCCAGTATATTGCATCAGATCCAATGGCTCGTGTATTTGCAGATGTGCATTCCAGAGTGAGCCGAGACTCAGGCGAAATGGACGCTGTGTTGGAGCAGCTGGAGCATTCAAATCGCGATCTAGGCCGAGAATCGGTGGATGCAGAAGAAGTGGTGCGAGAAATCGACAAGCTTTTACAAGACTGTAGAGGAAGTGAACCTGTGGCAGTAAGAAAGTAATCAGAATGGAAAGACCTGTTATATTTGCCTTCTCCCAGTTAAATATGTATTTTGTCCTGGGTACAGCACATTGGCAGGGGAGCTGAAAAATGATGCTGCTTTGTGGCTACATGAACAGTTCAAGTGCCCCACAACCTTTTCAGTGATTTTTCTTTGTCTCTGATTACACTGGCTTTATTTTGACAAAAAAAAAAAACTTCCCTTGGACAAAGTCAAGGAAACTATATGATGACATTTGACAATCTGGTATATAAGGGAACAGAACTATGACTACTTGTGGAGTTTTGCATCATCCAACTGTAGTTGATGCTGACTTTCTGTTTGCTGGAGAAAAACAAAATCACAACCCATTGATTAACAGGGTTAACTAATTTAAGTGTGGATTTTAAGCAAGCATCACTAGCTTCTAATTAAAATCCTAACAAATTTTGCTGTAGTCCTAGCTGCACCAAACATCTACACCCATTTGTGGAACCCATTTTATACATAAACGAACAACATTCCAAAATCATTTTTCAGTAAGACATATCAGTCATCGAGTGCATTTCCAAGCCACACATAGTAATATATAAACTTATATAGTCGATTTATTGTGTCCTGCACATTGCATATGCTAATTCACTTTATGTAAAATGAAGAAAAAAAAAAGTGTTGACTAATCAGAATTTTAGTGTCCTACAAAAATATATACACAAATATTTACATATATAGACAAATATTATTATGTTTCTCAACCTCAATTATAATGAGGTTGATAAAGATATTTGCCATTTAAGGGTAAAAGAATTAACAACATAATTAGTATGTTTTTTAATTGCTTTGTGGACACTAAAATTGCTCAGGAAAGTGAAATGTCCTACTCATTCAAGCAAGGATCACATCACCATTTAAATGTGCAAATGTAAGAAAATTTAAATGTGTTTACATCAAATGACATATTTTTATGATTTTATTTGCAATTTTAGTGCATATGAGCCAAATTGTTGAGTGTATAAGAGCTATATTGTGTATTTTATTAAATTAATATATAGTTGTGTTGCAAAAAAAAAAAAAAAAAAATATTTGGGCTTATATTGTAAATGGCAAGTGTTGCCGCAGTAGCTGTCAAACTCTATGAGTTTTGTTTTTCCTGCTTCCTTTTCCATGTGGAGTACGGGACGCAGTGCCTCGGAGCAAAGTCTCTTGTTAAATGTATGGTCTACACACTAAAGTAGTACATAATATGTTCAAAATGTGTCTTCATGAACTGATTTAGAGCAAGCTGAGCACGAAATACACAATTCCTTCAGCCGTGACATTGTTCAAAGCTCAGATTCAAGCCCATGAGGAGAAACCAAAAATCTAAGCACCCCATAAAAAAGCCTTACTTACAATTCTTACCCCACACACATGTAAAAAAAATGTCTAAATCAAAGTTCTAGATCAATACAAGGATTTAGAAATGATAGTGTCATACAGATAAAGCAGTACTTTTCCATTAGTCAGAAGAAAGATTTAAGAACTAAAAAAAAAAAAACATTTTAAGAAAAGACCAGGACATTCCATAGTATTTTGACATTGTATTGTGGAATAACACCATTAAGAAAATATGTGCCCAAGCGATTCAGTACCTTAATATAAATATTTGTTTATATATCTTTAAAATCATATTCTTGTGTCCAGAGAACATTTCTAAAATGTATAATTTTAATAAGTGTATGTTTCTTTGTCTTTTTAATACATCTTTATAATATAAACATGAAGGCGGAAAAAACACAGGTTTTTATACATCAAATGTACACAAATATATGTTAAACCACTCAAACAATAATGTCCCCTTCGTTAGATTATATGGGCTTTTCTATGTTAAACTTATTTCTGAGTGTACCAAAGGGCTGGCACACCCCATCCAACACTTTATGGATTAAGCAAATTTGAGCCGACAGCTAGAAAACATTCTAAGTATTTTCCAGTTCAAATTACCATAGCCACATGTCTGAAATTTCTGTGTTCCAATTAAAGTTCACAAACTGTACTCATGGGTCTGTGGTTGAGAATTATACAACTTTTCATTCGTCTAGGAAATGTCTTATGACATTGTTGTCAATTGCTTAATGACAAAATTTCATTGTTAATAGAATTTCATTTTCGAGGTTAATACCATAAACAAGTGACTGTACAAATGTTTCATGCTCTACATATTTTGGACAATTTATGTACCTAAATGTTTTGTCTCTGTGTTCTGCAATGTTCTTTTCGCCAGGAGGATATAGCTTGATTTTGCTTAATAGCTAAAATTCTACAGTAAAGTTGGATTCATTTCTTGCCTCTACATAATTCTTTCATTATGAACTAATAGTTAGTGGCAATCTCTATAGTTATAGTAATGCTTCAAACGCAAGGTGACAGACTCTGCAAAACCATGGATCACAAATCCAAAACTGTGTGAGTCTTCACTGGGATCTTAGTCACCTGATGTTTACCGGCTATTCAACACAGAGCAATTTAATAGTTAAAACTGATAAAAGAAAGAAAAAAAAAGTCATGTTTACAACCCATATATTTGTATTTTCTAATGATGTATGTTTCTATTTCATCAAACTGCAAACTAAAATGTAATGGTATTTTGGAAATCTTTTGTGGTTTGCTTCAAATGGGTCTAACTGCTTTACTCACCAATGGTTATAGTAAAATGGGTAACATAATCCTATTAACGGTCGTACATAAAGAATCTATTAAAACAAGTTTCAATGAAAATAATTGAATTTTGTTCACACATCATTATGACTAAATTACAAATTCCTCCTAAATGGTTGGTACATATTGAAATGGTATTTCTAAGTTGAAACTATACTGTGGGACATCTATATGAAAAGAAGCATTGTGCTAACTATGAAATAAACGCTGGCAACATTCAGTACCATCCAAAGGTTTGAGTATACTTATACTTTCTATAATGTTCCCAAAATACAACAAAAATAAACAAGAACAAATATTATGGTATACACCACATTAGAATTACAAAAGCATGAAAGCAATGTCCAAGCTCATGGAAAATTTCCCTTAAATCTTGGATACCTTAAAATAACCACCTCTAATCTCACAAACTATGAATTCAATTAAAAAGCAGCAAAATTATGCAATACATCTCCCCAGACTCATTTCAGACTTTACATTGAGTTGGGCTCCAGGCTGAAATTTGTTTGCAGGTGTTTTCACTTTTTCTTCGTGGCCTCTCCTCATGTGTGTTAATAAATAGACTTTTGCAATAGCTTTGTTGTCTGATGTCTGCATTATTGCATGGCTTCCAATCAGATTTTCTTTGACCACAGATGTGCGAAGAACAAGGTCTTCTTGAGACTAAACCAACTTGATTATCTTTATTTAAAATTCTGTTGTGGGTGCATATCTTTGTTTTTGAAATCTCAGGATGAAATGTCCTCATTTAAAGGATCACTGTTTACCAAAAATTAAGTTATATTTTTGTATCACGTGTAGACATTTCTAACATAACTGCTTTAAAGAATTAATATAAATAAGTTACCTGATTGCGTCCTCTTTGCTTATATAGTTGTGTCAGTACACAGACATTTTGTGTGAGATGAAGGAAGATCTGAACCACCTGACACAAAATTTCAAACAACATGACTGCCCTCACAGCTGGTGTTTTACAAACACGGCAGTAAAAAAATGACTTCAGGAAATAGCATGGGCAGTATTATTTTGAAAACAAGATTTCAGCCCTGCCCTTCAATAAGGTAATTAATTTGTATTCTTTCATTACAACATTTCTATTTAAAATGCATACACTAATGGCTCCTTTCACTAAAATTCGACTGTGGAGGTCAACTTTCATTTTGAGACTAAGTCAAATTTGGCACCAGCTATTTCTGGGAGGCTAAGTCAGGTGATAAATTTGACTTATTCTCAAAAATAGCTTTGCTCATTTCACCTCCCATTACTATCAGTGTGGTAGATTTGAAGCTGGGCACTCATGTGCTGAATTTGACTTAGTCTCAAAATGAAAGTTGACCTCCAAAGTTGAATTTTAATGAACAGAGCCATGCATCTTTCAATTAAGCATTCCTTTAATTTTGGTCAACAGTTGTCTTTTAAGAATTCAAGAGGTCAAATTTACATTTAATTTATGATGTTCAGCATAAATATGTACTTTTAGTAGAATATTGACTGTAAAACTACTGTTAAAAGAATAGAATCAAGTGTACTCAAACTTTTGAATTGTGCTGCATCCTGTAACTTACCATAAATTGGGACGGGATTGCAACACACGATTGCAATATTATTGCAGTTACAATTCAACTTAGTTCTAAATATTTTTAGTGAAAACATGAAGGTAAAGTCGAAAAGTGTTTTTATAGACATATGAACAATTTGCATAATGCACTAATAGCACTGTTAACGTTAGCATTATGTAAGCATTATTTATCTATGTCATCTAATTTAAGGATAGGCTGCACAGTATCATTATGACCTGCTCAACAGATGATGATAATCACGTATCAGATTTGCTCAATCAGCTATTTGTCACAGTCACTAAATCATTGTATGTAATATTAATGAATATGAATATCGGGTGCATAGATACAAATAATACTTTTATCCTCTTCCTGACAATTGACTTACCTGGTGTGTCCTTCGGTAAAACCTTCACTGGCACCAATCAGTGACTGCTGACCATGGTTTGCCGGTGTTGCTATAATGTCTTTATGCTGAGGGTTCAAGCAGCACCAAAATTGACCCCTAGCACGAACCCTAACCTTAACTCTAAGGCTAGGGTTATAATGAACAAAAGAACAAAAAGAAAAACAAGTGGGGGGAGGGACCATTTGTATAGATCGAAAATAAACACGTAATTGTTATTTCATAACTTAAATTAGCTAATTTGTCATCCAACTTAGCTGTGATCTGTGAAAGACATTCAATAATGTCAAAACAAGGATAAACAAAGGTCATATGAAGAGCAACAAGATAGATTTTAGAGAAAAGGTAGGTCAGTGTTAAATGATTGGCCGGATTATAAACAAAGGTGTCTGGAAAAATAGAAAGGCAGTGAGATGGATAGAGAGATGGTGGAAAAAAGAATAAAAATGACCAGCTGCAAAAAAATATCAGATTGGGTAAGATGGGAAGATGGAAATGATCTATTCACATGCATTATAAACATTAAACCAGGCTTTGTTGTAAAAATGGGGAGTTTGAATAACTTTTCAGTTAGTTCACTATCACTAACTTATTAATGAATAGGTCCCAGGTTGTTGTTATTATTATTGTTACATAATACTGTTCCCACAGAATGAACTTGGTTTAGCTACTGGCTGCTTCAGCTGATCTGATTCAAAATGCATGCTGTATATATATATATATATATATATATATATATATATATATATATATATATATGCACACATTATTATTGTATTACATTTTCAATAATATGAATTATTTACAACCATTATTTACATTCACAGTAAGCAGTGGGGATGGAGGGTATTGCGAACAATATGTAGGTCACTTAATACTATCTGTTTTTGCGTTACTAATCCAAGAACAAGAAGTAGAATGAAATGTGTGTGTATCACAAAAAATGAAAAAGACACACTTCAAAGCGTGACCCCAGGGATATATAAGATACAGAGAATATGAATAGGCAAAAAAACAGCTACAAAATAGCACTGATATAGTAGAAACTGTAAAAGATAAAAAATAATTATATCTGGACAGTTGACTGGCAAAATAGTAATAAAAGACAGTGCAGAGCAACTTAGGGACACGTAATAAGCATGTATTATAGTGTGTCCATAAATAGCTTAATAGTCCTTGTGTGAATCAAGCGTGGTAGTATGAATGCCGAAAAAATGGTCAATATCTTGCGATCAAATCTTATCGCTAGATTTAAGAGAGAAGCAGAAAAGCACAAATAGCGCATACTTTAAAGGAGGAGGATAGTTTGAGATTCACCGGTACAAGTCCTGCCCTGAGCGTTTCATGAACAAAGGGAAGCTCCTTCATGAAACGCATAGGGTGGGACTTGTACCTGTGAATCCCGAACTATCCTTCTCACAAAACAGCTCCCACATGCTGACTCACAACCAAGCACCTCTCTCCAGCCGCGGGGAGAATACACATGAGCAAACAGCATTTGGATCAGCGGTGAGCTACATTGGATATGGGACGCCTATTGTTACGATACACATGATGTGCTTGTTTAAACTTTTTTCTCCTGTAAGTGTTACCATTAAAGTGTGCGCTATTTGTGCTTTTATGTAATTTCACACTATGGTCGGGTTTTCTCTTATATCTAGGGAGAAGATATCAACATATTGACAGTTTTTTCAGCATCCATACGACCACGCTGGATTCACACGAGGACTATTAAGCTATTTATGGACACACTTTATTACATGCTTATTATTTGTCCCTAAGTTGCTCTGCACTGTTTGTATTACTATTTTGCCAGTCAACAGTCCAGATATAATTATTTTTATCTTTTACAGTTTCTACTAAATCAGGGCTATTTTGTAGCTGTTTTTTACCTATTCATATTCTCTGTATCTTAAATATCCCTGCGGTCACTCTTTGAAGTGTTTTTTTATTTTTTTTTGTTATACAGACACATTTCATTCTACATCTGTATATTTATGATTTCAGTGTTTTGGTGGTACACTTTTTGTCAGCTAGGAATGTTTTTGCTTGTGTAGAGATTACTCCTACTCTCTCAGTTTCTTCTGATTATTTTTATTTGGAGATTCTGAGATTTGTTTATTTTTAGTCCAAGAACAAAATGCTATATTTTCAAATTTTTTTTTAATCAACATAGACTATTTGCAGTAGATCATACACAGATTATAATGATTATTATTGCTGTGGAACTCAGTGATTCACTCATACACACCAAATGTTCAAAGCTCTTAGTAAAAAAAAAAATACAAGCTATTTGGGTCCAAAAAAGTATGAGCTTATCACACATCCTTCCCAACATTTTACGTATTTAAAATGTTAGTACAAATGCAAATTAAGACTTAACAGCGGGGAGTAGCTAATTTTATCGTGTACATTTAAGCTTTAAAATCCACCTGGTAAAAACCAAAGGTTAATATAGTTTCCCAGAAATGTGATTTTAGAAAGACATAAGTAGAATTACTGACTTAATAGTCAAGAAATAAATCTGTATGATTTGCAATTTTTTTTTTTTTTTTGAAAGATTGCTATTTATATGATACAGCTGTACATGGTTTCTTCACAAGAAATGTCAATCAAAATGGAAATGGAAACTGTATATCCGTGGTTTTTAATCTGCTATGAAAGTCTACCTTACAAATATTTATTTCTATTAAAAGCATGTACCGAATCAGACGGTTTGATGGGGGCTTTTATCATGTACAATATTTTGGATCCCACTTACCATAAAACGTTCGGAATTGGTTTTATGATTCCTATCCTAAGTAATATATCCACTTTAACTGAAAAATACTGTATTATTATGCACATGATGATATATTTCAAAAATATGTTCAGTTGACAGGCTGTTGCTATAGTAGTTTTTAGCTAAACTATGAAAATAAATTTACATCAGACTCTATATCCCTTTTTTTCCACAACTGCTTTCAAAATCCCAAAATACACAATTTCTTATAGACTTTTCATGTGTTATTTCTTTTTAGCAAAAGCCCACTTGCATTTTTAATTCAAAGGTTAAAAGGGTTACACGTAAAAAGGTGTCAGTATATTGAAATTAATGCAATAAACACAAATGGATTGTATTAAGTATATGGTGACCTGTCAGTTGTTCATGAACATAAAGCTCTCATTCTTTTCAAATTCACTTCATTCTTTAGCATGAATTTGAAATCTAGCAAAACAAATAGTAATAAATGGAAAAATAAGCTAAATCCCCCAAGAAGTTCTTAGTAGATTTATTTCCTGAATAATTTGATGAGCTGTCCAACACAGATACCTGCTGAAAGAGAATTTAGTCATCGTGTTTGTATCTATACATACTTGCCACAAAGATTTAAAATGTTAGCAGGTGGTCAGCTCTTGCACCGGCCCACAGACAGGGAACCGTCATTTAAAAAGGCACTTAATAGCACTAGTGAAATGAAAGTCTGTAGATAGGGTAATGGTGTAATGGTGAACAATGCACCACCGTTGATTTCAAAATCATGTGCAGTGGGTTGGGATGGTTTTGAAATACTGAACAGTGGACCAGGAATGTAACTGGTTTCTTCCTCATATATCCAATGACAGTTTTTGGCATTGGTGGGCCCACCTGATCTCTGTCTCACCCACATTTAGAAAAATATCAGTGCATTATAAATAACACCTACTGATTGAAGAAACACAAACAAATAACCCTCTTTATAGCCGCACCTGTACCCTATGTGCCTTTAAATGGAACCAGGGTCAGTTGCCTGCTTCATCCTGTTACCAAGCCTGGCCAGGGAAGGAGAAACTGAAACTGGAAGTGGGCATCCTTTCATCAAGTGCCCTGGCCAAATGACCGCATTGCCCATTGGATAATTAGCACATTACATAATTAGAACATCACTAGCACATTAATGCTAGTGATGTTCAGTTATTTATCACAATGGAAAGCAACAAGCCCATTTAGCAAGAAAAACGAAGTCAGCTAATCAAGGATAAAATGCACTAAAGAGGACCGTTATAGCCAAGTATCCAATGTTTATTAAGAAAGTTAGTGACTCAACTGGCAGTGACTAAACTGCAGATATATTTTTCAATATCTCCCTTACCATCGTGTATCTTTATTGTAAATCAAAACAGAAATCAATAGATAAGGAGATATACTAACACATCAGACATTTTCACCCAAAGAAAAATGTGAGGTCTAAATAAATGAATCTTAACCATACTTCATGTATATAAATAGCCACACCAGCTAACCCCATGCTGTGAAGAAATGCATATCCAATTCAATACATGTTTTTTACTGGAAAAATCTGACAAGCCCGGAATTTGGACTGCAAGCATGGCTATATCTCTAATTCCAACAGTACCAATCACATCAAGCTATGGCTGCTGTAAGGTACTGGTGGGCCCTGGACAAAACTTAAATTAGTAAGGCCCTCTCCTTCCAATTCCATCCATATTTACAAAAATGTTATAAAAGTGTTATACAAAGTAACTGTCAATAGAAGAAACACCAATTATTGCCCATCCTCATATCTCCATTTCCCACTTCATTACCCTCTATTTGTGCTTGCTATTTATTTGCATTCAGCTATATGTTTTGCACTTTTAAACATAATATCTGTATTGATTCATTCATCTCCCACATGGTATTCTATAAGGTAAAGGGTTACTGTTATTAAAACAGATTTTCTATCTATCAAATTGAGGTCAGACTATAAGACTGGGATCCAGGTCCCCTGCAGAGCTGCAGGGGACCTGGACCCCCCTCGCTAACAGACTTCCCCTGCTGCCACCCGGCACAACTGCCGGGACTTCTATGATGAAGCCGGGTCCTTCCGGCTTCACCATAAAAGTCCCTGCGGAAGTGCCGGGCAGCAGCGGAGGATGTCTGTGCCTATCGTGCAGACATCCTCCGGCTGCCCCACTAGCCACCAGGGAGATATGGGCAGCTGGGGGATATACGTGCAGACATCCTCCATGCTGCCCGACACTTCCGTCTATTATGACGGACCAGCTGTCCGTCATAATAGACTGAGGTGTCGGGCAGCATGGAGGATGTCTGCACGATACGTGCAGACATTCCCCAGCTGCCCCCACTAGCCACCAGGGAAAGTGAGACAAGGTGAGAGGGAGGGGGGGAGACATAGACAAGGGGAGGGAGGGGGGAGACATAGACAAGGGGAGGGGGGACAGAGAGAAAAGGGGAGGGAGGGGGAGAGAGAGACAAGGGGAGGGGGGATAGAGAGAGACAAGGGGATGGGGGATAGAGAGAGACAAGGGGGGGATAGAGAGAGACAAGGGGAGGGGGGATAGAGACGAGGGGGAGGGAGGTAGAGAGAGAGAGATAATTTTTTTGGGGAGGGAGAGAGAGACAACGCTGGGGGGGCTGGGAGGCAGCATTGGCACCTAAAAGGAAATAAAAACAAGAAATGCATTTGTTTAATATGAATTTTTTTATTAAATATTAAAAAGCAATTTACATATATACAAGTTATTCGAGCAAATACGGTATAACACTAAAAAAATTTATATTTTAGTGAAAATAGCACTGTGCATCTATGCATTTCAAAATAAATCCAACTATATTTCTTAAATAAACATTTGGCAATTTAATACTGTCCAATACACAGCTGAAAAAGGTAACACATGGTAACAAATACTATACGTTTAGCTTTATTTTCATTTAGTCTGGAGAGTGAAAAAAGGTGCAATGGCTGATATTATATTTGCACATCTTTTATACATCCCAACACTTTTTGCACCTGAAATTGTATTACACTTTTAGAAATGGAAAGTGCTGGAGAAAACAGTGCCAGAGCATCCCATAAATTCGGAAGTGAGAAGGTAACACAAATTCCCAAGTAAGCATTACAGTTTGGTAAACTCAAAATTGGACTACTGTTTGGTGCAATTTCTGTATGAGCAGAGTTTATACCACCATGGACGTCTTACATAAGCAATGACACTTGTGCATATTAAAAAACACCCAATACTTAGGACTGTCCCATCAAAACTTTGACTATTAGTGAATAGGATTAATAAATTAAATGTAGGATGATATGACTTTGTAAATGTGGAGGCCTAGAAATCATGGGCAATTGTAAAACAAGTGATCTTAAGAATTTCCTTTGCTTCTTATGCAATCAATTTATTCACTATTGAAATACATGGGAGAGAGAGTTATTATTGGTTTTCTGCTCTGAAGACAATAATTAGAAACATTGACTTTTTATGATGCTCAGCACCTGCAGTTTACTGCTTGCTAACAGCACAGTAGTTGCAAAGAAATGGTCCTCACTAGCAAATCAACCTTTTTTTCTACTTTTATCTACCTATATAAGAGCCTATGCATGTTTTCAGTAACGTCTAGCTATTTATTTAGTTTTAATGTAGTTTAAGTAATATTTCAGAAAATCCCATTTTTAGCTTACTCTACTTAATTTGAGATACTTATTTAAGCCTATACATAAATCAGCAATTTTGGAGTATTCCTACAAAATATAACTATATAACAATAGTTTTCTTAGATTATTTAACTATTAACTACTGTCAGTCAATCATACCTCCTTAAACCTTCTTTTATTATACCTTGCACTGCTAATACATCCTACATAATAATTATTGCTTCAAGTCTTATATTATTCTCCTATTTCATATTTGACACACATACAAATAAAGTTGGACAATCTACGTTACAAATCTGAGTTTATTAAAGATAGTCTGGAATTATACTTGTCAGTTGCAGTAGCCAACATGCATTTGTCATAAAACTCAAAACAAACATTCAGAAATCTTTCCTAAAATACACACTTTGGCATCCTAATTCTCTTTTTTTTTTTTCGAAAATAAGATTTTTATTGTACAGTTTTTAAATACATACAATAAACAGGTATTCTGGTCATGTCGAGGGGGGGGGGTGGCCTCACAGAAATAGAAAGAGGAGGGGTGATATTAATTTACATGTGTCATTTCTGCAGCCTAGTAGATCAACTAGATTTCAGAGCATACATAAAAGAAGGTAGCATGTTAACCAGGATCACATAAATTCCCAGGTCAGGTCCTAGATGCGACAGGTGGCATAGATTTGCGGGGCTCTCATCGAGAACATAAGATGGTCAGTGGTTGTGACCTCCAGGTCACTAAAGGGGTGCTACCCCACGTGGGTGCAGTGTCGGTAAGGGGAGGGGGGCATCTAGGAGGTGGGTCAATGCATGGTCCACTTTTACTGGGGGCAAATGTTGTGGATATATAAGGGTTCAGCTGGTGTTAATCATGTCAGGCAAGTTCAGCAAGTGCAAGTAGCTTAGAGCCTGGTTTAATGGATAGTTCGAGCCAGTGGAACCACGTAGTGTGGTATTTTTCATGTTTGTGTGAGACAGTGGCTGAGATATCCTCCCAGACTCTAAGTTCTTCAACTGTTAGTAGCCATTTCCAGAATGTAGGGGGGATTTCAGATTTCCAGTACTGTGGGATTAACAATTTTGCGGCATTTAGCAAGTGTTTCACAACAGGTTTCTTGTAGTGCGCTATAGATTGTGTTGTGTGGTATAGCAAATATGTAGCTCAGGCAAATGGGGGTGCAGTGTACGTCAGGTCTCGTATGACCTTACTCCAATTCCTCTAATTTGTGTCTGGAACTCCTGGATGCTAGGACACTCCCGCCATATGTGTTGCATTGTCCCTCTGTCCTTCCCACATCGCCAACATTCCTCAGGGATATCAGGATGTATCCTATACAGTAGGGATGGAGATTTGTACCAGTCGGTAAGCACTTTGTTCTCCTGAACCACTGTATAGGTTCAGCTTTGTTTAGTCAGAATGAAATTTTGTCTTACTGTCTGTTGTCAATCGTCATGTTCAGGGCCGCTTCCTATTTGGTGACTTAGTTAGGGTATGGAGCGTTTGAAGGTGGGAGGAGTTCCCTGTATAGTATGGATACCTCACTGTATAGTGGTTCTGGTGCTAAGGTGTTCCATAAAGGTCAGCTCCCTAGTCAGATTGTGTTGTTATTTCAGTGAACGGACACAATGTGTGAGTTGTGCGTACCGTAGGGTGGTGAGAAAAGAGTGGTCAATGTCTGGGAGTAAGGTGCTGAGGACCTTAACCCCATGAGTGTCCAAGACATCCCTAATGTGTCCTACACCCTCCAAATGAAACACCGAACCCAGGGCGCTGTCCCTTCCAGATGGGAAGATTAGATTGACCAATCTATGATTCTCATCAGGTGTGTGGCTGGATTGTAGTTTTGGATATTAGGTAGGGCCAGCCAACCTCTCATTTGTGGGCAAGTGAGCCCTGTGTAGCTTGCCAAAAAATTCCAGTGGTAGAGTGATGGGTAAACACTGGAATAAGTATAGCGGTCTAGTAAGGATGTTAATTTTAACTGTGTTAATCTGCCAGGTTAGGAATGTCGCTCCCCACTTAGCTAAGTCAGACTTGATAGAGCGGGCAAGGGAAAGGAAATTATCTTTGTATATGTGTGTCAAATCTGTGGTCAGCCATAGTCCCAGGTATTTAATCTTCTTGTGGTTCCATTTGAAGGGAAATATGTCTTTGAGAGCTTCATGTTGGGTCTGTGAGATTGTAACAGCTAATTTTTTGGATTTCTGACTGTTAATCTTCAAATGTGATAAAGTGCCAACATTTTTAAATTCCCCCATCAAAATAGGTAGGGTAGTTTCTGGAGATGTAATACAAAACAATAGATCATCTGCATATGCAGCCACTTTGTGCTGGCAATCCCCCACTGGCAGTCCCCTGATGTTCACGTTGTTCCTGACGAATGTCAAAAACTATTCCAGCGAGAGAGCAAACAATAGGGGGGATAGCGGGCAACTTTGCCTTGAGCTGTTAGCTATTCTTATCCGGTGAGACAGAGTATCATTTACACAAACTCTGGCTGACAGAGAAGTGTACAATGCTCATATCCAAGCCCTTAGATTAGGGCCGATTCCCATGTGTGATAGTGTGCACCACAGGAAGGGCCATGCCACGTGGTTGAATGCTTTATCAGCGTCTGTGGATAGGAGAAGCATTTTATGACCCTTCCTGTGTGCAATATGTATCACATTAAGTGCCCTAACAGTGTTTTCTTTGGCTTCCCTACCTGGGACAAAAACTCACTTGATCAGGGTGGATGAAGTTTGGTATAACCAAACAAGTGAAACCGGTCTGTAGTCCTGTGGGTTCGTGGGCTGGCATTCTAATTCTCAACGTCTCTACAACTCTGCCCACATTGGCCATTAGACAAAGTGGCCCTGGTTTAGGATGTACTCTTTTAATAAGCATCCCTAAAAAATATAGTCATAAGGTAGACTCTGGAAAGTATCAT
Source organism: Pelodytes ibericus (assembly GCA_036172795.1). Classification (NCBI taxonomy): domain Eukaryota; kingdom Metazoa; phylum Chordata; class Amphibia; order Anura; family Pelodytidae; genus Pelodytes; species Pelodytes ibericus. The sequence continues at coordinate 225,198,099 of CM069857.1, read as the reverse complement.
ATCACTTTTTTGTTCCTTTCTGCCATTCTTATTGTAGCTATTTATCACAAAGAACATTATTTTATCAACAATTGTGTAGTTACTTTCTCGTAAGGTATTGATCAAGCCAGCTCTTAATGGCTGTGCCATCTTGCTACGGAGAAATATTTAAATGTAAGAAAATAAGCCACTTCTTTTAAATGGGGATCTAATTAATTAATTATATCATAATTATTATCGATAATACTGCATACCAGAACTTCCTCCATTATTTAAATCATTATAATTTATTTAATCAGAATTGCATTATTTTATTACATTATACTGACAGCTAATTTTTGGACCTGTTTCTTTTTGGCTGTAGAAATACTAGATTTTCTTTGTATTGTTAACCTAACTACTGTAGTTGCACATGCTCATGATTACCATGCTTCCTGTCGTAATTGGACCAGAAATACTCTGTATGGTCATTTCTGTCATATAAGTTGAAACCGCAGCACTGTGAAAGACTTTAAAGATCATCCCTCGGTTGTGAAAGAGAAATTCATAGAAAGAGGTTGTGATATTTTATTGCTTGAGGATTCTTATCTTATGGCTCAAAAACTTGAGACGTGACATTCGGGAAAAGAAAACTGTCCAGAAAAAGGCTATCGTTAGAGAATTGCCTTTGCTTGAAGAGTACAGTTTTTCTTATTTTCCAATTAAATAATCACCTTCAAACTTTGAGAATATCCTTGTCATCCCCCTAACAAACAAAATTATTAGAAAACAAAATAAAAAAAAATCTATATTTCTCAGTGATTTAATGACTTTTGCGTTTTGATAATTTAAACACTTATATGTCACTTATAATTCAAACACTTTTTGTATTGTATTTTTTATCTAGTAATTCACTTGCAGAAATATCATATGTGAATTATGTTATATAATGATATCAATGTAGTCAGGTATTACTCTTAAAAACATACAAGTCAATGAATAGGAACATAAACATGTTTTACTCTAATTCCTTTTTTACTGATTTCCTATTTAGCATTTGTGAATAAAAATACAAACAAGGTTTTCTTTTTTTTTTGTTTAAAAAAAAAAAAAACAAGGTTTAACTTAATGATTCATCATTTATTTAATTGATAAAGCATGCAAATATAGATGTTGTGTGTTCATGAATTCAAGAATATGAAAACATATATAATTTGTTGCTCCATTCCTTTACCTAACATCAGATTTCATACGGTTTGGTTAGTGCTGGTGGCTCAATACTAAACCCAGCCATTAGGGAGAATATATGACTAGCACGATGCTTTTGACTAAGTTTATTTATTGAACCTGTGATGTCTATAGGGTCTGTTGGAAATGTTAACCATTTCTATAAGCTTATTAAGTTTTATAAATGTTAAAATAATGATAAGTGATGTAAATTACCATTTGCTTTACTTTTACAAAGTTAAGATGAATGAAAATTAATGGTATGGCACAGATCTGACACCTTTGCAGTCTATTCAATAAGATGTTATTGAAAATAAGACTTTATAGAATATGATCATGCAAACCTCTCTGACCTTGCTGCTCTATTGCCTCGATGTTGAGGCAACAGACAGCACCGAGATCATCTGCTCCTGCAATATAGCTACTGCCCTCTTGTTGGCAGAGCTTCAGATGTGAAAATAAAATTAACTTCCAATGCTCTGATGCTGTTGCTTGACTGCCCCTAGAGGCAGTCAGCAAAATTGCAATAAAAAAAAAGACTTAGCTAAAATCTATGGTTAGGGTTAGAATAGTTGTTAGGGTTACAATTAAATTAGGGTTAGCATAAGGGATAGAGATACATTTAGGGTTCAGGTTGGGGTCAAAATTTCACTTCAGAAAAAAACCAAACACTATTTTTGTTTTTTGCCCTTAACTCGCAAAAAAGGCAGAAAAACATGGAAACAGGTATTTTCTGAACTCGGTACAAAATTTTGAAACTATTTAGATGGGGTATTTTTTAATTATTATATTTCTGTAAATTATTTTTAAGGTCAGAAGGTTAGAAAAAGTTTTTTTTTTTTTTAATTATATTTTTAATTATGACAGCCCTTCTTATGATGATGTGCCCCATGCCCTCATTGGCATGAAGAAGAAATGTGAACATTACTGGCTTAACATAATTGTTTATCTTATTTAATGTAAAACATGGTAAACCTACTACAACACAGATATGTGGGTAAATTCATTTGGGACAATTTGGTGCATCTCACAAATGTATTATTTGTAAAAATTTGAGTTTCACTGCCAACAAAGAGAAATAGGAAAATCAGCCCTAATCGCCATTATTGAATATTCTTGCGAAACTTGTGGAAAATGCAGCATTTTCTCAAATTTCATCTGAAAATTCGTTACAAGTAACATTTTGTTCATAGTACAATATATTGATCAATGTATGTATTCTTTAAAAACGTTGCCTACAATTAAACACATTTTTTTATTTTTTCACAAATCCACACAAGAATCTAACAGTAATTTTTCACACTCAAGGCACTTTTTGCAGTAAACACATAAAAACTGAAGCATGGAAGAAATGGGAGTTCACTCCAATTCCTACTGTTAAATGGACTGTTGAGCATAGTGCCCATTTCTGACATCATTTTGTGGTTTGATATGCAAATTTTCTTTTACAATAATTTTTTTCATGAACAGGAAACACTATAGACACAAATAAAACACATTGGGTGTGTTAAACCGGGGGCAATAAGATGCACATGTTTTGGCACTGTGAGGGATTTAAAGATTTCTGGAAAAAAGTATTTGAGAAATCATAGAGGTCTGCAGTATTGATATTTCGATACAGCCAGGTATGGCCCTCTTACATTTGGGACTGAGCCAAAGAAAGAAAGAATTTAGACCAATGGTAGTCCATATTTTGTTGGCAGCCAAACTATCGATAACAAGAGCCTGGAGATCTGCAGTCACAACTACAAGCAAAAACTGGTTAGCAAAATTCTGGTTCAGTGCTGCATGGAAGGAGGGATTACCTCACAAAACTACATTCGCAACCTAAGGTATAAAAACTGGAACTTGGATTCAGAAATTAGAGTGTCGCCCAGTTATTATATATAACTGGGAAAGATGTCCCAAGTGCCCTTGACCCCATTTAAATAAATGAGAATATTTCTATGGGAACAATAATACATATCAAGTTTACTGACTAACAAACAAACTCAGTAACAAAGTAAATATTTGGACAGCTCTCTTTGTCACACCTGCACTTGCATATGACAATTTGACATGCAGCACTGTTTGACACCTATACATTTAGGATTTGCCAGTGCATGTCTCCAAATTAAAAGTCTAGCCTTATCCTCAAAGCTGTAAAAAATACACATTTGCCTGAGCAAGGATAAGCTAACAATGCCATTGATAATATAATAACCAGTAAATAGTGCAATGTGGCGTCTGCTTCTGATTATCTGCAGCAGTTTGTTCTCTATGCAGGAAGCTTGCGCCACTTAAGTACTGTCAGAAATAGCGCACTTTATTCCAAACATTTCAAGTCACAGGAGTATGAATTGGCTAGTTATTTCTGCATCACATTCAATGTTTTATTGTGTGTGAGATCTGGACAGTCTGTCTCCTGCTTGTAAATGTATAACAATTGTTTTGATTGGTGCTTTCACAGTTTTTTGATAAATCTTTTCTTTCAGCCGTCATCGCGTTTCTGCATTTTAGCAGCACTGTAAATCATAGGATATCTCCCCATGTGCACCTCCAGGCCACTAACTCAGTTGCTGCTTTGTTCTGCCACTTGATATTTCATCTCACCAGATTGCTATGTGCAGTCATTCGCAAGGTGACACATGCTTCCCTAAATGGTGTATTCTGTGCAGTATGTATATAACAGAACCACCACTGCACAAAACTGTAGATCTGTATATTTGTAAAGAACAGTGAATTTTCTTATCTCATATTAGCTACAGATGGTTTTGCAGGAAGCACTTTTTGGCACAATATGGATCCAGCATTTTGCAGTTTGAAAGAAAATATATTTTAAGGGGCCTTGAACCTGCATACTGTGAATGTAGAGAATAAAAAAAATGTTCAAAAATGATCTAGAATTTCAAAAAAATGCAGAAGTTAAAAGAAAATGGATTCAATGCCGGCTGATGAAGTATGTTAAGTGAAAAATTAGGTATTTGCAATAATATTATCAAAAGAATAAATAATAGAATAAAAGACATACATGGAATTGACACTTAAACACAGATAAAATACCTGTAGACTGCTGCAAAGGACTGAACAGAAATAGGTGTGGTTTAAATAGAAGTAACAAGGCAGAGGGAATCAGAGAAAATGTGGAATGAAACATAAAAAAGGCAGAAAGGAAAACATAACATGATGCATGGCAAGGCAGGAATATAAGGCAGGGCAGGAGTAAGCATGAATAATAAACAAGAAGGGGGGGGTGGAGCCTGACGCTGATTTGATCAGACATGTTTCGGGGGAGCTCCTCACGAGGCGGCGCACCAAAGCAGATATTTATAGCAAATCCTGCCAAACGGAATAAAAAATGAACCCCAGATGCTGAGGAAGGAATAGGGAGACGACCCAAGAAGGTTGACTGACAAAATTTGCAACAGAGCAAAGATATTGGCGTGTTACTATCGAGGCTGCAACCTTCTATGCACTTGGTCCCTATACACCATCGGAGAGTGATGCTGACTCATCTTCCGAACTTAAACAAGGGAAAATACCCCACTGGGCAGAAGAGTGATCTTGCGCACACCCCAGCGATGAAGGGAGACATTGACAGATTAATTCAGAAATTTTCAGAGCAGTGTAAAAAAGAGTCGCTCAAACTCAATTCAGAATGCACCTGCATGCAAGATAAAGTTGCCGGTATAAACACCCTGACGACCACACTCCAAGAAACGCAGTCAGAAATGAAGGCCACTCTGACACAACAGGTCTACATCATGACCCGCCAACTATCGGTACTGGATGACAGGCTGAGGCACACAAGCATAAGAGTGAGAGGCATACTGAACTCCGGCCTTATATTGCAAAGATGCTGACCTCTCTGCAACCCAACTCAGAGAAAACAAAAAACTTGGCACAGAGAGCACCGTCGGCGGTCCCGGGAGATGTGATCATCAAGCTGGCGACTGCAGAGGAGAAGATGTCAATTTTGAATTTGGGCCACACACTGGGCAAGTTTACCTATGAACGGGCATCTATTAAAATCTTTGATGATGTTTCTCCTGTGGTGCTTCTATGGAGGCAATCGATGAATCCACTTACGAGGCATCTATGCCAGCAAGACATTAAATGTTGTTGTGGAATACCACACTCATTAATGGTGACTGTAAATGACAAGACTTTGTCAATTAAATGAATTGAGGATTTCACCCAGTTTAGGTGACCTGCATCTGCCATCAATGCCTAACCCTCAAGAGGAGACTTTAGCCAAACCCATCATCACCCATCATGAAAGCATCAACCCGCTGGAGCTGGACACACAAAGAGAACTGTGTATACCTTAACTCATCAGAAGATGTTTATAATATTCGTACTCATTGATTTCTTTATCTTTTTTTGTTTTATATTTATTCTGTCAGAGCCATATAAGTTGCCTTTTTGTAGAGCCCCCATTTATAGCTCCATAATTTGTAATGATGTTTAAGAGTCCTGTCTCCCCCCCACCCAGGGCACCAACCCACACCTGGGCTAAGGTGTCAGGCTCTGGCAACCACAAGATGTGGTAACTTTGCCCATTTTTCGTAGCACTCCCTTTTGTCACTCTAGAGAGTCCCCTTTCCCCCTTTATTCTGCCTCTCCAGATCCTCTTTAATCCCAGCTTACTCTATACCCGTGTTTTGTTTTTTTAACCAATTCTCTCTCATTCTCGAAGCTATTAAAATGTTTTGTCAATTCAAATCTACATTACCCAGGGCACCACTACAGAACCATCTAGACATTTAATGGAAATGTGCCCCTACAAAGTTTGCTTACATATTTTTAATCTTTGAATTTATCTGTCTGTATGATATAAGAAGTTTCCAACTATAATCATCTTCCATGGAGGTTAACATAGTAAATATGGTATGGCAGGTAGTATTAGTGTGGCCTCAGATCCAGTTTTCTTTGTAAACTCAGTATTATTGTTTTTATTGAGGTCAACTCATTGCGTATGTATCATTTTACAAGTTGTCGCACCATTTTACTTGATTCTTTATGATGTATTTTACATGTATAAAAAATAAAAAAATATTTTGAATTCTACATCTTTTGTGGGGAAACCTACAATCTCCCGATTATTTCTTATGTTGATAGCTAATGGTTCAATCGAGAGAACGTACAGGACAGGGGACACCTCTGTATCGTACCATTGCCCAGTCCGAACCATTCAGCAGCCATTATAGCACTATGTATTAGACATGTGCAAAACTAAAATTTTCGTTTAGTTTTTGTCCATTCGGCCGAAAATGTTATTTATTTAGTCTAAAACGAATTTCGTTCATTACTGCATTCGTTTCAGACGAAATTCGTTCATTATTTTCGTTTCGTTTCGTTTTATTCGTTCGTTTTATAGAATACGTGTAATACTATTGGCTTTCTATAAACCGAACGAGAGCCCCATTCATAAGAAATTCTTATGAATGGGGCTCTCGTTCGGTTCATAGAAAGGCAATAGTACTACATGTTTTCTATAAGCCGAAAGTCTATAAACCGAATGTTCGGTTTATAGACTTTCGGCTTATGGAATACATGTAATCCTATTGCTATTCTATACACCGAACGTTCGGTTTATAGAATAGCAATAGGATTACATGTATTACATAAGCCGACAGCCTATAAACCGAACGTTCGGTTTATAGGCTGTCGGCATTTCACTACACGGAGACAGAGTTTTCCATTCGAATGCCAATAGACTTACATGCATTCCATAAACCGAAAGTCGTTCATTATGTCGGTTCATGGAATGTAAGAGTACTATGCTATTTTATTCTGTAAACCGACTCTATTTCGGCTTATAGAATGCTACTAATACTACGAATGGACGAATTAACGAATGATTTTCGTTTATTAACCATTCGTTCATTTGGCTTTCGTTAGCTTACCATTTTCGTTATTCGTTTTTCGGACGAATGGACGAAAATGCTATTTTAGGACGAAAATGCATTCGGACGAAAACTAATGTACATGTCTACTATCGATCCAGCCTTCAAAACCGAATGCTCTCAGGACCCTACTAAGGTTGCCCCACCCGACTTCTCTGTGACAGAGTCAGGAGGGGCAGCCCTGTTTTATCCACCTGATCCCAGATATCTAGCAATCTTCTGACATTATTAGCAGAAACTCGACCAGGAACAAATCCTATCTGGTCACGATGAATCACTGTGGAAATAATTTTCTTCATTCTCTGTGGTAAAATAGATGAAAAGAGTTTAATAGCCACATGAATTAAAGATATAGGCCTAAAATTTCTGACATTTGTGTGGTCTTTATCTGGTTTGGGAATTGGCAGTATATTTGCACTCAGAAATTCTTCTGGGGCTTTCCCTACCCTTGTGATTTCATTAAATGCATCCAGAAGGCTGGGAGAGATACGATCTTCGAATACTTTGTAAAAGGAATGACTAAAACCATCAGGGCCCGGGGTCTTATAGCTAACTAAATTATTAATAGCCTCCTTCAATTCTTCTTTAGAAAATGGTTTATTCAGTTCTGCCCTATGTTCTTCTGAGATTTTTGTGGTTGGGGTGTCCTTTAAGTAATTTTCAATCTGGATGATATTATTTGGTACTGGCAGATTGTACAAGCTGTTGTAATATTTATTAAAGGTAGTACCTATATCTTTCGGACCTAACTGTTCTTCTCCTCTCTCTATTATTTGGTGATTCTATTGCTAGCTTTTTGTTTTAAAAAAATAAACAAGAAAGCAAAGCAAGAAGGATCCTGAAATGCCTGGATACAGCCTGGATGAGCCTGCATGAGGGTGCATGGTTACAGTACCCCCTTTTCAAGGAGCGAACGCCGAGTGCAACCAGGGGCACTGCTTAGCAGTCAAACTTCCACAAGAAACTATACAAGACGAACCAGGACTAGGAAGCCATCTTACACAGATTCCTGGTCTGGATGAAGATCCACTTCATGGAAAGGGTTCAGACACCGAACTATGAAAGACCCAGGAATACTAAAGAAGGAGCCTCCCTTTTCAAAAGAGCCACCTCCGGACAAGACCAACAGATATTTTCTCAGAGTGACTTCTACAAGAAGAAATGGACCATGCCAGTAAAGTCATCTTGACTTCCTCTGGAAGCAACAATCCATGCTGGTGAAGCCATCTCTATCAGACACTCGGGACAGAATAGAGAAAAGCAGGAGGGCTTCAGACATGGAACTCTGATACTCATAATATAAGACTGAAGCAGGAAGGATGGTGGGTCCCTGGAACTGGCATGGATCAAAGGCAGACTCCAAACAGGAACAGCTGGCATGCTGCAGGTGCTGCTTTCAAAACTCCACTATGTGAACTCCTGCTGTTTGCCTACAGCCATATGTAACGCATGGGGTCCAGGTGGAAAGGGACGCTGAGTGCCCGAGATCAGGAGCTACATTGCAGGGTGGAGACCTAGGACCTGGTAATCCCTTTGGAGGTTTATGCAGTCACATTCGAGGCCCTGTGAAGCAGCTGTTGCATCCAGATTACATGGTGACGATGAAATGAATTATGGGACAGCCAAGCAGAGCTAAAACATAAAAGTAACTGAGGGAGAATAGAACAAAAATACAGAGTGCAGAACTATAGGAGAAAGGCAAGAAAAAGCAGAAACTAAACTAAGGGTAAACAATACAAGGTACAGGGTTAAGGAACAGAAGAGAAACATACAAAGGAACACACATAAATACAGGAACTAGCCTAACACTAAATATGGTAAAGGTGGGGGTTTCGTTCACCAATTGGCCAATTAGATGTTAGCTTGCCAACCACATCAAGGTACTCCACATTAGGCAAGTCCCCAACTAAGACATAATATTAGCGAAATAATAAATAACAGAATCTAGAAGAATCTAGAATTCATGGAATTGACACTTAAACACAGAGAAAATACCTGTACACTGCACCACTAAGGACTAAACAGAAACATGTGTGGTTTATATAGAAGTAAACTAACAAGGCAGAAGGAATCAGAGAAAACCTGGAATGAAACATAAAGACAGGCAGAAAGGAAAACATAACATGATTCATGGCAGGGCAGGAATACAAGGCAAGGCAGGAATACAGTGCAAGGCAGGAATACAGAGCAGGATTAAGCATAAATAATAAACAAGAAGGATACTGAAATGCCTGGATACAGCCTGGATAAACCCGCAGAAGGGTGTATGGTTACACGAATAAGCTGGCATATTAATGGCAAAACAATACTGATATATTAATGGGCAAATTGGCTGTGGCATATGTTAATGACAAAGTGACTGTGGCATGTTAACTGGTACCTGACATTGGCTTACTTTAATTGGCAAAATGATGCTGTGGATTGTTCTGCATGGGCAGATCTGTGGGACAAAGTGAGACTGTGGTATGTTCTGTGCAGAGAAAGGGAATACAAAGAAATGCAATTTTTCAAAACACATTTTTATTGAAAGTTGAATATAATATTCAAAAGTTCATATAAGTATAAATGCAATTAATGAGAGAGAGAGAGATGTGTAAGATATTTATTGTTTTAGAATTGTACAATTGTCACCTCGAAGGGCTTTTGTGTGTGGCATAAATATGGGGCTCTTTTGTGGGGGATAATTAGGGGGCTCTTGTGTATGGCATAATTAAGGGGCTTCTTTGTGTGGCATAATTAATGGGGCTCCTGTGTGTGGCATAGTTAATGGGCTCCTGTATGTAGCATAATGTGTGGGGTGCCTGTATGGCCCATTTAATGGGCCCTCTTACTGTCATTACTAAGGAATCTGTTTGGCTTGGTATTGGTGTAAATCCAGTGGGGTGACACCAACACTAGTGATACCTCTAACCATATCAAACATAGACATACATACCATTATATATATAGCTATTCAGCATAATGGGAAAAAACTGCAATCCGGTTATTCCTTGGTACTTATAAGGATGACTCATCTAAAAAGGGGGTCAAGACAACGTTATTGTTTAACCCTCTCGAAACCAGTATATTAAAATTCATGATCCAAAAAATTCTTCTCATACAGAGCATGTTGTGTCTATCACATGTACGTGGGGCCAACAGATGCATGAAGATCTGTCCCAAGATGTCTACTTCCGGACACAGCTATAATCTGGTTACATACTATGAGGCACAAGGCCTAGTCTCAGAACAGAAGTTTACATTAATTATTAGGAGTGACCCAGTAATACTGACATATTACCATTTGCCAAAATTACACACATATTTAAGTTATCCCCTGGGTCCTGTATTGTATATGGTATAAACTCAGCTGGAGAAGGTTTGCTTAATGGGTGGACGCACGTTTTCAGTAGTAAACACTTAGAGTCCTCACCAAACATATTGTAACAATTTACTACTGCTAAATGGCATTCTAACTATATTTGGGTCACTTAAGTTGCATGGGCCCTATATTCCACCATCCTCCACAATTTGGGTATAATAGTCTTGGAGTTCTGTTTAAATCATTATTGGGGCTATTCTGTCCCATTACAACAGTTTCTTTCAGACACGCGATGTTCCTGTTAAACAACAATTACTTCATATTTGGTGGGGATGGGGATGGGACACTTCATCGCGGCTGCATCCGCGCAGCCGCTTCACCGCCGTCTCTTCACCACGCGAAAGCTTGTCACGGGACATTTCATCGCTAAAGGTGTGTTTTAATGTGTTAGAATTAAAGTGTTAGAATTAGAATTTTAGTATTGGGGTTTAGGGGGTTAGAATTAGGGTTATGGGGGTTAGAATTAGTATTTAGGGTTCGGGGTTAATTTTAGTATTAGGGTTTAGGGGGTTAATTTTAGTATTAGGGTTTGGGGGTTAGGATTAGGATTTAGAGGGTTAGTATTAGGGTTTGAGGGTTAGTATTAGGGTTTAGGGGGTTAGTATTAGGGTTCGGGGGTTAATTTTAGTATTAGGGTTCGGGGGTTAGTATTGGGGTTCGGGAGTTAATTTAGTATTAGGTTTTAGGGGATTAGTATTAGGTTTTAGGGGGTTAGTATTAGGTTTTAGGGGGTTAGTATTAGGGTTCGGGGGTTAGTATTCGGGTTTAGGGGGTTAGTATTAGGGTTTGGGGGTTAGTATTAGAGTTCGAGAGTTAATTTTAGTATTGGAGCTGAACTGTCCTAGACACGGTGGGGATTTCTAGAATAAACATAGCCATGGGTGCTCTTTGCATTTACTCAATTTTGTTTCACATTAAAAACTCTTTTTTTCAGAGGTATTCTAATTAAAGGACAAACTGTCACCCCATTAATATGTTTTTTTTTTAAATACATCTGATAATACTGGTTTGTTACATAGTGGCAAAAAAAATACTGGATGTAAATATAAAATGCCATATTTATTACCTTTTTTACAGCACTTCTCCAGCAAGTGCCTGGTCCCGCAAATATTTGCATATACAGGTATCTTGTTCTATTAGGTCTCCCTAAAATATTTGTTCTCAACACACCAATTGTGAAAGGATTTATTTATGCTTGAAAAGATGTTCACTAGCTTTTGACACGCCATATGTTGTGTTGTATTTTGGTAAGAGCAGGCATAGCCAGAGTTACTTTAGTTATATTATTGGACTAATTAATTTTCCTAATAATCCTTTAGTCTTCCAATAAATAATATGCTGCAATTAAACGCACATCTCCTGTGGCATTAAAATTAACTTACAAATCTCCAAAAATAAAACCCCTAAACTAATCTTATCACTAAGCAGTGTTACTGGAAAGCTGAATTTTAAAAAGGAATCAAGAATAACCCACTAAACATCAATTCCAATGCATTTTATTATAAAATGTGCTTATTGTCTTTTTTCTTCTGTCTGTATGTGACCATGGGTGGCCTGTGCCTTCGTTTAAACTCATTTCTATATATGTGGTTTTAAAGGCACAGTCTAGTCACCTATATGATTTTGTTGCAACTTATAGGCACCAAAGGGTGAGCTAGACTATCACTTTCAGGTTTTTTCCTTTCCATTTTCTTTAAAATGTAATAAATACTTACCTATAGAAGTCCTCCCACAGGTGGTAGTCCTCAGAATTGCAACGGTGTGGTCCACCCTGCACCATATCTTTAATTACCAAGCTCACCCCGCACTGCCTTCCCCATGTCTGTGTTGGAGACGTGTCTCCATAAAAATAGAAACACTGAGCTGAGCGGAAGGCAGGGGCACATATTTGTTCCATATGCTGCAGAAAGAGCATGCAAAGTGCAGCCCGGCAATCTGAAGGATGAGATCCTATGAGATCTCCACACTGATTAATTAATTGGATTCTGTCTGTGTGTATATCTATCTTACATACTGCCGGGCTGGACTTTGCATGCTCTTTCTGCAGCATATGGAACACATATGTGTCCCTGGAGACATGGCATCATGCCCTGATGATGTCATAAGATACTCCCCTGCTCTCTTACTGGCTCCTGTGTATCATAGTGGGCTGTGTACAACTTTTTTTTTACCTGCCTTCCAACACAAAGAAAGGATATTAACCTGATCAAACAGGATCATAACACCCACCCCCTTGGGATGTAATAGTTACATTACCCTCCCATTCAATGCAAGTATATGATCAGAATACTGACTTACAGACTGCATTCTGTGTCCCCAGCCCCAAAGTGAGATACTAGTGCTGTAAAGTCACTGGGGGGTGGCACCCACAAACACTATATTTCACAAAATTGCAGCACCCAGTCCCACTTGTTTTGTAAAATATTTCATAAAATAAACTCACATAACAAAAACAAAAGACATATCTGAAATCAACAATGCAAAAAAAAAAAAAACCTTTTCATTTTTCGGTGGGAGCTTTAATATGCATTAAAATTTGGAGTAGGCATTTTGGGCAATAGACATTCCCTTTAAGTAAGGGGATGGGACTCTTCATTGCGGTTGCTTCCACGCAGCCGCTTCACCGCTGGAGATCGTCGCTGGAGATTTTATCGCGGGACATTTCATCGCTAAAGGTAAGTATTTTACCGATTTTAGTTTGGTTAGAATTAGGGTTTAGGGGGTTAATTTTAGTATTGGGGTTAATTTTAGTGTTAGTATTGGGGTTTAGTTTTAGTGTTCGGGGTTAATTTTAGTATTAGGGGTCGGGGGTTAGTATTAGGGTTAGTATTAGGGTTTAGGGGGTTAATTTTAGTATTAGGGGTCGGGGGTTAGTATTAGGGTTAGTATTAGGGTTTAGGGGGTTAATTTTAGTATTAGGGGTCGGGGGTTAGTATTAGGGTTCGTATTAGGGTTTAGGGAGTTAATTGTAGTATTATGGGTCGGGGGTTAGTATTAAGGTTTAGGGGGTTAATTTTAGTATTGGGGTTAATTTTAGTGTTAGTATTGGGGTTTAGTGTTTAGTGTTACTATTGAGGGGGGAATCATTTATTAGGGGGGGGTTGGTTTCGTTTTACTTTTAGATTTGGAAGAGCTGACAGTTCAGCGCTGAACTGTCAGCTATTACATTGCTGCAGCCGCGGTGAAACGGCCGCGTTATACTTCATTGCTGACAGTTCAGCGTTCTAACTGCCGCGCTGAACTGTCAGCAATGAAGATGCGGCGAACAAGTGTCCTAGACCTTTAAGTAAAGGGTCACTATAAGCAAACCATTTTATTATTTGAGGGATACATGTAACTTTTACACAGGGGCATCACTGTAGGAGGGGTTGAGGGTGGCATGGCCCCACCCCCTAAATTGCCACTTATGATACTGTTGCGAGAGCCATGCTGAGACTGGTAAGTGGAGTACATCGCACCCAGTCAGCACTGATGTCTGTCATGGTTCTACGCCATTTTCCTGGTGCCTGTATATTTTATATTCAGGTTTTGTGTCTGTTTCCACTTCAGACTCTAGTGGTGCTGTGTTTGTATTTCTTCTCCTCTCTTGGTGTCAGCTGGCCTCGTTAATTTGCAGCCCAGCCTATATATACCTGCAGTTTAATGCAAATAAGGTCTTTGCACAGCTTTGGTTACAGCTTGTATAGTGCTCCTGAGCCATTACTAGCGGTCCTGATTTCTGATTGATTACTGTTGCTGATTTTGCCTGCCTTTTGACCTTGCAAGTATGCTGCCATCCCTGAACTGTTTGCCTGTCTTACTACCCCTTCTGCCTTGCCCTTCTGTCTTTATTGCCTTCGGTAATTCTGGTATCCTGCTTCTTTAGTCTCTGTGGTTCCAGCTTAAGTTTTGGTGGTAATAGTCTGATGCAAATTTCAGGTGAAGTACTCTTTCTGTACACTAATTCTGTTTTTTTCCCGGCGCTACCATCCCAGTTCCAGTCCAGTGCTCTGACAGAGGGCTTCCAGTCTCAGCTACCAGTCTGGATTCAGTCTGGTCTCAGCTACCGGTCCAGTCTCAGTCCGGTCACAGCTACCATTCCAGTCTCAGTCAGGTCACAGCTACCAGTCCAGTCTCACTCCAGTCACAGCTACCAGTCCAGTCTCAGTCCAGTTACAGTTATGCATCATGGAGTGCAAATAGACCCCACATCATGCCCTGAAGAAGGCTCCTCCCTGGTCTGCTATCCCAGGTTGTGTCAAAGTCTGACAGCAGAGTGCTGCTGCAGAGGAGTCTGATCCAGATGACATGGTCCATCATCCACATTGCACACCCATTATCTACCCCAGCACCCCAGGACATATCCCATCACCCACATTGCACACCCAGAACTTACCCCAGGAAATGCCCCATGTCCCAAAATACACACACCTCTGACTTACCAAAGCACCTCAGAACATGCCCTATCACCCACACGACACACCCAGGATTTACCCCAGGACATGCCCTATCACCCACATTGCACCCCCAGGACTCAACCCAGTTCGTGCCCCATCACCCACATTTCACACCCAGGAATTACCCAAGCATAAATATTACAGTTCCTGCCATTATGCCACCGTTACCCCTGCAGTCTAGTACTCCTATCAATATTTTGCCCTGTTAATACATGCCAATATCTTATTGACCTTTGCAGCCGCCAGCTGGAACTGTGAACTACTGCTCAGTATGTTGTCTAAAATTACTCCCAAACCTATTTCATTGGTAGATATTTGCAAGTGAACACCATTTAAACTATATCTTGCATTTTTATAAGTATACCCAAAGTGCATAATTTTACACGTAAGTCTGACTTCCCATGAAACCTGGAAATCTTTAAGATTTTATAAAGGGGTGAGCAAGTTATAAAAACTGAGCAATTAAAAAAAACAACTACCAGGTAAGAATGAGTGCAATTTAGGTGCTGTGTGAAGACCTGTGGGTACAGTGATGGTGCTGTGGGACTCTAGGTGTTATGTCTAGACGTGTGTGTGTGCAGTCTGCGTGCTCTGGCAAGACCTGTGGGTGCAGTTTGGGTAAGCAAGCTTGGTGCTCTGGTCTGTGCACTGAGATACTCAGAACTCCTTGTATATAGTAATGACTAAAAGGATTAAGTGCTTTCAATATTTGGTTGAGATGGTGTCACACACTTTTGTAGAGTCAACATATCCACCTTAATTGAATATATTTTAAATGGCCACGATTAATCGCCATCATATTCTGTATCAATGGAGAATAGAATAAACAAGCAAAAAATAACAAAAGCTGTAGCAAAGTAAACATATATATTTTCAAAAAGATGAGGAGGCACATATCTAATAGTTTTACAGTCTAAAAAGTAAATGGGGGATTAGTTACACAAGAGGTAAAAGTTCAGTAAGTTAAATTGGTAAATTCTTCAAGATCTAAAACAAATATTGAGGTGATGGGTATACAAACTGCAATCCTCTGTCAGCATTTTGTTTCCAAAATAAATTTACATGGTGTGCATATGTGGATAACTTCAGTGTACGACAGCTAGACTACACAACATGAGAAAATGTTTGTGAAAGCAGTTAGAGGTGTATTAAGCAACTTGATATAAAACCAAATTGTATTCCTTATACCCTTCGTGACAATGGCTTTGAGGCTTCTGCAGTTTTCATGTTTATCTGCAATTTTCCACTTTCTCATTCACTTTACCCACACACATGTGCCCCCCACCTAAATATTGTTGCAGACAATGTACACCTTTTCATGGAAACAATACTCCCTGATTGCACTGGCCTCTTTAAGCCCTGCCACAAAGCAAACATGGTTTAGGAATTGTTTGAGTAACACAACAAGGAGTCCAAAGTCAACTTACGGGACTTAAAGGATCTGGTGCTAACAATTTAGTGCAAGATATCACAACACACCTTCAAATGTCTAGTGGAGTACATGCCTCGATGGGTCAGGGCTTTTTTGGCGGCAAAAGAGGAGCAACACAGTATTAGGCAGGTGGTCATAACGTTATGGCTGATCGGTGCATGTATATATATATATATATATATATATATATATATATATATATATAATCAACATAATGGTCTCTAAAGAAAGCACTTATTATACCCCAAAAAACACATATATATATATATATATATATATATATATATATATATATATATATATATATATAATATTGTTTTTTGGGGCATAATAAGTGCTTTCTTTAGAGACCATTATGTTGATCATATTATATTCCTATAAGATTCATTTCCAGTATTTAAGTTTGGGAATAGCCTATGTGGAGGATTAGGCCTATGCAGATGTGACTGCAGGTCCCAAAGTACTCAACCATGTCAGTTTTACCTCGATCAAAATGACAAGACGTGCCAGGCATATCATTTGTCACCAACGGGAGGTTTTACTGTGATGTGCCTTACATGTCTATTGTAGTTCAGGGTGCTGAAGAATTGTTTTTAGGAGTTATTTTTGGGAACAGACTATAGCAATGCAAGCTCCATCTTGCCACACTATCTTGTTTCATGCTTTTACCTTTAAGCTACTTCTAATTTCTCTCTACAAAATATTTTCCCTGCAAAATATGTGAATGTTGATGTTAACAAGAATGTCTGTCTGTTTTTGCTCCATGGAACCAGGCTAGACTGATAAGAATGCCTATTTGGAAATACTGGTACATGCAGGAACACTGTGTTAATTAAACAACACATTTTGTTATGAAAATGTAATATATTAGATTAGAAGCTTGCATGTACCAAGTTCAGGACGCACATGAAATTATAATCAGCCTTGTGTTGTAAATATAATATTTTAGATTATATGTATGCTAAATATGTGATTGATTTAGCATTGTTTAAATATACAACCAAAAGTATATCATGTTTGGGAGTGCCACAGCAGAATTACAGATTATTATTATTTTTTTTATCATGCTTGCTTTCTCTTTGTGCACACTCAATAAACTATCTTATACCCACAGAACTCTTCACAGTTTCATTTCACTCTGGGAGTTGATCAAAGAATCCTGCAAAAACAAGTGGTACATATTCTAAGTTGGCATAGAACAGTGTACAGTGCAGCCTTGTGGCTTGGTTCATGCCATATGTCAAATGACATTCTATATTGAAATAGGGGCTTCAAGTACTATTTTGGTATGACTGTACCATGCATCAATGGGTACATGATCTTTGAACCTTCCACCAACCTCACTGCTCACAACTTTGTACCTTTACACAGTACAATATTCCTGCCACACTGCTGTCAAAAAAAAAAGGAAGAAAAGGGAGGCAGCTATCGAACAAAGTTATTAATGTATATACTAAGTGCAAGGTTTAACACTATCAACTGCTTCAAAATTTGTTTGAATTTTAGAAAATGTCCCTTTGAAGTAAGTTGCAAAGTTGTCATTGGTGAGGTTGGTGGAAGGATATATGTACCGAATGATGTGTTGTGCAGTCATACCAAAATACTACTATTTCAACATAGAATGTCCTATTGAAATAGCATGGGTGAAGATCCACTAGGTTGCGAAATGTGTTCACTATTCCTGTCCAGCATAGCATCTTTAAGGAATACATTTTGTTTTTTATAGTAAATATAAAAGACAAGTGTCTTTAACTGCTTGTATTACAGTCTTATAGGAAAGGAATGATGTTACTAGCCTGTAATATAAAACATATGCACATAATTGTGTATGCATTATATGTAAGTATACCCATAAATAAAATATATATATATTCCTGAATTAATTTTCAACAACAATAAATATATGCATCTTATTTGCATAGGGCAAATTACCATCAAAAATGGATTACTTCATTAAAAGCTGAATATATTCGTTTTCTGGATACCACTTCTGAAATCAAATACACTGTGTGACCCAGAATACAAAAAAATTAAGAAAGAAAAATGATTTCTAAAAATATGGTTAATAATCTGTGTCACTTGGGCAAGCAAAGTACAGATAAAAAAAAACCTGCTATATTAAGATATTGTGTCAAACAATATTAGATATGATTAAATAACATTATACAGTAGAATTAGTTACAATAATGTTGCTGTTTGCAGTCTATATTACATTTGTCAAATACAACAGTATCTTGTAGTAGTATAATGTAGTCAGATCTTTATTTAAAAAGTGTCAAGATCACAAAAGGCAGCTTCACAGCTGTTGTGGAACTTTTCATAACCCTCACTTCTCCTGTGCCAAGCAAATGCTGACAATCAATTATTTTGTGGTTTAGCAACAGCTGGAGAGCTACCTGTTTCCTGAGTATAAGAGCATTCAATTGGTGCATAATGTATGCCTTTACTGGTGCTAAATAAACCAGATATTATTGTATAAAGCAGTGTCTATTATTTTGCAGATTTAATGAAACTAACTAGGTGTGGCAATGTGGGCTTGCTTGATGAAGCTTGTACATAGGGTGTGGAGTATAGAGGGGAACTAGATACTCTGTTAGGTGAATAGAGACTGACTGATACATGAGGTAAAGAGCCCTGTGCACAGGCTTATAATGTAGAGGGATTGGGGGACAGGAGACATGTAAGGTGAGTGAAGAGGTCAAAATGGAAGGTGATGGTAGTAACAGTATATGGGGACAGTTGGAGCTTGGTGGATTTGGCCAGAGGTTGATTAATGTGTGTTTATCTGGATGAATAGTAAGGTTCCTTACTATTCCTAACAGTGTTTGGACAGTGAGAGCTAGCTGGGTTTGGCTAAAATGTTAATTAATGTGTGTTTTAGCAGGATGAGTAGTAAGGGTTTTAAGGGACATTTTGAAAAATGAGAACAAGGAAGGAGTTGGATGCTCTGTGGAAGTGAGTTCCAGAGAAACGGGGGAACTTGAGTAAATGGGAAGAGGCAATGATGTTGGAGCATTATCCCTTAAGGAATGTAGCGATCATGCAGGGCAGTATTGTTCAATGAGAGAGGCAAACTAGGTAGGGTCCAAAGCCTGGAGGGCTTTAGAGGCTAAAAATAGAATGTAACATTTTGTCCTAGGGTAGACAATGATGATAATTTAGGGCTTTGCAGAATGGAGCAACAAATAAGAAAAATTAGCCTGGCATCTGTATTTTGAATAGATTGCAGGGGAGAAAGATGAACCAGCAGTACAATAGTTAGGGGAGTTTTACAACAGTCAAGACTAGAGATCACAAGCAAGTGCTAGGACGATGGCCTCATCGCTGAGGAACGCATAAATTCATGTTCCTTAGGTGCAAATTATAGGATTTGGTCAGAGACAGAACATGGGAGTCGAGTGAGAGAGCTTAGTCAAAGACAACCCCCAAGACTTTGGGCTAAGTCAGTGGGTATAATAATAGCATTTTCACCAGTAACAGTGAAGTCTGGTATAGGGATGGAACATTATCAGTGCCATTATCGAGAGATTACGCTTTAGGTTTGATCAGACATCCAGGTAGCGATGCCCGAGAGACAGAGGGACATGACAGAGGTTTCAAGTATAAGTACAGTGAAGTGACTTTCTATTTTTGCAGAGAGTAAGTGATTTTACATTTTAGTTTTAGTAGAGTGCAGAGGTTTAAAGGCAGATTGCAGATGATCAAGGAGGCAGTAAGTCTGTCACGTGCAAGTTCACAAACCTCTCCAACAACTTGTATGTAAAGGGGAGTATGTCTCTGAGGTGCAGTCACCAGTCTGACCAAGATACCTGCTTCCAAAGGAAGTATTGTAGCTGCTGGTTTAGAGGGTAAGCTGAAATCAAAAGTAAATACTAGTTTATCTGTATAGTAGCGACAATCAATTTTTCACTTGTATTTCTATGTTAGAAGCAAAAGTGAAATAAAATAAATGTTGGTTGTCCTTTAAGACTCTTTTTAAGACCAACAACAACAAAAGACCTGTAATATCCATCTTCATTAAAGTATTATTGGCAACCATTTTACAATATCCTCAATAAACTATGTTTCTACCATGGCCCCAAACAGCCAAGACCACTATGAAAATGTTAGCCACCATCTAAATCAAGGGTATCAAACTGCTGCTGATAACCTACATATGTGATGTTTTACATTGAGAAAACACCATCTTAACAGGTCACTCTAGCCATTTTTAATGGATGCTTTTTTTTTAATGTCATCTTTACTTTTCAGAAATCAATATGTATTTGAGACTGAAGTGTGCCTTTAACTAAATAGGAACAGCCAACATGTAAACAATGTTAGCACTCACAACAGTCGGATATTGTTTATGCAGTAAGAATAAAGCCAGGGAATGAATAGCATCTGTATTGCCAACACATGAAAAATATGACAGGACTTAACTGCACGATGCTGGTAATCTCAGGGTCTGGTGATGACAGATATAAAAGGAATATGTATTCAAAGGAAATGCAGAATTCTTTACTTCTGTGCTATTCTGAGTGTCATCATCTTTGTGTAAGCAACAATAGAGTAAGGTTAAGTTGTTTAAGATTTTATAAGAGATTAATATGCATAGCAAGCAGATAATGTGACAGCCATACGAGATTCAGGTTTGAAAACAAACTTGAACATTTTAAAATGTAAAGTGATATACCCTGAGGGCCTATTTCAATGCAGTAAATTGCAAGGTAACCTAAGCCACGAAGCAGGCGTCTTACAATACACTATGTATTATGTTGCTGGGAATATTTCTTATTCCCTCTTTGTCTTGTAAACTCCAGTTAAAAGCTTCCTAAAACATTTATATATCTCATCATTATAAAAGTGGCACAAGAGAAAAGAACCAAGGTCAACAGTAAGTTAAGAAGGAAAAGTCAAATGTTCATTCATAATTTTGTGTTGTGATTAACAATATGCACTAAATAAAAGCACACAGACCTTTTATTCAATTATGTCTTTGTTGTATAGAGTGCATTTTTAAAATGCTTTGTTACTTGGAAAGACAACTGTGGTCACTTTCTGTAGACGGTATTAACATGGATACACGTGAAAAGAAAACCTGTTATAAAATAAAAAGTCTGGCATGAATTGTCAATTATACTTGTACCTCAAAAAGCCTTAAATTATGTTTTCAAAAGGTTTAACATGATGGTGATGTAGTTTAAAAAAAAAAAAAAAACGTTTGGTAAGGTCTGTTTATAATCAGTATAAAGATAACAGCCTACAGAGTAAAAGGTTTAAAATAAATAATCAATTTGTGCTACTGTATACAGAGCAACATTTACAAGGTGCTCAGGTCACTGTTTTTCAACCAAACCACATATTCCTCCCACAGCAAGCAAATGTGGGAAGTACAAGTACATAAAAACAGTTATGGGATGAGCAATCGGGTAGATTCTTCAAGTACCAATATAATTAGACAAGTACCTTCTACTGTTGATACCAAAACATGCAAAAAAACATGTTTATCTACTTGTAATTTGATGTATACATAGTAAGTATTAATGAAAGCAGCATTAATATATAAAAATGGATGGGGAGGAGCAGAATTGAAGGACCTGATGAATAACAGTGGAGGGTATATTTATAAAACAGACACCAGCTGTTTATTCTGAAATCCTGTCATTGGTCCCAGCAGGATCTCCCTGTATTTTTTCTGGTGAGCAGCTCACCCAACAAGTTATACACTACAGTGTGGGCAGTGAAAATAGTACTCTTCATTTAAAGCAATATTAAACCATGTATGTTTTTTTCCTTTTCTCTGCGAATGCACCTGGTTTCCTGAGAAATAACTTATACATTTAAGTACAAGAAGACATCAAATCAACAGCTATTAACCATAGGAGGTAGGACAAATACATTTTAAGCTTAACAAATAGATTTTATTAATTAATTTTCCTTATCTGTTTGACGCCAGTGCTGTGGGTGATACTAGTTAGGCATGCATGTGGTGGGGTTGCAGCAGGGGTGACAGTGGGTGCAGCAGATGTTGTCACTCTTGTGGCCAGAGCTTCCGACACCATGGCCATGTAAATGGCCGTATTATTGATGTCTCTCACCAGCTGCCTGATCTTTTTTTGGACATCCATTCTGTGCAGGAGACATTATTGAAAATTCTCTGTGTTGCACACTTGCCGTTGGTGCCATGCAGAGGGTGCATTATCACTCCCACACACGTCAGAGGCATCCGGGGTAGAGGTAGCAGGAGGTCCTTTGGAAGTGTCCATCCTATAAACAACATAAGCAGTGGTCTGTGGGGCTGTGGTACCCAGACCAGCAGCAGCAGGTGAGGCATCAGAACCAGGTGAAGAGGAGGCACTGAATAGCGGTGATGTCAGGGCGGATCCAGGGTCTGATCTCGGGAGGGATGGCCATCTGTCTTTTCCTCTCCCCATATCCATCTGTCTTTTCCTTTCCTCCCATATCCACCTGTCTCTCTCCTCTTCCTTGCTGTGTCTATCTCTCTTCTCTTCCTTGCAATGTCTGTTTCTCTCCTCTCCCCTCTCATGTCTGCCTATCTCCTTTTTCTTGCCATGTCTGTCTCTCTCCTCTTCCTTGCAATGTCTGTCTTTCTCCTCTTCCTTGCCATGTTTGTCTCTCTCCTCTTCCTTGCCATGTTTGTCTCTCTCCTCTTCCTTGCCATGTCTGTCTCTCTCCTCTTCCTTCCCATGTCTGCCAATCTCCTCTTCCTTGCCATGTCTGTCTCTCTCCTCTTCCTAGCAATGTCTGTTTCTCTCCTACTCCTTCCCATTTCTGTCTCGCTCCTCTTCCTTGCCATGTCTGTTTCTCTCCTCTCCCCTCCCATGTCTGCCTATCTCCTTTTTCTTGCCATGTCTGTCTCTCGCCTCTTCCTTGCAATGTCTGTCTTTCTCCTCTTCCTTGCAATGTTTGTCTCTCTCCTCTTCCTTGCCATGTCTGTCTCTCTCCTCTTCCTTCCCATGTCTGTCTCTCTCCTCTTCCTAGCAATGTCTGTTTCTCTCCTCCTCCTTCCCATTTCTGTCTCGCTCCTCTTCCTTTCCAGGTCAGTCTCTCTCCTTTCCCTTCCCACATCTGTCTCTCTCCTTTCCCTTCCCACGTCTGTCTCTCTCGCTCTCTTTCCCTCTAAGTTATTGAAAAATGGCATTTCTTGTTTTTATTCCCTTTTTCTGCACTCACATTGCACCTAAAGGACTTAATACAGCACCATTGTAATGATTGCAGGTGACACTGTGATATGATGGAGAAGGACACTTCTCTAACCGGGGCCTTTGAGTAGTGAGAGGAGGTCTTCTGCCCCAATCAGAGCTACCTTTGGTTGAGCTGCAGGCACTAAGGAAAGGTTGCTGCACTACCACTCTGCAGTTGCAGTACCCCTACCACTCTCAAGGAGCCTTCTGTTTTGCTCACGAAGAAGAACCCAGCCCCAGCGGGGGATGCAGAAGGACGGATAAAACCCTTACGAAGACTTTCCTCGATATATTGGACCAATGCACGGTTCTCTGGCTCAGACAGAGAGTAGGTTCTCCCAATAGGGGTAATGGTTCCAGGAAAAAATTCTATAGTGCAATCATACGCCCAATGTGGGGGCAGTACTTCAGCCTTCTGTTTAGAAAAATAAAATCCAGGAACTCCCAATAGGGTTGTGGGACCAAGAGTTGAGGATCTTCAGCAGGGAGTTCAAGGATGGCGTTGGCCGACTTATGGACTGGTAGACATGAGGACTGGCACTTGGAGCTCCAGGCAGTGATTTCACCTTCCTCCCAGTTGATGCTAGGGTTATGCGACCGAAGCCAGGGGAGCCCCAATATCAAGGGAATGTGGGGACAATGGAGGATGTCAAAAGAGATGGTCTCTCAGTGAAGAATCCCTATCATAAGGGAAACAGGCACAGTGGAGTGGGTTAAAACCCCGGAGTCAAGAGGAGAGCCATCCAAGGCCGAGACAGCCATGGGCTGAGTACAAGGAATTAACAGTAGTCCCATATTCCTGGCCCAGGACATGTCCAGAAAGTTACCAGCAGCTCTAGAATCTATGAAGGCCTGGGTGGCCACTTGGTGGCCTGTCCACTGAAGCATAGCTGTAACCAGGAATCATGGTTGTTGGTGGAGGTGAAGCAGATGTCTGGCTTAGTGGACCACCTCTGGATTCCACTAAGCATGGTAGTTTTCCTGCTTTTGGGGACATGCTCTAACTTTGTGACCTTTCTGGCCACAGTACAGACAGAGCCCCAGTACTCTACGCTGTATCTTTTCATTATCAGACAGCCAAAGGACCGGGCCTATCTCCATGGGTTCATCGGTGGTAGCAGAGGTACGTGCAGGGGGGCGAGGAAAGGCACGAACAAGTCGTGGGCGTCTGTCCCTCTCCCATTCTTGCTCCTGAAGTCTCTCTTGACCTCTGGCATCAAGTTTAAGACAAAGGGCGATCAGCTCCTCGAGGTCACCAGGGAGATCCCGATAGGTCAAAGCATCCTTAAGCCGATCGTTTAGTCCTTTACAAAAAGCAGCTCTGAGGGCATGGGCTTTCCACTGGGTCTCATACGCCAGCATTCTGAATTCTACAGCGTATTGTGCGACAGAGGGTCTACCTTGCTACAGCTCCATGATACGGACCTCGGCTTTGTCTTTCCGACCAGGAGCATCAAAGACAGCAAAAAATGCCAAAATAAAGGACTCAGCATTTCTCAAGAAGAGGAGAGTTTTGTTCCATCAAAGGGGAAGCCCATGCCAGGGCATCACCTCTGAGAAGATTAATGATGAAGGCCACTCTTGTAGAATGCAAGGAAAAGGTATGAGCTGGGTACGGAAGTGCAACTGGCACTGCTTGAGGGATCCTCTACATTCTTTAGGATCGCCAGCAAATTTATCGGGAGCAGGCATCTTGGGTGGTCTTTCAGATGCTACGGGTTCCATGGAAGCAGGAAGAGGAGCTGAGGCAGAAGGGGCATTCATGGCCCAGAGGAGATCCGTTAGAGTGTCGAGCTTCTGTTCCAGGGTTTGCAGATGAGAGGTATGCAAGGAGAGAAGCTGCTCGTGCCTCTCTTGCTTGGTGGTGTAGCGGTCAAGGTCTGCAGGATCCATAGTTGGCCTGTGTTATCTGTAACGATTGCAGGTCAATCTGCGATGCAGATACTTGACACTGTGATGTGGTGGAGACAGACATGCCTGTAATCTGGGCCTTTGAGTAGTGAGAGGAGATCTTCTGCCCCCAACAAGAGTTACCTTTGGTTGAGCCGCAGGCACAAAGGAAAGGTTGCTGCACCCCTACCACTCTCCGGACACCAAGTTGGGACAGTGTCAGAACAACAGAGAATAGTCACAGCACACCAGGAACACTTAGAAGCGAAGTCAGAGGATGAGCCAGGTTCGTGGAGCCGGGATAACTGGACTGGAAAGCCAAGGTCAAGAATGGAGAGGACAACTTAGTAGATAAAGCCGGGCCGAGGTCAAAACAAGAGAGAATGAGGGTAGTCCAAGGAAAGAAAAAGGTTGATACACAGGAACACACAGTAGAATGCTCAGAAGCCAGGACAACGCAGAGGATGCTAACTAAATGAGCTGAATTTATACCAATAGGTGCCATTAGGAACGCCCAGGGGTGTGTGATGAATATTATAAGTGCGGCAGCCATGTTGGAGACCATAGGGCTCCAAAAACATGGTGATGTAGCATTTTGAAACTGAAACTTGCTGCAGCTTGAGGATTGCATGGATAGACACAGAGGGGGCAGAAGGCAGGTTGGTGACAACCATACAGTACCCACAGCACTTCCATGTACCTATATTGCACCCATGGCACTTGTCTTGCACTCATAGTGCACTCACATGATTTGGCATACCACAGTGCCAACTTGCCACACAGAACATACCACAGTGTCACTTTGCCCCACAGAACTGGTCCTGCAGAACATACAACACTCTAACTTTGCCTCATAGTACATGTTATTTTACCACACAGAACATGCCACAGCATCACTTTCTCAATTAAAAGCCACAGTCAGGTACCAATTAACATGTCACAGTCACTTTGCCCACTAATATGCCATGTTAGTAGGCCCATTAATATGCAAGTGTTAGTATATCACATTAATATTAATAAAAAATGTTTACCTCCCTTACTCAGTACTCACCATGCAGGCGCCCATGGGGTAGCTTCCTTGCTCCCCGCCCCCACCGCACAGCCTTTGCCTTCTTTGCCCCCCGAGGGCTGGGGGGGGGGGTAATTGCCCAGTTTCCCCCCCACACCGGATGCTGGGGGGTTCTGTGATGCCACCTACCTGCTGACTATATTCTTCCTGTAAGAAGTCCCAGATGTGCACTGGTAGGCTTTTTGGAGGTGTGCTGGGATCAGCCGGTGGTGTTGCAGCTTATGGTGGAGTACACAAGTCAGCCCTATAAGAGTTTCTGTAGTCACCCGGCGATCCGCCCCATCCTCATCAGATACAAATATTGCTTTGTTTAGAGAAGTATTTCATGAAAACCAGGGATCCTAAATTTTGTTAAATGTTTCCAAATTATCAGTCAACATTGTGGGAAGATATTCCCTAGATTTGATATAGACAATTTCACCATTATATTATTTAAGGATGTGGGGGGCTTTTCCAACACTTTGCTTATATACCTCCTGCCTCCTCTATAGGAATCCCTACCTTACTTTTATTGTATTTATTCCCCTCTATTTGGTGTCAGGTGGGAACTGGAAATCTGAACCTGGGTAGCTCAACCAGCCCAGTGGATGATTTTCAGCATCTCCCGAGACCCTCTGACTGCAGCAAGATTTCCTCATCTAAGTTGCTCCCTTAAAGTCACTACAGCTCAGTCCTCAGTGCTTAGCTACCCTGCTTAATCCTCACCCTCTCTACGGTGTTCCTCCTGCTTAGCTATCCTGCTCAGTCCTCACCCTTTCTAGGGTGTTCCTCCTGCTTAGCTAGCCCACTCAGTCCTAACTAGTGTTGAGCGAACCCGAACCGCACTGTTCGGGTTCGTACCGAACTTTACGGTTTTTGGACCCCACTGTATGTCCGTGTTGGAGTTCTGGGTTCGGCGATTACATTGTATGTAATGCTATTGGCTTTCTATAAACAGAAATAGAGTCCCCATTCATAAGAAATTCTTATGAATGGGGACTCTATTTCGGTTAATAGAAAGCCAATAGTATTGCATGTATTCCATAAGCCGAAAGTCTATAACATTTGGTTTATAGACTTTCGGTTTATAGAATACATGTAATGCTGTTGTTATTCTATAAACCGAAGGTCTATAAACCGAATGTCTTTCCATTTATAGACTTTTGGTTTATAGAATAGCAATAGCATTACATGTATTCCATAAACAGAAAGTCTATAAACCGAAAAGCTATTGGCTTTCTATAAACCGAAATAGAGTCCCCATTCATACGAATAGGTCAATTGACATATTAACATGTTTTAGATTCAGATATCGAGCATAAAAAATGTCTATGAACAAATGTAGTAAGTGTGCATTATTGTCTTGCATCACTCCATACAGCCATCAGCAACCACACAAAAAAAGAGGAGACAGGTTGCTACTTTCTCAGTTTCAGTTTTTCTTTTAACTGAGATTGAATCAGGCATTAGGACAAGCACTTGTTACATTCTGTCTGATAACCTTAAGTGTTTTGTGCATCTTCTTTCACATTCTTGACCTTGAGAAAATGTGATGGAGAATAAAGAAACAAGAATGTTCATTGCAAAAAAAAACAAAAAACCAAAACATTTTTTTTCCACTTCAATTTCTGACACAGATAACCAATTGTTAAAGTAAACAAACATTGGTAAACACAAGGCATAATTAACTAGTGACCTTGGATGATTTTGGAAAAGAACACATGTTGTATGTATTTAAATGAGTCTTTTTAGGAACAAAATGTTTGCTCCATAGGTTCAGTTGAATTTTAAATTATACCATGTGTGTAACTTTACAACCAGAAATGTAATTTATTTTAGAGAAATATCCAGAAAATGCATACATATATTTTTGCTTAGTCTTGTTAAAGGGCCTGCATCATCTTAACATTGCTTATATTGTTAATGTAGAGAATACAAATGATTGAAAAATATCTACATATTGTGTTAGCAAAATTGTAGGTAAATTTCTAAATTAGGTGAAAAATGTGTTGAAAATGTACTGTGGTGTCTACTGTGTATGGCATCACCTACGATTAAATCTCATAGGAATTGCTATTGATGTGTGGGCTTTCTTTGATGTTCTTAAAGTTTCTATAGAATTAAAGTAGCATTTTACTGAATCTTGCTCTGAACATTGGATTCTTTCCTGCAAATTGGGCCATTTACCAAGTGTATGTGATTATTGTTTACCGGTGGACAGTCAGGCTGGGGACCCGGAGCTCAGCAGGCAAGAAGCAGAAAGGATGTATCCTACAAGTACCAATTTCCCTATGTGATCATTTTTATTTGCAGCCTAATATGCAAATTACACATTTCCCATTAAACCACAGTTAATTGGCCATAGGTGTTTCATAAACAGCGCTTGCAGTTTTACAAATACAATGTAAAGATCATTTTCAATATTGTTTTATACTCTATATTCACAGTATAAGCAATGTATAGGTGATGCAGTCACAATAGCTACCTCATGAAAGGTCACACCCTAAGTGAACTACCAAACAGTTGCCATTATAGTGAATTCACTTTAGGGTCATCTGCCTTCTCCACTGATGTCACAGTCTTAGCTAGATTGGTTTGGTTCCAACCAGTCAAGACCAGTTATAGTCAGCATGGAGCAGCCTACATATATCCATGTAGAAGACTGGATATAGCTTTTGAGTTGTCAGTGATGAGTTGTGGACATAGGTTCCCTGCAGTATTTGTCTCCAAGAAATATATTTGCAGAAATGTAGACCTGAACAAAGCAGCAACAAGCCCATCTAAGGCAGGGTCAAAGTCAGGGCCCTTCCCACATGCAACATTGTAACGACTTCCCTCAGGATTATCTGCCTCAGTAGATACCTCAAAGCCATATAGGCAGGTCACTTGTATAACACCATGTGGTAAATAATGTTCCAAAGTCAGAAAAACCTACCCATCAGGCCTGAGATGGGGGCAAATCAGGGTCTCCTACTCAATATTATAAGGTCAGCTAATGAGAAGACTCCTTTTGTTTTTTTTTTAAAATCCCAGTCCACCAGGGTTTCTAGAAGAACTCCGTTGCTGTTTTTCTTTTTGATGGTGGGATTTTTTTTAGCAATATGTGGATTCTTTTTGGATGCCCACCCTCACTGCACTCAAAGGGTGCTTTTTTGCAGGTAATCTAATTAATGTATCCCCCCCACCTGAGCAAGGAAGAGGTGGGGTTAGGTAGTTAACAATTAATTGAATTGTTTTGGATCCACAGCTTTTGGGTAGCCACTGGACTGGGGGAGGAGAGGAGGTTCGTTTTATTAATACTAGGCCTCTGAGTAGTCCAGACCAGCTGGACTGAAAGATGTTTTTTTATTTTATAGTAGAGTTCCATGCCAATTATGGGGAGTGGGTTAATAACAAACTCATTACTTCCAGGGGGACAGATAGCCAATTGGGCGCCTTCAACAACCACTTATTGTAGAAGGGAGGCCAGGGCCCTTGTTTCATTTATTTATGGGACAGAGGCATTTCGACAGCCTCTGGTCAAATGGTGCCATTCATTTTAATTTAGGAAGACTTTGTCTATTTTCAGAGTAGCCAAAGCCATCCAGACATGACTCTCTATTCTCCCCATAGAAGTCTACTACGTTAGTTTGTCTGATGAAATTTTGACATGGAAATTAGCTATAATGGCCAATTTTTGTGCTGATTGGGGACCACCCTAGTGGTCTCTGAGTAGTGCAATGTGATTAGAAGTTGTCCAAATCAACCTGAGTAGACCCAATATGGTAAATGACTTATTTCATAGTACTCACAAAAAATTTTTTTTTATGTGCTTATTTTCACTATTTAATAGAGCCCATTTGCCTTTGTCACAATCTTACTCTTTAAAGAGAGTAAGTAGTGTATCCTGGACATTGCATGCTGCCATTGGATATAACTTTTTTTCCTTTTTAATGCTGGTATATATACACTGATCTTGAATGTTCTCCCCAGTTTTGTAATGGAAATCCTCCAACTTCCAATGTGTGCAAGGCAGTACACTTACACAATATATTATTTATTCTAGCAGAATGTATCCTGTTCACTGTAGAACTAACATACCACAACCAAACATATATCTTCTAATTCAATATTCATAGGCCAGGGCCTTTTTTTTTAAAGTTAACACAAATGTAAAAAGAGTCAGGTATTCATCTTCCACTATACATCTAAAAAAATTGAAGCATTTATTTTTCTTTCTAAATACATTCCCTAAGATCGATCTTAGCAAATAAGCTTTTAGTATTAAAATGTAAACATACACTGGATCCTCTACCCTAACTCAATGGGCTGAGGCTGCACCACTTTTCTGAGTGCCCTAGTGCCTAGATTTCCAACTGCAGCTTCTACAGAACTACAAACCCCATAATTGGAGATGAGAGCTCAGATATTACTTCTGAGTATCAGTAAGAGTGCAAATCGCCCCTGTCTTTTGTGTTGAACGAGAGGGAGGGATTTAGAACCCTGCAGCCTCCTACTCTGAGATGTCAGTTATGGGAGGGCATATAGGTGTAGCTGGTATGTGTGCTGACTTAGAGACAGAGGTTGTGGCGGAACCAACCTCGCCACTATGTTCTGGAGAAGCCTGGTTGCTCGCCTGCTGCCTCTGGACTATGGCCCCTTGGTAAAAGCTTGTATTTTCCCCTGTAGAAAGGCTTGTTCGTGCCTTTCTGCCTGGGTGTTCGGTAGATTGAATCAACTCACGAATTAACGGACCACCTGGGTAAGGAATGTGCCATAACACTATACGTTAATAGTGTTAGTTAGTTATATTCTGTTAGTATATTGGTTATGTGTAATGTTTAATTCTGTGAGTAGACCACTCTGAAGGTTTATAATATGACAGTGACTCCAATAGTTTACTCCAACATCCATTGTTCTGGATTAACTGGATAAACTGGTAAACTGAATATGTTGTGTACATTACTCTGTGTATTGTAATTAGGTCTACTCACTCTATGTTAATTCCTATTTGGTTTGCAGTCTGAATGTCTAATGTTTTCCTAGCCCCAGTTAGTTGGAGAACTATGTTTAGTTCCATCTCCCCATTATATACTAATGTCTGTGATGTCATATGTATGTCTTTTTAGTCATGTGGTTTCACAAATAAAAGAGTTGTTCTTCTTGCTGTACCTAACTGCTAGATGTCCTGTCTATTTGGGTACAAAGAGCAAGGGTCCAGGAAAGACTTGCTGGGTGAATGCTGAGCTTTAATTGGGGGCTAAGGAGGTGATTTCACATAATGGACAGAGGGTCTACTACGTCCGGTAGACAGTCCGTTACAGAGGTATATAGGATCACAGTAGGTTTAAAACATAACAAGTACTGTGGTCTTGACTCAGTGTTTCGCAGTTGCTATAACTGTGTGAATGGGAGAAAGGTGGAGTCCTATGAGGCTGAGTTGGTGCTTACAAAATCAACCCATTCAGTACAACAAGCTGGACTGAAAATCGTTAACCCTTGTTTGGGTAATTAAATTAAGATAATTTCTTGTACTTTTTGTTTCTTAATACCTGACACATAATATTCAAATCAATTGTCTGTTCAGTGTCCTATAAGTCTGCTATTACTTAGGAGCAACAAACCACCTAAGCACCTCTATTCATGAGCAAATAATTCTCAAGCAATTTTCAACATGCACAGGGATTTATTCCTAAAGAATTATTTATTTATTTACTCTAATTTTTTTCAGTCAAGCAGGGAAATTGTATATACAGGTCAACAGTCTAGACTTACTGTGGTCCTATTTTTTTTCTGAAGAGGGACAACTCACTTGATTAAGCTAATACTATAGTGATTTGAATTTATTATCAAGTGTACCTCATTTACCTAATTCGAAGTTATTTAAATCTAGCTCCACCAACCAAGACCTTTTTTGGTTTTAACTCTTGGTTTTTATTCTTTATTCATTATATTTTTTCACTTTTCATTTCTTTCATTATGTCTTTTGGAGCACTATTATTATGGGTTTATTTGAGAACATTTTACATCAATGAATAAAAGTTATTATGTTTTAACTGGGAGCACCTGTTCCATTCGACCCATTTCTATTTGCATTTTGTCTTTAAATTATTTGTATAAGCACTTTATGCATTTGTACTCTGTGATATCCTATATACCTCTGTCTCTAAGTCAGCGTACATACCAGCTACACCTATATTGCATCAACCTCTCTTCATAAGTGGTCAGGAGCACCTTGATCCACCCACTACTTTCTTCCTTTATCTTACCTTTCCACTTGTGATTTTTTTTCTTGCTCTCCTTTCCTTTACACCACTACGCATATCAATAGAGGCGCAAGCTTGTACTCAAACTACAGTTATGGGAGGGCACACAGGGGCTGAGGGAGCTTGACAAAGAAATATGCAATCCTGGATGAAAATCAAACTTGGGAGTGTATTTGAAAATTACAGAAGACAGGCAAGTTGTTTCAAATCAAGAATGAGGTAATTTTACACCCATTTAAGACTGCTCATGCCATTGTACAGAGCACTGGTAAGAACTTTCTTGGAATATTGGACGCAATACTGGAGACCAAATCTCCAGAAGGATATTGATACTTTGGAGAGAGTTCAGAGAAGGGCTACTAAATTGGTTCATGGGTTGAAGGATACAACTTACCAGGAAAGGTAAAGGTTCTTAACATGTATTGCTTGGAGGAAAGACGTAACAGGGGAATGTGATAGAAACATTTAAATACATAAAGGGAATCAGCACAGTAAAGGAGGAGAGTATATTTAAAAGAAGAAAAATTTCCAAAACAAGAGGACATAGTCTTAAATTAGAGGGGAAAAGATGTAAAAGTAATAAGAGGAAGTATTACTTTACTGAGAGCATAGTGGATGTATGGAATAGCCTTCCAGCTGAAGTGATAGAGATAAACACACTGAAAAATGTTAAGCACGTGTTGAATAGGCACAAGGCCATGTTAGATATACAATAATAAAAAATAATTTTTAAAAAAAGTATTTTGAAAATTGGGCAGACTATAAATGCCAAATGGTTCTTATCTGCCGAAACATTCTATGTTTCTACATGTTTAAAAATGTGCATAAAAACATACCAAAACATCTATGTGAAATATCACCTTTAATGTACTAGTAGTAAAATAGTGGAAAACAATTTTTTGCTTGGAGTGACCCAAAACATTTAATGAATGCACCAGGGTTACAATTCTTCTTTAAAAATAAAAAATGGTTGGCTAAAATATTTGTTTCCAAAATGAATAAGACCTACCAATACATGACACTATTTTCTCCAACTGAGCAGCAGCTGAGTATATTTATTAACACATGTACCAGGTTTAATTGACATAACAGTTCTTATTATTGTATTGTACCAAATGAGCACAGCTAAGATGCTATGCGACTGCGACAAACACTATTCATATAGTTATTTGATAATAAGGCTATCATGGACACTTTTATGTAGATCTAAATCCATAACTCAGACACAGATATGATCTATATTAACTTTCTCATTTATTGGCAAGTATGCCTGGAAATTCATTGCTTAGCATTCAAATTACAGTCTGTTAAGGGACTAACATCATCTCTATAACAGTTTCATCAAAGCACATATGGAGCCCTAAGGTTACACATGGCAGAGTAACTCCCATTTTCTTCGACAACGAAGCTTCTATTCTATTTCTTAAAGAATTAAACAACTCCTTCTGCCAGCACTGCTATCATAACAACCTTCATTTGCTACTTGCAATTGCTATTATAGTAGAACTTCTCAAGTGGAATGTTCAAGACGTACATAACACATTTTTACTGATATAGCATAACAGGCTTTGCCATTTTCCTTGAGAAACTAAAAATGACAGACTTTGAAAGTCTTTATATTTTTGACATTACTCAAGCATAATTATTTATTTATGTATTATGCTGGATGAATTCCAGCTATGAAAGATCAC
Organism: Pelodytes ibericus; assembly: GCA_036172795.1. Lineage (NCBI taxonomy): Eukaryota > Metazoa > Chordata > Amphibia > Anura > Pelodytidae > Pelodytes > Pelodytes ibericus. Next base: position 225,163,736 of record CM069857.1, on the reverse strand, counting down.
AAAGAGAGTTTACCATTGACCTACCATAAAGATTAAAAATTCCTTTAACATACAGTATATATGGATACATTCCTTTCACTGCTATATACAGATTTTGAGTTTACAAGGCAGCTGTCATTTTAAAGGTGATTTTGTTGCCTTTGGGAAACAAAAAAAAAATGTCAACAGATGGATATTTCTTTGTTTCTTGGAAAACAATGATATTTTACTAGGTTTAACAGCTTTTAATCATTTCTGTGAAACTTACACACATCTGTCACTTACCCTATTCAGCAATGTTAATAACATCCTAATTAGAAAATGATAAGAAATTGCATTGTTCATGGAAGGATGAACTTTCAATCAAATTCTTCAGCACAGAACAAATATGCCTTGGAAATGTATTTATTTTTTAATCTTATTTCTTTTCACTGAATATTTGGTTGATACTAGTGGGGAAAGCAAAATGTATATTTTTATATTAACATTTCTTTTTTTTTTCTATCTTTATTTCCAAGTGTTTCCTATAGGAAGTCATACAATGTGATTTAAAAAAGCATCATTAGAATTAATGGGGGGAAAAAAGATGATTTGGTTTCTTTCAAAATGGTTCGTCTCTTTCTGCAGACACCTAAGGTTTACTCTGGTCAAATGTTTTTGTGTAAAAGTAAAACAAGTGGCAGCTGGCACCATAGAGCTCTTTTATAATGAAAACATGAGGTGGTTGCCATTACACAGTCCTGCACTAATGAAAACAGTAGGAGAAAAGCATTACATTGCTCTAATGAAAACAGGAAATGACTGGCAGTAGATTGGTATAATGAAAACAGGAGGTGGCTGCTGGCATTATACTGGTACAATGAATACATAAATTGCATGGCATAACCTATTACATTTAATTTGGATATGATCTCAGTACACCAAAGAAAAATAAGGCCATTATAATTCACCATTAAAATGTATGTAACAATAAAATGGCTATCACTCTGAAAACAAATAAGGACATACACATGAAGAAAAAAGTGCACATGAAAGGTTAAGGCGAACAAAGTGAAAGATATTTATGAATGATTATACTATTACCTTAAGTCAACTTATTTGTATATATTTGTATTAGTGCATAATTATTATATTTAAGGTATAAAATAAACTACTGCAAAAGATGTCATTTAAATATTGTTTTACATTTTTGACAAAGGATATAAGTTTTGCTGTTAATTTGCATGCAAATGGTTTATTCACTAAACAGCAAACTATGGTGTACCGACAATCAAATAGCCGAGCTGTAAAGATAGACAAGTTGGTGATTTTTCCAGCTCAGATATTGTTGCCTACATTTCTTGCTATTCGATTGTCTACCCCAGTTCACTGTTTAGTCAATTGAGCCTACACCTTCAGTCTGGCATCTTCTGACTTGAGCAATGTTTGAAACCATTCTGTCCTATGTTTTTAAACATAACTATCTTCAGCTTGAGCATCTCAACATGGAGGGGAAGGTATAAAGAAAAGAGACTAGGCAGGAATTATAAGAGATAAAACGCAGTACTTATTTAAAAAAAAGTAGAGATTTATTTGGATCAGAGATATTTGCAGGTTGGAGAGAAAAGGACAAAGGACAGGCCTAAGAAGTAAAATGTCTAACTTAAATATATGTTTAAAACAAGCTTACAAATTCTCTTAGAGGAACACATAGGGATTGATTAATTTAGCCCCAAATGTAGGCCAAATTGGGAAAATTTGGAGAAGATAACTGAATTGTGGGCTGGCAAACCATTACTTGGGGAACTTGGCCCAAGAAACCATATGATTCCTCTTGTTATTAAAGCCCTCAATTGATTCAAATTCAGTCATGATTGGGAACTCAGAATTTCCCTTGGAAATTTGAAACTTCATGAATTAAACCCTAAGAGAAAACATGTTTAAGTCTATTCAGTTTATATACATTCTGAAGGATACATAGGCATTGTATCACATATCTTTAATACCACAATGATGTGATATGTCATGTTCTCTGATGCCTGAATCATGCAAGGAACAGCACAAACTGTTTCCCATGGAGGGTTACACATTTTGGTGTACCTTACACCTCATTATAATTGAGGCAGAAGCCTTATTATAATTTAATTGGTTATGTCATCATTACACAAATTTAATCATGCAAGCATTATTTAACTTAAGCACATCTAACTCAAGTGTCCTTGATGTTTATCATAAAAGATATTACATGGGGTGTTTTACACTTTTCTGTCACTTTATAATTTAATGGGCAAAGTCATTATTTCTCATATTCGTCCAAGTGGTCTATTCCTTTATGTTCTGATATTAGCAGTAACATGCCTAAGATTTTAATGGTCGAGGTGTGTGTCATAAGACAACATGATGTCTCATCAAACATATAAAAAGTTGCACAGGGCGAAGGCATCAGAAGATTTGTCTTGAATATGCCCAATATGCCATTTTAATATGCCAGGATATTGCCCCCAATATGCCATTTAATATGCCAGGATTTTGCCCCCAATATGCCATTTAATATGCCAGGATATTGCCCCCAATATGCCATTTAATATGCCAGGATTTTGCCCCCAATATGCCATTTAATATGCCAGGATTTTGCCCAAATATGCCAATATGCCATTTTAATATGCCAGGATATTGCCCCCAATATGCCATTTAATATGCCAGGATTTTGCCCCCAATATGCCATTTAATATGCCAGGATATTGCCCCCAATATGCCATTTAATATGCCAGGATTTTGCCCCCAATATGCCATTTAATATGCCAGGATTTTGCCCCCAATATGCCATTTAATATGCCAGGATATTGCCCCCAATATGCCATTTAACATGCCAGGATATTGCCCCTTAGTATGATCGTTGTGCCACCCTCCTCCCCCCCTTCCCCAGACCCTAGTACTTACCTCATTCCTGCTCTGTCCCCCGGTGCTCTGAAGGTGCGTGGCTGTGAGGGAAGCGTTGTGAGCTCCCCTCCAGCCGTGCGGAACAATAAAGTTTGTTTAAAAAAAACACACTTTGTTGACCGCGCGGCTAGAGGGGAGCTCACAACGCTTCCCTCACAGCCACGCACATTCAGAGCACCGGGGGACAGAGCAGGAACAAGGTAAGTTTTAGATTTTTTTTATTTTTGCCACCGATCGGCATATAACATGCACACATCATTTCCCCCCTATTTTCAGGAGAAAAAGTGCGTGTTATACGCCGATAAATACGGTAAGTAAATCTATAGAAACCAATTATTTAAGTATGATTTATAAAACCTATTTAAAATCTCATCAGTAGCAAGCACATAAGTGAGCACCAAATATTAATAAGAATATACAATCTTCAAATGTCTATTGATGCTTTTAATGAAAAGTGTCATGCGACCGAGTTGAGATAAACCTTTCATTTTACCTTACACAGGGAAACAACTGATACATTTTACCTGCTAAGCCAACTCATCAGTTTTGTCCCTGCACAATGTATTGCTAAACAGTGAGATGAACTGTTCATATCAACTCACCTGTACCTCACTTATCATTAATAAATCCCCATGGGTATTTTCATTTGTACAGTATGTGTAGCATTTTTATCATACTTAGTATTAATATTATATATTCAGGGGTGTATCCTGGTAATTTGCAGCACACGATCTCTGAAAATATGCAAAATATAACCAGAGGAGGCTCTAGACTTTGTGAGGCATTAGACGAAACTCGAACATGAGGTCTTCACTAACACTAATAATTAAATAAATGATATGCAATAGATAATTGCTGTATCCTAAATGTGAACACTAACACATATATACACATTCATATGCTGATTGTATACACACACACGCTCATATGCTGATCTCGTACACACACTTGAACGCTCATAGTGTGTTAGAATAAAAGTGTTAGTGTTCACATTTAGGATACATAGTGTATCCACATATCTTGGCTAGGGTTGCCACCTGGCCGGTATTTTACCGGCAGGCCGGTAAAAAAATTGGCATCAGGCCAATGTTAAGTCAATGGAGACTTTTTTGAAGAAAAGGTGGCAACCCTAATCTTGGCAGGGCCATATCCGTCCCCAAATAGCTTATCACACACACTCAGCCAGCACACATTCATAGGCACACTCATCCAGAACACTCACTGAGCCAGCACACAGCCAGCCAGCACACACTCTCTCACAGACAGCACACATACACACAGCACACCCACTCACAGACTGCACACACTCATGCAAAGCACACACTCACTCACAGACACACTCAGACAGCACACACTCTCACTTATCCTGCACACACTCTCAGCCACCACACACTCACTCACAGGCACACTCAGCCAGCACACATTCAACCAACACACACAGCCAGCACACACTCACTCACAGGCACACTCAGCCAGCACACAATCACACTCAGCCAGCACACAATCACACTCAGGCAGCACAAACGCAGATACCACACAATCACACTCAGCCAGCACACATTCACTCACAGACACACTCAGCCAGCACACACCTACTCACAGACACACTCCAGAATGAGAGGATCTCAAAGTTGAAAGTGTTCTTACAGCTACATACCATGTTGTGACTAATGGCACTCTGCCGGTTGGCTCTTCCTAAGTGTGCCAGATGCACTGCGACAGTGGGCAAAATAACCTCTTCAGCAAACTAACAGCATGCAGTTGCGATCACACGCAAAGGGGAAAAAAATGAATTGTATGCCACCCATTAAAGTGCCGAAGTTAGTATAACAGGAAGTTAAATTGCAGCGTTAAGCTCCCCTGTCATGTCAAATGCAATTAGGCAGCCGTGAAGCCCCCATAAGCGCGAGGCCTAACTTGCCTAATCAGAGACCAACTTCTGAATATAACTGACAGGCCGACAATTATATGTTAATTCGACCTGCTTTAAAAGTATACAAATATAACCGAAAGGTAGATTCGACAACAGAGTCACTCTCTCTCTTGTCAAATCTATCTTTATGTTATTTTTGTATACATTTTGTGGTGGTCGAATTGAAACAGAGTGAACCTTCCGGCTTCATCATAAAAGTCCTGGCGTTCGTGCAGGGCGGCAGCAGGGGAGGTCTGCGCTCATCGTGCAGACATCCTCCGCTGCCTCCACTAGGCACCAGGGAGAATCAGGCAGCCAGGGGATGTCTGCACGATAGTGCAGACATCCTCCATGCTGCCCAACACTTCCGTCTATTATGACGGACCAGCTTTCCATCATAATAGACGGAGGTGTCGGGCAGCATGGAGGATGTCTGCACGAATCGTGCAGACATCCCACGGCTGCCCCCACTAGCCACCAGGGAAAGAAACAAGGTAATGGGGGGGGGGGGGAGACACAGACAGACAAGGGGAGGGAGGGAGGGGGAGACACAGACAGACAAGGGGAGGGGAGAGACACAGACAAGGGGAGGGAGGGAGGAAGGGGGAAGAGAGAATAGGGTAGGGGGGACAGAGAGAATAGGGTAGGGGGGACAGAGAGAATAGGGGAGGGGGGACAGAGAGAATAAGGTAGGGGGGATAGAAAGAGACAAGGGGGGGATTGAAAGAGACAAGGGGAGGGGGGAAGAGAGATTGAGAAGTTTGGGGGGAAGGGAGAGAGAGAGAACGCTCGGGGGGGGGAGGCCACTTTGACACATAAAAGGAAATAAAAACAAGAAATGCATTTGTATAATATCAATTTTTTATTAAATATTAAAAAGCAATTTACATATATACAAGTTTTTTTTTCTTATAGGGTAGTCTTATATTCAGGCTTTTAGTTTTTTTCCTAAAGGAATATACAAAGTTTGGGGGGTCGTCTTATAATCAGGGTCGTCTTATAATCGAGCAAATACGGTATTTTCGAAGTTTGTGTGCTGTCTGTTTGAAGCACACTTGTTTGTGTGCTGGTCAGCCTCTCGGTTATATTTCATATATTTTTGGGGATTGTACAAAGGAGTGCACGCACACCTAGCACACACAGAAGAAACGCCACTGTAAATATTAGTATAACTTACAGGCTGACTATTACATCATGACACTATAAATAATGATAAAGATATATATGTTTAAACATTATTTTAGATAAACATATTCAAGTGTGTGGATAATGAGTTAAAAAAAATTATCATGATCTACCTGTATCAGTCTCTGTTTGCGTTTGCTTTTCATTGATTGCTTTGTCTTTTTTCAAAGTGCTACAGTTGCCCGGGAGTCTTCAGGAAGCCTATTTGTAGTGACTTTAACTACATTTATGCACTGTCATTTAAAGCAAGACATGGGGTTTTAATAAGAATCATTGAAAACAGTGAAAAATGTTTTTGCTGCTTGAAACCTAATTAAAATAGAAGGGTGTAGTTGCACTGTTGCAGGTGGAGTAACACATCCTGTGAGATTTACAGCTACTAAAATACTTTAGACAAAAGAAATCAGTTTGTGATAGTCTTGTAACTAATCTAACACAGTTTACTGAACTGATCTGAAGGGTGGAAAGCCAAGCATCATTACTACACAAATATCTATTCATGAGCAGGTTCAGATTTACTGTATGTCTAAGGAATCCGTAGGCAAAGAAACTACAGGTGACGTTACTCTACCATGGTGGCAGGACTACTGTTACGGTACACCTTTAAAAATGGTGGTGGCTTTGAGCCTCTAGCACACGTGTGACCATTATGTGACCCTGCAGTACCTGCTTTGGTACTTTACTACAATAAGTGGTACATAAGTGATGGCTACTCTGTATGTACTTGTCATTGTGACAGCCAGAAAAAAAACTTGAGTTGTGTAAAGCAACTAGGCCTGCAGCCAGCCCTCCACTTACGTCTTGCACTGTTCATTTTATCCATCATTCATTTCAAATATGCGGGCTGCAGGCAATAACATAAGAAAAAAATGTGCTTCTGGCAGAATGACAGTTTAAAGGGCATTTTGAAATGTCCAAAGAGATAGTTTGCTCTTGTGTGCGTGCACTGCTGATTGCATTTTGGTATTATAATTTGTACTACCTTTCTTTTGCGTATACTTAAATTCTATCAAATACACTCTGCATAATCAGATTTACTGCCTACAGTAGATTATTTGGGGAATGTACATTTGTATGCTCTTATACAAAAGGGAACATATGTCCTTGTAGTATCATATGCAGGGCCGACGTTACCATAAGGCTGCATACGCAGCCACCTTAGGACATCAAAGGGGGAGGGAATCCAAAACCGCAGCCACTGGCATTTTTCAAATACCTGCCAGCCTTCCTCTTCCCCCTTCCGAGCAGTGCTGCATAGAGGAGGGTGGAGTGAGGAGAAACAGTCTATGCCAGCAGCATTGTCACAGACTGCTTGTTCTGCTCCCCCGCAGCACACTACTGGATAATCTGAGCACAGGGTGTCATGTGACTTCCCAGCGCACACTAAGAAATTGACAGCAGCAGCAGGGTTCTGGAGCAAGTCCTGAGTGCAAATCTGGGGGCTGGCCGCTGGGTTAAGAACTGTGAGTGCATAGAGACTATGAATAAAACTAAATAAAAATTTGAAAATGAATGTCCATTTACTTAAAGCTGGTTGTATCAAGTGTCAATCAGTAAATGAAACCTTGCTCAGATGATATAATAGGATATGTGACAGGACATACGTTTGTGTGCTGGGCGGCCATAAGAGCAATGTATTACAGTGTGATCTTATCAAGGGTGATTCTTATGCCACAGTCAAAAGGATGGGCAGTAATGTCTGTAATTTTAAGTCTCTAGTATTGGTCTTATGGATAATACTTGATGACACGATGCATGCAGAAAAGCAGACCAATGATGATCATTTAAGACACCAAATGCTTTGTAGCTGGTAGCTTTTAGTTGGTAGTTGAGTGACCCAATGTAAGGGAGTATTTCATTTATTTATGTGTCAGGCAAAGCAACTGATTTTGTTTTAAGCGCTCCTTCTCGATTAGTATGGCAGTTGAGTGACTACATAGAATATTCTACTTTTTGTTTAGATTTCCCACCTACCTTTAGTATGTTAAATGGAACACTGATCTACCGTTCTCTCAAAATACTCCACTTCAAGGACCCACAATACTTTACTAAGTAGTGTATAATATAGGAGCAGCATTTTTATAGTTTAATATGTGAATACATTTCCAGGCTTTTCAGAGGTAAAAACACATGAAAGTAAATGATTTTAATGATATTTTATCCTACTACTTGCAAGACTAGTATTTTACCACCCTGTTGTACTGTACGTTATCATTTATTATCTGACATATGTAAGCCAGTGGGTATAGCAAAACTGAAAAAATGTTAAAGTAATTTGATCAAATTTACTAATTAGATTATCGTGTCATTTTAATGGTATTGTTCTTAAGCTATTCTGGTGAGCATGCATTTTAACTTCTGAATTAATTTTGATAACCACTGAAACCTACAACCTACCAGATATCCCTTGTGTACAGCGTCTTTAAAAACACTTATAGTTTTGTTCTATTGTTTACTTCTTTTCTTTACATTTCTGAACAACTCTGTTTTTTGTTACTTTCTTAAAATGAAGCACACACTATTTTTTTTGCTTTAGATAGGCATGGATGCAGATGAATAATGTATCAATTAAATTCTCTTCTGCATCAGCTCTGACATTTTCTTTCAAAAGAATCCCCCTTCAAGGTGACAATGGCTTTTTGTTTTAAGGGAAAAACACTGGCTTCTGCCTTTAGGCATCACCGCTGGCATTCTAAGAGCTTGCTGAGTCTTGTGCCAAAATTTAGCTGTGATTTTGTGTTACTGAATTTAATTTGGTCTTATACTCTAGGCAGCATGTGAGCAATTAAGAGCAATGTTTTAAATCTTCCTCTGTCCTTGAATTTTATAAAATGAGCATTTAAAAATAGTTTACTTAAACTAAGGAACCGGCAAAATCGTATATCATTAAATATTTCAAGGACTATGATTTTTCACTTTTTCCATATGGATAGATTTGTTGAGCTACGTAGATTGGAAATATATAAGCACAATTGTTGTTCTATTTTCATGCATCCAGGGCCTTCTTTAACCGTTCACAGCAATGGATGTGTCCATCAGTGACCTTTTCCATCATTCAGCGGGTGTTGTTCAACTGCTTTGATATTATGATATCCAGTAATACTAAAAAAGATACCAGGGTGCTGTGTGATCACTCCAGAGAGCAATCATGTTCACTAGAATCAAAGGCATTGTTGCATTTGACAGCCTGGGGAACAAGAGAAAGTTGATCTGGTGAAATGTGTAGGGGTCCAATTGTTATTTCTGCTCCTGGTTCAGGGACTTTAAAAATGTTATCTTTGAATGGACTCCTGACCAGGAGCCGTCACTGCTTTTTTAGGCTGTTTTTTTAAATGTGGACTCCTACTTACCATCTTGAAATTGATTTCAGACAGGGGTTTTCTACATTACTCTTACACTAACTTCTGCCACCTTCATTTATTCCAGATCAATGAAATCTTTTATGAAGATCCTGAGTTAATTTTCTTTGATACGCCCATTGAATCAATTGCTTGGATGTAATATGCTATGTATGCTTTTTTATTGTTATTTCCTAAGTTGGTGCCAAGAGATACTGCACCATCCTGTTTGAATATTTAAAGTTCGTTTTAGCACTTGGGAGAGTGTTTTAGGGAGGCTGCATTTCTTTTGCGCAAGTATATGTTTATCATTTATTGATTTTCTGTTCCTGGGGTTGTTTGTACACATACTGCATTTTGGATTCATTTTGGTATTTCTATTGGAAGAGTACCAACCATGTAGAGTAGTTTTGGTATAATTGCAATTTTATTTGTGGCTATCTGACCCATCCATGATAACAGAAGATTTTCAAAGCACAAGTAAACCATTCATACAGGGATAACCAAATTGTCAATCCCATTTTATTTTAATTTCTATAATTTGACTGACCTAAATTTGCAAGTGGTTGAATGGGTTCCAAAACCCAAAAGATGTGGCAACATCTTAAAAAACAAGAAGCATGATGGATACATGAACTGGATAGTCTGTTGCCTAGGGTGTCAAATAGAGAATGGGACTTGGTCCCTTCCTATGAATTAAATAATGATCCTGATGTAAGTCTGGCAGGAATAGATATTAGTCTAATGAGATCTCAGAATAATACTTCTTGGAATTATAACATGTATTTATTTGTTAATATTACAGAAATGTCATCTTTTTTTGCTGTCTTTCAGCTGCTCCTGTATCAAGTAACTTTCTTCATAACATAATTAGGAACTTTAAGATAATCATACACAATGTATTAATTTATTTTATAAACCTTTTCCTACTTGGGTTCTCGAACAGCTTTGCTTACTGATATTTATCAATTGTATCTATATTGGTCCTGATTATTGCAATTGCAGTGTTTTAACCTTGTTTGCTTTCATGTCATGATATCTATCTATCTATGGGATTATTCCATTATTATAATAATTTCAACCTGTTTTGGATTTACACTGTATTTCATGTCTTGATGAACACTATTGTATAAAAAATGATATTTTTCTTACACTATAACACTTTTTTGTACTGGAATTGCATATAAACTGTGTCACATGATTTTTATATTTTGTGAATGTTTAAATGTATCTTGCACAAATATGCTGATGTAGTCCTGTCCATTTCTGTTCATTGTCAATTCTATGCACTACATAAAGTTTTTTTGAAAACACTATACGCTAGGAATGAAAAAAACTCGTGAGAGTTGCCTGAATGAAGCTCCAGTATTCACTGGGAGTACTGGGAGTTTGTGTTTTTTATTTCAGATATTTGGAGACTTGGACAGCATCTTGCCACATGCACCTAATATTCAAGGATCTGGATTATTATTTTTGAACTGAAGCAACGTTAAGTCACAGGGACAACATCAAACACACACATATAAAACTAGAAGGTAAAATTAAGAGTTCATTCAGTGGTTCTCACAATTGTGGTAATCATACTTTAAGAAAAAAGGGGGTTGCGATGTATCAATGCCTGAACCACTCAAATTGCAATCAGTCAGCTACTGCCAAGTCAGGGCTAAAAAAGACTAACCCATTTTATGCACAATCACTCATGATACTCTAGTAGTAAAACTACTGCCATGAAAGAGCCTGGTTGGGTTTAAGGGCAGAAGCAATCACTCACAATACTGGGGTCTGTAGGTGGAATCCAGTGTCGGTTCCCAGTGAAACACATCTCACTCCTTCGAGTATGATTAGGATACAGAACTTAAACAGGAACATAGATATCCTATGCTGGCCTCCACAGTGTGCCGATAACTGTACCAATAACGTATGGCTCCTTGTATATAATCCAGATGACAGGCAGGTAGCCCCCAGTGTTGTCACCAGGGAATATCCGTGTGCCAAAATACCACTGACCACTCAACACAAGGAAAGATATACCCTCTCATACTTCTAGGAGTTTGGTATGGTGGATGTCCATGAATAGCTCAGGATTCCAGCAGGGAGGGTGTAACATTCATGCACTGGACAAACACGTCAGCACAAAGTGGTGTCCCATTCTGCCTGGGCACCCTGGAGTGAAACAGAGTGCAAAGTATTAGGAGCTTTCCTTGTGGATCATGGATACATGCCATTGCCAGCTTTTCTTCTGGAATAAACCCTACTTAGTGATAGGGCAATATTTTAGGGAGTGCTTTATCACTTGGGAGAGTGTTTTATCCTGTTTACAAGGATCTTTGCATGGATTTTTAAAAAGTATTTAGGGATGTAGGACCGGAAGTGGCACATGTTTTTTGCCTAGCTTGAGGCATGGAGCCACAATTGTGGCTTGGAGCATTTACTGTGGGATTTGGTCTTTTTTAACATACTAGAAGTAAACAAATCAGGTAAAAAAAGGGATAATATATCCCAGCTGTGTTTGTAATATAAATTACTGAACCCATCAGGCCCTGTTGATAAAGGGATACTGTTGATAGTTTGTACTATTTCCTTTACTTTTATTGACATTGACAAATCTATTTGCTCTGATCAGAAATCATTCGGATTGGGTTATTTTGCAGGTAACCTTTAATCTCTCTCCTAATAATGGCTGTTGTGGAGAATAATCATTTTGTACGGTTAATTATATAGATGGCCTGGGGAATCCTATGGATTCTCACTGCTCGAAAGCCTCAAAATGGCTCCGAATTCACCTACTACAGCTGAATTTCACGCATTTTAATTCTCCAGATTACAACTGGAGAATTGAACTTCAAAGTCTAATAAAATAATGTAAATAATTGCACATCACCAAAATTATAATAATAAAATGGGTTATCTGCATAAAGAATTGTACTTTGACATTCCACTAATAAAAATTATTTTTAATCTAACATCATCATTACAGTAACCATAGCTATTAACTAAATACATTAACGGTTACATAAAATAAACCTATGCTAAACTTATTGCTTGCTAAACCTGTGACTGCACCTGAAGAGTTAAACAATCTGATCACTTTAGGGCACAAGTAGATATCATACTTCTAGATGTCATACTACTGTACATGTGTCCACATTTATGTACAGTAGTATGTCAGTAGATGTTGTTTTACTAGTACATTTGCATTTACAGGATCTGATTAAAATGATGTGGGGTAAATGTGTATCTACCTGGGGTGCGGGATCCCAGTGTTTGCACATCAAGAGCCTGAAGTTGGTGGGAATCATATACTACTGGAGTGGGTGAACATACCCATGTTTAGATTGGGAAAAATGCTAGACATGTGCAAAACTAAAATTTTCATTTAGTTTTCGTCCATTCCAAAACGAATTTCGTTCATTACTGCTTTCATTTCAGACAAAATTTGTTCATTATTTTCGTTTCGTTTTATTCATTCGTACGAATTGACCTAATTTAACCTCTCTTTCAGTTTAAAGACTTTCGGTTTATAGAAATCCAATAGTATTACATACATTCCATAAACTAAAAGTCTATAAACCGACTCTCTTTCGGTTTATAGACTTTCAGTTTATGGAATGCATGTAATGCTATTGGTATTCTATAAACCGACTCTATATCGGTTTATACGAAGCCAATAGCATTACATACATTCCATAAACCGAAAGTCTATAAACCGACTCTATTTCGGTTTATAGACTTTCGGTTTATGGAATGCATGTAATGCTATTGGTATTCTACAAACCGACTCTATATCGGTTTATAAAAAGCCAATAGCATTACATACATTCCATTAACCAAAAGTCTATAAACCGACTCTCTTTTGGTTTACAGACTTTCGGTTTATGGAATTTATGTATGTTCATTATGTTGGTTTATGGAATGTATGTAATGCTATTGGTATACTATAAACCAACTTTATTTTGGTTTATAGAATGCCAATAGCACAAATGGACGAATGATTTTTGTTTATTAACCATTCGTTCATTCGGCTTTCGTTAGTTTAGCATTTTCGTTATTCGTTTTTCGGACGAATGGACGAAAAGGCTATTTTCGGCCGAAAATGCATTCGTCCGAAAACGAATGCACATGTCTAAAAAACGCATTGTCAGTGGTGAGTCACATCAACATTTGTATTGGGCTTCATTCATGAAAGAGGGAATTTCATGAGATATGGATATTCAATGCAATTCCTTCTTTCTTGAATGAAGCCCTGTCTGTCATACATGTCATTGCTGATGGTGTATGTGCATGCTTTACTTAGTGGAGGCAGGTGTTGAGAAAGCAACTGCCACGGCCAGCAGGGCTACCTGTACATATATGAGAACACAAGTGTTCATGGCAATGTTTGTGAAGGTCTATATAACATCATTACATTTTCTATCATAGGCCCCAGTAAATTACTACCATGAACAATGGGGGCACTACTCTCTCAGTACATCAATACTTTCCATGGGAAGGTTTTCCAGTTTTTGTGGGAAGACACAGGACCAAATCTGTAACATACACATCTCAGTTTCAAGTTTGCTTCCATTCCCACCCATCTCTGCCAATGGTTGTGATAAAATTATAATTACACTCATTGCATGCAATCATTTACTGGAGAAACGCCAGGCATCTTAACTATTATTCTGTTAGGGCATTTCTTGCATGATGTTGGACCTTAACTGGTTAAAGTTACATGTTTGATTAAGCTATCAGGGTCAGGCATACAATCTGATGTTCATGTTATAATTTGACCTTGAATCTAAGAGTCAGAAATGAACGTGGATAAATGTAGTTTGATTGACTTTGATGCAGATATCTAACTCACTTTGTCAGAGTCAGGTGTCAGAATCAGAAGTCATTTAGAAATGTAGTGTGACACTGTCTTCTGCATTTACAAGCTGATGGTGCATTTAAATAGCAGCAGAGAGTGTTTGTAAATTGGCAAAAAACAAAAACAATAACAGCATGTTAGCTAAAATTGGATATACAACAAAAACATATAATATAAATTATATTTTATTCTAAAAGTGCAATCATACGTGGGAAATATGATTAGGTAAAATGGTTTGTATTAGTAATTGCTTTGATGCATAATTTGAAAGATTTAAGTAACTTGAAATCCACACTAAATTATGCAAAAATAATGGGATGCAATTTAGATTTCAAAAACATGAATTAACCAAAAAAATCTTAATTTTTGTTCCCTTCGTAACCCTTAAAACAACATTTGCCTATTGTAGGTGAGCCTATTTTTCACTAAATAAAGCATAGGTGAGTCTACATTTTAGCAATGATGTTTTGTCATTAGAAATATATTCATTTAGTGCAAATTGTCATGCATTACATTAATGGGTACAACATTTAACTATATTCTACTCATATCATCTGACATTTAAAGTTGACAGGACATAGTACCATTTATGGGATAAAGGAATATACATCATAAATACCACATGAATCAAATACCATGAGTCACCACCAAACATTTAGAATAATAATACAAACATTAGATCATTGATATGACTCAGAGCAGGGATATAAATGATTTTATAGTCATCAAATGACATAATAAAATAAACATAAATATACAGAAACATCAGGATAAAATAACATATAGTATTGTAGAATTTAACAGGACTAGTAAGAATGATGATTATGTATAATCGGTTCCATCAGCCAGCAAACAAGGTGAAAACTATGTAATTACATAACATTACGTAATAGGGAAGGTGAGCATAATTATTAGCAGAATTAATGAAACACAAATGCTCTAGCAAAGGTTTACAAGTGTCAAGGTTTCTTTTGTTTTAAAAGAAACCTTTTTTTCCCTTCACTGTGAGAGTTTCAGCTTTTGTTAACGACCAGCTCCTTTCAGTTACTGTTACCACGGTTACTAACTCGGTTACTATTAGTCAGCCCCTTTGCTACTCAGTTCTAGTATTTAAGCAGCTAGTTTTAGCAGCTCCCTTGCCCTTGCATTTTTTCTGGCTTCCAGGTGCATTTCCTGTGATTTACCTGGCTCGGCTGACTTCCCTTCCTGACTCCTGGCTTTGTTCCTGACTCCACTGATCTCCGTTCTCCTGACTCTGGCTCGTATGACTACCCACTTTGGTTCCTGACCCCTGCTTGCCTCCTGGATTTTGCTTATGGACTATTTTTTTTTACCATTTTTCTATTTATTATTAACCCCTTAGTGACCGAGTGCTATTCTGCATTTAATGTGCCTTGAAGACCAGAATTCCATTATTTTTGTCATATGTTTACTGAACTGTGAATTTCTTTCTTTGTGTTCAGTCCACCAACACAAATTATATATCATTTTTTAAATTAGAGATAGGGCTTTCATTTGATACTAAAATTTTCATCATATGATATCATTTATTATTAAAAAAATAAATAAAATATGATGAAAATATGCCATACAAAACACTTTTTCTAACTTTTTTACACAATTACAAATGGTAAAAAAGACCCCGTCCATATATTTCTAATATTTGTCCTGAGTTTAGAAATACCAATGTTTCCTTGTTTGTCTATGTTTAATTTCAAGTAATAGGGCAATAAACAATATTAGTGGGGGTTTTTTAACCATTTTCTTCTACTCTAAATTTACCCTAACCCTAAATCTACCCCACCCCTTAATCTAACCCTTGTAATCATCCAAAACCCCCTGTAACCCTAATTATGACCCTTATTATGACCCTAACCCTAGATCTAGGTTTAGTAGATCAAGGGTTAGCTTTTTCCATTTATTTATTTATTTTATTTATTTATTTAATTAATTTGCTCGTTCAAACTGTAATCTTCTTAACTGCCTCTAGGGGCAGTCAAGTAACGGTTTCAGAGCGACGGAAGATAAAATTTTTTTTCTCTCTTCCGTCGTTCTGTGCTGGGCACGCTGTATTGGAGGAGCATGCTTTTCAGGACGTATATATACGTCCATATGCATTAAGGGGTTAATAAAGGTGTTTTGCATCTTACTTTCTGTATCTGTCTGGTTCCTGGTCCTTAACAAAAAGTATTTTTTATGATATAATTCATTACTTAGGTTTCTAGCAGGGAATAGTTTCCAGCAAAAGTGGTAGAAGTCAATACAGTGGATTGTATAGGCATAAGGCTATCCTAGATATAAGAGAAGGCCAGGGAGTAATGTTTTTTTTGTCAGAAATTGGGCAGACTAGATGGGCCAAATGAGTCTGTTTCTATATAAATGATGCCCCAATAAATTATGTGATGTATCGGCAGAATTATAGTATAATTACCAATATACAATGGAAATATTTAATAAGCAAAGGGTAGAGCACCTCCCAGTAAGATTTAACGTATATATCACACATTGAGATACACCAAACAATTTCAATACAAGATTATCCATAACCAGCTAAAACTAATCTTAAAATTCAAATGAGCATTTATTTGTCCATGAAAACATCTATGTAGTGAGAAAACATTGCTTGAGTAGGCTTCAACTACTCTTTTAATAGAAATTTAAATCAAGCAGGATTGGGTTTCCCCTATTTAAGTATGCTGCATGAAGTATTTATGTGTTCTCACTGTTTGGCATGGGATGTAAAAAAGTTAGAGTTCTCAATGTAAAAATGCAAACCCCTTTTTATTGTTTTGGGTTAAACCATCCTGCATAACATGCCTAAACATTATTAACCCTATAATAAAATATGTATTAAAGACCATCAGTATATTTTGAAGACAATATTTTTATCTCAACTTCAACCTCTATTGATGTTTTACATGTTTATTGTATTGTTCCCATGAACTCTATAAGGAATCTTGTAACTCTGATAAGTTGATTAAGCAATTTTTCAATTTCTTGACAACATTGATGTCAGTTGTTTTATGATCCTTATCTAGATTTTGGTCAGAGTGGAGGACCTGCCCTGTGAACCCGGTGTTCAACCTATTGGACTTAACAGTTATGCAGCTCAAACTTGAGTATTGTGAACACACTTGAATGCAAATTTAATATCATTTAATGCTTTAAATTGTGGTATTCTTATATAAAGTTTCTTTATTATGTGTTTTTCAAATTAATTACATTGATATTTGAAATATGCCTAGTTAACATATTCTGCATTTGCATTTCAAATATATGCTGAGCTCTGTTCTTGTTTTGTGTGAATGTTATTGTAAGAAGTTTTTTTTTTTTACAGTTTATTTACATCACGTCTCTTTAAGTTCACTTATCATGCCCTCATATACAATACCAATGAATGTAAAATGATTCACTTTAGCATGGTCACATTTATAAAAGTATTGTTTTGCTGGTTATACATTTTGTGGTTCATGCAAAACAACAACAGTACAGAAATGTATTATAGTAATTATGTTTACACTGTTATTTCTTTATCTAAGCCAGAGTTACATTACAGTACAGAAAGCTTTGCTAAAATGTAAATTAAATAATATCAAATTTACATGTAAGTTTTCTGTTCAGAGCCTAACTGTATTTTTTTTTGTACTTCAGTCTTATCCCTGGTATGTTGCATAGAAATAGTTTAACAGAATTATTTACATTTCCATATTATGAAAATAAGTTGAACCCGAGACAAACCACCTAACACTTCCTTGTTGAAGTGAACAAGGACAGAAAAGTCACTATGGATATTCAAAATCAGTTGTAGTTGATCCAAGTCACAGATACTCAGAGATGAAAGCCTGCCGTTGTGTTTGATCATGATTAATTCAAAACAAATAGTAATGAAGTTGCAGTATTTTAATCAAGTGAAAGTCAAGTTACTATATTTATGCAATATTAATGCTTGCTTTATTATCTGCTAGCTACCACAATGTCCTTAGATAAGTTTTGATAACACAGGTAAGTTGTGCAGCTCTGTTTAGCTTCAGGTAATAATCCACAATAAATAGGATGTGACCTGACTAAATCACCAATATTTTCATTTAAGATAGGTGCTTTGAAATAACTGTGAAATCTCTTCAAGATGAGTTTGCATAGTTGTGTTCTGACTTTCCTGTGTATTGTGTATCTATGGTGGCCACTTCAGTAGCACACTATATTTTATATGCTGGTTCTGGGTGTGCCTGCCTACCATTTATTTGTTTCAGGTGATAAACTGACATGGTGTACCACATACTACAGCTCAGTGGAATAAATAATATAGTTAGAGTAATGCTGGCAATGGTAGAAAATATGAAGACAGGCAACAGACAGAAGTTGTTTATGGGGCATTAAGATGAAATTCTACATTTTTAAGCAACTTTTAACACAAGAACTAAGTGGTGGTTAGGCCTAGTTAGGGAAATCATGGCTATCCCATTAACTACAAGGAAGATCCTGGTTTCTGACACAAATTCAGGATTCCCAGAGATGACATCCTAACAACTACAGCTGAAGGGCACAACCTAGCTAAAGGCCTCCTGACCACAAGCAGGACTGTCTTTGATTTTCATGGGACCCAAGGCAACCATATGAGCCTCCTATCTTACCACATATGTGTGGGCCTCCTATTTCATCATTCTTGTGCCAATGTACAGTACAAACTCACCTAAAAGTGTCATCACAACCTCTCAGCATTGAAGCACATATTGCCCCATATACCACATTAGTGCTAATCACACACGGCACCAAATAGCAGATAGGGTTTCCACCTTTCTGGTTATCCACTCTAGCACGTGAGCATGCAAACTACAAGAGGCAGAAAGTATTTTCTTTCTAAATTTTGTACGTTTTTTTTAACAGCATTCAAATATTTCAAATATTCCAGTCTAGGGTGTAGCCTGCATTTTATATCTTGCTTCCACCTCACTGAAGGTTTAAATCACTACCATATTACGTTATTCAGAGTTTCTTGAAGAATATAATTAAGCTGATTTTGAAGTTATATATCTTTGATTTCTGCAATGTATATTTTACATAAATAGTTAGACATTCAAAGGTAAACATACTTTTCCTTTCTTTCTTCCTTCCTTTCTAAATTTATTTCATACTTTTTTATCATTACTTGTGTTTTTTTATTCATTTTTTTTCAATGAGCTAATGTACCAAATATTCAGGATACATTTGCCCAAGTCTATTATAACATATTTGTATGTAGAGAAGGTATCACGATATCACCAGTTCTTAATCCTTTGTTCACATTGTACAATACTACATATAGCATGATGGAAAGCAGCTTTCTATAAACTTGAATGCAGTAAAGCTAGCGATACAGATGTTTCATAGGAAGTGAGATATTTAGCCGTCATTTGTAAGGAAGACACCAGAGAAAGAAATCAGTATATAAATCAACCAGTGAAGCTGCCTACAGTATTATAATTATCTAAGCTTCTCTAGAATTTATCGGAAAACCAAGCAATTAAAATTGACAAAAATATTGAGGGAAATATCCTAATGAGCTTAGCTAGGTCAGGGCAAATATTGAGTGTCACAGAGGTGGGAATGAGACACTTAGCAGTTATTAGCATAATTGGAAAAGGGCATCAAATTATTGTGCTTTGAAAAAAATTAACCATTTAGAACAGTTTCCCAGTGCCATAGTGAATTATTTATTAACTTACTTATAGATAATATTGTATGGCATGAATGGTGCACCAAAGGCATTTAAGGGAACAAATCAAAAATAAATGATTTTGTCTGTGCCCAATAAACATAGTATTCATTTGCTTTATATTATGTTATATTTGCTTCTGGTTATTTGTGTGGTTTGTTTTTTATATGACTTTGGCTCGAATAAAAAGTCAAGAAGGATAACAGTGTTCTTGAAGGTAGCCTTTACCAGCTTTTGGTGTTACCCTTCTCTAAGGGGGCTTCCCAACTAGCAACAAGACTGTGAAACTATATCCCCTGGCACTGTCTATAAACTGCCACACTTTAATTAATTGCTTTAAAGGTGGAGTTATACTTACCTTCTTTTCTGCATGTTGTACATGTTTTTATTATATGCAAAATGCACATTTTTATTTTTTTTAACTTTAAGACAATATTTAGTTTTCCTGTTCTTTTAAATGGAAAATAATTGCACTGGAGCTCACAATTCAGTGATGAGGAGGGCTTGGAGAGATAGACAAGACTGTATCAAAAATATTACACATCATTTGCAGTTTTTAGGAAGTAAGAAGAGTTGAGGAATAAAACAGTTTTTCTTTTGCTTTACAGTATGCAGTACGTGTCAAAAAAAACACAAAAACCTCAGTCAATGCAAAATACTATTTATTCCCTTATGTTGCTACTTTATACATGTTTATCAACAAGCACGCACCAACATTTCTAGCATGTATAGTTGAAACTGATCGAACGGGCAAAACATTAAGTAGATATTAAATTACATACTTTGACATTATTTAATATTTAACTTCCTTGTCTTATATGCATATGTAAGTAGTTGGTAGTAAATGGTTACACCTTTGTGTACTGAATGTCAAACATAACATCTCTCAAATTTTGTGCAATGTAACAAAAACACATGTAACCTAACAGTCATTTGCATGTTTGTACATAACCTCAAGTCTTCATATTGTTCTGTGCATTGTAACTTTTATCAGAGGATGGCATCATCTCTAATGGAATACAAAAATGTCTTTCATCTTCAGTAGCCAATGACACACATATGTTGCTTTATATTGTTAATAAGACAAAAAAAAAAATACCCTAAAAATATTTAAAGTGAAAAACAGACACTTATGTGCAACAATTTAAACCTGTATTACAAAAATTGATGCCTTAGAACTTCTTCTTTTGGTCTTGATCAAAGTTAACAGAGTGCAAGCAGGTATAATACGGAAAACAAATTAGAGGCAAGCCTATTTATTATGTTCCTTTGAAGCAGCAGGACTCTTGTGTTCCTTCAACCATCCTAAATTGATTTATCTCACTAGAAACATAGTGGGGAGTAGTTTTAATACATCATAATGTTATGTTGCACTTGCAAAATGTATGGATGGGATCTTAATTTTACATACAGGTAGCATGCTGAGACAGTGAAAGAATGTGTGTAGTGAAATAATGCACCTAATTAATTGGTGATACTTTTGTTCAGGAAGCTGGATCGTTTCATGAAAACAGAACAGCTTGTGAGAGGGCAGTAATGGCTTGGGTAATATCACCAAGGTGCATTTCCCCCCTCATTAAGAAAGCATTAGGACTGCATGGATTCATAACAGCAGATATTTTGAAAGTCAACTCCTCAAATATAACCTCACTTATAGATCTTATGTTTGATTTTTTTGCAAAAAGAGATATAGTTTTGTTTTGGGGATGGATCCTCCTTTCTCTTCTTGTTTTGAAAGATCACATGTGTTCAGACACATGTCAAACGTGCATAAGGACATGCAGTGCACATGTGTGAGGCATTACAGACATGTACACATACATTGCAAGTCTGTATACATACCTAAAAACTGAGCAAGGCAGTGGCATATGCCTTCCTCCCACAAGTTTAATAAAAAGGAGGGTATGGAATTGATAGCGTGTATTGTGTACATCAGGGGTCCTCAAACTTTTTAAACAGGGGGCCAGTTCACTGTCCCTCAGACCGTTGAAGGGCCGGACTATAGTAAAAATAAAAACTATGAAGAAATTCCTATGCACACTGCATATATCTTATTTTGAACAAAACGAGAACAAATACAATATTTAAAGTAAAGTTAAATCAACAAACTTACCAGTATTTCAATGGGAATAGTGTGCCAGTCAGAGCCCAGGAATATTATGCCAGTCAGATGCCCAGGAATATTATGCCAGTCAGATGCCCAGGAATATGATGCCAGTCAGATGGCCAGGAATATTATGCCATTCAGATGCCCAGGAATATTATGCCAGTCAGATGCCCAGGAATATGATACCATTCAGATGGCCAGGAATATGATGCCAGTCAGATGGCCAGGAATATTATGCCATTCAGATGCCCAGGAATATTATGCCAGTCAGATGCCCAGGAATAATATGCCAGTCAGATGGCCAGGAATATGATGCCAGTCAGATGCCCAGGAATATGATGCTAGTCAGATGCCCAGGAATATGATGCTAGTCAGATGCCCAGGAATATGATGCCAGTCAGATGCCCAGGAATATGATGCCAGTCAGATGCCTAGGAATATGATGCCAGTCAGATGCCCAGGAATATTATGCCAGTCAGATGCCCAGGAATATTATGCCATTCAGATGCCCAGGAATATTATGCCATTCAGATGCCCAGGAATATGATGCCAGTCAGATGCCCAGGAATATGATGCCAGTCAGATGGCCAGGAATATTATGCCATTCAGATGCCCAGGAATATTATGCCATTCAGATGCCCAGGAATATGATGCCAGTCAGATGGCCAGGAATATTATGCCATTCAGATGCCCAGGAATATTATGCCATTCAGATGCCCAGGAATATGATGCCAGTCAGATGGCCAGGAATATTATGCCATTCAGATGACCAGGAATATGATGCCAGTCAGATGCCCAGGAATATGATGCTAGTCAGATGCCCAGGAATATGATGCCAGTCAGATGCCCAGGAATATGATGCCAGTCAGATGCCCAGGAATATGATGCCATTCAGATGCCCAGGAATATTATGCCATTCAGATGCCCAGGAATATGATGCCATTCAGATGCCCAGGAATATGATGCCAGTCAGATGGCCAGGAATATTATGCCATTCAGATGCCCAGGAATATGATGCCATTCAGATGCCCAGGAATATGATGCCAGTCAGATGCCCAGGAATATTATGCCAGTCAGATGCCCAGGAATAATATGCCAGTCAGATGCCCAGGGATAATATGCCAGTCAGATGCCCAGGAATATGATGCCAGTCAGATGCCCAGGAATATTATGCCAGTCAGATGGCCAGGAATATTATGCCATTCAGATGCCCAGGAATATTATGCCAGTCAGATGCCCAGGAATATGATGCCAGTCAGATGGCCAGGAATATTATGCCATTCAGATGCCCAGGAATATTATGCCATTCAGATGGCCAGGAATATGATGCCAGTCAGATGGCCAGGAATATGATGCCATTCAGATGCCCAGGAATATGATGCCATTCAGATGCCCAGGAATATTATGCCAGTCAGATGCCCAGGAATATTATGCCAGTCAGATGCCCAGGAATATTATGCCAGTCAGATTCCCAGGAATAATATGCCAGTCAGATGCCCAGGAATAATATGCCAGTCAGATGCCCAGGAATAATATGCCAGTCAGATGCCCAGGAATATTATGCCAGTCAGAGCCCAGGAATATTATGCCAGTCAGATGCCCAGGAATAATATGCCAGTCAGATTCCCAGGAATAATATGCCAGTCAGATGCCCAGGAATAATATGCCAGTCAGATGCCCAGGAATATGATGCCAGTCAGATGCCCAGGAATATTATGCCAGTCAGATGCCCAGGAATATTATGCCATTCAGATGCCCAGGAATATTTTGCCAGTCAGAGCCCAGAAATATGATGCCAGTCATAGCCCAGGAATATTATGCCAGTCAGATGCCCAGGAATATTATGCCAGTCAGATGCCCAGGAATATTATGCCATTCAGAAGCCCAGGAATATTTTGCCATTCAGATGCCCAGGAATATTATGCCAGTCAGAGGCCAGGAATAGTGCTCGTTATCCCTCCCTCCTCCCCCGCTTCCCCATCACTTACCTCCAGCTGCTGTGTCCCCGGACGTCTCGCGCGGTGTCCTCCTGTGGAGGAGGGAAACAGTTACCGGATCCGGATGTGACGTAACGTCACATCCGGTCGCGGTGAATTTTTTTTTTTTTTTCTTCCTGCAGCCGCATCCTTTGCGGCTGCCAGAAAGAAAAAAAAAGTAAACGGGGTGGGTGCCGGCAGCACCCCCCGCGGGCCACATAAATGTCCTCGGCGGGCCGCATGTGGCCTGCGGGCCGTAGTTTGAGGACCCCTGGTGTACATCAACAAGCACTCTTAGAAGTGCTGAAAATTAAGTAACTCCTGGGATTCTTGGAAACAAACAAGAAAGCCTGTTATTTCTAATTTACTTTTTTCTTATTATGCTTTGTACCTTTTAAAATGTAGGTGATGATCTACATTAAGTGTTGGTTAAAGCGCACTTTTTCACTATTTTTGTTGTTTACTGTACCGAACCAGGAGTGAAACACTGGTTGATTGAGTTGCTGCTATTACTATCACATTTTGGCGCAGTGTATTTCTTGTTTTTCTCTGATGATCAATATGATAAAGTGATATCCATTAAATCAATTTTAATTCCTTTTAATTCCATTTGTAAAACAATATAATGTGGAAAGGTCACATTGAGGTTAAGAAGTATGCAATACACTATTACATTGTTAAATAAAATATAAAAATCTGTAATAGTAACAATATAGAATTTTCAAGATGCAGGTAAATTGCATTAAAAGTTCAACATGTTATAATAACAGTTATTACCCTTAATGTATAATGTATTGTTAATGATAAAACATATGTACATGTAGCTGTCACTTTAAATCCCAAATTTTGTGGGAGTATTCATATTAAACATCTTTAATAAAATAAAGGCTATAAAGGCTGTTTTTTTTCACTAAACATTTACAGCAGATGTAATTTATTAAACTGTGATAGTGCTAATAGGATCATTATCGTATTGAAAGTGACATTCACTTCACTTGGCACGTTCACATTTGAATATATAACCTCTTAAGAAACCCATTTTGCACATAGGTCTCTAAAGTCGTTGAGGTCTATTTATTAAGTTCGACATCTGTTTTTAATGTAATGGGATGTCTTTTCAAAGCCTAACTCCAAACAGGTGGGGAGAGAACAACCCAATTTGTGACTCTCAATAAAAGGCCTTTGCTACACTATAGACATGAAATGAATAAAACATAACTTTTTCCTAGCACTTTGTGGATTCATTTTTTAAACAGATCATTATTAGAAATGACATTTTATTCATAATTGGGTTGTTCTCCTCTTGCCTGCTTGGAGCCTGGCTCTGAAAAGCTGATTATGCCATTGTTCCTTTAGAATAATAATTGGTTAATCTTTACTGAATATTCTTGTAGCATCCTACTTAAGTTCTGGTCTTGCAGTTAATTCACTATGAATTTGTTTGTACGTCACAAATGGATATGATTCTACATTCACAAAGTAGACAACCACTTCTGTGTGCGTATGTGTATTTCATTTTTATTAGGCTATATTATGGATTGAAAACTAACTAGCACAAAGGCACTTGAGCGTCTAAGAGAGGGAGAGAAACGCAAAGATGAGTTATCAGGCCACCCATTTAAAGATGGAGTGAATCCTATTATTTTCTTTTAGTGAGGCAGAAGACCACTTTAGCCACATTAAAAGTGTACTTTGAATGGTACACTAATTGAAAAGTGTTGACAGTGTAATTTGAATAATGCACCATTCAAATGATATTCTCCCCTTTGCAAACGCGAAGAGTATAGGGCCTTCTATCTAACTGAGTATAGTTCTTTGAGTGCAGTAACTCATTGTCATTGGTGTATGTGTGCGTCAATCCTTCCCCACACAGCCAATCAGCGGGGAGAAGATGATCATCTCAGATCATCTCAGAAGTGTCCTTGTACGGATAATATTAGCACTTATATGTAGGAGACCCCTGGAACCTCTGGGTCCTCATTATACTAAAATGGACAGGGCACCAAAAATTATTTGGTACACAACCTCCTTGCAGTGCACAGATACAACAAGTTAGGATATAATATTTTGCTCAGGCACAACAATATCACTGCTGAAGGTAAGCATTTACATGGCTCAATGCAGATGACAACACCTGGACAGATAGATCCCACCTCACTTCTTGCTGTTAGCTGGGTGCTAGGGTAAATCAATATATCCACCCAGTATGTACACAAGCTTATATCTCACACACTACACTGATGTATACAACTGCACAGGGCAATATATACCTCAGTATGTACACAAGGCTTCATGAACTTCTCTGTGCAGGGATATATACCAATTGTATCTATAATTAATACACTCTTCAAATGTTTTAAAATGCATGGTTTTCCCTTTTATGGACAAGGAAATAATTTCCCTCCCTCCTTAATGGAAGTGAGTGAATAATAAGCCAAATATTTGACAATTTTGTGAACCCTGATAACTATGTTTATAAGAAATGTATTTACCCATACACTTTCTAATGAATACATTTAAATCTTCATTTTCTTTTCAAATATCTCACTCAGTTCTTGGCACCATTTACCAGAAGTACCTATAACATTTGTCTTTTTTTTTTTTTTTTGCAATCATTGTTATAGCTTTTTAGACGAAAAGGCACATCAGAGCCCCCAAAATAATCTTTTTCCACAAATGTTAACAGATTACTATGTATTTAGTTCCCACTTCTCAAGGAATTCACTGTATAAAAGAGGTTGTTTAACCACCTCTAACACTTCTAAAATATGGAGAGGAGCAGTGGCATGCCCTTCTTTACAAATGCACCACCACAGATGTTCCAAACACACATCTGAAGTATAATAAATGAATGATGCACAGTACCTGTCTGGGGCTGGTATTCAGTTAATCAGGTTGTTTAAATGGGCAGATTTGGAGAGATGCACTAATCCTTGCAATCACTCACAATAGTAAGTGTGAATTCATTTATTTGCATAGCATAGTTGCCAACAGTTCCAGATTTGATGTGACAGTCCTGTTTTTTGGAGTCCTGCCCCCCAAAATTTGTGGCTGACTCCACACGAATGATTCGTATGCACAGTGCAAGTGGCTTTGCTTTAATTTATGTACATGTATAATACAGACATAGACTAAGTATTTAAGAAGTGAGCTACAGGCACCCTGTACCGGGGATGGGACAGTTCATCACGGCTGCAGTAACGCAGCCACTTCACTGTCCCCTCTCGCATGATGGCCAGTTCTTCACGTGAGAGATCATCGTGGGATCGCTGAAGGTAAGCATTATTTAGGGGGGTAGCATTTCTTATTTGGGGAAATTTTAGTATTAGAGTTCGGGAGGGTTAATTTTAGGATTATGGTTTGGGGGGAGTACATTTTAGTATAAGGGTTCAGGGGAAGTTAATTTTAGTATTAGGGCACGGGGGGGGGGGGGTGATTTAGTATTAGGGCACGGGTGTTGATTTAGTATTAGGGTGCAGGGGAGTTAATTTTAGTATTAGGGCTTGTGGGGTTAATTTAGTATTAGGGTTCGGGGGAGTTAATCTTAGTATTAGGGTTTGTGGGGGTTAGTTTTAGTATTAAGGTTCAGGTGGGGTCACTATTAAAGGGGGTTCATTTATTAGGGGGTGTACATTTGTAAGAGCTGATGTTCAGCGTTGATCTATCAGCGTTTACATCGCCACAATGGAGCGTCCACGTTCATCTTCACTGCTGACAGTTCAACGTTTAAACTGACACACTGAACTGTCAGCTGTGAAGCAGCCACGAAGAAGTGTCATAGACTCCCCTGTACCTATACCTTGTGGGCTGGAGCAAGGTCACATAAGGGAGAATGACCTCATGAGATGGCATATAAACCCATCCATTTTGTTTTCACTCCTGCCCCTTTTCTCAGGATTCTTCCTGAGATGACATGATAGGAATTACTTTTTTTAATAGACTATTACAGATCCTAGACTGAAATAAAAGGATAATTTGTGACATGTATATTTTCTGCTGTTATGCCAGATTTCCTAACTAGGATGAAAAAAAAAGATGCATTCAAGAACCACTTTCTCACCTTGATGATCACTTAAAATGTAATTTACTGTTGCTTTCAATTACTACATATTGCAAAAGTGTTTACTGTTTTGGCCTTGCTTCACCCAAACTACCATATGATGATAAATGCATATAATGATCATTTCTATTTTACCGAAAATATGGTGTTAACAGCAAAACGGGATACTTAGAATAATCAGCATGATTCCTGTTTCAAACTTTTAAAAAAAGGAAAGCTGTCAAGAGAATATGCTAACACACATTAAAAAAAGAATTTCTGCATGATGACAAGCTTCTCGCAGGGATCTGTTATTTCATTTGAAGAAAAAAAATCATGAATGTGTAACTTACATTAATCATAGGAAGACAGCTCTTGGTTGTCAAATTAAACTTCTCCTTGTTACCACCCACTGAATACCCCAGGTTCATTGAATATGGGAGGAAAGAAATCTTATCTGCTACACATATTTGCATCTCAGCTTAATTTGCTTCATAGTAAAATGTACAGCAGATTGCAAATGTTTTCTGTAACCGGTGCGCACATTTTCAGTGTTGTTATTTCACTATGTATTATGAAAAGGAATAACTTATCATGTATCCTTTGGTTAATATACAGAGTAAAGCAGTGGCTCACTTTGTGTCTGGAGGCCACTTCTGTAAGACATCGTATTATATGGATGTTGTGCTTACTGTTTTAGTTCCACTACCATGAACATATTTATTCTCCTATATTTGCATAGTTTCATTTATTCTAAACACATTTTTTCAGCTGTATTGGTATCAGAACTCATAACATTGTACAGAAAAACACCACTTCTTTGGGGCTATTTACTAAATGGTGAGTTGCAGGTGAGTTGAACATTTCATCTCACCAATTTAACTATACATTTTGCAGGGACAAGCATGTGGGGTGAATTTCCCCCACTAAGACAACAAACTAGTATTGATCGTGCACAATGTATAGTTTAATTGGTGAGATGAAATGTTCATCTCGCTTCAGTTCACCTCATCTTACCTTAAAGGGACACTCCCACCAAAAAATTTAAAGTTTTAATTTTTTTACTTTGCATTGTTGATTTCAGATATGTCTTTTATTTTTGTTATGTGAGATTATTTTATGAAGAATTTTACTATACAAGTATAACTAGACAACGCCATTTTGTTTTATTTTGAAATATAGTGTTTGTGGGTGCCACCCCCCAGAGATTTTACAGCACTAGTATCTCACTTTGGGACTGGGGACACAGAATGCAGTCTATAAGTCAGAATTCTGATCATAGACTTGCATTGAATGGGAGGGTAATGCAACTATTACATCCCAAGGGGGTGGAGTCATGATCCTGTTTGATCAGGAAAATCTCCTTTCTTTGTGCTGGAAGGCAGGTTTCATCAATATGCAACTTTGTGGTTTCAACAATTGTAGCAGAAGCAGTTAAATGTTCAGAATTTTAGTCCCCTAGTTGCTTGTTCCTATACTCTGCTCATATATGCCGATGACTTCAAAACATTTCACCACACCGACTTCTTGAAAGGATGTTCTTGCTTTGTTGATGTGCTGAAGCACAATGATGTCATCTATATATGTGGACATAGTGTAAGACTGTATAGTGACTGAAACCAACATTGTTTTTAAAAGTAAGCAGGTTTTTTTTTATAATTGTTTTATGAAATAAATAATAAAAGCAAGTACTAAGAGCTTTTCCTTTGTGACTCCTTGTTTTAAAAGTTGGGAAGAAACCTGTGTTCACAAATACACATTCAAATGTAGATAATATTGAATCTCTCCTCTGCCATTAAAGCCATTATGGCTCTAATCCAAGTGAGTGCTGTATCTGCCATGATATAATTTGACACAGGGAATACACTATTAGATTTTATTTTTTTCAAGTCACATGAATCCTTGTTAAAAAGCAGAGTCTGTTTGAGTCCTTAAAGGGAAAGTGTCTTGTATAATCATAAATATTTTATGTTTTCATACGCATCACTTCTTTTCACTTTTTTGTGGATTAAATTAGACTAATTGGTCTAAAAATGTTTTTTTTTTCTTATACACAGACAGGATGAGGGAGACACTTCTGTTTTTCTTGCTGTAGCCCCTTCATCTTTCAGCACTTGATCTGCTATATTTCTTGCCAATGTAGATAACATTTTGAAACCCTGTTCCTAATTGTTGCAATGACTATATGTTCTTTGTTTCACAATCTTTAGATTGTAGAATTTTACTAGCACATGTAAAAAAAAAAAAAATCTGCAACATATGCCTAAATATTGTGTTAACTTTTGCCAAATAATAAAATCTTCTCCTCTCTGTCCCCATAACCAAATACAAATCTGGATAGGTAAGTATAACGCTTTATGACTGTGAGGATATAATTGTTTTCGTTTCTAAGACAGTTTCTCTATCAATAAATGGTTTTCAAAGTCTCTGTGGGAGGAAAAAAAGAAAATAAATTAGATGTATATGCTCTACAATGCTTAACAATATGTATAATCTTCAACATTTTATTGCAGCATGCCTTTTGAAATAAAACTTTTTTTTTTTAGTTTTATAGCTTTTAAATGTTTGTTTGTGCACATTTCATGCATTTGTCTCATTCCAGATTTTATAGTAGAATACACTGTAACTTACTGTATACATGGATGTTCAGCAAAAAGTGTAACTGTACATAACTCCCAGCTAGTTTAAAATCTGTGGATGTTGAGGCCTTTTTGTGTTAATGAGCTTACCAGTGTGTTCTTTCTCTTCCACTCTTAAACTTCCTGATATCTCACTGATGTTTTTTGTTGTTGTTTTTTTTGCAGCCTGAGGACTTCCATTGAGAGCTCCTTTGACCGCATGTTTGGGTTCACAGCAAGAGCTTCCAAATAATCATGGAATAGCCCACACCTGCCCATGAAACAGCTTTTGAGTATGGTTGCCACCTTTTCTTCAGAAAAATACCAACCTCGCTACTGTCTCCATAGACTTAACATTGGCCTGATGCCAATTTTTTTTACCAGCCAGGTGGCAACCATACTTTTGAGTCAATTGTCCAATTACTTTTGGTCCCTTGAAAAAAAGGGGATTACGTGATAAAGAGCTGTAATTACTAAACCATTCCTACAATTTGGATGTGAATATCCTCAAATCGAGACTGCCATTTAAGAGGATATTCATTATTTCACTGTAACGTTAATGTATTTTGGTAAACAGCTGAAATAACAAAACTTGTGTTAGTGTCCAAATATTTCCAGACCAAAATGTTTGTATATGCTTCTATACGTTCTCTACCCTCTTGTTTTGTTTCCTTCACTGCAATTGAATGCATTCTAATATGTATTCTAATTAAAATATGGAATACTGTGTCCATCTACAGCACATCGCTAAGTGGTGCAAATAGATTAACTGGGGTACACAATCCATATGTGCATGCTTCTGACAATTTGCATATATACATTGCAGGTACTTTTTCTTTATCATGAGAGAAATTTGAGAGATGCAGAAGAGAAGGTTCAGAAATGAGTAGACATTACAGAAATTATACTGATTAAAATGGTCTATCTAATCCTGGCAATTTCTTTAGCATTATTAAAAATATGTTTAACTCCCCAAACAGATCTAAACCTACAATTAGATAAATGCACAGTGAACTTCTGTCACATATCAATATTAAATAGTTGGATATTGGATTTGCCATGACTCTGATCATGAAATATAAAAGTGATGATTATTTTGCTGAAACTAATAATAACTTAGGGAGTAGTTATGAAAAGCTTTGTAGATTAAAACTAGGATTTAAATTGCATGCTAAGGAATATTGACAGTATTCTGGAGCTTGACAGAGAGGAGAGTGATGAGTTAGGGTGACAAGCCTGCCAGCAGCATTCATTATGATTTTTAGATGGTTAAGGTGGATAAATGGGAGACCATTGAATATTACACTGGAATAATACATATGGCATATTATGGCATACTTGGGCAGACTAGATGGACCGAATGGTTCTTATCTGCCGACACATTCTATGTTTCTATGTTTCTATGTTTCTATGTTTCTATGGCTAAACCAGAGATTTTAATGATGTTTTGCATGATGGTGGGGGAAATGTGAACTACATTCTTATACTGCAAAATTATTTCAAGTAAGGAGTCAAAAATAATACCAATCAATATTGTTTAGTAATCAATGGCATGGTAGAGTGCAGAAGGGGGAGATAAGGCACCACCACCCTACCTCATATGGTCTCTCTGGGGTCTATTCACTAAAAAGAGTGGGTCCGTTTAGGGTCTAGTTGCTAAATAATGAGTTTTTCATCTCATTGATTGGAAGAACAAATCTGGTGCATTTTTCCTCCAAGAAGAATGGATTTTATACAGGATTGTAACAATGGGGTAGATGCAATGCCAGCCGCTAAGGCCGACAAAGGTTAAAGTAGAAATACCACGTTATTCCTGAAGGAAGAACATGCCATTCAGTTTTGCATTAATGTACAAGTGCTGTGGTTAGGGAATAATGGCATTTAAGTAAAATGCTGCTATTCCCTATTCCACATTAAAAGTATTCCAGGGATCGGGAGTGTAATAGCCACCGCAGAACATCTAGCTTGCCAACCTAAAAAAGTTTTTGGCCCTAAGGAAGGCAGCCTCCTATTGGCCCTGTGAGACGTGCCCCATTACTGACCATGGGGCAAAGCCATGTGGTCAGTATATAATTAAATATGTAGCCCCCCTGGCTCCATGGGCTGGAGCAATGCCCATGGCCCCAATATTATTGGTTTTATGCCCCAAACTCTGATTAAAAGAAAGAACCACCATTGAAACAAAATAATCCCACGTATCCTCTCCCCATGCACTATAAAAAATAAATTAATAAACCAAATGAAATCCCTATCTTGTCCAGTTAAGGGGAAACAATCTAAAATTTGAGTGCCATGAGGGTGGGCTGCATACCCAGCTCTGCCAAAAATCTAGCGTTAACCATAACCACTTTTTTAAACCATCCAAACTAACTAATCTGTAAGTTTATCATGTTTGGCACATGTCCTACAAACTCTTGTCGAGCTCCAGGAATTTACTGACTGTTTCCTATATGTATAAATGTGTAAATTTAAGTATGTGTATTTTATTTTCTATATGTTCAAATGTGTTATGCTAGATTGCACACATAATCCAACAGGTACAGTTGAAAAACAGGGAACTCTCAATGCATTCTTCCTGGCAAAAATACATTACATTACCATTTATTTATATAGCGTCAACAATTTATGTAGCGCTAGGTATAGATCATAGAGGGAACTACATACTAAGTTAGACACACTAGAAACATACTGGTACATGAGGTAGAGAACCCTGCTCGCAAGCTTACATTCACATATTTCTGTTTCCCTTGCACTGCTTTGTTTTAATAGCTGATTACTATTTCAAGCCTAGAATACTTTGTTTTTATCCTGCAATCTTTTTCCCTTCTACTGATTGTTTTCTAAATCCTAGAAACCTTATAAAAGTCACCTGCTCTCAAATGTTTTATGGTCTATTCCAATGTATCCTTTTGAGATCCCTGGTTTGTGTACAATAAACTAAATTAAATATCATTGATTTTAGTATGAGGTATTTTGATCATTAATCATGTAATCTATGGCTTTTTACAACGCTTCTCACACCTGGACAGAGGTATTATTAATGTTTGTTTATTTTAATGAATCTCATATAGCTTCATTTTATAGTAATAGTTAAATGATAGTTAAATGATGAAGGTGATCAGGGTGAAGGAAGAGATGATATGGGTCAGTTTACAAACTATGGAGTTGCAAACAAATAACATACTTTGTGGTGTATGCCTTATTAGTGCCAATTAACAATGGCCTCATTGGCCTTAGTGTGCCAGTGACAAAAGTCTTGAGTAAAATTTAAGTGTGCTGAAATGCAGTTCTGGGTTGGCTTGCACACTTTGCACCAAACACAGTTTACACAAAGGGCTTTATTTCTGAAATGGGGAATTGCCATGACCATTTTCAAACTCGGCTACTTTGGTCTTAAATCTGAAATTCCTTTGTCAATTCCCTAAAATTCACTGTTAATGAATAAAGCACCAAGCGTTGGGATTTTTTTTTAAAAAGGTCCAATTACTTTTATAAATCAATACTCAACAATTGCTCTTTTTTATGACTTCCCAACACTTTGCTGTGCGAGTGCTATACATATCCCCCATTGTGCTGTAAAACCTTACACTTCAGCACAGAGTGTGTGGTAACTCATATATTGGCTTTTATTAAACCTCAACTACAGAGAGGCTGTGACTTTGATCTAGACAGATGTTTATCAGGCTTGTACTTGAAGGTCACATATTATTACTTGATAAAGGTATGATCTGTGGGAAATGCTATTTAATGTAACCCAAATTCAAATGGTCTGGATATTTGCGGATCTGGGACTAATTGATTTCTCACTACTTGGATGTGGTCAATGACTATAATTTTTACACAGTGTCGTAGGTGTATGCTTCCCAGATATATGAATCAATATAAGCAAAAATTAGTTTGGACTACCATGAATTGATAATGTCTCTCTGGGTTGGTTGCCCTATTTATTTGTTCAGATATTAAAGAACAACATAAGTTAGGAGTTATTCTGGAAGTACATACACTCATGCCCGCAACATAAATCCAACCATTAACCGGTCGAAACAAACAAAATGTAATAAGCAATTCTCCAACCTCCTCCCAGTCTTGCAGGCAATTGGACTGTCCCTTTAAATATATGGAAAGTTCTTCCAGTCCTCACAGACATCAAAGTAATGATTAGGTGCGTTGTGTTTGATTTCAGTAAAGATGTACACCTGCATAAACGGTAACCTTCCATGTTGATTTGATTACATTATTCAACTACCTGTCTGTCAGGTCTGGTCAGTATGTTACCACCTGTCATTGTATGTTGTATTGTATTTCAACCATTGTTTGATTCAGAAAGGATTATACATAGCTATAAATAGCTGAGATCAGTCTTTATGGCTCTGTGAAGAAAGGAGTTAAATGTAGAATGGTGTGATTTGTTATGTGGTTGTAAATGTCCACCCTACTTACTAACCTCTTAGCTGCACATTTTCCAAGAGATGATTTGCCAGTGCATCATTTATTCTACTCATATAATACATTTCTTGATGTCCATTTATACTATTTGTTTAATTTATCCAGTGAATGGATAAATGGTCTTACAAAAACGGAAAGTAAAGTTATACTTAATTGTGAAAATTCTAGCTGATGTGGAAGATATAATGCCAACTTAACAAGGATTCAGCACGTTTGCTTGGGATGGCCCTTTTTTTATTCTGCATAATGTTGAAATGTGCTTAGTTATAAGGTTGCTACAAAGTCAGCTAACATTGCCTCCTTGTGATAACAGTGAAAATTGGGGGCATTACCTAAAAGTAAGAAGAAGAGCCAGATAAAGTTATAGATATCTGACTGTTCCCTCACTGTTTGACCTTATTTGATAGATAGGTAGTAGGAATAAATTACCTAGAATGTGAAGTAACATTATATTTGTAAATGAGCATGTTCTCTTATATCTCCCTGATCCTGTAATAGTGCAGGGATGTCCAAGTTTTTTTCTGCAGTAGGCCGCATAATCATAAATGCACGTACGTATTAGGCTTCAATTTTTTTTCTTATTTAGAGAAGAATAACGTGTTAGCCACAGAAATGTTTTTGCTTATTTAGCAGTTATAAACAATCAGTTAACAATGGGTTTAATTTAACTTTTATTCAAACAAAAGTATTCATTTATAGGGATTATGAGAATATGGGCAGTTAAGTCATGTGGGCTGCACCTTTTTAAAATGGGCCACATTTGTCCACATTTGGCCAATGTGCTGCATGTTGCAAATCCCTGTAAAAGTGACACATGGACAAAAAGTGAGGATTTGGCCATATCAATGGTCTTCAAAGAGTTGGGTGACAGACCTTATAACTTGAATATCTAGGTCATCTACAAGGAGGGCAAAGCCTCTATAAAATCTGTCGTTGTGCTCTTTTTAGTAACTCCTATGTCTATAATATATTCTGCTCAAGCCACCAGTTGATTAAAAGTGGCAAAGGAGAGACAATAAATTATTGGTGTTATGATTTGTTCCATTAAAGACTATTAATTTGCAGTATATCATTATGTAAAATATAAAAAAAAGTTTATGTATATAATCAATTTAAATTCCCAAGAACATGAGACATGTTGATGGGGACCCTGGTCTAGGTTCCTGCTCGGAAAAACATCTAAGAAAAGTACTTTGCTATTTCCTATTTCTATTCTACAGCAGTGTAAACAATTATTTGTATTTTAAAAAGTACCTTTTGTTGTTTTGACTTAAAAGTTAGACACACTAGAACAGAAGGTGACCCTGAGACATGGCTTGGGAAGGGGAGGGTCAGCCCATGCAGAGTATTGTTGCACAGAACTGGTGGACAGGAACACCAGAGAAGGAAAATTGGGACTGCATGTGTGCTGTGGGACAGTTGGTAGGCATATTGAAAGGGAAACCACTCACCATCAGGGGTGACACCAAAAGGGATGTCTAATTGCCAGATAGCAGCAGCAGGCATTCCATCTAAGAATGGAACAGGCAAGCCAGACCATGCAATATTCAGAAGTAAGCTATGTGAAGCAGTAGCTGTAGGAACACATGGCCACAGACAAGCACATAAACAGGAGCAGGAAAGCATGTTGCTTTGGGGAGCTCTAAATAAGATCATAAGTTGTTCACTAGGTTTTCAAGAATAATGTAGAGATCATCAATGTTTTATACATAATATACCTTTAACATAATATACTATAGTAAAACAGTCACTCTTTTTTACCAGGACACTGGGCTCTATTCATGTTTTCAGTATGGTGACTTTTCCTGGAAAAACTAAATGTCAGGCGTATGGTATTTTATGCCCAGGAATATCTTCTGACATTTTAACCAACTGTTCATGATACATACAATTAATTGACATTATGGTCAGCGATGTGATCATTAAAGTCAAAACAACAACATTGTAGTAATAGGAAATCTGACTTTCTGAAGAAAGAACACAATATTTATGAACATGAAGTTGGAGCAGGGAATACGAGACAACAATAACAAAGAACTGAATGCACAAAATGATTAAATTTCTTGTTATCTTAATTGAAAAAGTTGGTGGTGTGGCCACATTAGATGGTCAAAGCCTGCCACAGAATCAAGGTACTTCAATACTAATTTGTTATACTACATTTTAAAATTCAAATGACTATCTCTTTAAAAGACAATGAGGGAATGCACTCCACATGTTTAGTTTATTTTGTATGTTTAGTAATCAGCATTGGAAGCAGTTTGCTCTGCATTAGCTATATGGAATACTGTGAATAGAACTATATAGACATAACAATACCAATTTTAGAAATTTTGATTACTAAGCGTACAAAAGAAAAAAAAATTTGGAGTACAGTCCATTATTTTATTTTATAGTCTTTTTGAGGACACCTGCTCAGGGGATATTGCACCAGAATTTCAAGTCTTGGTGACAACCTATCTTCTCTCACTATCTCTTCAAATACATTACTTAAAAGGGACCAAATACCTTCTTACTTGACATACAGTGAACCACTCATACAAAATGTTATTTTCTCTGGGCACTACTTATAAAACACTTGCATTGGGGAGGGGTTTTCAACTGATAAGCTCCACCAAAATTTCAAATGTACAAACAAGGAAGAAGACAGGGCGAACTCAGCTCAAACTACCCTGCATATCAGTGGTACATGAATAGCTCGATTTAAAGAGTTGAGTTGACAGTAACTGAAGGGAAATCTTGTCAATTTGGAGATGCATGCATAAGCCCCTCAGTAAAATGTAACAAGTTACAAAGTATATCATCAAGTATCAACAATGAAGACCTGCATTAAACTATCACTGTGTTACATTTCACATTCTGCCACTCTCACACTAAATGGTTGCTCTACTAAATATTGGCTTATTTTTATTATATTGTATTTAAACATTTGAATGCCCTCCATCTGAAAAACATGACATCATTTTCCTCAGAATACTCAACCAAACAGTGTCACCCATGTTCAGTATAGCAATATCTAACATTTACGGCTTACCAAAATATCTTAACTAAAATTATTTTCCACAATATTGAAAACCATGTGATTCTGTTTGTGATTTGTAGATACACTGTCATACAATTTTAAAGTATATGTAAAAGCAGATCCTGTTTGTTTATATGTATGTTTTTGTAAAAAGAAAAACATTCCATGACTGGCTTTTAAGTCACCCCTGCAGCATTATCTATAAAGAGAAAACAGTGCACTGTGTGATAGAATGTTCTGCCGTACAGGGGCTTAATGGGTCTTGGATAAATGCACATTAAACATATCCAGAGTTACCTTTGGTGAAAGGAAAACGGTGTTATTCTGCAGGTGTGTCAGATACAGAATACAAGAAAGCTTACTAGTTTTATTTCTGTATCAAACAGAATTTTAAAATCATACTCAGGGATGTCACACTGTGAACAGTTTTTTTTTTGTTCATGCTTTTGCTTCCAGAAATATTTTTGCATTATGTAAAGCATATCAATGAGCTGGAACCTGTTCACCAGAACATAATTTGCATGTGGAAACAAGAACTGTTTGGGACTATGACTTGTTTGTACAAAGACTGATTAGAAATGTACAAAAGAATGTTAGACTATATACTTTTTCCAGACAATGTTATTATTAGGATTTCACTATAAAATATAAATGAAAATGTCCCTTCATATTGTATATGCAAACATAACAAGTTCCTTCTTTTTACTTTATAATGAGGTGCATGATAAATGCTATCCTATAAATAAAAAATAAAGTACAGCACTATAGCAATTTATGATAAAAAAATAAAAAAGGAAATGCTATCATGTAATACAAATGCAAGTACTTCTACTCACCTGATTAAACAAATAAATAAATATAAATGCATAAAGCATATTAAACTTTAAATAAAACACAGTGTTTTGCAGCTTTTTTTAGATCATGATTCTCCTCAAATTCTCTTCAACAAGAAAATACTCAGAGCCACGACCATTATCAACAGTGCTTAACTAGGTGATAACATCACAAAAATGTTATTCATGAACATTTTTGAAAAATGTTTATTCC
This sequence comes from Pelodytes ibericus, assembly GCA_036172795.1. Classification (NCBI taxonomy): domain Eukaryota; kingdom Metazoa; phylum Chordata; class Amphibia; order Anura; family Pelodytidae; genus Pelodytes; species Pelodytes ibericus. Next base: position 225,124,607 of record CM069857.1, on the reverse strand, counting down.
AAGTCTGAAATAACTACATTGGCTAAAATGTAGAATTGCCTACAATCTTTATTCTATCAAATGCCACCACCATGGAGTGTGCAGTTTTTAAAGGCATACATATACTAGACAGGCTTATAATATGGAGGTGGTAAGTGCGGTAAGTGGACCCCTTCAGCAAGAGATAAACTAAAATATAATTGCCTGAAGAGTATTATGGAGTATTCGCATGAGAATGGTCTTCAGTGTCTCAAAAATACACATGTAAAGAGAGAAGAAACATAGACCATAGTGTAGGATAGCCTGATAATGGTATTACAATTGTGAGATAAAGTGTTACACTCACAAAACCAGCCGGTATAAAAAGCTCCTTTGTTATGATGGAGTATCCCCTTGGTTCCTCATATGTTGCTCATGGATTCAGTGAGAGAGATCAGGGAAATAACATAAGTATACATATATGTAGATAACACAGCATCAAAGAGCTCCATAAAGGGAATGTTGCAGCTTGTAGTCCCACACTTGATGGATAAAAACAGCATGCAAAAATAGGAGTTTTTAAAAAAAGGAAAGATCCGTCCTGAGAATAAAATCAGCAGTAATGGTAACCATTAGTTTTGAGCGAACCCGAACCACACTGTTCGGGTTCGTACCGAACATTACGGTTTTTGTACCCCGAACACGGACATTCCACTGTATGTTCGTGTTGGAGTTCGGCGATTACATTGTATGTAATGCTATTGGCTTTCTATAAACCAAAATAGAGTCCCCATTCATAAGAACTTCTTATGAATGGGGACTCTATTTCGGTTAATAGAAAGCCAATAGCATTACATGTATTCCATAAACCGAAAGTCTATAAACCAAAAGACATTCGGTTTATAGACTTTCGGTTTATAGAAAGCCAATAGCATTACATGAATTGTATAAACCGAAAGTCTATAAACCGAATGTCTTTCGGTTTATAGACTTTCAGTTTATGCAATAAATGTAATGCTATTGGCTTTCTATAAACCGAAATAGAGTCCCCATTCATAAGAAATTCTTATGAATGGGGACTCTATTTCAGTTTATAGAAAGCCAATAGCATTACATGAATTCCATAAACCGAAAGTCTATAAACCGAATGTCTTAGCGCACTTACCACCTCCATTTTTTGGGGTTTATCACTTTGTATCTATTTCACGAGTGTACACAGAGAAACACACAGGCTAGTGCTGCTCTGTTGTAGATCAAAGCACCAGAATCTACTTTACTTCTGTTAGGCTTATAATATGAGCTTCAGGATCTATTTCATTTATGATAAAGTAGGAGGGCCATACTACCCCAAATAATCGGGTTGGTAAGCTGGGCGTATAAATCATGGATGGAGGAGAATGATTGTTCCTTTAGTCTACCGTATGTGTGGTGTGTACCACACAACCTACATTACAGCACATTGATAAGAATTGACATGATACACTTAGGCTGACACATATTCAAGATCTAACCTGCTATTTATATACAGATCCTAAACACACTAAAACCAGTGCAGGATTGAATCAGCAATAACTGAGGTGTCTAATGACACAAGAGAAACCATGCTTTGGAGCAGGCAAATACATGGGGTCCTCTTGTAATATTCATAAATAGTGAACTGACTTCATGTGTCATGCCTATGAAATGCATTCTTCAGTGCCGTCCAGGTTCACTTTACACTTCTATTTTTGTGTTTATAAATGCACACATTTATGGGTTTATACATGTACAAATTGCAAATACACAAAAAAAGTGTGTAAATACCCACTCACATGCACCAATCTGTCAGGCTCAAATACCAGTTCCCAAATCACGCAGGGTACGCTAACCTTCAGCAGTTAACCCTGTCATTCCTGCTGTCCGATGGGAAGCTGGGGCATCGCATGATCAGCTACATTCCTGGCCTCCAGTACCATGCACGCTGTGGTCAAAAGGTGCCTCCCTGATTTAGCCAGCACGGAAGTGTGTCCTGGCACCCGATGGTACTAGTCCATTGGAGATGGCAGCAGAGGTGGGAAAAGAGGCTGGCACTCACAAGTGATTGCTTTACCACAATGTGGGGGTGGGGAGTGTTCCTCTGATGCAGGGGGGAGGGATTGGGATCTGCAGCCCTATTGAAGATAAGCACTGACTTTAGTTTCCGTATTGAGCTGCTAAGTTAGTTTTCCTCTTTAGTCCCAAGTTTCTACAGTTTCCTATTTATATTGACCTTGGCTTGGCTTCCCATTCTGACCCATTTCTGCCTGTATTTACACTGGTTTGGCTTCCTGTTCGGATCCATTGCTGCATGTACTAACCCGGGTTGTCCCCCTGACTATTCTTTTCTCTGGCCTGTTGGACTTCCAAACAAACTCCCCAATACAATCTGTGTGTGTATGAGAGTCAGTTTCTTTATATATAATAAAATGCCTCCTATGGAGTTGTGTTAGTTGAAATTTTGTTAAGCCAATAACAAAAACATTATTTTTTTTTCTTATTTGTCACTTCTGCTTCCCTGTTGGTAGAGTATTTTTTTATCTTGCTGGTTTCTTTCTTCCCACACACTGTAACTCCAATAAGTTGGCTGCAATGTATAAGAAAGACAAAAATTGTTATAAGGGTCATTATTTAACAGCTGTTAATTGTATTATTAGCTAGACTTAGAGGGGTAGCAATAAAATTAAATTTGGTTCAGCTAATGCTAATTATTTGGAATTATTTAAATACAAACATATACTTTACTGTTTAATGCACATTTAATAATATTAAAATGTATTATTTCCGTTGAAAATTACATAGTAAATATGTTTATTGTATAGAAGCGTATTCTGTTTCTTTACCTCCCACCTCTACCCACCCCATCCCCCCCTCTATTCTCCCTTTCCCTCCTCTTTCCTCTCTCCCCTAACTTTTCTTGTTGTGAGAAGATGACATTGTCACATAATTTAATGATTTCTTTAGTTATCAATTATTCTTGCTTCATGCATTACTATGCACAGTGTTTCCACTACCTGGCCTTTCAGGTAATCTAAGAATAGTATTATAGACCAGGGTACTCCAAACTACAGCCTGTGGGGCAGATCCGGCTCGTGGGCACTGAAGGATCTGAGCGTTCATTATTATATTACAACCCGGCACAGTGAATAGTTGGCATGACACATGGTGGGCAGCAGCGTCAGAGTCCCAGATCAAGTCCTGACGGCATAACTAGGTGCTGGGCAAAGTCCTTAGTGCATGCTTGGGTGTTGGGGCAAAGTCCTTAGTGCAATTCTGGGTGCTGGGGTAAAGTCCTTTGAACATAATCTGGGTGATGGGGTAAATTATGGGTGTAATCTAGGTATTGGGGTAAGTCCTGGGTGCAATGTGTGTGCATAGGAACTGAATAAAAACAAGAAATTGATTTTTCAAAAACCTTTTTTATTACATATTTAAAAAGTTGAATTAAAATAATGATTTTTTTTTTTCTTTGGCCCACAAAAATGTGTAAAATGTAAAATGTGGCCCTCATACTGAAATGTTTGGAGACCACTGTTATAGAACATTGGGTTATGACGGATCACTTTGCTCTTTCACTGTTAAAAAAAAATATTTATAATATTAGGTAAGTAAGTTGTTTTGTATGTTAATACCAATACATGTGTACAAAATGAGAGGTCTTCTAAATTTATTGATGGCTACAATTTCCAAAAATATTGATATATTACCTTTTTGACAACAAATGCATCTGTGGCTCAAAATGTTAAACAATATACCATATACAATGTCAATTTGTTTTTCAATGCTTCAGTGCCACTGTGATATGTTAAAAGAAATCAACTGACACTCAGCTCAGATGTATACTTCCTTTTGCTTGCCTAATACGTAACCACACCAGTGGAAAATCTTTATTGTGTTCATCCTACAAACCCTGTTACTGCCCGACCACTTTATCTTCATAATTACAAAAATGAAGATCACAGAGGTGACTTTTATTACAGAGCTTCTTATATGTAAAAATGGCTTTCCAGACACTTTTTTTTTTACATCATGAACAACTTACACAAATGCTGTGTACCAATGAACAATTGAATGATCCAGCAATGATCTTATTGCAACTTATCTTTAATCCAAAAAGCATGTTTGGCAATGAAATGGGATGTTTGTCTTCCATGTTTTCCATTTTTCAAAGGCATATGTCATCTGTGTTGTTGTATGTAAAATCAAATTGATTTAGATTTGAAAATATGCTTTTTAATGAAAACATTATTATATGCAATGAGCAGAAGGAATATACAGTGATTTATTATATTTTATTAATATTGATAATTCATGATTGTTTCTGTTTTGTGTTCATCATGCATATCCTCGAATATCTAGTGGGGTGATTTTAACGAAGTTCTTAAATTGGGCAACATTAGTTAAGGTGATTGGTCCTCTTTTTTTCTAACCATTGCTTTCATCTTGATTTTAATGTTGGCAAATATTTTGCTGCAGTTTATGATGCTCCTTTGGTAGCTTGAGACACAGTTGACAGCTACACTGATCTTCTTCCAGATGGCATTCTTGTCACAAATTGATGTTTTTTTTACAGCTAGGCTGCCAATGAGTTCTCAGTAGTTGTCAACCAGCATAAGAACCAACATGTCATTTTATGTACTAAAAAAGTATATATCTTGACGCTCTTTTTCAGCAGCATCTCAGCAGTTCAGTATTTGCTAAGCAGAAACGATATTAATAACATTGAAAATTGTTCATAGAAAGCACATTTGAAAAATGTATTCTTTCTTAAAAAATATCACTTAAATAAAAGTAAATGACACATATATTCATAAATAAATACAGTATTGAAAAGCCTTATTAAAAAAATGTGCATGTTTACTTACAGAGTTTTGTAGAGCATGATATATAGCTAGGGAGGCATTTAATGTATTTTAGTAACTTGTGTATTTAGTCCTGTGTATTTGGTTTTGTTCAAGAATGGAAAAGTCTAGATGTTACACCCTCATAGATGCTGCTTAGTCATATCTGTGTCATTGCCTATTGAAAAGGAATTGAAAAAATCAATGGTTTAGTTGTATTGCATAGCTCATATATAAGTCCTCACCCTCCATACTCAAATTGCTAGTACGGTGTTTGGAATACTAACAATTGTAACATAGAACAGATGGGTCTATTCACTAAAAATTGAGATTGGAGTTTGAGAAGAGCACTAATCTCGACCTCCAAACTCTAACAGGATTCACCACCCTCTAGAAAGCCTTATCTCTACCTCGCAAACTGGTAACATTTTTGCAATGTCGAAATGTGAAGATGAGGTATGGCAAGGAGGTCATCTTCATCATTGGGTGCTGAGCTTGATATTTTTCTGTCCATAGGTTATAATGGGAGGTGAATTAGTTGAATAAAAAAAATAATTACCGTATTTATCGGCGTATAACACGCACTTTTTCTCCCTGAAAATAGGGGGAAAATTATGTCTGCGTGTTATACGCCGATATAATGTAAAAAAAAATCTAAAACTTACCTCGTTCGTGCTCTGTCCCCCGGTGCTCTGAAGCTGCATGGCTGTAAGGGAAGCGTTGTGAGCTCCCGGTCAACAAAGTGAGTTTTTTTTAAACAAACTTTATTGTTCCGCGCGGCTGGAGGGAAGCTCACAACGCTTCCCTCACAGCCACGCAGTCTCAGAGCACCGGGGGACAGAGCAGGAACGAGGTAAGTACTGGGGTCTGGGGAAGGGGGGGAGGAGGGTGGCATAACGAGCATGCTAAGGGGCAATATCCTGGCATATTGGGGGCAATATCATGGCATATTGGGGGCAATATCCAGGCAAATTAAAATGGCATATTGGGGGCAATATCCTGGCATATTAAAATGGCACATTTGGGGCAATATCCTGGCATATTAAAATGGCATATTGGGGGCAAAATCCTGGCATATTAAAATGGCATATTGGGGGCAATATCCTGGCATATTAAAATGGCATATTGGGGGCAATATCCTGGCATATTAAATGGCATATTGGGGGCAAAATCCTGGCATATTAAATGGCATATTGGGGGCAATATCCTGGCATATTAAAATGGCATATTGGGGGCAATATCCTGGCATATTAAAATGGCATATTGGGGGCAATATCCTGGCATATTGGGGGCAATATCCTGGCATATTAAAATGGCATATTGGGCTTCAAAGTTCTTTATTTGAAATTTAATTTTTTTTCCTGACATTTCTTCTTAAAATGAGGCGCGTGTTATACGCCGGCGTGTGTTATATGCCCATAAATACGGTAAGTTAAATTCAGCATCCGAATGTGGAGGTGGTGTTTAACTTATACAAAAAAACGCATTAATTTCGCCTCTGATTACTTTCAATGAGGAAAATTAAAAACTCGGTCGAACTCCAAACTCGACCTCCTCGACTTAATCTCGAATTTTGGTGAATATACCCAATAGAATGTGTCGGCAGATAAGAATCATGTTGTTATGCCCGCACCTCTAGAGGATCGCCCGCGCTACCCTGCCCCCGACGGAGGTCCTCGCGCATGCAATCCAAGCGTAATACCTTGCCCACACAGCTGAGTCCCCCTGTCATCATGCAGAGACGATCCCCCAGACTGCACTGCACATAGGCTGCTTCAGCAGCATCTCCATGGCAACGGCCACACCCCTGTGAAACAATCACTGAGGCACATGACTCAGCCTATTTAAACCCTCCTCTTCCTTTCTCTCATTGCTCAGTTATCCTGTGCTTCTGTTGGCTTGTCCTCAGTTTCCTGCTCCCTATTTTTCTGTGATTTCCTGGCTCCCTGACCTCGGCTCTGTTATTGGATTTGTGATTTCTGGCTTCCTGACCTTGGCTTGCATATTGGACTGTATTTCTGACTCCCTGACCTCGGCTCTGTTTTATATTACCTACTGCATTACCATCGGTATCCTGAGTCCTGCACAAGTGTTATTCAGATTGCTGGTTACCCTACTCCATTCCTGGCATCCTGAGTCCTGCACCAGTGTCCCTCAGTTCCTGCATTACCATCGGTATCCTAAGTTCCATATACAGTTCATAGTGCTTCTAACTACATCTAGGGGGTCTGTTCCATTTCAGATCCTTTCCTGTGTGTACTATCTAAGCAAGTCTGTCCATCTCTGCATTTGGGCTCCTCATCTGAATCGTGAGTTTTTCCCTAACACATGTGGACAATCTAGTATGCATCATGGGAGTCTGCATTATCTATCCCAAATGCGTAATATGACTTTTATGTAGTATACAAATTGTATCCCTGTCCTCTTGGGCTAAAAGGAGAGAACAAAATTGAAAATCTGTAACTTAGTCAGTTTCTTGGTGACGCTTGTTACCACAAAAATATTTTTGGTATAGATGAACATGTATGAAGTGCTAATACACCTCTAAAAAACAGAGGCAAAATAATTAAAAAAGGAAAAACAAAGTATGTGCAAAAACAAGAACACAATTCCAAATGCTCCTGTAGTATATAGTATATAATTTGTAGACAGAGTTTTCAAATGGCATTCCAAAATGAATTGTGCAAACAAAGCACAATAATCAAATAGTAGTGATTTGGCAACATTCTTAATGTTTTTAGTGAACAAATACTCTTGCTTGCTATATATGAACAATGATGATAGAGCTCACCAAAACAGCATATGAGCAAATCAACTTGAAAAAAAATAATAGGTGTCCAAATGATTGAGAGTGATGTGAGTGTACAAACAATGAAGAGCGATAACCTGCACGTCAGTATATGTAATTGGAGAAAGGGGTTGGGGAGCAGGGGGGAGACATAAATAGACTCACTGAACCCCATGTTGACACCTCCATTGGCCACTTCTCTATACCATCTGTTCCTGATCCTTTGCTAAAGTTGAACTGAAATGCTGCTCTGTATTTCTACCCTGCCCAGGAACTGTAAAACTGAACCTGGAAGGCTCAACCAGCCAAGGGAAACTTACAGCATCTCATGAGACCATCCTCCTGCAGTAAAATTATTACAGGTGATTACTCCAAAGCTACCCTCTCTATGGTTTACGCCTAAGCTACCCTCTCTAGGGTCTACTCCTAACTAGCACTCTCAAGGGCCTACTCCTAACTTGCCCTCTCTAAAATATGCCCCTAAAATACCTCTATCTCTGCAATTCCTTATAACTGCAGTTCCTGCTAAAACCTTTTGCTTATAACTGCAGTTCCTGTTAAACCATCTTAATTTATATTGCAGCTCCTGCTAAACCTCTTTGTTTATATTGAAGCTCCTGCCAAACCTCTTAGCTCCTGTTAATACTTTATCTATCAATGTCAGAAATTCTAACTCATCTCCATCCCGCCGCATGCAGTACCCAGACTTCAACTGGACTTCCACTTAACCTGGTGCACATGTAAACCTAAAAAAAATGTTATTTTTTATTTTGCCAACAAAGTGAGTATCTGTATCATATACAAAGAATAACAAGGATTAAATACATATACAGTATCAATATAAAGCATAAAGTGCAACATAGAAATACATAAAGACGATACTTTTAAGAACCCTTGCTTTGACAGAGACACAACAAACAAAGGTGTAGTAAGTTGCCAAATATATCAAGTACATAAAACAAGTTACCAACTAATAGGTTAGTAATACATCGAGAACCCCAAATAGTGACTACATAAATATTCTTAGATACATTTATAGTGCAGTTGTTCTAATAATATATTTCCACTCAGGACCATCTCTTCTTGTCTATCTCTGGTATCTTACATACATCCATCTATTTATACTGCACTTGTATTACATTCATACTACAACTGTACTACACTCTTACATCATTCATACAGCATTCATACTACCCTGGGACCTTGTTTATTTTAATTAATCCTATCTAGCCATGGTGACCAAATTTTATAATAATTCTCCATTTCGTCTGCATTATTACAATAGTATAATTTTTCCATCAAGTTGCTCTATCAATTTGGAAAAATCTAATTTTCCCACCACTTTCCATGATCTTGTGATAACTAACTTGGCTGCTAAGATCATCTGAAGATATAAAGATTCTCTTATCTAGATCTCATTTTTCTGCTCCTATGTGGAATAACATTAGAGAGGGTTCACATGTGACTTCTACTCCCAATATCGATGATATCATCCGAGCCACGTTATTTCAAAATTCCTCTACAAAGTGGCATTCCCACCACAGGTGGGATAATGTCGCCTTTGTATTTAAACATCTCCAGCAATTATCATTGTAGTTAGAATACATATTTTTAACCTTACAGGAGATAAGTGCCATCTATATATTTTTATAATATACTTTGATGATATTTAATGAGTGTGTGGAGGACCTTGTCAATTTTATAGCTTTATTCCAGTCCTTTTCAGACCAGGAGAAGTTTAGCTCCTTTTTCCATTTTTTTGATAATTGGTAGATTGTCAAGGCTCTCAACACAATCCAAGGCTAAATAGGATCTTTTACCCCATTTTTTTCCATACTGCTTTAAAAAAATTCATCCACATCTGCATATTCCCTATGTGGAAAAGGAGTTAATTCTTTTTCAAAAAAATGTTTTAGTCTTAGGAATGTATAGAACTCTCTTGGCCGTAATTCATATTTAGTCATTATGTTGGAAAAGGGCAGAATTTTCCCATCTACAGATATCTGGCTTATTGAGGTAAACACAATCTCTTTCCAGGACTTTAAATTTAGATCTTGGATGTGGTTTTCAACCGCGTCCACTGATAGAACTCTGTTTTTTCAGATCTACTAATATTCGATTATCGCTCTTTTTAAAGACCTTTTGAGGTATAAATAAATGATCCATCATATTTGGGCCCCTCTGCTCTATCCGTATCCACGCCTGCTTGATTGGATCCAGATGGGTCCAATTTGCTAGATGTGTAAGCAGTGCTACGTTGTGTATCTTAATTATATCTGGCATTCTCGGACCCCCTTGATTTTGTGTTCTTGAGATTATATTAAAAGGGACACTAGGTTTCCTTCCCAACCATACAAAGTTGTTAAATCTCCTCTGAAATTGTTTTAAAGGTGTTGTGGTCTACCTTTAGTGGAATTGAACAAAGACGAAAGTGCAGCCAGGAAAGAGCATAATAATTCGCTACATTAACTCTACCTAGCCATGACATATATAAATATTTTTCCATTCATTAAATTTATTTGCTAGTCTTTCAACATTGGTGTGTAGTTTTCTGTGATTATTTTCAAGGGATCGTTTGATATTTTTATGCCCAGATATTCTATGTAATCTGATTTCCACTGGAAACAGTATTTCTCTTTTAAAAATTCCAGTTCCTATTCATCTATACCACATACCAATGCTCGGCATTTCCCTGTATTCAGTTTGTAATATGAGGTGTCTGCAAAAAGTTATATTTCCATCATCAAAGCTTCGACAGATCCAATGGAATTTTCCATTGTCAGTAGTATATCGTCTGCGAATAATGATATCATGAACTCTTCTTTTTGAAATTTAACTCCCTGGATGTACTTGTTATTCCTAATACTATATGCTAGGGGTTCTAATCAGATAATATACAATAAATGGACTATTGGGTAACCCTGATGGGTGCTGTTAAAAATATCAAACCAGTCAGAGGTTATTCCTGAGCCTGTAATTCTTGGACTTGGATTTCTATACAAAGCCCATAGTGCCGCTAGGAAGGGACCTTCAAAGCCAAATGATTTTTACTACCTCTCTGAGGTCGTCCGTGCTATCAGTTATCCCAGGGAGATTTCTGTTCATACCTGTCAGTTCTCTTCTCTGGCTACTGTTCCAGCAAGAGTGTTATCATCACAACAAGACTCATCATCAAATTGAAAATACCATCATAACATGTATTCTATATTGGTCGCTTAAAAATAAGGACAGAGAGAGAAAAAAAACCTAGTGTAATCCAGTATGAAAAATGGATGTTAGATGATTACTCACAAACAGAGCTCCAATTAAACAGAGCAGGAATGTGTAGGAATGTCAGCTGCAGCTATAATCAATCCCTGGTGTAGTCAGGATATACCTAAGACACCTATACACATACACAGAAAAAATCTATAAGAATAAACAAAGTCCATGCTGAAAAATGAAGAAGAGTTGTGTCTTTTCCATTTGGGCACTGCATATTTCGCTTTCATTTTTGCAAGCAAGAAAGCAGCACACCATCTTCATGAGCTACAGTGTCTGCCGAGGGACACAAAACCAATGCATTTAGACTATCGTCTTTATAAGAATTGGTTCGTCAATGTGCTACATGAATACACTCCTGTGTGTTTGATTTTTCTTTTGGATATATAGTTCTTTCTATAACAATAACATGACAACAACACCAATTTTTCCATAGGTCTTTTGTGATCCATTGTAACTCTCCACACATCTCTGTTGTATCTTCTTTTGAATAAGGATTGTAATATAGGTACAAATGAGATTGGGCAGTCCCAAAGAAAGATCCTCTTCTGAAGGACAGAATACCTTATAAAAGTAAGAGTATATAATAACAAAATAATTTAAAAAAGGTGTTTGTTCCTTCCAATATTTCAATAAGTCAACACATTTCTATATATAGAAATATAGTATATTATGTATGTGCACAGCTATTAGTGTTCATTCTTTTGTACATGTAGGATGTTATAATTATCCTTTCTAGATGGTGAAAAAACACTGAAATCAGCACTTAAGTCACAACCCAAGCTGCACTTAAAGCAGTGTGTCCCTAAATCACACACAGAAATGAATAACACAGCAAACAAAATACAAAAAGTGCACTATACGGTATACTGTAGTGAAAAAATATATATAAAACTTAAACGTAAATGTTGTAAATCTACTGGAATGTCCATGTGGACTCCAGTATATTGGGAGGACTACCAGAAAACTCAAAAAAAGAATTGAGGAGCATGTTAGGAATATTAGGAATGGTTTGGCTACACACAGTGTCTCCAAACATTTTCTAGATTGCCATCAAAAAGACCCCAGTAAACTAAAATCTTGTGCCATTGAGAAAGTTAACAAATGTCGGAGAGGGGGAGATAATATAAAAAACTATTGGCAAGAAGGAAATGGAGTGGGTATTTCATATGGGCATCCTTAAACCTTTTGGACTAAATGCTGATTTTGATTTATTTAATTTTATGTAAAAACTGTAATAAATTCAAGTTTTTAGGTGTATGCTCCTAATTTTTATTCAATTATTTATTTATTTTTTATATGGTTTTTAATGGTATAATTATTGAAGATGTCTATGGATTTATATATATTTATATATACATTTTATATTGCAGAAATACGTTTAAAACATAGGGTATAATGTAGCCTTCTTATGTACTATAATTAAAACTCTTATAAAAGATAAGCACTTTATATATGTACAAGGAGCATCCCCCTTTTTACTTTCATTTTCCCATGTATGTTGTAAAAAGGAAGTCCTTAGATGAAACACTTGTTTTTCTTTCCTTTTATTATTCTCCTGTTATGGCACTGACAACACACAAGCTTAAACGGAGAAGATCTGATATCTACAAGCCGAAATATCTCGAGAACACGCGAAACCAGCAAGTAACATCTAAGATCCCCGTATACAAAACTGCAGTGTGCTGCAGGCTGTCCAGACGCCTGGTTAAAGTGTGTTTTAGGGGCGAAACGCGTAGCGTCCATGGACAGACCTGCACACTTGTTCTTTTACTTTCGTTTTGCATCTGGAGGACTTTTTACTGAACCTTTGGATTTTTATCTATTTCTGCTGCTACTGGAAGAACTCTATCCATACCACAACAGAATGTGAGGCGCCCACTAGTCCTGTGGAACTGTGAGAACTCCATATGTAAGCAGATATTATTGTTCATTAAATATTGTGTATTTCTTACTTTACCACTGTTTGTGGGCTTTCCTTCTTTTTATCTGATCCACATGAGAGGAAGATCGAGGAGCTGATTTAAAGAGCCAAGGATCCCTCCTAGTGAACACAGTGTTTTTGGATACGCTCATTCATACCAGAGGAGTTTGTGAGTGCATACCCTTGGGGGAGCATTTTGGCCTCCCCATACCCCATCTTCATATTATCACTACATCACATTCACCTAAAAGGTGTTTTATAAATATTTTTTCACTACAGTATAGCTCACTTTTTGTATTTTGTTTGCTGTGTTATCCTTTCTAGATGGCACTTTTCTACATTATCTAATTTCTTGGGATACTAATGGATAAAAAAAGTAAACAATTGTACACATTCCCACTTTTATGCACAGTTTTGATCAAAATGACCTGCCTGTAGAGAACACAACATCATTTTTTTGAGTTGTATTCTTGCAAATATGAAGATAACCATGTTGTCATTGCATCTAGTATTGTTGAACAAGACCTTGAAAGTACATATTCCTGCATTATGCCATTGTCGATATGTGAGAAATGTTTTATTCTGCACATTATGTATATTTAACATTGGGACACTTTGACACAATAACAATTATACAGCAAATGCTTTATTGCTTCTTAATTTACAGTAAAACAATGACAAGAACACATATACAATCACATACAAATAACAATATTTCTTTATTAATATGTTGATATTCAAAGAACTAAATAATATTTATCAAATTAGAACAAATTTAATTTGTTCATGTATATGTCATTTCACTGTGAGTTTTCAGGTTAGGTTTATGCTAAGTGTACTAAACATTAAAGGTTAGCAGCATTCATCAGGAAAAAAAGGAGAACACTGAAGGCTTCTGAGGGCTATGATCATTAATTCTGCTGTAACATCCTGTGAATTGATAAAGGCTACCTTGCCCAGGAATGTGATGTATGAGACACAAAGACATGACATAGCATTAATTGGCAGGACAGCATTTGCTGGTCTACAGTAAGGTAATCACTCTTTAAAGGCCACATTGTAATCAAGTGCTTCACACAAAACAGCCTATACACCAAATTGTTACAAAGTAACTTTTAAGTTTTTAAAGTCCACCAAATATATTTTGGAAAACAAGGATAAGATTATATGTTTAATAAGGAAATTCACAAAATGTTATGTATTTAATAATTATCTCTACTATATTCACAATGTTCACACATTTCTAAAGAAATGCAATCTGTGTCTCTTTACTTAAGGTACCAAACAAAATATCTAATATGGATACAGTCTATGTAGTACATAGTTTATAAACATATAGTGTTGAGCGAACCCGAACCGCACTGTTCCAGTTCGTACCGGACATTATGGTGTCCGTGCCACGAACCTGAACCCGGACATTTCACTGTATGTCCGTGTTGGAGTTCGAGGTTCGGCTATAAACCAAAGTCTTTAAACCGAAAGTCATTCGGTTTATAGACTTTTGGTTTATAGAATAGCCAATAGCATAACATGTATTCTTTAAGCCGAAACTCTATAAACCGAAAGACATTCGGTTTATAGACTTTCGGTTTATAGAATACATGTAATGCTATTGCTATTCTATAAACCGAAATAGAGTCCCCATTCATACGAATAGGTCAGTTGACCTATTCGTATGAATGGGGACTCTATTTCGGTTTATAGGATAGCCAATAGCATTACATGTATTCTATAAGACGAAAGTCTATAAACCGAAAGACATTCGGTTTATAGACTTTCGTTTATAGAATACATGTAATGCTATTGCTATTCTATAAACCGAAATAGAGTCCCCATTCATACGAATAGGTCAATTGACCTATTCGTATGAATGGGGACTCTATTTTGGTTTATAGAATAGCAATAGCATTACATGTATTACATCTGAGAGTCAAATAGAATCGTCAAATACTGTGCTTACAGCGCACTTTGAAAAATTCTAATAGTTTTGGATGCTAAATAATACAGTATTTTTAATTTGTATGTATTTTATGTTTTGAAGTTATTTCCCTATCCATATTTGTTTTCAGGGCACTTGTCCTACTCTTACCCACATTTTAATTCCTTTTGCAGCCCTCCCTTTTGCAGTTGCCCTGACTAAAGTGCTTAAGCAATTACACTCTGTTAAGATAGACAAGGCCCCAGGACCAGATGGTATACACCCAAGGGTACTTAGAGAGTTAAGCATAATTCTGGCCAGGCCACTATTCATGATCTTTAGGGATTCATTCAGTTCAGGTACAGTGCCAACAGACTGGCGAAAGGCGGATGTCATTCCAATATTTTAAAAGGGATCAAAATCTCTGCCAGGTAATTATAGGCCAGTGAGCTTGACATCTGTAGTGGGGAAACTATTTGAAGGATTGCTAAAGGTATACACTCAAGAATACATCTTGAACCAGAATATAATTAGTAAAAGTCAACATGGTTTTGTGAAAGACAGGTCTTGTCAAACAAACTTAATAACATTCTATGAAGAAGTCAGTAAAAATATAGATCTAGGTGTGGCAGTTGATGTGATCTATTTGGATTTTGCGAAAGCATTTGATACAGTTCCACACAAAAGGTTACTCTACAAATTGAGAGAAATAGGTTTGGGGGCAAATGTGTGTATGTGGATTGAAAATTGGCTAAAAGATAGAACACAAAGGGTTGTTGTAAATGGAAAATTCTCAAATTGGACAAGGGTATTAAGCGGAGTACCTCAGGGGTCTGTTTTGGGCCCTCTTCTTTTTAATTTGTTTATTAATGATCTGCCACATTGTGCTGAGATCCATGTCTCCGTGTTTGCTGACGACACTAAATTAGGTAAGGCAATAAAGACTAATCTTGATGTTTTTTCTTTACAGGAAGATTTGGACAGAGTGGGGGACTGGGCAGTAAAGTGGCAAATGAGGTTCAATATAGACAAATGTAAAGTTATGCATTATGGGAAAAATAATAACAAATCAACATATACGTTAAATGGTTTTTCCCTGGGAAAAACTACTAATGAAAAGGATTTAGGAATAATTATAGACAACAAACTTGGCAACAGTGCCCAATGCCAATCAGCAGCTGCAAGGGCCAATAAGATATTGGCATGTATAAAACGAGGTATAGATTCACGGGAGGAGGATATCATCTTGCCTCTTTACAAATCAATGGTAAGACCTCACCTTGAATATGCAGTACAGTTCTGGGCACCAGTCCTTAAAAAGGATATTAAGGAACTAGAAAAAGTGCAAAGGAGAGCTACAAAATTAATAAGGGGTTTGGAGGATCTTAGTTATGAAGAGAGACTTAAAAAATTGAATTTATATACGTTAGAAAAAAGGCGTCTCAGAGGGGATATGATAACATTATATAAATATTTGCAGGGCCAATATAAAGAGCTCTCCAGTGACCTGTTCATTAACAGAAAGGTACAAAGAACAAGAGGTCACCCCCTCAGACTGGAAGAGCAAAGATTTCATAGACAGCAAAGGAAGGGATTCTTTACGGTTAGGACAATAAAGTTATGGAACTCACTGCCAAGAGAGGTAGTGCTAGCAACCACAATAGATGCATTTAAAAATGGTTTGGATGTTTTTTTAGGAAAGCAGAACATACAGGGCTATTAATAATAGAATAAGCATTAATAAAAGAGCTTATTGATCCAAGGAGAAATCTGATTGCCTCTTGGAGTCAAGAAGGAATTTTTTCCCCCAGGAGGCAAAATTCGAAATAGCTTCCTTAGGTGTTTTTTGCCTTCTTTTGGATCAAAAGCTGTAATGATAGGTAGAAGGGTTGAACTTGATGGACTTGTGTCTTTTTTCAACCTAAATTACTATGTTACTATGTTACTATTTTAGAGGCATTTTAGTGGCCAAAAGTCCGTGTCCCCATTGACTTCAATGGGGTTTGGGTTCGGGGTCAAGTTCGGGGTCAAGTTCAAGCACGGACCCAGACTTTTTTCCTAAGTTCGGTCGAACCTCTCGAACCCGAACATCCAGGTTTCCGCTCAACTCTATAAACATACATAAGGAGCTAGTGTTTGGGTGAGGTGAGGTGAGATGAACATTTAATCTCACCAGTTTAGCTATACAATGTGCTTGGACATTCTTGAAGAGTTTTCTATATAAACAATCAAAATGCTATTTTTTTCATAGGTGAGATTATAAAGCTACTTACAAACTAATTACATTTTTAAAAGACCAGTGAGTGGTTATTTTGAGTAATCTAAGTTTTACATGTTTTAATTTCAATAACGTTGAAACATTGTCAATTATCAAAGCAAGTGTGTTCAAATATTTCACTATATATATATATATATATATATATATATATATATATATATATATATATATATATATATACATATATATATCCATCTTTCAACAGCAGCAACAAGGTTAGGCAATGTATCACTCTGGACTATAAATAATTAACCCCTTAACGACAGATGACGTGCCAGGCACGTCACGGCAAATCGAGGACTTGCCGACAGCTGACGTGCCTGGCACGTCATGCACTAAACTGAGTAAAGAAAGCGACCAGCGGTCGCTTTCTTTACTCTAACGGTGTTGCTACAATGCCTCTAGGTAGAGGCATTGTGCAACACCCCCCAAAAGTGCAGGGGCGCGCTACGATCACTCCACGGAGTGATCGTAGCAGCCATTTAAAAATGGCTGCGCCGGCTGCACACATGTGCTTAGAAAGCGAACGATCGTTCGCTTTCTAAGCATCTCCGGTGTTGTTAAAGTGCCTCGCCAGCGAGGCACTTAACAACACCGTTCTGCTCCCCAGAGCCGATGGTGGTCGCTCTCCTGAGCGACCCCATCGGCTCAGTAGAAGGGAACGCTGCCTATACAGGCAGCGCTTCCCTTCTAATGGCAAGAGCATCGGAAGTGAAAGTATTTCACTTCCGATGCTCTAGGGGGAGCCAATCGATGCCGGCACAACAGATCTATGTGATCTGTGTGCAGGCATGTATGATAAGTGCTCTGATGAGCACTTATCATACTGTCAAAGGCAATATTAGCAAATATTGCCTTTGACAAGTATTGATCTGCCTCCCTCACCTTACTAGTTATAGTAAGGGAGAGAGACAGATCAGATAAAGTAAAAAAATAAAATAAAATAATAAAACAAATATTTAATAAAATTTTAAACACCAAGGGCTTTTATAAAAGCCATTTAACCCCTTCCCTGCCATTGATCGCTGTGTACGCAGTGATCATACACAGCAGCACATTTTTTGCTGTCTGTGCATTTTTTAGGGGTTAATTTTTTTTACTGTAATTCATTACAGTATAAAAAAAAGCTCTTTTAAGAGAGATTAACCCCTTTCTTGCTGTAGATCACTGCCTAAGCAGAGATCTGACGCAAATGCAGCAATCTTGCTGCAGAAGCATTTTTAATTTTTTTAAAACTTTTTTATTACACCCGTCACGTGTTAATTATACCCGCTAGGGGACTACGTTTAACGTAATTTTTTTTTTAAATAAGAGCTATTAACCCCTTCCTTGCCGTATATCACTTCCTAAGCAGCACATATGGTCACTGCCTAAGCAGTGCATATGGTCACTGCCTAAGCAGCGCATATGGAGCAATCTAGTCGCAGAAGGATTTTTTTTTTGCTATCAGCATTTTTTTTGTCAGACTCGCTAGGGGTTAATTATACCCACTAGGGGATTACGTGTATTCCTTTTGAAGCTGTCTGAACACGTGTATAGCGATCAGTAACAGCCGATCAGTGGCAAAGGTGGTTTGGTGATTTCTCAGATGAGCATCACCATTCGTCTGGTTCGATCAATATTGGTAAATATTGTTCTGACCCATATGGATCTGCCTCCCTCTCCTCACTTGAGTTTTAGTGAGGGAAAGAGACAGATCTGTATAACATAATTTTTTAATTGTAATAAATTAAATAAAATGTTAAAAAAATTGTGAGTCCCAAGGGCTTTTATAAAAGCCATACCCTTTGTATAGTGTAGTGTATTAACCCCTTCCCTGCCACTGATCACTGCACAGCAGAAATTTTTTTCTTGTCTGTGCATTTTTAGGGGTTAATTTTTTTGTACAGTACTACAAAGGCTCTTATAAGAGCTATTAACCCCTTCCTTGCTCTACATGTTCAAATTCCAAGTTTGAAAATCAAAAAGCGCACCTCTCAAATGTAGCCTTTCAACACCCAACAAAGCTGACAAAGCCATGCATGGGTGGTATCCCTGTGCTCGGGAGATGTTGCTGAACATATATTGTGGTATTGTTTGTCAGTGACACATACCGAAATATGTGAATTTGTGTCTAAAGTACAATGTATGTGGGAAAAAATACACAATAAAATGACTACCACAAACTTTGACAAAGGCTGGTGGTAGAATTGGTGCATGGAAAGTGTTAAAATAACACCATTTAAAATAGCCTAGGGTGTCTACTTTTACAAAATATATACTTTTTGGGGTAAAATACACTGTCCTACTTTAAAAAAAAGTCCCAAATGAAAGATGGGCTCAGGCTGGCTACACGTCAATATTCCAAGTTGAAAATGCGCACCTTCACAATGTGGCCCTTTTAGCCCCCAAACAACCCAACAAACCTATGCATGGGTGGTATCCCTGTACTCAAGAGATGTTGCTGAACACTTATTGGGGTGTTATTTGGCAGTGACACATACCAAAATCTGTAAATTCATGTCTGAAGTACAAGGTTTGTGAAAAAAAAACACAAAAAAATGACTACCACAAACTTTGACAAAGGCTGGTGGTAGAATTAGTGCATGGAAAGTGTAAAAATACCACCATTTGAGATAGCCTAGGGTGTCTACTTTAAAAAAATATATGGGTTGATGTGGTAAAATACACTGGCTGGTTTCAAATATGTCCCAAATGGGACATGGGTGCAGGCTGTCTGCATGTCAAAATTTCAAATTGGAAAACCAAAAACTTCACCTCCCAAATTTGGCCTTTTACCCCCCAAACAATCCAACAAACCTATGCATGGGGGGTATCCCTGTACTCAAGAGATGTTTCTGAACACTTATTGGGGTGTTATTTGGCAGTGACACATACCAAAATCTGTAAATTTATGTCTGAAGTACAAGGTTTGTGAAAAAAAAACACAAAAAAATTACTACCACAAACTTTGACAAAGGCTGGTGGTAGAAATAGTGCATGGAAAGTGTTAAAATACCACCATTTGAGATAGCCTAGGGTGTCTACTTTTAAAAAATATATGGGTTGATGGGGTAAAATACACTGGCTGGTTTCAAATATGTCCCAAATGGGACATGGGTGCAGGCTGTCTGCATGTCAAAATTTCAAATTGGAAAACCAAAAACTTCACCTCCCAAATTTGGCCTTTTACCCCCCAAACAATCCAACAAACCTATGCATGGGGGGTATCCCTGTACTCAAGAGATGTTTCTGAACACTTATTGGGGTGTTATTTGGCAGTGACACATACCAAAATCTGTAAATTTATGTCTGAAGTACAAGGTTTGTGAAAAAAAAACACAAAAAAATTACTACCACAAACTTTGACAAAGGCTGGTGGTAGAAATAGTGCATGGAAAGTGTTAAAATACCACCATTTGAGATAGCCTAGGGTGTCTACTTTTAAAAAATATATGGGTTGATGGGGTAAAATACACTGGCTGGTTTCAAATATGTCCCAAATGGGACATGGGTGCAGGCTGTCTGCATGTAAAAATTTCAAGTTGGAAAACAAAAAACTGCACCTCACAAATTTGGCATTTTAGCCCCCAAACAACCCAACAAACCTATGCATGGGTGGTATCCCTGTACTCAGGAGAAATAGTAGAATCTATTTAGCATGTTTTTTCGTTCGCTATTGTCGATGAGGAGAAGTTGTTTCAAATAAAAACAAAGAAATTTGTGTATTTTTTTTTTTTTTACCATATTTTATTATTTTTTTTTAATAATATGATAAGATATGATCAAAAATATGGCATCCATAGAAAGCCCTTTTTGTCCCGATAAAAACAATATATAATATGTGTGGGTACAGCAAATGACGAAGAAGAAAATTACTGCTAAACACAAACAGCACAGAAATGTTAAAATAGCCATTGTCCAGAAAGGACAAAAATGTTTCAAAGGCTCTGTCCTTAAGGGGTTAAAGGAGTAGTATTGTGTTAGCTGTGGAAAATTAGGAAACAAGTACGGTTAAAATTATACAATTTATTGGTTAACTGAGAGTTTGGTTGCAAGCTGGCATGTGTCTGATGATTGTATGGCCCCTCTAGCCAGGGAGTGGAGAGATCAGAGATGCTCTGACAGAACTGATTTTATCTGCTGGACCTCTGTAGAACTGACTGATTTAGTGTTGAGAACATTCTTCAATGTCCTATGTTTTTCTCGCCCTTTTTTAAAGCTGTTAGCTATGTTTTGTAATTAGGACTTTGGTTTTAGGCTCACTTATACCTGATGAAGGGACCTAACAACTTGGTCTTGAAAGCTTGCAACCAAACTGTGTTAGCCAATAAATTGTATCTATTTAACTCTACTTGTTGACTGTAAATACAAAAGTGAAATTGGCATTACTTTTGGTGGTGAGCGCTGTTTTATTCAACTGACTGGTTACACATTTCCCTAGCAAATTGCAACTGTCTCTTGAAATAACAATAAGGAAGAAAAATGTTTATATTCTTTGCAAAATATGTATGTAGTGATTGTAACTTGATGCACCCAATGATTCACCTGCCCCTGTTAAAAAGAAAAGTGTCATTAGCAAGATTTTTTTAAATGACTGCACCTGTTAAAAAAAAAGCCTTATACAATTAATGGATTATTACCAATGATTCATTTAATGTAACCATTAAAGAGTCCATTAATTGAAAATGTTGCCATGGAAATTACCACCATGTAGAACATGACTTAACTAATCCGATTTGCGTTAAAAAAGGTTAACGCAGATGTTAACAATTATTGCATGCGCAAAAGGCCTGAGTCAATACCACTTAAATTCTTGATTTAATTAATTATGCACAATTTACTTCCACCCAAACCTTTTTTTATCTACTGATGCAAAGAATGCATTTGATAGGATGAACTGGGTTTCTTATTTTTGGTATTGGATAAGATGGGCTTTAGCCCATAGATGCTTATTGCATATGCTCTCTATACTGCTGCCTAACTACACGTATCAAAGTCAATGGTTACCTTTTAGACCCAGCCACCCTGTCAAATGGTACTAGACAGGGTTTCCCATTATCTCCCCTATTATTAGCATTAATATTAGTGCCATTTACAAATGCCCAACATTAGAATCCTTATTGGGCTTACTATAGAACATCATCACACAAGCTCGGCACATTTGCAGATGACTTGTTGTTTATTGGTACCAATCTGTTTACTACTGGTTGAGTATCCCTTATCCAAAATTCTTGGGACCAGAAATATTTTGGATAATGGATAATTTTGGGTAATAGATTATTTTCACCAATAAGATATATTAAAGCCTCTCACACTCATGAAATACAGTAGCATCAATGCAAATACTGGATAGAGCACATAAACCACTTTTACTGTGGTGGAGCTGTGATGTGAGGCATAGTTGGGAACCTCCCTTTTACTTTACGTCAGGCCATGGTATTACCCTTTGTGGTTGTTGGGGAATCTGAGCATGCAAGGAAAGTCTATATCATAGCTTAAGGGGCTGTACACGCAATAACTTGTTGTGTACTTGCATTCTGATAGTTTTGTGTGGAATTTTATACTTGTGGCAACATTTAAAAAAAATGAACCTATGATTAAGTGCTTTTGAAAGCATGAAACGCATAAGGCGTCTCTTTTTTCACTGTGTCCTGTCCAGTTTCTTTTCTGCACTAGCCTTTTTTATGATTTAATAAAATGGCTTAATTTTGGCATTCCCTGTCTACTGTGAGCTCCCACTGCAAACCGTTTGTTGCTTCTAATTTTGATTTAACATTTAAAAAAATGTTTAGATAATGAATCATTTTGTATAACGGAAATCTGAATAAGGGATACTCAACGTGTATATTTAAATAATTTGCTAGTTTTAGTTTGGTTTCAAACTTTAAGATAAACAAGACTAAGCCAGTGAACTTATAAACATACAAGCAGAGGAACAGAGACAGCTTTCATGCCAATATGAATTCCGGTAGTATTTTGGTGTGTAAGTATTATGATACTAACTACACACTCTTACTTCTATCAATCTGGAATGACTTGAGTAGATGGGCCTACCAACATATAACAATAGCTGAGAAGGGTCAGTATCCTAAAGATTAATATTTTACCAAGAATATTATACATGATGCAGGCTCTTCCCATTCAATTACCTCAATCCTTTTTCCACTCTTTTCACTTTATTGGCTTCATTTGGGCCAGAAAAAAAGTCTTGCATATACATTTCTTAAAGACCAGAAAACGCAAGGTGTTGGGGACACCAGACATTCATACATATAACTATGCCATATATCTTGCTAGAATAGCTGAATGGTCTTCACAACCAGACAAGAGAAACAAAGAACTATATAAACTCCCTATAAAATTATTGCATGGCTCCCTAAACATCATCGATTCTGCCTCTTTCCCATGCATCCGACGGCCATTAGAGAAGGAATGATGACTACCTTCCCAAACTCATTGCTACCTTTATCATATAATACAAATTATTTACTAGCTCTACACCCACATATGCTTAGAGTATTCATACCTGAAGGTGTCTCTGTTTTATAATTGAGACGTGTTGAATAAAGGGGAATTTATTTATTTACTACCCATGAAGTTCCCTTTAAAACCTTTTTTCAATATCACCAGCTAAAACATTCTATAACCTCAATGGGCACAGTTTGTAGCCTAGACAGCACATTGACTGATTTTGACTCAAAATAATGTGCAAGCAAATTATCTGGAATATGCCTAGTATCAAATTCATATTCCTGCCTTTTGAAACAACTGGATAATTCCTTTACATATTTTTTTTACTATCTCTATGGAAGCAGACAACACCACCATCCTTTCTAGAATTGACACAAAAGGTGGAATACTCATGCATAATGGAGGACTTGATCGACTCCACAAGAAGGTAAACAACAAAATATACACATAGGTGGTCTCCGAGGTTTGAGTTTAATCAATCAGAAGGTATCCAACTAACTAAGCTCATTACTTTAACTGGAGATGTAATTGAAAGGGTTGTATGCTTGTCTGGAAAAGGGCCTTACTCTGTTCTTGATGCTGTTACTGTTACATAACTTTTATTTTTCATTTGCTTATTAATTGTATTTAGGTTTGGACTAGGGTCTTTTCTACTTTGTCTTTTTTCATCTTTTCTTCCTTTTAAATATCTGTCTCAAATACAGGATGTTATCATGTTAAAAAGATATATGACTTTACAATGTATCATATGTGGTTTTCTATTTGTATGTTTGTGTGTGTTTGTGTAAAAAATATAATTAAACAAATAATAAAAAATAAATAAACATACACAAAGTATATTATTTGACACTTGGGCACATTATCACTGATTTTTCTTATCACTGATTTTTCGCTCATATCAATTGCATAATGAGGCAGCATGGATCAGTGCCAAAAAAGGCATAGATCTCCAGCCGCAATGGACTACATTTCCTATGCTACTCAAGCCTATTGCACGTATTTATGAACCGAACACATTTTTTTCTGCTGTAACATAAATTCACTGTATATAAAATCAGAATGCATAAGTCCATGAGATAGTATCTTGCTTATGTATTTACATGCATTTATTTTATTTTATTTTCCTAAATGTATCCTTAAGCTACATACTCATTCCCTCACTTGCATGAATATTTATTTTGCATTTTAATTATTCATATATGTAACAGTGTATTAGAAATGCTCACCAGGGTATAAGTGAAAATCAGAAACTTGATTCTTGAATATAAGGCATGTTTTTCAGAGCAAATGCTCTGAAAAATACCCCTCACCTTATATTCGAGGTTTACCTTATAATCAACTGAGGTCTGATTGTAAGGCTGGGATACAAGTTCCCCGTAGAGCTGTAGGGGACATGGATCCCCCTTGAATGTAGACCTATGATAGGCTTCACTTGCACAGATATCCTCCGATGTTGCCCAACACTTCTGTCAGGTATTCTGAGTGGGAAAAACACAGTCACGTGACCTAATGGATCTCTTACTCAGCAGACCTGCTAAAAGTGTCGAGCATCAATGGAGGATATTTGTGTGCACCAAGTAACATAAATATATATATCTAATCTGGATGCCACCACTAGACACCTTGTTACTCACCTAAAAGTCAACTGAACGCTTCTGCATCCTTACAGAAAATCTCCACAGACTTGTGTTTAGACATGAGTATGAGGGACTCTAGACAAATCCTGAGTCAGCATTAGACTCACTATATGTTAAATTAAAGCTGACTTGGATAAAAACCTTCTAAAGATCTACTCTAACTGCCCAATCGAACAAATTAGATTTGACGCGAAAGCTTAAAGATCATCAGACCCAAAACGTGGCTGCTAATCTTGCCATAGCAAAATTTGATGTCAAACTAGCAGATTTTTGAAGATAGATCTTGCCATCAAAATAGAAAGATTCAGGGCATCCCAGGCATTGCTCTCAGCAAATATTGATCCTAAAATATTGGGACCAACTCCAATCGAGAGGGCACACAGATTTCCGAAACCAACACATCTTGTTTAAGCTAATACTCACAGGATGTGATTATATGTTTTATAATTTTGATTTTTGGATCAAAGATTTTCTCATTGAAGAAATTAGGAAGTCTCCATGGAATTGGCTACGTTTTCTACCCTGACTTTTCCTTGTCAACAAAACTATTGTAATTAGGAGGAAATTTACTGACTTAACATCCTGCATGCAAGAGAATGTTATATCATAGTCATGGGATTTTCCAACAAAGTTGCATATTAGCTACAATATATCTATATAATTTAAATTGGTATGCATCTTGGATATCATTATGACACGCTTATTGATATGTGATTTTTTTTTTATGCCTTCTTACAGCTATTCACTTTGATATACTGACAAATATGTTTAGTTTCTGTATTTCAAATAATCCTGCAAATGCAACACTAATTTGGGTTGTATATATTGTACACTTATTCAAGTCTGATGTTATTAAGCCAGGTCTATATACACGGCCTTAATGGATACAATAAGGAAATGCACAATCATTCTACTCAAGGTCAAATTGTTTATTGTATGACCCAATGTGATTTTTGACAAAGGGTTGCTGAAAGACTTCTTAAAAACATTAAGGTTGTTCACTAGTTATAATCTTTTACAAAACCTTACTCTGATTACTTACTCTCTTTTGCTCTTACACTGATTGCCGTATTCCTGCAAGTTCCCACGCAGTTAAATTTAAGATAGTTGTGTACAGCTTAAATATGGAAATCGGGGCTAACTGGATTATTTTCCTTTTGTCCCAAAGGTTGGTAGTAACAGCATTCCAAATTGTAATAGAAAATGTTGTGGTAAGTAGTATTGTAGATATGGTTGGTCTTTGTGAGGGGTCACACCATGTTAGTTGGTGTATATCATATGGTTTGACAGCTTCATTTTCCCTTTTTGCCCAAGTTGGCATGTTATGCTTGTAGAAGATGGAGCACAGTTGTGCCACGGTGGAGGCTCAAAAATATACCTGCAGATTTGGCACAGCCATAGCTCCCTCTCGTCTCCCTAGATGCAGCACCCCCATTGGGACTCTTGCTTTTTTACCCTCCCATATAAATTGGCGTAACTTTGCCGTATATATCTTCAGTTGTTTTAATGGAATCTTGATGGGCAGAGTGCGAAACAGATGCAGAAATTTAGGGACAATTATCATTTTGAGGGAAGCAATCTTGCTAGACCATGAAAGATTTAGTTTGTCCCAGTCCTCCAACTGGAAATTTTTTTATTAAATTTTCTTGCGACAAATTACAAGACAGTGTTCAATGTATTAAAACCATTTACAAAAATAAACTTAAAAACAAAATGTCATATCTATATTTTCCCAATAATCTGTGGTTTGTTTACATATACATCTTTTATGTCTTTAATTATCCGATTAATTACAGAATCTATTGTTACAATTTGTTTTGATGATTTTAAACACCTTGCTTGCCATAAATGATATATTACAATACAATGTATTACATATAAAGTGCATTTGTTAATCTTATTTGCCCATTTGAAAGCTCCATATACCAATTCAGCATATGACTGTCCTTTAAAATTGGATATTTTAAGAAGTATGGACATTTCTGTCCATATTGCTAAACTAAAGGGACAGCCACAATAAAAATTAGACATTGTTTCTAACATCCCTGAACATTCTTCCCTCGGACAGTTTAGTTCCTCAAGTTTTTTACATTTTAAATTAGACCAAACGTATAATTTTCCTTGAAAACTAAGCCAACTAACATCTCTCATTTTAACTGGGATTCTCGTACTAGTGACATTCTGAATGGCTTTTTTCCTTAAGGTATTAGGACAGTCTTTTAAAACCAGCTGTGCACTATAGTACTTATTTAACCCCTTAGTGACAAGACATTTTCACCTTGACTTTCCCTTGGTGACAATGGCTGTTTTGACATTTCTAGGGTGTTTGTGTTTAGCTGTAATTCTTTTCTTTCTCACATACAGTACCCACACAAATTATATGTTGTTTTTATCGTCATAAGAAGGGCTTTCATTAGATACCATTATGTTCATCATATCTTATAATTTACTACAAAAAAAATCATAAAATATGATGAAAAATTAAAAAAAACCCACTTTTTCTAACTTTGACCTAAAATATAATTTACACAAATAAAATCATTAAAAAAGACCCCGTCTAAATAGTTTCTAAATGTTGTCCCGAGTTCAAAAATATGCATGTTTCCATATTTTGCGGTATTTTTTTGCGAGTTGTGGGGCAAAAACCAAAAATAGTGTTTTTTGTTTGTTTCCTATATTGATCTTTTGACCCCAACCCGAACCCAAAATTTAACCCTAACACTAAATTTAACCCCAACTCTAATCCTTATTATATCCCTTAATATTTTTTAACTTTAAGTTAATTTTAACCCTATCCCTTATGCTAAAAAATATTTAATTTTAACCCTATAGGCTAATATAGCTAAATAACCTATTTTTATTTAATTAAATATGTATTTTAATTATTTTCCATTGCAATGCTACTAAACTACCACTAGGGGTAGTCAAGTAGCATATTCAGAGCGACGGAAGTGAAGTTACTTTCACTTCCAAAGCTCAGACCGGCAGAGGACTTAGCCATATTGACGGAGCAGCATGCTCCGTCAATATGGCTCCCCACGATCGCTCCGTGGGGCGATCGTGGGGGTCCCAAAATAGAAATATCGGTGCTGGCTATTGCCTCGATGTCGAGGCAATAGACCAGCACTGTTAAAGCGGTTTTCGCGATCGTTGATCGCGAAAACCGCTTCATTCACTGCAGGACGTGCCAGGCACGTCCTTTGTCATTAAGGGAGATTCTCCCAGGACGTGCCTGGCACGTCCTTTGTCGGCAAGGGGCTAACAGAACATAATATAACTGTTTACTATTTAACCGAGTGATATCTTCATATGAAATTTGCCATCTCAGCAACAACTTTATGCATTGCTGAGCATATAGTGAGCAATGTTTAACATTACCAGACAATCTTTTGATCTTTTCACCACTTGCCCAAACTCCAACAAAGTGATGAATCTGTTTTTTATACAGACTCCTCATAAATCTGTTCTACCAGATTTTTAAAAAACTTAAATTCTTGGTTATAAACAAGAGATTGTAAAAAAGTTCAGGACACAACATGCCTAATCCTCCGTCTTTCCTATGGAGATATGAAATGTTACGTTTAACAATATTTAAACAATTTCCCCATAGTAGCTGGAACAACAAACCGGTTATCTTAACCACTAAATTATCAGGTAATGGAAAAACAAAACTAGTATAAATATAAATGGGAAATAAAAATCTTTTAATAGCTTGACTATTCTTTTGGTAAGACCATTTCCATTTTTTCCATTTGTGTATTTTATCGTAGAAGATTTTTAATTTATCATCCCAATTTCTCTGGGCAATATCCTCTACACATCCTCCAACTGGAGTTTCACCTTTTCCCAACCTTTGGGTAATTGTCTTTAAAAAGATTGTCCGGGTTTTTGACAATTGAATGCCAATAAAACTGATGGATTCTGTTTTCCAGTCGAATTTATAATTTTGCTGTAGAGAAGACCATGTTGAACATGTAATATTTATGGGAAGGGCTTGGGTTTTCCCCAAATTATTTTTGTAGTTTGATACTTCTGAATATTCTGCAAGAACCTTTTGGATGAATTTGCTTGGGTTGCTCAATGCCAGTAATATGTCAAAGGCAAAAAGACCGATTTTATGGGTCATGGATCCATGAGTAATACCTGTGATATCGGGTGCAGCTCTGATTCTTGTTGCAAGTGGTTCCAATGCTAGTACAAAGATCAGTGGGGACAATGGGCAGCCTTGGCATGTGCCGTTGGATATATAAAACTTTTCAGAAAGGAATCCCATATTGGATATTTTTGCTGAGGGTCTGCCGTATAGAGACATGATAGCTTTGAGAAACCCACCCGGGGTACCAAACTTTTGAAGTGCTTTTTCCATATATACCCAATTTAGCCAATTAGATAGTTCCTCTGCTGTTTGGCCATCAATTCGTGGGAGAGTTACTGAGTTTAAAAAGCGCCCAATCGCCTCCAGTGTGGGTTGTGTTATTTGTCTGTCGTCCTGGTTGTAGAGTGTACCAAAACATTTTGCAAGCTCATTGTTTATATCCGTAGGGTTATATCATTTATTTATATAATTTGGAGCCCCATTTTTGTTGTAGATAAGGAATTCTGGTATTCGCATTGTGTTGTTTTAGTTTGTTTGCGTCTGATCAGCATATGTGCTAGCGTGTGTGTCTTATCAGCATATGAGTGTGTATGTATGTGCTAGTGTGTGTGTCTTATCAGCATATGAGTGTGTATCTATGTGCTAGTCTGTGCATCTTATTAGCATATGAGTGTGCATGTATGTGCAAGTGTGTGTATTTGATCAGCATATGATTGTGTATGTATGTACTAGTGTGTACGTCTGATTATCTTATGGACGTGTATGTGTGTGTATCTTTTTAACATATGAATGTATGTTCACATTTAGGATACATCATTAGAGGACTGAGATCTGCATAACAAGCATCAGGGCTGTGAGGAAACAGTTTTGCATGTACACACATGACATGTCGCCTTCCCTCCCTACCTGTCAGGGAACCTGCATGGAGAAGGAGAGGCTCTCAATCTTCATAGTGGTCTCATGGACCATGTTGTAATAGCGCTTCTCCTACTGCGGTCTTCGTCACAAAAGCGTGCGGACCATGAGTAGCACAGGACTGCACGCAAACAGAAAAATAAAAAAAAGTGCCAACATTGAAGGTTAGTGTGACGGGACTTAACTCTGATATACAAAGCACACAGGCAGCATTAAGCTCCCCTATCACCTCAAAGGTAATTAGGTGAGTTAGGTAGCTGTGAGACCCCAGCAAGCGTGAGGCCTTAGGCGTCCGCCTAACTTGCCAAATTAGAGAGCCACCTCTGCTTGATTCTTTCCTAGATTATTAGCCGCACTGAGATGTTATTGCCAGTTGCTCTTCTTGAGGGTTCCCCGACAGGATCCATCCATGATGGACAAGGGATTTTATTTTTGTTTTGTACATGATAGTGATAGTTACTTTATCTCCAACATCTGTGGTCAACTGTGTGTGTATGAATGTGCAAATGTTGTGGGTGTGGTGACATTCTGTCATCAAACTAATGGTGACCATTAGTCATTAGGTAATTCAATATCTTTACAAGTTAGGAAGAAACCACCACTTCCCCTATCTCTCACGTCTCTCTCTTCTTTCCTGGCTGCGCATGTGAGCAGACATGGGTTAGGTTTTATCATGGTGATGTGTGGGTGAGATCTGATGATTTTTACTCATAAGGCTTAGCTGTTATTGTTATGCCACTATTCACCTGGAAACACATATGTTGCTATATATTATTTATTTCTTTAGTAAGACAATACTGTGCGCCGGATAACCCACTTTTTTCTATTTGTATTTACACAGTCTTTGTGTCTTTGTTATACTTTCAGGCATGAAAAAACAAATAGTCAGAGAAGCACAGCTAAATGAGTTGTCAACAACAAGAGAAAATAGACAGCAAGGTGCATCACCCCAAGGGGCGTCCACTATACACCCCCAATAGGTAGAGTAACAAAGAACAAAAATTGGGGGAGCACACCATATAAAATAGATAAACAAATAAAGGGTATAGTGCCAAAAATATTTTAATAAATATTAAATATGTAATAAATAACAAACAAATTAATGTTTAGACAAGATAAATAGAGAAATAACACACTATAAAACACAGAAAAATAAATAACAACCAAATACACCAAAGTAAGCACATAAAATGAATTGACAAAAAAGGAAAATAATAAATAAATACCCACACAATATGAAAAAAACGAGGACAAAAATGCAGACAGGAATGGAACAAGGGAGGACACACAGCGCAAAAAAATGGAGGACACCAACGTTTCGGCTAGAGGCCTTTATCAAGGTGTTATTTATTACATATTTAATATTTATTAAAATATTTTTGGCACTATACCCTTTATTTGTTTATCTATTTTATATGGTGTGCTCCCCCAATTTTTGTTCTCTTATACTTTCAGGCAGCAAGTACTAGATCTTACTGTTGGAGTTAGAGATCTTTTTTGGATTGCTCATCTATTGCTCTCTTGTTTTTCTGACCTTTTCAAATTACAGAAATTACATTAAATTTGTTAAAAACACTGATTATATCAATATTTGTCACAGACTCAACAGCAGCTCTTAACAACATTTGGACGCAAGATGCAAAAAAAAAAATGTGATGTGTGTATTAATTTGCATCAGTTTAACTTAAATCTTGAAGTTACTTATAAATATGTTTTCCCATTATATCATTATATGAAATTAGTATTCCTCAGGGAAAAATATATCCTCAAACCAGTGCCTTTAAGGCATCCACAGTGCTGAAAATCCTGTTTAATCAAGCAAACTGTCCAAACGGGAAAATAACAAAATGGGAAACAGAATGATAATGCATTGAATATGTTTAGGCATGATATATAGTTTGTAACAATGCAGAAATGTTATAATAAAAAAAATATAAAATATAAATGTGAAATAAGAAAACAATATATAAAACATAAAGTACACTTATTCCTGTGAAACTGCACCATTTAGCCAGCCTGACAAAAAATTCAGCCTGACCTTGATATAAGGTCAGCTAAAAAAATATTGTATGCATAAATGCCTCAATGGATTCTATTTTGTGAATGTTAAAAGTCAAGAAGCTAAATACACAGATAATGAATAACAACTAACATGTCTGGCTGGATATTACTTATTTCTTTATAGCAATCATAAGTAATAGTGAATATGTGACAATATTAT
The DNA here is from genome assembly GCA_036172795.1 of Pelodytes ibericus. NCBI lineage: Eukaryota > Metazoa > Chordata > Amphibia > Anura > Pelodytidae > Pelodytes > Pelodytes ibericus. The sequence continues at coordinate 225,092,302 of CM069857.1, read as the reverse complement.
TTGTTGCCTTTTAGTTCAGATGGGAATCTGATTAAAGAAAGATACGATTGTAAACCAAATAAATTAAGTTAACTCCCTATACTAACTTGTGACAGTTCATAATACAAATAAAAATAATACAAAAAAAAACCCCAAATATAACTTTATGTTATATTATTTTCTTTAGTTATACCTAAGTTTTCTCATGGTATGGGTTCTATAGATTTAGATGACAGCATTATTGCAGGGGCTTATCCTGTATCCTGGTTGTGTGGTATAACAATGATTGGATGGAAAGGACTCTTTTTCTGCTTTGAGCCTTATTCAACACTGAAAGGATTGCTACAGGAGAAGTCTCTACTGTTGGTATCTTGAGCAACATAACTAACAGAACAGAGCATTTATCACTCCGTTAGTGCTTTTATAAATATTTAGCACTTCATATAATATATATTACCAGCTTGAAACCATAGAACTTCTTCAAGGTATATGTGCTTAAAAAATGTCAGTTAACAATATCAAGGGAGTCCCTGCACCATGCCCTCCAGTAGCTATTGGAGAATATCCAAGTACTTTTTTCCTCCTTTAATATGTCAGTGATTTCTACTAAACACAAACATAATAAAAAAGATAATTTAGAAAGTAAGTCAGCAAAACAGGGCTAATTAAATGCTAGTTTTAAAGTTTTGGCATTATTCCCTACTTACACAAACATGGCAAAGAAAAAAGGCAATGTTTATTAGTACTAAGTGTCAAGTGTTTAGTAGTAGAAAAATAATTTGTCAGGGGTGGCAAAGCAGGTAATGTGCTAAACATCTAACACATTTTCAAACAGTCATTATGTGCACCTCCAATGTCATACATTAACTCCCATATCTGCTAATCTCCCGATTTACACTCTCAAACCAGTAACTAAACATTTATATTTAGTTTGGTATATTATTTATGTAACAATAATATTACAATAATGCTGCAACACTGAGTAAGGAAAAATACTTCTACTTTACTTAATCAATATAGACAAAAGCTGAGACTATGCAATGTGTTTTCAAATGTGTCCCTTGTCTTAATTCACACTACCATTCTTTTATACCTGTAATTTATATTAGTGAGTGGCTCGTGTAGAACAACCAGACTAGTGGTTAACAAAAAACAACCTTCCCCCTTTATCGAGATAAAAGTTTAAAACTAGCTATATTTCCACAAATCCATATTTTTAGAACATCCAATAACAGTTCCTGTAGAAATAGCTGTGTGTGAAATGATAGCTAGGTCCAAATTCTATTTAGAGAAGAATCTCCTACTATTATTTAAATTTCACCAGATATCCCCCCCACCCCCCATAAAACTTGCATTTTAAATTGGTTAAATTAAAAACGTAATTCCACATTCCTGTCAAGTTGTTATCTGTGTAATTCAGGAATGTATGTAAAATTATGCATTTTTTATTTTTGACATTATTTCTTTTGACATGATGTAACTTTCTGCTCATGTCAGCTGTCAATGAAAAACTGAACCTCTGCTGAAAAACAGTACAATCTCCACAGGTAAATAGCAAATTACCTGATTACTTTGACCAGTTAGATCATTTTGAAAAATGATCCTGTGCTGAATGTAATTTAAATGTATAGAATTAAAGAATACATTTTTGTTTTATTAGTAGCTGTGAACACATTAAAAAGTGGAATCTTTAAAAACAAGTACATAAATTTATGAAGAAGGTTCACAAGTATAGGTTCATGGATAAAGGTGAGCAAGTGCATAGTAAAACACACCTTTTGAAATAATAGATTCCATATCTTTAAATAGTATATGGAAAGGATTTGCCAGATAAGTATATGTAAAAATACTGCTTTTATCAAAACCAAAAATCGGATATATAATAGGAATAGACAAAAGTGATAATAATAAATACATTGCAATATATATATATATATATATATATATATATATATATATATATATATATATATATATATATATTTACTGTGGCTTGATTATGAGCAGAATGTGCTACACATATTTGAACAATTCACCTAAATCAATACTTCACACTTTGTGTTTGAAAATGCCGGGCAAAAAATCAAATTAGTCGAATTCATCTAGTCAGCATTACTGCAACACAAGATAAATGGACAAATTTATGGTTAAAAGAGCTGAAACTATATGTTCTGACAATAATTTGCTTAGCTAGCTAAGGGGCTACATGAGTTTGCATTTTTCCACATACCAACCCTTAATAAAACTAACTTAATTTGCATCTCTAAGTGAACCACTGCCTGAAATCAATAAAGATAATGTTGAACTGTAGTGCACTGCCATCTAACAAGATTTAAAGTGGACATGAAGTAGACGGCAACGTCTACTCAAGTATCAAAGAAGCATGCAACAGAACTTCAAAGAAAAATAATCACTAACAACAACTGTTAAAGGTCGTATCACACAATGGATTAATACATTTACTTATTGCATGCAATGGGATCTATTCAATGCCGTTAAAAAAAAACATAAAAAATGTGATCTTGGGCAAAAAGCACATTTTTCCTTTGACCTAATGGATTTTGAATATAGAGATTGTATCACGCTATGTTCTGCTATATTAGTTTTAATTCGTTATAAATCATGAAGGAAAGTGATTGTGGAGTAAACCATTTTTTTTCCAGTGATTGTCTGAATTAAACAGCACCATATTATATATGCACAGTTTGGGATCCTACTCTTTTTTTTCGCTCTATTCCATAACCTGAGTTTTTATCTCATGTCACTGAATCCCATAGACTGCAACATAACAGAGTTAAAAAATGGTAATAAGTGATATTTTGTGTCATTAAATCGGGCCCGATGGACCCAGTTTCTCATACTGCAGGTTCATGTTTCCAGGAATGAAATGAACCTGAAGAGAATGACTGGATCCAAATGTGGAGGAGGAGTGAAGAATGTCAGTTGAATTTTTTTTATTTAAAAATGGAAACTTGGAAACTGATTATGAATTAAAATTGGAATTCAGCATACAAGGGATGTGTAGGCTTGAATTTAACCAATCTTAATTAATGTAAACTTGTAATGAAAAAAGGCTAAGTCCTCTAAAAACGTACTAATTGGGAAGTCCAGACAATCCTCTTTTCTGGATTCTAATGCAGACTACTTGTGGATTTATGAAGCTGTTTTCCTTGGTGTCAATTTGGTTGCCTTGTACTTTTTTTCTTGTTTGGGGTCATTCAATCATGAAAAATAGTTTATTGTTGAAATGCTTTGAAAATCTTACCTGCATTGATTTGCAGATTGTCATTTATTCGGAAAGCCAAATTCTATGTCTTACTTTAAAGAAACATGCTTGATAAAGTCGTATGGGTCTACTCAATAAACAGAGAATTGAATGGAGTTGAGACTGGAATTTCAAACTTGAGATCAAAGTATCTGAGTTCTCCCATTCAACTGCATTGGGTAACAGTTTGAATGTCTTTCTTTATTGAGTAGACCCTAAAATATAATAAAATAAATACAATTTGTTTCATTAGTGACTAAACCCTACAAACAAAGCTTAGCAGTTAAAAGTTCCTGTGACATAATCTGTCACCTAACCATTTTAAACTTTTAAAGATAATTAAGAAAATGATTAAAAAACATATACACACTGTGTAATTGTAAGAAAATGCATGAATTAAAGAGAAAATTGTGTCTTAAATTTGTCTATGGTGTCCTCTGTTTATGACATCTAGCTGCTTGATATGAAAATTCCTTTGAATGTAGTACATCATTATAATTAATGGATTAATTAATCAGTGATGTCACAAACAGGTAACATCATAGATACATTAAAAATACATTTGTTTCTCTAGATCACAGGATAAACAATATGTCAACCTCTAATGGCCACTGTTTTCTGTGTCCTACAGTATGTACCAGAGCATTTGGACAGTTATCTTTTTCTGCATTTGACTATTTTTTTTTAAATTTTTAAATTTTTCTAAATTATGTTAAAATTAAACAAAATATACACATTTTTATAAATATATAATAAATCAGCCATAACATATTGCCTACTGAAAGGTGTTAAGCAGTGTAATGCTTTGGGAAAATATTCTGCTGGGAAACCTTATTTTCGGAAACCGTTCGCATATCAAGTTCTTCACAGAATTCCATTATTGTTCCACCTCGAAACAGCACCACCAGACATTAATACAAGTACCAACACAGCCACCATTTTTCCACAGAGGATTGATTGCCGAATACCCATATTATATAATTTAGGTAAAGTAAAATACCATTTATAAAGCCTTCTAAGTGCCTGTGCCTTATAATTTAAACAAATAGATATTTTATCTGTTTCCTCCCAAATCATTTCCCTCCTCCCATTCTGGAGTTGAGCCAAGATCTTTCTCCCACTTATCCATATAAGTCAGTTTGTTATTAATTGCATAGTTCATTATTGCTTTTTAAAGGATAGAAATTTGGGATTTTCTGGATGTGTTAGTAGTGCCTCCTTCCTTAACTTTTTGGTGTTTGTTAAAACATGTCAATTGCAAGAATATGAAGAACTTGAAAGTAGTAAGCTGTAAAAGGCCTAAACTCACAATTTTATTAACACATTTTCTTGGTTACAGTAACAATCTGTTGTTTGTTTATACCTGCATAACTGTTGGCTAAAATAAAAGTCATGTTTTCAGTTGAAAACCTTTTTTGATGTTTTCCTAAATTTACCTTCTGACTTGTCACTTTATTTTAAAATGTCAAATTAAATGACAGCTTCCTCTGTTTTAAATTGCAGCGGTCTTATGAGTACTTGACAAAGTCTTATAATATGTCTTGAGCAGATGTGAGAAATTGATTATACAGTTATTACATCTTCACATTTTCCTAAACACTAAATGTAAAGAAACATATTTAACAAAGCAAAACTTGGAAACCTTAAAGTTTATTTAAAAATATTCAACCTTTTCCAATTTTATAAGCTTATAGTGGTATTTTATCTATTTTTTGGATTGACACTGACAGAAAAATAAATATAGCTAGAGAAGCCAGTCATCGTCTACAACACACCTCCTTGTCTACTCTACTCTGTTGTCAAATGCAGTGTACACATTAGGAGCAGGACTGCACACCATAGAATGGTAAGGCTGTTAAGGGTGAAAGCCTTACTTTGCGGACATGTGATTTTGACTCTTACTTCAATCACTAGCACAACTTGTATGATACACAGTATTACAATTTTTTTCTACTGTATATTCACTAACAAGAGTGTTCCCTAACTCAGAGTTGCAGACCCACCAACTGTCCCAATTTGCACAAAATAGCACACATTTGGGGGTCTGTCCTCCTGTCCCTCCAAGCTCAATCTCTATCCCGCTTTTTGTGGTAGAGTTTTCAAAAACAGAAAAAATGGCACCCCAGGAGTATAATCAAAATATACAAAGATCTTTATTACAGAAGTCACACAGTGAATAAAGTGAGACGTTTCGCGTCTTCTGATGCTTAATCATAAGTGGCTTAATCATAAATGGCTCTTATGATTAAGCGTCAGAAAACCTGAAAAAGTCAGATCCCAGTCCATGGTAGTAGCCGTCTACCGACATTTATTGTATGACAATTTGTATTTGTGGTTCCTCCATGTTTGGTCTTCATATGTTTGATTCTAATTGTTTATAACTTTATTTTTCTCCTAAGGTCTGGTTAAGGTCTCCTTCAGGTTGGTTATTGCTTGTTTTTCACAAATCACCTCAGTGGGGGCAAGACTCAGACCCCATTATCGTGAGACATTTGGTGTGGGAGTCTTTGTGTACTCCCCTCATAGCTGCGACCCCACACAGCTATTGGTCTGTGTAATACAGGGCTCACCCTTGATGGTCACCCAACCAGCAGGACCACGAGTCCTAGACGTACTAGCTATTTACAACATGTCCCATCTCCACATTATTTTTATCCAGCAGAGATGTAGAACAGACATGTTCTCTTTCCTATTTTAGAAAAACACTCCATTTCCCCCAAATGTATACTAAACTGTACCGTGGCAAGACAATGATGGCAGAGCCATTTTTATAAAAGGTTCTGTTGGGTCTGAAACAATCGCTATAGACAATGTATATGCTCCTAATGCTAACCAATACCTTTTTCTATGTTCTATTTTACATGAGCTTGAACAGTTTGCAACGGGAGTCACTATTATGGGCGGAGATCTGAATGTAACCATGGACCCAGCTCTGGACTCCTTGACAAGCGTGTCGTCCTTGAGCTCACATATTATCAAGAAGGTAAAACAGGCACTAGACACCCTTCAACTGGTGGACACTTGGAGGGTTCTCCATCCATCAGTTAAAGACTACACATTTTACTCTGCACCTCATAACAAATACACAAGGATTGAGTATCTATATGTCAGACACAGACACCTTGACATCCTAATTGACGCCAATATTGAATGCATAACCTGGAGCGACCACGCTCCCACACGCCTGGAGCTCAGAATCCCCACTAGACCCCATAAAACAGGCTTATGGAGGCTAAATGAGACCCTTCTGAAGAACCCCTCTCATATGCAAGACACTCACTGAGTGCAAACTCACTACTTTGACGAAAATGTCACCCATGACAAATCTCCCGCTACTACGTAGGAGGCACACAAAGCAGTTGTGAGGGGCCACTTGATTAGCCTAGGTTCATATCTTAAAAAACAGAGGTCACAGCAAATGACTGCTATACTCACAAAAATCAAAACATTAGCTTTAGGTACGATGTATGTTGTTTATGGTATGTTGTGTGTCATGTTTTGTTTATGTATCAAATAAAAGAAATAAAAAAAAAAAAAATCAAAACATATCCATGTAATACAGCTTTGTGAGTCAACCATATAGTAGATGCTGATTTTACCATGGAAATATTCTGTGATATGTATTGACATTTCCCTTTTAAAATCAGCGTCATTGAAAAAACTTTTGTTTAAGTGCCATAGACTTCATCCTTTCATCTGTTATCTTTTAGAGATTGTTAATAATATAGGGGTGTGATCGTACCTATTTAACTTTTTTAAACTCTAAATTAAGCTTGTTTATTATAAAGTAATATATACAAGAAAATGTATCATGTGGAGATGAATACAATAAAAAATCCTTCTGGTCAGGATGCATCACTCGCCATCTAGAAACATAGAAACATAGAATGTGTCGGCAGATAAGAACCATTCGGTCCATCTAGTCTGCCCCATCATATTGACTCTACATGATCTACGGAGTACTGTGGTGTCCATTTCAGGATTACCTGTTAGATTTAATTTCCTCCCTAAAATCAGGGAATAGACAACATTTTTACTAATAATTTTTTAAGAAAGGTTCATTGTTCTGAGTTAGGAGTACATATTTTTACCAATGCATATTTCATGTCATTAATTATACAATTTAATAATAAAAATCTAACTTTATGAGCCAGTTCCCTTATCTCCAGCATTCAAGGAACATCTAATGCGACAGATTGCACCCAGTCATCATATTCCGACCCTAATATAAGTGTTTACTGTTAATTTATATGTGGGGATTGACACGTGTGTTACGTTTGTGTATGCTCAGCACTTTCAATTTATTCTATTTTTGCACACTTCTGGTTAGTGTTCCAGGGTCACCTCAATAGTTATATTGCTATTTTATTAATAATTTAGTGCAGTGTTCACTTTCCTTTCAGTTTAAAACTATTCTTTTGTTCGTTTTTTACATCTATTTTCTATATAATGGGAAACAATCCACTGCTTGCATATTTGTTTGTATCCATTTTCTTATGTTTGGTAGGTCTCTATTGTCATTTCATGCATACAGTCACCTCCTACAGAGCATTGAATACAAAACACATGTACTACATTTCCTCAGTTCATGGTCCTAATTGCGTTTTTCAAACAAGCATAATGACTCCAATAATACATTTTATTTTTTCCACACAATCTTTTAGATATGCATTTGTCTTTTTTTAGTTTTATAAATAATTAAAATGAAAACCATTGTTTTTTGTGGAGACTTATTTTTAGCCCATTATAACAGAATTTGCAGTTATTATGTGATTAGTACTGCAACTTAATAAAATTGCAAAAGATAGAGGATTCAGGTGCAGAAAGCACCCAATCCTGCTGTATTTAACTGGTTAGCTATTTAGCTGGACATATTTAACATTGTTTTAGGAAAAGAAGAATACATACCTAATGCCTGTCAAGATACTAATATAGATGAATGCATTAGATCTGCCCTTCACCCATACCTTGGTTCCAAAACAGATAGGGAAAAGTAAATAGCAATGAAAAAATATGGTAAAGGCGCTTTAGCACAGGTATATACAAAGCTCGATATATGAAACACAAAATCAGTACTGATTTATATTACTTGCCTTAACAGGGAAATAGTTAGCCTTCTATCTCACAAATTAGGAGTCAGTGCTGTGGCAGGGATCAAACAAAGCAAGTACCACTATTGAAATTAATATCAATAAATGATAAAATTTTATTAGGTATTTAAAAACATACACACACACACACACACACATATATATATTATTTGTGGTCTAAATTCTATGATAAAGATTTTATTGCCATGCATGCCAAAATTCATTGTTAAGATTGTACGAACGTGCCTTATATTAGTCATCACCACAGGTTACAGGTATACATGCTGTACTTTTCTGTTCTTTTCTTTTTACTTTAAATTCAGCATTATCTTTTCTTGTGCTAGAATCTTGATCCATTCCATAAAAAAAACAGTTTACATACCTGAATAGAGATCCATCCATGTAAATGACACTGCAATGGCAGCCAGGGCCTTCATCAGGTGGTGCCAAGGGAGCCCACTCGGGCCCCAGCCATTTAAGAAAGAAAATGACAAATAAAAAAATAAATGTAAACATTTTGAAAAAATGTAAAAAAAAACCTACATACTGGCAGAGACGCTGGCTGGGGAGGTCAAAAGATCTCCACGTGAGAAGGCAGCATGGTGTCTGTGCAATGCACAGTGGCAAATTAATGGGAAATTTGGCATACTAATGGACATACTGGCTGTGGCAAATTAATTGAAAAACAGTGGCATATTAATGTGAATGCTGGCTGTGGCATATTAATGGGCAAAGAGTGGCATATTAATGGGGAACAACTGGCTGTGGCATAATCATGGCCAAAGTGGCTGTGGCATATTCATGGGCAAACTAACAATGGCATATTAATTGGCATGCTGTAGGATAGGAATGGGCAAACTGGCTGTGGTATATTAATGGGAAAACTGTGGCATAGTAATGTAAAAACTGGCTGGGGCATATTAATGGGGTATATTAATGGGGTAAGTCTTGGACGTGTAATGCAGGTGATGGGGCATGTCCTGTGGTGCATTTAAATCATTGGCATGATATACAATGTCATCCAAGCATCAGCATCATGCATGCAAATAATAATGAACTCTCAGGTGTATGTAGTCATAGAAACCAGTTATAAACAGTGTGTGGGAACATCATATACTACATGAAAGTACAAGTTATATACACATCCCGGATAAATGAATAAAAAGAAAAAGTGTCAGGGACAGCTCCAGAATGTTATGGGGACCCTGAACGCCCAATGCAAGAGCTTAAAATGGAGACACAGGGTCTGCTGCTGGGTAATGTCAATTTTCCGGTGGCTTGTGGCACCAAGTCAAGCAGTCGTTGAACCCAGTAGAAGCTAAGTGACAACTGAAGGTATCCAGCAGACATCTTAGAAACATAGAATGTGTCGACAGATAAGAACCATTCTGTCCATCTAGTCTGCCCAATTTTCTAAATACTTTTATTAGTCCCCAGTTCACTATTTTCTAGCTAGGATATCCTTCTGCCTATCCCATGCATGCTTAAAATCCTGGACTGTGTTTATCTCTACCACTTCCGCTGGCAGGCTATTCCATACATCCACTACCCTCTCAGTAAAGTAATACTTCCTGATATTACTTTTAAATCGTTTCCCCTCTAATTTTAGACTATTTCTTCTAGTTGTGGTAGTTTATCTTCGTTTAAATATACTCTCTTCCTTTACTATGTTGATTCCCTTTATGTATTTAAATGTTTCTATCATACCCCCCTGTCTTTCCTCCAAGCTATACATATTAAGATGCTTTAACCTTTCCTGGAAAGTTGTATCCTTCAAACCATGAACCAGTTTAGTAGCCCTTCTCTGAACTCTCTCCAGTAGTACTCTCTAGATACTCTCTAAGTATCAATATCCTTCTGGAGATACAGTCTCCAGTATTGTGTACAATACTCCAAGTGAGGTCTCACCAGTGCTCTGTACAATCGCATGAGCACTTCCCTCTTTCTACTGCTAATACCTCACCCTATGCAACCAAGCATTTTGCTAGCATTTCCCACTGCTCTATTGCATTGCCTACATACCTTTAAGTCCTCCGAAATTATTACTCCTAAATCACTTTCCTCAGATGTTGAGGTTAGGATTGTACCAAATATTATATATTCTGCTTTTGGGTTTTTACGCCCAAGGTGCATAATCTTGCACTTGTCCACATCAAATGTCAGTTGCCACTGCTCTGACCATTTTTCTAGTTTAGCTAAATCATTTGCCATTTAGCTTATCCCTCCATGAGCATCAACCCTGCTGCAAATCTTTGTTTTATCAGCAAAAATACATACTTTTGCCAACAAGACCTTCTGCAATATCACTAATAAAAATATTAAAGAGAATTGGTCCAAGTACAGATCCCTGAGGTACCCCACTAGTAACAAGACCTCGAATATACACCATTGACTTCAACCCTCTGTCACTCAGCCATTGTCTAAGCCATTCAACAATATTGAAATCCAAACGTAACCTCTTAGTGACAGAGTGCTATGCTGCATTTGATTTACCTTGAAGACCAGAATTTAGTGTTGAGCGAACCCGAACCGCAAAGTTTGGGTTCGTACCGAACACTACGATTTTTGGACCCCGGACCCGAACACGGACATTCCACTGTATGTCCGGGTTGGAGTTCGGCGATTAATATTGCCTTAAATTTAAAATTACTTGTGACTGGACAGCTTTTGCTGCCCAGCCACTAGTGAATTACCCCACCGCCCCTGCACTGGTCTCCACCCATTGCCGGCGGGTGGGGACACTAAAAAGAATGAGGGGGGGACCTAGTTTCCGACCCTGGTCTAAGAAGGAAATCCAACCAATCAGAGTGCTCTGAGCTTAATTGCAGAGCGGGGGAAGGCTTTATAAGCCTTCCCCGCCCTGCAGAGCTCCTGTGGATTTTTTATTTTTTTTCGCTCGTTTTTTTTTTTTGCGGTGCGTATTATGGTTTTTTATTTGGCCTTTTTTGGGGCTGAGGAAAGAATAAAGAAGAATGAAGGTAGAAGACCTCAAATGGTAAGTATACATTTTTTTTTTTTTTTTACAGGTTAGCTTATTGCCCACCCCCCTCACTATTATTATGGTGAGGGGAGGTAGGTAGGATTTTTTTATTTTATTGGGGGGGTAAGTGACTAGGGGCTGGGCACCCCTAGTCACTTCATTTGTGGTCCCCACCTGCCGCTCATGGGTGGGGGGGACACTAGCTACCCCCTAATTCTTTTTAGGGTCCCCACCCGCCGGCCATGGGTGGGGACCGGGGGGGGACACTTGGTTGGATTTCATTCTTAGACCAGGGGCGGAAACTAGGTCCCCCCCTAATTCTTATTAGGGTCCCCACCTGCCGGCCCTGGGTGGGGACCGGGGGGGGGCACTAGGTACCCCCCTCATTCTTATTAGGGTCCCCACCCGCCGGCCATGGGTGGGGACCGGGGATGGACACTAGGTCCCCCCGCTCATTCTTTTTTTTTTTTAAAGATATTTTATTAAATTTTCAAATATAAAAATGACATACATACATTTAAAGTGCTAAACATTTTGCAAGAAGTAGGTATCAGAATTTTTTCTTAAGGAATCTGGGGAAAAAATGGGTACGTATTGCCCCTTCCCCTCCCTCTCCCCAAAGTGAATAGGTTATTCCTTTCCTTACTTTCCTCTACTCCTCCCTCTCCCCTCTCTCCATTCCTTTCCTTACTATAGGAGCCTTCTGACACCTTGTATACTTCTCTTTCCTACAGATTATTTACAGTGCTGGACAATCTTGTTCCTCCCATTTGTTAGAAATGGCCAACTACATAGCACTTCAGCAGGGGTCTTTACACTTTCATTCATACACACACACCATTCTCAACATGGGGCAGGGGGGGGGAGCAGGGGGGAGGGGGCCCCAAGTGATCTACTTGTTTTACTAACATAGATCAATACCCATGGTATTCCTTCTTCCCTTTTTTCCCTTATTTTTAGTTTTAATCATTACCCTGCGTCAAGTTTAGAGTGTTACCATTTTACGATATTAATTAACTATTTAGGTTGTGTTCATTTTTGTCCATTCTTGCCAGATGCGTTCATATTTTATCAGTGCTTTAGAGATGTTATTATAAAAATATTTTTCTGAGGATTCTTGAAATTCTATTTGGGCTTTAACTTCATTCCAGGTGGGAATCTCTACTTTCCTCCAATATCTTGCCAGGCAAATTTTAAATGCAGCCAAAACATTTATACAAAGCATCCTAATAAATTGGTCCCTCGTTGGTCCCCCCCCCCCTCATTCTTATTAGGGTCCCCACCCGCCGGCCATGGGTGGGGACCGGGGGGGGACAATAGCCCCCCCCCCATTCTTATTAGGGTCCTCTCTATAAACTCTATTTCGGTTTATAGAAAGCCAATAGCATTACATGGCTGTTGGCTTTCTATAAACCGAAAAAGAGTCCCCATTCATACGAATAGGTCAATTGACCTATTCGTATGAATGGGGACACTCTTACCCACATTTTACTTCATTTTGTTGCCTAGTAGCCCTTTCCAGGACTTTTTTAGAGGCATTTTAGTGGCCAAAAGTTCATGTCCCCATTGACTTCAATGGGATTCGGGGTCAAGTTCGGGGTCAAGATCGAGCACGGACGTGGACATTTTTTCGAAGTTTTAGGGTTTAGGGGGTTAGTATTAGGGTTTAGGGGGTTAATTTTAGCATTAGGATTCGGGGGTTAGTATTAGGGTTCAGGGGTTAGTATTAGGGTTTAGGGGGTTAGTATTAGGGTTTGGGGTTTAGTATTAGGGTTTAGGGGGTTAGTATAAGGGGTCGGGGTTTAGTATTAGGGTTCAGGGGTTAATTTTAGTATTGGGGTTTTATGGGTTAATTTTAGTATTGGGTTTTGGGGTTAATTTTAGTTTTGGGTTTGGGGGGCACTTTGGGTGGAAAATCATTTATTAGGGGGGTTATTTTCTTTTTACTTTTACATTTGTAAGGTCTGACAGTTCAGCGCTGAACTGTCAGCTCTTACATAGCCGCGTCCGCAATGAAACGGCCACATTATTCTTCATTGCTGACAGTTCAGCGGTTTAATTGCCACGCTGAACTGTCAGCGATTAAGATGCGGCAAAGAAGTACCCTAGACCCCCTATTAATGTATACAAAAGGATGAATAGAAGGATACAAGTTGACAGTTTAGTCTGTTCATTTTAAATCCTCTTATGTTTCTCTAAGAACTGGAGTGCATAACAGAGGTTAAGCGATAAGGATCCTAGAAATTGTTAAAGTGGAAAGAAAAATCTTGAACCAATGAGAGTTATATGTGTTATGTAATGGGTAACTATATGTGTTTATTGGGATGAACATGTTTGGCAAGACTTACATGGTAAATATTTGTATTTATTTATGAGAACATTAATAAAGAATAAAGAAAGAAGAAAAAAATCTTTAAACTAAACATATATTTTTTTAAAATAAATAAATAAAAACTTCTGAAAAATATAGGACCACCAAAAAAATAAATAAACTAAACCTAGCTGTCAGGGTTCTACCCTGACCTCCTGACTCATGCATTTAAAAGTCCTCCTTCCTCCTCTAGAGGCCTCCCTACCTTGTTTGCTCGCATTTCTTCCACTCATGTTTGTGTCAGGGTGGGTCGTTAACATGTGCAACACACCCCTGTTAAACTCTAGCAGTTTATTGCAAAGAGGGCATTTGCATTAAAGTTTGATGCCTGAATTCTGAGAGCTGAAAGCTGAAAGCTCATTTTGAATTTCTACCCTGTCCAGGAACTGTGAAACTGTACCTGGAAGGCTCAACCAGTCAAGGGATCTCCTGATACCCTTTGGCTACAGCATTACTAGTTCAGCCATGTGGCTCCCTTAAAGGGGATTAGTCATTAGTCTCTAGGATATTCTTGCTTCAGTCACCATCTCAAGAGCAACGGATGTGATGCTTTTTCACCGTTGCTCTAGGGGGTGCTGCTGGATACCGGCACACCAGATCAGTGTGATCTGTGTGCCATTAAGAATGATAAGTGCTCATATGAGCACTTATCATACCGTTAAAGGCAATATTTTGTAATATTGCCCTTGACAAGTGTAGATCTGCCTCCCTCTCCTCCCTAAAGTTTTAGTGAGGGAGAGAGACATATTTGTATAATATAAGTTAAATAGTAACACATTAAATAACATTTAATAAAAATATAACCAAGGGCTTTTATAAATGCCAGTCCCTGTGTTTAACCCCTTTCAGTCCATTGATCGCTGTGAAAGCAGTTAGCTTGCACAGCAACACATTTTTTTGCTGTCTGTGCTCTAGTATAACAAAATCTTCTTTAAGAGCTATTAACCCCTTCCTTGCTATAGATCACTGCATAAGCAGCAATCTGACCGCAGAAGCATGAACTTTTGCTATCTGCATTTTTTCAATTATTTTTTTTAAATACATTTTTATTATGCTTTACAAAAATACAAAAATTCATATAGACATACATACAGGACATGTCTGGAAATAAAAGTATGATACTGATCACTTTGTATCTTAGTTCAAATTACATCTACCTTCTGTAGTTAATTACATTAATATCAATATTATCAGACAACAATTAAAACTGTGCGATGTGGCAACAGTCTCCTCCCCCCCGTCCCAGGTCACTCATGCTGCTCTGATACTATGGCTCGACCATTTTCAAGAGATTCCACTTGTGCCACATGGATTTTAATTTCTCCATAGAGCATGTAGCTATGTAGAAAACTTTTTCCATGTCCCTTTGTAGGTTTCAGGGCCAGCCTTAGGGGTGTGCGACCGGTGAGATCGCACAGGGCTCAACACCCCAGGGGGCGCCCGACCAGCCAGCAAAAAAAAAAAAAAGTTAAAAAAAAAGGTTTGCCGATGGAGGGGGAGGAGCTCACCGGGTGAGAGGTGTAGCTCCGCCCCCACCCTGCCTCAAGGGGAGCTGCGGGCTGCTCGCGCTCCCCATGCTCAGTGATAATGCAGGGTATCGTAAATCCAACACCCTGCATTATCACTGAGCATGGGGAGCGCGAGCAGCACACTCTTATGCTGCCCGCGGCTCCCCGTGAGGCAGGTTGGGGGCGGAGCTACACCTCACACTGATGAGCTCCACCCCCTCACTGAAAGAAAATAACAAAGGGAGGGGGGAGAGACAGAACAGGGGAGCGGGAGAGAGACAGAATAGGGGAGGGGGTAGAGACAGAACAGGGGAGGGGGGAGAGAGACAGAACAGGGGAGGGGGAGACAGAATAAGGGAAGAGGGAGAGACAGAACAAAGGAAGGGGAGGGGGAGAAACAGAACAGAGGGGGGAGAGAGAACAGTGGAAGGAAGGAGTGAGAACAGAGAAAGGGGAGGGAAAAAAACAGGAAGGGGAGAGAAGAGAGGAGGGGGGGGAGTTAAGAAAACAGAGAGGGAGAGAGAGAACAGATAAGGGGAGGAGGGGGAGAGAGAGAACAGATATGGGGAGGAGGGGGAGAGAGAACAGATATGGGGAGGAGGGAGAGACAGAACAGATATGGGGAGGAGGGGGAGAGAGAACAGATATGGGGAGGAGGGGGAGAGAGAACAGCTATGGGGAGGAGGGGGAGAGAGAACAGATATGGGGAAGAGGGTGAGAGAGAACAGATATGGGGAGGAGGGGGAGAGAGAGAACAGATATGGGGAAGGAGGGGGAGAGAGAAAAGGTATGGGGGAGTTGGAGAGAGACAGACATAGCAAGGAAGGGCAAAGGGACAAACATAGGAAAGGAGAGACCCATACATGAAGGGAGAGGAAAAAGACAGGCATGGGGTGGGGTAGGGGGCGCCACAGGGGAGGCCCGCACAGGACGCCGGAACACTTAAGGCCGGCCCTAGTAGGTTTATCTGTCTCTCTACATGGCCCACTGCAGAACAAACTTGGACACCCCTGCATTAACCCCTTCCTGGCCATAGATCACTGCATGAGCAGCAAACTCGATGATAAGTAGCGATCTGGTTGCAGAACCATTTTTTTTGCTATCTGCATTTTTTTGTTTTGTTACACTCACTAGAGGATTATGTGTAACATTAACATTTTTTTGTGGAGCTGTCTGTATAGTGATAATTAACAGCCTATCAGTGGCAAAGGCGGTTTGGTGATTGCTCAGATGAGCATCACCATTTGCCTGGTCAGATCAATATTGGTAAATATTAATCAGACCCATCTGGATCTGCCTCCCTCTCCTCACTTGAGTTTTAGTGAGGGAGAGAGACAGATCTGTATAATGTATAAATTAAATAAAATGTAATAATATTGTGAGAACCAAGGGATTTTATAAAAGCCATACCCTTTGTATAGTGTACCCTGTGTATTAACCCCTTCCCTGCCACTGATCACTGCACAGCAGCACATTTTATTCTTGTCTTCTTTAATTTTTGTTGTACTGTAATCTATTAGAGTACTGAAAAGGGTCTTATAAGAGCTATTAACCCCTTCCTTGCTCTACATGTCAAAATTCCAAATTGGAAAATCAAAAAGCACACCTCTAAAATGTGGCATTTTAACCCCAAAACAAACCTATGCATGGGTGATATCCCTGTACTCAAGAGATGCTGCTAAACACATATTACTGTTTGTCAGTAACACATACCAAAGTCTTTGCATTTGTGTCTGAAGTACAATGTATGTGAAAAAAAAACACAATAAAATAACTAATACAAAAAGTTGACAAAGGAAGTTGGTAGAATTGGTATATGGAAAGTGTTAAAAAACACCATTTGAAATACCCTAGAGTGTCTACTTTTAAATAATATATGGTTTGATGTGGTAAAATACACTGACTGGTTTCACAAATGTCCCAAATGGAACAAGGGTGCAGACTGACTACATGTCAACATTACTAGTTGGAAATGTGCACCTCCTAAATGCCGCCTTTTAGAGCCCAAACAACCCAACAAACCTATGCATGGGTGGTATCTCTGTACTCCGAAGATGTTTTGGAACACATATTGGGGTGTTGTTTGACAGTGACACATACCAAAATCTGTAAATTTGTGTCTGAGTTACAATGTATGTGAAACACCATAAAATTACTAATGCAAATTTTGACAAAGGATGGTGGAAGAATTGGTGCATAGAAAGTGTTAATATACCACCATTTGAAATAGCCTAGTGTGTCTACTTTTAAAAGATACATGGTTTGATGGAGTAAAATACACTGGCTGACTTAAAAATGTCACAAATAGTTGTCTGCATGTCAAAGCTCCAGGTTGAAAAAACAAAAAGCGCACCTCCCAAATGTGGCCTTTTAACCCTCATACAACCCGACAAATCGATGCATATGTGGTATAGATGTACTCTTGAGAAATATTAGAATCTATTTAACAGATTTTTCATTAGGTTTTGTAGGGTATGTTTTTCAAATACATTTCTGAAAACTGTTATTTTATTTTTTTAATAAAGAAAGCCCTTCTTGTCCTGATAAAAAAAAAATATATAATTTGTGTGGGTACAGCAAATTACAAAGAAGAAAATAAAAACTTAACACAAACAGCACAGACATGTTAAAATAGCCATTGTACAGAATGACCAAATATGTTCCAAATGGTCGGTCCTTACGGGGGTTAAAGATATAATTCTGACTGCAATGAAGTAAAGTTATAATATACTGTATGCCACCTTCATGATCACATCTGCGGAACAAAACAAGATGTTTTCTTGCTCCTTCACTATAGATTTCCAGGGATTACAATCTCTGGACACACATATGCAGCTCCCACACAGACATCCATTAAAGCTGGTGGAGAAAAGAATGTCAGCAGTACAATTCTGTAAAACAAGTGTAGGAGTCATTAGAAAATATGTTTTTCTTTTAAAAATCATTGGAACTTTAATTACCCATTGTTTAACTTCTTGGGAGTTTATCAATGTCTATGCTATAATTGAACATTAGCAATTATAATCTTTTTGAACTAGTAAGGTAGTAAGTAGCTAGTAAAGTTGGATGTGAGACCCTACATTTTATATCAGTAATATTCATACTATATAATAGTATTTAAATATATTACCAAAAAATAATACATAATAATTCTAAGCACAGGATAGCACACTAGTAAATTGAAATTGTAAGCACTATATGTAGAAAAATACATTTATTATATTGTACAATAAATCCCCACAAATCCACATTAAATAAATTAGAAATAATGTGTTCTTGTATTAAATGAATAGGTAAAAATATAGCATATTGTTTAATGTAAAAAAACAAGAGATTACGATCGCTAATCACATAGTC
Organism: Pelodytes ibericus; assembly: GCA_036172795.1. NCBI lineage: Eukaryota > Metazoa > Chordata > Amphibia > Anura > Pelodytidae > Pelodytes > Pelodytes ibericus. The sequence goes on along the minus strand of CM069857.1, from coordinate 225,073,752 downwards.
AGCAATTAACTAACAAACAGTGTTATATGCAAAAACACACATTCCCACACGAAGTAAGACATGCATAAATAATGGAGAAGTTAAGGATTCAACCAATGGGATAGACACGTAAAATGACACCATTCAAATGAAATAAAATCACTGGTTCTATGCAAGGTATCTCCTAGCCAATCATGACACAAATATGCACACCACAACATAATAAAAAATTCACTATATAGGCCATGAAATCCTTTACACTTTGCCTGTGCTTGGAACTTTTTCGAGACACCGCACAATGCTCAGGAGCAATGCGCCATCCAGTGGAGGACAACCTGGGATGAGCATCTTTGTTCTGACCCAACCAAAGATGACAATATGGAGGGATGTAAAATTGCGCTATAGGCTAAAAAAACTGTAATTTATTATTATATTAATTTGCTATTAAAAGAATGTAAGTTAAACAGAGCTCTATAGTTATCCTTTAACAGACTGACTTCTAACCACCTGTGCTGATGGAGAGAGGTTAGTTAGTATTAGTTGCCTCTGGAGCAGCAATATGCTTCAACTTAGCATGCTTCAAGGTAAATTGTGCATGCTTGTACCTCAAATGTTGAAGGTGTTCAGCTCTAGCTTGACACTCCTGTTGGTACATCAATCTCATCTGCTCCAGATGTGCAACTCCATATTAAGCTGCTAAGGAACTAATCCTGTTTACTCACCATCATGGTCAGTTGCTGGTTCATCCTAATGATGTCCTGCTGAGTCCCAGCAACTAAAACATGGACAGCAGCCTTGAATGCCATCATCGGAAGAGTAGGAGGTCGTGAATAGGCTCTGGATTTGCTAGGCAGATCTTCAATGCTGCAAATGTCATTGCAGGAAAATAAGTTGTTTAGGACGTTGCAATACAGATGAAATTCATCACATTCTTGTACAGTTAACATACAGGGTTGTCTGAATCCTGAACTGTTGAACACTGCCATTCCTAACACTAATTGAAATCCTTTATAATCTAACACTGTCTTTGCAGTTATTATATGTCATTCTTTATTTATTTACTTAATTAGTTACCAGTTACATACTGGTAAGATATGCTTACGCCACACTGTTAATTTTGTTAAGAACCCATTACTTAATTTATTAATTTTGATGTGCAATTTCTATGCAACATCACAATATATCACTTCTAGTATATCCACATTTATTTTCCAAATCTTTATAATAAGCATATTTATCTATAATGCCCCTAATTGGATATCATACTTTTTCAGGATTATATGTACATTGTTGCCTGTTTTGTTAGCAAGTACAGATTATGCAATATTGTCTTTTTACCTACACTATGATATGGACCCAATATTTTTACTGTTTAGATAACATATGTACATAGTTGGAGTTTTTCTTTAGCATTAAAAAAACACTTAGGTACAGAACATCTCTAAAGTGTAAAGAGCAACATATTGGGAGACCTACTCAATGGATCGAAAATAATTTTTATTACAAGACTTCAATGGGGTATCATTACATAGATTGCAACATTTTACAAGATTTTTTGATAAGATTTTTTCATCTGGTATGTAGAGATAGTTATATACTGTAAAATATATTAAATACTCTATATAGATAGATAAATTGATAAAGGTTGAACAGTGTTACAAATTCTATTGAAAGATTTGTGCAAAACTGAATATTTAAAAAGGAATATTTATTTTTAAAAAATGTGCTTTTATTTTTTTTAAACATAAATATCAATATAATATAATTACAGTCTTAACCTCAGATAGGTGTGGTAGTTTCCCTAATATAGTGTGGAATGGGCAATGCCCCTTTAAGTGCCTGCTTGATTTGCTTGGATGTTAGCACCATTCAATGCTCTCAATGAACCTAAATTCCAGTAATTAGAGTTGAATTTCAGTGACGACAAATCCAGTAATAACCAGGTAGTGTGGTATGAGTTTAAAATGTGTGCTTTACAAATAAAAATTGCTGTATGAACCACTGTATTTGCTTGAAAATAAGGTGACCCTGATTATAAGGTGATACCCCAAAACATATTGGTTCACATATAAACAATTTTTCATATTTAATAAAAGTGTTGTTGAAAAAATGAATGTTTTGTTTTAATTTTTTTTGGTTTGTCCTCCTTTATTCCATTTCTTCTGTCCACCTTTCATTATTGCATCCCACAGCACAATATTGCATTCACAGGACTTGGCCTTGTATCACATTGCAGCACTCACTTAACTTCCCCCTGCACAACATTGCAGTACCCACATGACTTGCCTCTGCACCACATTACAGCACCCACTGGCTTGCCACCACACCACACTGAAATGCCCACTGGACTTGCCATTGCACCCACTGGACTTTACACCGTTGGTGATATTCCATTATCAAACTATAATGGTGATCATGTGCAGGGCCGGACTGGCCCACCGGGACACCGGGAAAAATCCCGGTGGGCTGCCTTCCCTTGGGCTGCTGTAGCCACTTGTGACCACAAGCGGCCGCCACCGCCATAATGAATTAGGCGGCGGCCCCACCGCTTTAATTTATTTGTCCCTGCTGCCGCCGGATGTTGCAGCGACAGCATTTCGGCACGTGGGGAAGGCAAGCAGTAAAAGAGACACGGAGGAGGAAGAGAGAGCTAGGGAGAAAGAGACACGGAGGAGGGCTGGGAGAAAGAGACACGGAGGAGGGCTGGGAGAAAGAGACATGGAGGAGGGCTGGGAGGAAGAGACATGGAGGAGGGCTGGGAGAAAGAGACACGGAGGAGGGCTGGGAGAAAGAGACATGGAGGAGGGCTGGGGAGAAAGAGACACAGAGGAGGGCTAGGAGAAAGAGACACGGAGGAGGGCTGGGGAGAAAGAGACATGGAGGAGGGCTGGGAGAAAGAGGCACGGAGGAGGGCTGGGGAGAAAGAGACACGGAGGAGGGCTGGGAGAAAGAGACATGGAGGAGGGCTGGGGGAAAAGAGAAAGAGACAAAGGAGGGCTGGGGGAAAAGAGAAAGAGACAGAGGAGGGCTGGGAAAAAGAGATAAAGAGACAGAGGAGGGCTGGGGAGAAAGAGACATGGAGGAGGGCTGGGGGAAAAGAGAAAGAGACATGGAGGAGGGCTGGGGGAAAAGAGAAAGAGACATGGAGGAGGGCTGGGGGAAAGAGACACGGAGGAGGGCTGGGAGAAAGAGGCATGGAGGAGGGCTGGGGAGAAAGAGACATGGAGGAGGGCTGGGGGAAAAGAGAAAGAGACATGGAGGAGGGCTGGGGGAAAAGAGAAAGAGACATGGAGGAGGGCTGGGGGAAAAGATAAAGAGACACGGAGGAGGGCTGGGGGAAAGAGACACGGAGGAGGGCTGGGAGAAAGAGGCACGGAGGAGGGCTGGGGAGAAAGAGACACGGAGGAGGGCTGGGAGAAAGAGACACAGAGAAGGGCTGGGAGAAAGAGACACAGAGGAGGGCTGGGAGAAAGAGACACAGAGGAGGGCTGGGGAGAAAGAGACATGGAGGAGGGCTGGGGGAAAAGAGAAAGAGACAGAGGAGGGCTGGGGGAAAAGAGAAAGAGACACGGGGAGGGCTTGGGGGAAAGAGAAACGAAGGAGGGAGGGCTGGGGGGAGAGAGAGGGGGGGGAGAGACAGAGACACTGGGAGGAGGTAGAGAAATGAAGAGACACCAGAAATGAGAGAGAAACGCTACAGGAATGGGAGAGAGAAACAGAAACACTACAGACATGAGAGAGAGAAACAGAAACACTACAGACATGAGAGAGCGAGACAGACACACTACAGAAATGAGCGATACAGATACTGCAGAAATGAGTGAGAGAGACAGACACTACAGAAATGAGTGAGAGAGACAGACACTACAGAAATGAGTGAGAGACAGACACTACAGAAATGAGTGAGAGAGACGTACACTACAGAAATAAGGGAGAGCGACATACACTACAGAAATGACAGCGAGAGAGACAACAGATATGAGAAAAATACAGACCAACATGGGCAGTTCCCCTCCTGAAAAAAAGACTATGGATCCGCTCCTGTGGTGCAATCTCAGTGCTGGGCTGAGGTGAATCCTGTGAGTGCAATCTCACTGCTGGGGTAAGTCCTGGGGGTTGGGTCAAATCTTGTAAGTGCAATATGGGTGCTGGGTCAAATCTTGTATGTGGAATATAGGTGCTGGGCCACGTCTTGTGAGAGTAATATGGGTGCTGGGTCAAGTCCTGTGAGGGCAATCTGAGTGCTGGGGTAAGTTCTGGATGCAGGGTCAAATCTTGTAAGTACAATATGGGTGCTATGGCAAGTCTTGTGAGAACAATATGGGTGCTTGGTCAAGTCCTGTGAGGGCAATTTGAGGTAAGTTCTGGGTGCTGGCTCAAGCCCTTTGAGTGCAAACTAGGTGCTAGGGTACATCAGTATATCCAGCCAGTATGTACATAAAGTTATGTTTTACACACTGCACAGATATACACCTCTGCACAGGGCAATTCATATAACTTTGTGTACATACTCTTCAGATGTGCTTTTAAAATGCCTGGTTTTCCCTTTTACGAACAAAAAAAATAATGTTATGCTATGGGGCTGCTATACAATTTTTTTCCAGGGCTGGTTTTTGTTCCCAGTCCGGCCCTGATCATGTGACCAAAATAATGGATGAGGTTCCTACAGGGGGATAAATTGTAGCCTTTGATATGTTAATTAGGTAATTCAATACTTTTACAAGTTAGGGAAAGTTTGCCACTCCCTTTACATTTCACTTCTCTCTCTCTCTTTTCCTGGCTTTGCGTGTTAGCAGACAGGAGTTAGGTTATCATGGTACACAAGATGCAAATGTGGTGAGATGTGTCTTATACTTAGGTATATAGGTTGTTGTTGTTGTTGTTATCCAGCTCAGTGGGGGACCTAGATCCTAGCCTCATAGTCAGACCTCTATTTGAGGTCTTATGTATGAGGTGACCTCAAATATAACATGAGGTGACTTTTTCAGAACTCTGGCTCTGAAAAAAACCTTACCTTATATTTTAGGAAATACTGTCAGGGTTCTACACTGACTTTCTGACTGGCATTTAAAAGCATGTATTTGCTTAAATACTTTTTGCCTCCCTACCTTACTTTGCTTGTATTTCTTCCCCTCTGTTTGACAGGTGGGCTCATTATCTTTTGCAACACACCCAGGTTAAATAGTTGCAGTTGATTGCAAACAGTGCTTTTGCATTAAAGTTGGATGCCTGACTTCTGAGAGCTGTTGCTTCTGTTCCTGATCCTCTGCTTAAAGCTCATTTGAATTGTGACCCTGTCCAGGAACTGGGAATCTAAACCTGGGTGGCTCAACCAGTCCAGTGGATGTTTTTCAGCATCTCCTGAGACCATCTGGCTACAGCAAGATTTCTTCAACTAAATTGCTCCCTTAAAGTCACACCTGCTCAGTCCCCACCCTCTTTACCTCTTTAGGGTGTTCCTCCTGCTTAGCTACCCTGCTCAGTCCTCACCCTCTCCCCTTTGTCTCTGCTTCAGTCCTTATTCCAATCCCTAGCTCTTTGTTTCTGTATCTGTTGTCAACCTGCACAATAAATAACATCCACTGCACAATAAATAACATCCAACAGACACCTCCACTGTCCCTGCACTGAAACTCCTACCTGACCTGGTAAAGACCCTGACAGGTACTAGTACTAGTCACCAGCTGATTTAACAGTCAAAACTAAAACACATGGTTTTTAAGAGTCTAGTAGAATTCTGTTACACTTTGCTTTTCCTGAATAGAATAAGAACAGAGTAGCATGCTGTCCCCTATTCTGCAGGTATCACAAATGCATTGACTCTAAAAAGACATTTCTATGGGCATTAAGTAAAATTCTGTGGTATTTCATTGTAGACATACTTTGTAGAATACATGATTATTCACAGCAGGTTTAGTAATGTGACTGTATAATAACCTTTGCAAAATCTTCATTTGTTCAAATCAGCGATTCAGTTAATGTAAATCCAACAAAATAATAATATAAAAACAAGAAAATAAATTTGCAGATTGACATTGTAGAATATTATCACAATAAGACATTTTCTTTCTGGTTTGGATATAATAACTATATTTTTGCACTATTTTGTGTAGAATGATTTGTTTAAAATGAAATATCAGCCAATCATACTCTTTAAATGACAACTATAGCAAAAAATGAAGTTGTGTTTAATTGAAAAATGTGCAACCATTGTGCCATTTTAATAGGAATGGTTTAATAAAAGAATACAAGTAAAATACATTATATAGCTCTCATTGCTTTCTACCAAGGGGTAGATCGGTCAGATCTTCCTTCATCTGAACCAAGGTGAATGAAGATTTAAGATCTAAGATCTGAGTAACAGGGAGATGGACTCTCTCTCCCTGCCCTGTGACAAACAGCAGATCTCGGCCTCTTCCAAAAGAGACCTGCTGCTGTCAGTCATCACAGGGACAATAAAGAGGAGCAGGGGATTTGAGTCATCATATCCTCACACCCAGCCCTGATCGCAGAAAGCCTTAATGGAGGGAGCAGGTCTCTACAAGAATGAGACCAGTAGCTCCCTCCCCACATCCCACCAGGGTCCAGATGAGCCTTCCCCAAACCTGAATGGTAGGGAGGGAGGCTACTGCTAGAATTTTTTTGAATCTGCTGTGGACTACTCTTCCAATGATACTGAGCCAGAATCATAGTGAACACCTGACTGAGAATCATGGGAATTGCAGTCCACACTTAACATCTGCAGTCTTATCTACTGATGACTGCACTTCCCATGATGCTCAGCCAGCATCATTGAAGCAGTATGTCTGGCTGAGCATTATGGGAACTATTTAACAGCATATGGTGAGACTGGTGTTAGTTCTGGACTACATCTCCCATTATGCCTAGTCATGGTGGACAACTGGCTGAGAATCAAGGGAATTGTAGTTCACAGCTAATATCTGCATATTTGTATATTTTTGACTGCACTTCCCATGAGGCTAGGCCAGTATCATGGAAGCATTATGTCTGGCTGAGCCTCATGGGAACTGTAGTTAACAGCAGGTGAGGTGCCTGAACCAAGGGGTGCTGCTGATTTTTATTTGATCCACTGCCAAGTATAAAATAAATGTATTGTTTGGATTATTCTGCCTATTATTCCTGAGTCTGGAGTTTGGCTGTGTTTAAGGTATTTCTTGAAAAGAACAGTGACAGAGTCACACCACACAAAAACAAAAGTTTTAGACTTAAAAAAAAAGACTTTTCTAAAATTACAATAGGTGTAAAGGAGTAGTTATCAGACTGGAGTGTTTTAAATGGAGAAAAATTCATTATTTAAAAGTTGCAATACTGAAGCCAACAAAAAAGGTAGCAGAACATTGCATTAGGCTAATCAGCAAGAAAACATTTAGTTTGAAAGATAGAAAAATCTATAAGATTAGGCAAAGCAAGCAAATAGGTGGATACAAATTTTAAGGTACATACACGAGAAAAGGAAAGTAAAACAAGGATTACTTAGAATAAAAACAAAAGAAGGAAGGTATGTAGAAGACAATAAAGGTCTAACTGACTACCTAAATTAATATTTTTGTTAAATTTTTACAGATGAAAATGAAGGAAAGAAACATCAGTTTGGAAAAAATACTAATCACTCATTTGATACATGTGAGTTTACAGAGGAATCTAGAGTTTCTACTTAAGCTGTCTAAAGAAAAGACACATAGGTTGATCCCCAGTTATTCAAACTACTTTGTGGTGTACTAGCAAAACTGTTAACTGATTTATTTAACCAATCATTGTTAATAGGAGTAGTCCAAGAAGATTGGAAATTAAAGAATATTGTGCCCATTCACAAGAAAGTAGTGAAAGTCGTTCACAGCAAAAGTGCAGTAGATATTGCTTACCTAGATTTCACTAAGGCTTTTGACACTATCACACGTAGAAGACATCAATAAATTGCAGTCTTTGAGCTGGACTCCAATATTGTTGAATGGATTAGGCACTATCTCAGTAACAGAAAACAGAGGGTTGTAGTCAATGGAGTATATTGGGAGCAAGGTTTTGTTACAATGGGAGAACATTAGGGAACATAGAGATTTTGCAGAAGGTCTTTTTTTTGCTAATGACACAAAGATTTGCAACTGGGTTGATGTTCTTGTAGGGATAAGCCAAATGGAAAATGACTTAGGTAAATTATAAAAATGGTCAGAGCTGTGGCAACTGCCATTTTATGTGGATAAGTGCAAGATAATACACCCTGGGCATAAAAATTAAAGGGTAGAATATATAATATTTTATACAGTTCTTACCTCAACATCTGAGGAAAGGGATTTAGGAGAAAATTTTTCAGAGGACTTAAAAATAGGTAGTCAATGTAATAGACCAGCAGGGCATGCTATCAGAATGCATGTTTGTATTGGAGAGGTATTAGCAGCGGAAGGAGGAATAGTACCCACGCCATTGTACAGGGCATTGGTGAGACTTCACTTGAAGTACTGTACAAAGTTAAAGGTTACAGGTTAAAGGGGCCAGACCATTGGCATGAAGCAAAATTGCAGAGAATCCACAGTTCAGCTACTCAATATGGCCAATTTCTGAATGAAATCAGCAAATTCTGCGATTTTAGGCCAGCTTTCAGCCAAATCCGGTTACGGGGGGGTCGTATGGAATTGTCTTACTCCTAAAGAACCAAACCCCCCTAAGTTGGCTCCAAATTGGCAGAAATATCTGAATTTATCCCATTGTAACACTTTTTTTATTCAGTACCTAATTGTCAATGGGTTGCCTGAAAATCATCACAGCATTGTACCCAATGGGTTCTATTTTTCAATAGTAAACTGACGAGTGAACTGCAGGTGAACTTAAAAAATCAGACATTTATAGCTAAGTTTAAAAAAGTCTGCATCTTGCTTATTTTTTTAACTCGGATTTTAATGTCTGATTCTTGCAGCTCACTTGTCAGTTCACTTGTAGTCAATAGCGGGCACTGACTGGCGCTTTTGTTTTAAAATCAGAGCTATTGGCTATATCAAATATTAATGTATTCATAAAAGAGACATGTAATCATACATATCTCAAATGAAAAGAATAGTAATATGGAAGATATGCAAGGAGAATGAACTATTTTGGATAAAAACACTAGTGGATGTATTCAAGCATTTTTGACTGGCCCATTAAACTATGTGATGTGTAGAAAGCCTATTAAGCTGATCATTTAACACCTGTATGAGTGATTTTTGATTGCAATAGCCATAATCACAGACGTGTGTGATCAGCATAGCACTTATGAAGATTATAATGTATAGGATAGCAATGACTATGATCAGTATGTGGAACACTGTGCACATCATGATTTCAGTAACATTTTTTTGCATTATTTAACAGGATATGTCCTTCTTTATTTTGAGTGTGTTATTTAATCATGACGTTCATACAATTATATATGAAAATATGGAAAAATCATGTTTATTAATTTGTTTATTTAATCATGCCAATACTACTAATCAATAATGGTCTGCTATAAATTACATTACATTAACATGTATTTCTACAGTGGCAACAACTATGCAGCACCCCTTGGTACAGAGTATAACATGGAATTACAGACTGTGTTAGACGAACATAGGCAAACCGATAGATGAGATAGCGAACCCTTCTTGCAAGCTTACAATTTACTGGGAGGGGGGTCTGAATACACACAAGGTGATGTAAGTAGGTGGGTTTGGCAATGGTTTACTTAATGAGTGTTCTAGTTGGATAAAGTGTAAGCTTTTCTAAAGAAATTAATGGAAAAACAGTGCCCTGGGGCCGTCCAACCTCACAGCCGCACTTTCCACACTGCCAATTTTGCACCACATCACCTTCCCACAGTAACCATTTTGCCCATACATAAATCTTGGGAACACCCACTATTATTGCTCCGTGAAACACATACATTGTTATGGAGTTATGTAATACACTCACACACTGAACATTAGTGTGACTTTTATGAGCCAAAAAAACTGAGCGTCAAATAGTAGAGTCATTGGTAGGATTTAATCTATATATGTGACTGACATGTAGAAGGGTAAAAAAAAACAGATGTAAAGCAAAACAAGTAAACAATCCAACAATCCAAGCATACTTGAAAAAGTTCTTTATAGTCTCCTTATTCTTTATTTACTTTCCAAGTAATAAATATATATATATATATATATATATATATATATATATATATATTTATATTATTTTTATTTTATTTTTTGTTTTTGGTTTTGTGGAGAGTAGATGGAAGATTGTCTGCTTGTGGATGCATACCTTTATGCATTCATACAGCTTTAAAACACCTAATAGAGATCTGCTCCCTGCTGGTAAAGTGTGCAGCCTGGGCGGGAATATTAATAAATATTTCAATGCACCCCTATGATTGGCCCTATGCACTGTGAAGATAGACAGTAGGAGGTCTCTGCCGGAAGAGGCAGAGACCTGGCACTCCTGATGCTAGAGATCAGGCAAGTGACAGAGCATGCACCTCACTGTTTTTGAGAGCTGCACGTCAGTAGCGCTAGTGTTGGTCAGATGACTGGCACCAAGAATACATTTTTGGCATTGTAGGGGGACATCTGTTGCTGATGGCAGTCAAACAAGTGATCGCAGGGGTCAAAGTAGTGACCTCTACGAACTCTATTGTTATACCACTGGATCAAGATGTGGGGCAGCTTGGGTAAACTGTTGTAGACAAATGGAAGTTGAAGGACAACTTTACTCCACATGAAGGTAGCAGTCACGCAGGTTTGTATCTGTTAGAGAGGGGCAGAGGAGTGATGGGCTATGTAGGTTAAAGTGAGTATTTTAGATTTTATACTCGGGAAGACAGTAATAAATACATATTTTTTAAATATGTTTTATAACATATTTACATAAATGGAATGTGGTGCAACTATAAAACATTCAGATTTTTAAAAAAATATTTTATGGTCAAATGCCATCCTAATATTCATTTACAAATATTCTTCAATGTACGTCATTTGTCTAAAGCAGCTAAGATGACATAAACTGTATGAAAATAAATAAATGATACAATCATGGTATATACTGCAGCATAGTTAGCAAAGGCATTGGCAGTGATAATAGTGAAAGTTTTGCTTAGATGAGACTATGGAATTCTAACGATAATACAAAAATTACAATCAATATCATCTGAAGTTTTGAGATACTGGATATCCATGGTTACTATTCACTGATGTATAATAGCCAAGCAATAATCTTTGAGTCAAAAAAAAAAAAATCTGACACTTAAATTGTTCAAATTACATGGTATATTTTGTAGCTGATCACAAAGCCTGATACTTGCAAAAAGCTTATTCTCAGAAACATACACAGATTTTAAAGTGAAATTATAATAAAAATGTGTTTTAGATTATGTATCTTTATATCTATCTTTGTGCTCTTATATTCAGGCTGATTCAGAGACCATTATAGGACCTCCCCCACCAATATTTTGGCAACGCAGATGTGTGGACGACATTACTTATAATGTTCTGGTCCAGAACTACAGTGATTCAAATGGTGTCATGAACCAGGTCCTTGAACAGATGGGGTCTTGCAGCAAAGAAGAAAACATATGAAAACCAACAAGAGGATATATTACAATGCTTGCACTCTGTTTTCCTGAATGCTGTGAATGACAGCATACGCCATGTGTGATGACACAGTCCTGTGTATGCTATCTGAATACACTATACAGGGGGACTGCAAGGAAACATTATGATAGAGACCTGAGTTCAGAGGGGCCCATTTCACTGCTCTCTCCTGCTGCTGGTTTTGGTAAAGAAGGACATCCTTCCTTCTTTGCTGCTGGTACCACTAGAAGTTAGTTAGGTAGCACAATATAGATATATGCTATAGCTTTCTGCTTTTCATGACTTTGTTGATGAGATATTAAGCCTCAGGTTGTTTGCCCACTGGAGGACTACAGACCTTATAAAGATTGTTCAGTATACTCTATGGAGGTAGAGATGTCAAACTAACACTACTAATAAATTATCAACAACATTAATACAAAAGGCAGAGTGAGATATTTAAACATAATCTAATTATTTAAAAGAAAAAAATGACATTAAATGCATTTTTTAGGTAGATAAATATTCCATATCTTTTATAAGAAAATATAGTAATCACCATTATTATAGCATATTATTAATTATAATGTAGTTAATTTAACTCATTTAGAAATACAGAATATACAGCACTATAACCTGCAAAATAAAAAGAAAAAACAGTGTCTATGGATGTTCATAAATTAACTCATAAAATAAACTCATAAAATGTATCATCCAACTGTAGCAATATTTTAATATCATAGCCTATGTCCATATCATGTTTGATGTTTGAATATGGGTTTTTGCCAGGTCCAGGATAAATGTAATTGCAGAAATGTCAGACCTTTGTGGGTGTTAACAAGTTGATTACATGACTCAGATTTCAATCAAACCATTTTACCCACTGCCTTATTAACAATGATCTTATTAATAGCATATTACTAGTATTTAAGGTTAGTATAAATTAGGATTATAAAACAGATGCTTTGATTCTATATGGATACACGTATAAATCCTGACATATCCAATTCCAAAACATCATGATAGGAATATACATTATTTTTATATTATATAAATATTTTTCTTTTATAAAACGTCCTTTGATGACTCCATCATTTCCAGTGGTCAATAATTTAATTCTATGGACGGTATTGTTACCATGGTGATCTTTCACCTTTATAATTCAACTTTTTCACTGATTCATTTTTGTTGTGTCCCAGTGACATAATTGTGTGCTAAGATTGTGCTAAGAATGTATAATTTGTTTTCTTTTATATGTAGTAAATACCTTTAAGTCAAAAAGCTGACACATAATTGCTGAATGATGCTCCCTAGGAATCTAAACATTGTAGATATGTACCCTATATTTCATGAAGCATTGGTCACAGTCTATAGCATTTATCAAAGTATGTGGCATACTTTTACGTTGACTAACTCATACATATCAATGTAAATATATCTTTTTAACTTCTTTGAAATGTTTTTAAATTATGAATTTAAGGTATGAATTGTACAGTTAACAATTTGTGTATTTAATTTTAATTGTTTTTTTTATTATTATTACAATATATATGTTTATTTTTAAGGTATATATTTTAAAGACAAAGAATCCAAATTTCATGGATTATACAGAAGATATATATATATATATATTTATATATATATATATATGTATATATATATATATATATATATATATATATATAATATCTGCAGCTCAGAATTTTTGTACATAGCATTAACTGCGTCTAATACAATTTGTGGCTTCATATAGCGTAAGGCCAATGTGGCTATGATTCAATGAATGTTAAGTTGCATAAATAGTATAATAGCTACCGTTAACTATATTAAATAAGCAGTGGAACGTAAAGAAGAAAACGCAAGACACAAAACATATAGCAATTACTCTTACATTCGTACCATACCTAGGCTGGGTGAGTGCAAGGGTGAGGGAACGGGGCATGGCGAGGGCCGGTAACAAGTGGTCTGAGATATATGCCCAAGGGTTCCAAATTTCATAATACAGGGCCCTATGCCCCTGATTTTCCTATGTTGACTATTCCATGAGTCTCTGAAAGTTAACTTGAGTAAGTATTTCTGTCCATATTGGAGGTTGGCATAATTTCCATGATCTTGCAATGCACATCTTTGTTGCTATGAGGATGTGTATGATCAGTATTTTACTTTTACGTATTTACGTATTTTATGTTTTTTTTTTAATCCTTGGGAGATTCAGATGAAAAAGAAAAGTTTGTGGGGATATCTCTACTGGAGTGTGGACACATTTTTCAATAGTATCCATACGTTTCTATTTAATATCCGCTAGTTTAGAACAGTGTCACCAAATGTGAAGCTGCGAATCTGTTTCCTTTCCACATCTCCAGCTGAGACAATCCTTAGAATATTGATAATTAGCTAGTTTTTCCAGGGTCAGATGCCTTCTATGGAGAATCTTTAAGTATAACTCATATATGGTGATCTCATGAATTGCCTTCCTCATCAGACTTAATGTGTGTGTCCATTCGTCTAAAGAGTATTCCATCTCTAGTTCTGATTCCCATTTAATCATTCCTGTCAGCTTTCTCCTGTCACCTCCTGTATAGAATATCCTATTAGTTTTTGAAATCATTTATGTTAATAAAGAGTTGCTTTCAAACAAGTCTCCTATTCTCTTAATCCCTTTCTTCTCCTATACTAAAAAATGTACATCATCTATATAAATGTTCAATACTATCAGTGATTTTAATGTAAGGAGACCATCTATCTTTTGTTTCTTCTGAATCGAACACATAACAGAATAAACATCTTGAATCACTCCATCACCAATTTTCAGTTTCCTAAATATAAATCTATCCATCCATAATAACAACAAGGGGTTTTGTGTACAGACTTCTTCATATGTGATAACATGATAGATTGATAGATTGTGTAAATATTTTGTGAAGGACAAACCCCATCTCTTAGACTGTGTGTCATATTTAAGAAGGATATGCTGTTTTTTCCCCACTCCACACAAGTTTAATAAAGAGGTCATACAATTCTTTCATTATAATTCTAGGGACCTGAAGCAGAAGCATTCTCATTATATATTTGATTTTGAGCATTAAATAGGAACATATATCATTAATTCTCCCCAGAAAGGATATATATTTATTTTTTCATTTGTCAATAGTATTTTCAGATTAATTCCGAGCTAGGTTAGCTCTCTTCCAGACCATTAACAATTACATTTTGATCTAAGAGTTAGTACCTGGTCTGATTCTACATTGGTAAAAATAGTCTGAGTCTTTTTTATATTTAATTTGTAAAAGGAGAGCCTACTGAATTACTCTTTCATTTTAAAGGCTGTAGTCATAGATTTTGAGGGATTAGTCAGAGTCAATCGTTGGCATATAATGTAAGTTTGAATTCTTGTTTAGCCAATAAACTTCAGCTAATTTCTTCTGATTGTCTAATAGACTCTGCCAATGGCTCATTTGACAATATATACAACAGAGGGGCCAGGGGGCAGCCCTGTCTGGTCCCATCATTAATCATGAACTATTCAGATCCATACCCCTTCCACACGACCCACCCTAGCGGACGGGGATAATAGGAGCCCTTTATCCCAAAGCTGATAAGACCCCCAACAGGTAGTGCCAATTGATCCTATTGAAGGCCTTCTCCACATCAAAAGCCATAAAGAGTGCAAGTATCTGTGCCTCATTAATTTCATATATCATATGAAGTAATTTTCTGACATTATCACTTCCTTATCTTTCTTTTATAAACCCTGCTTGATCTACATAGATCAAATCAGGTATAGCCACCTTTAATCTTTCTGCCAAGATTTTCACAAGAATTTAATTTCACCTTTAAAAGAGATATAGGTCGGAAATTAGTGACAATATTCGGATCCTTATCTGGTTTTGGTATAGGAATTATAAAAGCCTGCAGCATTTTGGGAGGAAATGAAGATTCCTTCTGAATGTCATTAAAAATGTTTTCATAATAAAGGTGTTATCTGTGATTTCAAGAGTTTATAAAACCCTGAGGAATAGCCGTCAGATCCAGGTGATTTCCCAATTTTCATAGCGTTGATACTTCCTTCAATTTCCAAGGAGGTAAAAGGTGAATTTAAGTGCTATAGGATTTGCTTCTCTATTTTAGGCAAATGTAACTTTTCCAGGAATTTTTCTATTTCCGTCTCCAAAGCCTCTTCCTGACTTAAGTTATAAAGTGCCTTATAGTATGATCCAAAAGCATTTCCTATATACTCTGGTGAATAACATATTTTTTATTAATATCTATTATTTTTATCTATTATTTTTCCAGTTGGCTGGAAATGATTCCTGGGATAGAATTTGTTAGAAAAAAATAGGGGTTTTATTGTCTCCATGGTACCAGGATTGGTTAAATTTAATGATATTATTATTTATTTTAGTTTCCAATTTAATGTTGATTTTCATTGGAGTCTCCCTTATTTGGGCCTTTTTCTCATGCGTTTTTATTCGTTTATTGTCTTGTTCTAACTTTGCGAGTAGGATGTATTTAATTATAATTGTTAATCAAGTGAGTGAACACAATACAATCATGTGATTGTGATAATGTTACTTACTTTGAGATTTCCACATAGTTGCTGAGGTCCATTAGCAACTCCGTCACCAAGCACTGCACAGATGTGCAGGCAATGAAGAAAATACTAGATTTGAGTTATCTGTACTTTTAACACTGATACAAAAATATTAATGAGATGATGTAATACATTTGCATAACGGTGTCCACTAATAGGAAAGTGTGGCATGATATGCTAATATGATGCATATCCCATCTCAATGTGTTGCATAGGATTGCATAAGATATCCCACAAACTGGTGAAATGGATTTACGTACTTCCACCCAGTAGGGGAAGTGCTGGCGACCAAACAAACAGCTCAGTGATTGTGTGAAAAAAACAGGACAGATTTTAAAATCAGTTTTTTGATATTGTAAAGATATTAGGAGATTATCTACTGTGTTATCTACTGAAACTTTTACTTCACTATTTATTTGGCAGTGAGTGTTTTATGACATACTATTAGGTCTCAGTAAGGGCAGGAGGAGGGGCTGTGTTTCTCTATGTTTTTTGAAATGCTATTATTTACAGAAATCCACTTTTATTATCTTAAACTGCTTTGTCAGGTAAATTAATCAGGGGTTGTGTCATGTGGACTAAGCAGAGGTTTCCTGAATGGGAAACCCCAGCTCCTTAAAGAGTCATGAACTAGAACAGACCCACCCACAAATTATGCATTACCACATTATTATTATGTTTATTTTTTTTTATTTTTAATGGGATGCTGAATGTGCTAGTGGTGTGCAAAATGGCATTTATACCTAGTGCTGCCTCTTTGGAGAATTAAAATGTTTGACAAGCTATTTATTTACTCATACTACATGTGGTACTGCCCATATTCACACATTATGTCCACTATATTGCATTTGATGGGCTATACTGTCTTGCCTCCATTACCCACCCCCAAACAAAATAAATTATGCTTAGAGAACATTGAGATCGCTGAAGGGTACACTTGAGCAAATCACTGTTTCCTCAATCTGGTAGCATTGCTTGCCAGCACTTAGGAGTGGAAAACCAACCTCCACCCTGCATGTATTCTCCCAGAAATATGCTCACATTCTGATCTCTGAGTAATGTATATATGGCTCTTATTTTACTTGCATTGTACTACCTATGTATATGTATATTGACATGTATTACAACAAATAGTTGCTTTTGCAACGTTCCAATGATGACAGAGTGCATTTAACCAGTCCTAATTTTAGCAGTCCTAAAAGACCCTGGGACGGCATAGAACGACCAGCTTTTAACAGCTCATAGCAAAAGTAGCGTGTTGGTTGCTTCTTACAAAGAAGTTAAAGAGAGTGAATGCAACACATTTATTTTCCTTCAAAAACAGTGCTACTTTATGATGAGTAAAAGGGTTTTAGAATTTCCTTTTTATCACTCATGCGTGATCATTTTTTTAAATTGTTTGCTATATATATATATATATATATATATATATATATATATATATATATATATATAGTAGATATAAAATGTCTACACACCCCTGTTAAAATGTCAGGTTTCTGTGCTGTAAAAAAATGAGACAAAGATAAATCATTTCAGAACTTATTCCACCTTTAATGTGACCTACAAACTGAACAACTCAATTGAAAAACCAACTGAAATCCTTTAGATAGAGGGAAGAAAAAATATAAAAATAAAATAATGTGGTTGCATACGTGTGCACACCCTCTTATAACTGGGGATGTAGCTGTGTTCAGAATTAAGCAATCACATTCCAAATCATGTTAAATAGGAGTCAATCATTTAAAGTGCCTCTGATTAACCCCAAATAAAGTTCAGCTGCTCTAGTTGGTCTTTCCTGAAATTTTCTTAGTCGCATCCCACAGCAAAAGCCATCGTCCGCAGAGAGCTTCCAAAGCATCAGAGGGATCTCATTGTTAAAAGGTATCAGTCAGGAGAAGGGTACAAAAGAATTTCCAAGGCATTAGATATACCATGGAACACAGTGAAGACAGTCATCATCAAGTGGAGAAAATATGGCACAACAGTGACATTACCAAGAACTGGAGCTCCCTCCAAAATTGATGAAAAGACAAGAAGAAAACTGGTCTAGGAGGCTTCCAAGAGGCCTACAGCAACATTAAAAGAGCTGCAGGAATATCTGGCAAGTACTGGCTGTGTGGTAAATGTGACAACAATCTCCCATATTCTTCATATGTCTGGGCTATGGGGTAGAGTGGCAAGACGAAAGCCTTACGAAGAAAAACATCCAAGCCAGGCTACATTTTGCAAAAACACATCTGAAGTCTCCCAAAAGCATGTGGGAAAAGGTGTTATGGTCTGATGAAACCAAGGTTGAACTTTTTGGCCATAATTCCAAAAGATATGTTTGGCGCAAAAACAACACTGCACATCACCAAAAGAACACTATACCCACAGTGAAGCATGGTGGTGGCAGCATCATGCTTTGGGGCTGTTTTTCTTCAGCTGGAACTGGGGCCTTAGTTAAGATAGAGGGAATTATGAACAGTTCCAAATACCAGTCAATATTGGCACAAAAGCTTCAGGCTTCTGCTAGAAAGCTGAACATGAAGAGGACTGCATCTTTCAGCATGACAACGACCCAAAGCATACATCCAAATCAACAAAGGAATGGCTTTACCAGAAGAAGATTAAAGTTTTGGAATGGCCCCGCCAGAGCCCAGACCTGAATCCGATTGAAAATCTGTGGGATGATCTGAAGAGGGCTGTGCACAGGAGATGCCCTCGCAATCTGACTGATTTGGAGTGATTTGGCAAAGAAGAGTGGGCAAATCTTGCCAAGTCAAAATGTGCCATGCTGATAGACTCATACCCAAAAAGACTGAGTGCTGTCATAAAATCAAAAGGTGCTTCAACAAAGTATTAGTTTAAGGGTGTGCACACTTATGCAACCACATTATTTTATTTTTATATTTTTTCTTCCCTCTATCTAAAAGATTTCAGTTTGTTTTTCAATTGAGTTGTACAGTTTATAGGTCACATCAAAGGTGGAAACAGTTCTGAAATGATTTATCTTTGTCTCATTTTTTTACAGCACAGAAACCTGACATTTTAACAGGGGTGTGTAGACTTTTTATATCCACTGTATATATATATTTCCATATATATTAAGATGCTTGCTTCTGTCTATAGAATTTTAATTAAAATATAAATAAAACAATCAGAGTTAGTGAATATATAATGGAAATGCAACATGGGAAGCCTAACATCAAAGACAAAGTATGTATAGATTGTGTGAGATAAATATTTTGACAGGCACAAGTACAACTATTTTGGAGATTACTGTAGACTACAAATGGAGACAAACACCCAGGTATCTGTGTTCAGTAGAGTTACTTGAGGTCATAAGTATTGGGCAGCATATTGGCATTAGTGAGTGTGATTTCATTGGGTTATTATTTCAGTATCTACTGAAATGAACAACCTAATTATATGAAATTGTTCTTTATTTTGTCTAATGTTTTATAATTTCCAAGTCAGATGGATTACTGAGATATTTTCTAATTGATCAAATAGTGTACACATACAATTACATATTGATTAGTTTGTATAATCTAGCCTTTCCTCTGTTGAATAGTCTTATAGTGAGCTATTCTTCACACCATAAAGTTTGCTGATTGCTGTAGACTGTTAAGATTTTCTGGATACATAAAACAGTCAATTATCTTTTGAACAGTGCAATCACAGCCATGTTCATTTGCCATTTTCATGGCAACTTCTCCATTTCATGTTGTATTATTCATTTATTATAGCTATTACAATCCTTTCAGAGGCTATCAGGCTCTCTTGAGGAATATGTATAGCCATTACATGACTCTTATGTGCTGACCTGATAATAGCAACAGCGGAAATCCTTTGAAATGGTACCTTTAAGCATAGATGCACGGGTAATAAAACATCCCCAAGCTAAAAAAAATAAATAATATATACTAAATTTGTATAACAACAACTATGCTCTTTTTTCAAATGTAATATTGAAAAATAATACTGACAAAAATGGTCCACAAACCATTTTGACCATAAGCTGACTACAGTAGTGCTAATTATTATTTTATGGTTTAAAGTCACTAAATTCGTAGTTTTGCCTAACAGGCCTTATTTTATACAGATTATAGTTATGTGTAAAATACTGTATACAGTGAATGTGTCTATCTTATAAACGTTTACCAGAGAAAATCTCTCATTGATTATTTTGTCAAAAGAAAACCCAAGACCTATTTTACACATTCAATAGTTTATATCACATATTTCTGTATATTTATAGATAGATAGATGCAGCTGGTAAATATGTTAAAATGTGCATAAATGAATATGATGTCATAGAGTAAATATAACATTTATTTCAGAGATAAATTTTATTGCAGTGACACTTTTAAGTCTATGCCATTTACTCCTTTATGCAGGCTAAATGGAAGCACCCACTGCTTGCTACCACTTTGTGATTGATTAGTGTTACTTTTGACATCAAATATATGGCAATCCTCTCCTAACTTCTGTTTTTATATTTGTATAAGATGCAAGTGTTAGTAGAATAAAAGCTTTCATTGCTGTCAGGCGTTTAACACAGAGGGTAGGCCCACTTGTTTATTGATTACTTTAGCACTTCTAAGTTATGCTTTGTATTTGTGCAGCGATTTTAAGGATTCCAGTGTATTTTAGAATTCTGAAGTAATAGCAATAAGAATTATATACCAATTTGATTAATGAGTGAGCAGAAGCGGCCCAATGATCAGTTCATTTTTTTAAAGTATACAACAGATCTTGGTTACACCAGTGTTTATCATTTAAAGTAAATTGTGAGTTGGTTTCTTTTTTTTACAACTGATAGAAAAATATGTTTTCTTCTTGTTTCTATTTTTCTTTTATAAGTGGAATGTAAAAACGGTAATACATTATTTCTTGAAAATGATTCAGTAAGTTGTTTCAATACATTTACTTTTTCTTTATGAGAACAATTTATTTTTTTACTTGTTACCTAAAAAATTCCTTGTAATTAGCTAGCATTCATGTTATGTTCTAAAATAAATGGAGTGCTTTTATATATGCTAAATTAAATACACCCTTGTGATGTAAGAAAAAATTATATACTTAAATTGTATAATAGATATGATGTGGAAGACATTCCTCCCAAGTATAATTGGGGGATCTCCACCGGGAAGCCAAGAATAGGCACAAACATTGTGTGTATCGTGCTGACATTGTGTGTATTGTGCAGAACGCTCACACGTTTTGTGCATATTCTTATCTTTCCAGTAGATACCCCCCGATTATTTGGGACGAAAAATCATCATTTTAAGAAAACTTCTTATCTATTATAACATTTAAGTTTATAATGTTTACCTCCATCACAAAGGTGTATTTTATTTAACGAACTGTGAATAAAGCCCGGTTAAATACAAAAGAACAGAGTTACTCAAACAGGTAATACATAAATATATACCAAGTATAAATGGGGAGCTACCTGTATTGCTGAGAAGAGCAATACATTTGGCTAACAAATGTAATGGAAATCTAATATTCAAGGCAAAGTAAACATCATTGTAGTGCCTGCAAGTTCTGGCTGTGAAAGAAAAAAAAAAAAAATCCCAAAACATTAAATTTATTCTCAGGCTGACTTTCCACGAAATAAATATGTCCATTGTTTTGAATATAGTTTACAATACTTGATTAAACTGCAACATTAATATATTCATGGAGGATAACTGAAAGTTTTCACTACTCAAATTCCCTAATTTATACTTGATTAGCTCCAGGGAACCTTAAATCATAAAAACAAAATAATTTAGTACATTAATTGAAACAGTAAAAATCCAATGCTTAGAATGTATAAATTATTTGATCTTTTATGTTGGGATATTGCCTTTTTAATGCAGGTACAGTTGGGACTGTAGAAAGGCATGACAATCCAGTAAAATGAAGCCACGAGGATCTAGACATTCGTTCACTTTTAAACCATTAATATTGTTATATATAACTACCAATTATACAATTTATATTATTCTGTACTATACAGTATGTACTGCATGATGCAAATTCAAGTTTCCGCAATTTGCAATTTAACAGGAAGGTTTAAATACTTTCTGTAGGACAAGTAAGGTGCAGGAGGACTCCATAGTGCCAAATGCACATAGTGTATACAGTGGAGTCCCGAGGGGGGTGTGGACTGCACCGCATGACACCCCCAGCAGGGGTGACACCAGTGTTGCCAGCATCCTCAGCAGTGCATTTTTTTTCTGGCAGCTGCATCTGCTATATTTGGCTGCCAGAAAAAAAAGTAAAAAAATTAAAAATGATTGTGTCATATCCAGTGGCTGTGTTTCCCTCCTCTATGCAGGAGGGAAGACTGCATGGAGGAGACTATCGAGGACATGGAACAGCCAGGAGATAAGTACTGGGGAAGGGGGGAGGAGGGTTTAAATATAACAAGCAAAATACTGGCATATTTAGTGGCTAAATACTGCCATTTTGAATGGCTAAATACTGGCATATTGAGTGGCACAATACTGGAATATTGAGTGGCTAAATACTGGCATACTGAGTGACAAAATACTGGCATACTGAGTGGCAAAATACTGGCATATTGAGTGGCACAATACTGGCATATTGAGTGGAAAACTACTGGCATACTGAATAGCTAAATACTGGCATACTGAGTGGCAAAATACTGGCATACTGAATGGCTAAATACTGGCATATTGAATGGCAAAATACTGGCATATTGAATAGATAAACACTGGCATATTGAATGGCAACATACTGGCATATTTAATGGATAAATACTTGCATACTGAGTGGCAAAATACAGGCATACTGAATAGCTAAATACTGGCATACTGAGTGACAAAATACTGGCATATTGTGTGGCAAAATACTGGCATATTGAGTGGCAAAATAATACTGGCATATTCAATGGCACAATAATACTGGCATATTAAATGGCAAAATAATACTGACATATATTAAATGTCAAAATACTGGCATATGTAATGGCAAAATACTGGAATATTGAATGGCAAAATACTGGCATATATTAAATGGCAAAATACTGGCATATTGAATGGCAAAATAATACTAGCATATTCAATGGCAAAATACTACTGGCATATTCAATGGCAAAATAATACTGGCATGTATTAAATGGCAAAATACTGGCATATATTAAATGGCAAAATACTGGCATATTAAATGGCAAAATACTACTGACATATTCAATGGCAAAATAATACTGGCATGTATTAAATGGCAAAATACTGGCATATATTAAATGGCAAAATACTGGCATATTGAATAACAAAATAATGGCATATTGAATGGCAAAATACTGGCATATATTAACTGGCAAATACTGGCATATTGAATGGCAAAATACTGGCATATATTAACTGGCAAATACTGGCATATTGAATGGCAAAATAATATAATAATACTGTTATATTATTGGGCAAATTGGCTGTGGCTTCTTAATCACAAAATACTACTGGTATATTATTGGGCAAATTGGCTGCGGCATAATATTGGCAAAATAATACTGGCATATAATTGGGTAAATTGGCTGTGGTAAATTAAATGGAAAAATAATACTGGCATATTAGACAAATTGTCTGTGGCTTATTAATGGCAAAATAATACTGGCATATTATTGGGCAAATTGTCTGTGGTTTATTAATGGCAAAATAACACTGGCATATTATTGGGCAAATTTTCTGTGGCTTATTAATGACAAAATACTACTGGTATATTATTGGGCAAATTGGCTGAGGCATATATATGGGCAAACTAACACTGGCATAATCATGGTAAAACTAGTTTATTTTGATTGGCAGAGTAATGCAGTGGCATGGTCTGGGGGTCAAAATAATATGTACTATCGGGAAAGTGACACTGTGGTATGTTCTGTGGGGCACTGACACTGTGGCATGCCAAATCGTGTAGGTGCAATATGAGTGCAAGCCAAGTGCTGTGGGTGCAATATAGGTGCTTGGCAAGTGCTGTAGGTACTGTAGTACTGTGTTAAGTCCCTTAGGTGCAATGTGGGTGCAGAGGAAGGGAATAAAAACAAGGAATGCAATTTTCCAATAACATTTTTATTACATATGAAAATAGTTGAAAATAATATTAAACAATTTCAACTAGAGAGAGAGATAGAGAGAGATGTCTGTGTATATAGATATTTATTTTTTTAGAATTGTATAATTGTAACCTTGTGGGGCTCCTGTGTGTAGCATAATTAATGGCGGTCGCATGTGTGGCATATTTATTCGGCCCAATGTGTGGCATAATTAAGGGGCTCTTTTGTGTGACTTAACTATGGGGCAGTTGTGTGTGTTATAATTAAGGGGCTCCTGTGTGTGTGGCAGGGGCGTTGCTAGGTCTTCAGATGATCTGGGGCTAGAGCCCAGATGAGCTCGGTCACACACAGGGGCGTACCTGGAGCATTTGGCACCCGGGGCGGACCCTGAGTGTTGCACCCCCCCCCCATAATAAAAATGTAAGAAAACACCCACAATATTTTCAGTGTTTGAAAATTGTACAATTATAGATACCAGGAATATTGTGCCACTCAGAACCCAGTAATATTGTGCCAGTCAGATACCAGTAATAGTGTGCCATTCAGAGCCCAGTAATATTGTGCCAGTAAGATACCAGTAATATTGTGCCAGTCAGATACCAGTAATATTGTGCCACTCAGAGCCCAGTAATATTGTGCCAGTCAGATACCAGGAATATTGTGTCATTCAGAGCCCAGTAATAGTGTGCCAGTCAGATGCCTGTAATATTGTGCCAGTCAGAGCCCAGTAAGTGTGTCAGTCAGAGCCCAGTAATAGTGTGCCAGTCAGAGCCCAGGAATATTGTGCCAGTCAGAGCCGAGTGGTAGTGTGCCAGTCAGAGCCCAGTAATATTGTGCCAATCAGATACCAGTAATATTGTGCCAGTCAGAGCCCAGGAATATTGTGCCAGTCAGAGCACAGGAATATTGTGCCAGTCAGAGCCCAGTAAGTGTGTCAGTCAGAGCCCAGTAATAGTGTGCCAGTCAGAGCCCAGGAATATTGTGCCAGTCAGAACCCAGTAATAGTGTGCCAGTCAGAACCCAGTAATAGTGTGCCACTCAGAGCCCAGGAATAGTGTGTCAGTCAGAGCTCAGGAATATTGTGCCACTCAGAGCTCAGGAATATTGTGCCACTCAGAGTTCAGGAATATTGTGCCAGTCAGAGCCCAGGAATATTGTGCCAGTCAGAGCCCAGTAATAGTGTGCCAGTCAGAGCCCAGTAATAGTATTCCACTCAGATCCCAGTAATATAGTGCCAGTCAGAGCCCAAGAATATGATGCCACTCAGTGCCCAGTAATAGTGTGCAAGTCAGATACCAGGAATAGTGTGCCAGTCAGTGCCCAGTAATAGTGTGCCAGCCAGAGCCCAGTAATATTGTGCCAGTCAGATACCAGGAATATTATGCCAGTCAGTGCCCAGTAATAGTGTGCCAGTCAGAACCCAGTAATAGTGTGCCAGTCAGTGCCCAGTAATAGTGTGCCAGTCAGAGCCCAGTAATAGTGTGCCAGTCAGATACCAGGAATATTATGCCAGTCAGTGCCCAGTAATAGTGTGCCAGTCAGAGCCCAGTAATATTGTGCAAGTCAGATACCAGGAATATTATGCCAGTCAGTGCCCAGTAATAGTGTGCCAGTCAGTGCCCAGTAATAGTGTGCCAGTCACAGGCCAGTAATATTGTGCCAGTCAGTGCCCAGTAATAGTGTGCCAGTCAGTGCCCAGTAATAGTGTGCCAGTCAGAGCCCAGTAATATTGTGCCAGTCAGATACCAGGAATATTATGCCAGTCAGTGCCCAGTAATAGTGTGCCAGTCAATGCCCAGTAATAGTGTGCCAGTCAGATACCAGGAATATTATGCCAGTCAGTGCCCATAAGAGTGTGCCAGTCAGAGCCCAGTAATATTGTGCCAGTCAGTGCCCAGGAATATTATGCCAGTCAGTGCCCAGTAATAGTGTGCCAGTCAGAACCCAGTAATAGTGTGCCAGTCAGTGCCCAGTAATAGTGTGCCAGTCAGAGCCCAGTAATAGTGTGCCAGTCAGATACCAGGAATATTATGCCAGTCAGTGCCCAGTAATAGAGTGCCAGTCAGTGCCCAATAATAGTGTGCCAGTCAGAGCCCAGTAATATTGTGCCAGTCAGATACCAGGAATATTATGCCAGTCAGTGTCCAGTAATAGTGTGCCAGTCAGCGCCCAGTAATATTGTGCCAGTCAGATACCAGGAATATTATGCCAGTCAGTGCCCAGTAATAGTGTGCCTGTCATAGCCCAGGAATATTGTGCCAGTCAGATACCAGTAATACCCAGACACACACACACACACACACCTACACACCATACACAGTCACACTTTTTTTTTTTTTTTACTTACCTTACACTTGGTCCGTCATCCAGGAGCTTCTGCCGGATGTCCGTCCACCTGACATCCGGCAAGCAGCTGACACAGCACAGCTTGCACCCGTCGCGCTGTGATCTCTATGGCCAGGAGGAGAGGCTAGTGAGCGAGCTCCCTTTAGCAGCCTCTCCTTCCGATTGGCCCTCACCCCCGCGAAAGGTTAATCCTCCGATTCTGGGACCATGTCCCAGACGGAGGAAAGCTCACCGGGGGATTTTTTTTTTTATATATTTATAGCCCAGGAGTCTCGGGGCTAAAGTATTCTTTAGCCCCAGGGTCTCCATTCGGGGCTATGAAGGGGGGACTCTGGGCTTTAGCGATGCCTCTGGTGTGTGGTATAATTAATTGGGCTCCGAGGTGAGGCATTATTTATGGGGCTCTTGTGTGTGGCGTAGTTAATGGGCTCCTGTGTGTGGCATAATTTGTGGGGCTCCTGTATGTGGCATATTTAATGGGCCATCTGACTGGCATTACTAAGGAATCTGTTTGGCATGGTATTGGAGGAAATCCAGGGGGTGACACCATGAGTTACTGCACCGGGTGACACCAACCCCAGTGACACTCTTACTGTATATGTTGTTTTATTGGTTGGTTGTACTATACATGTTTGTATTAATTCCTAAATACAGTGTAATTGGCTATTCAGTGTATACAAATAACAAAACCTGTTTGTGCTTTGCATGCTAATTAAAGTTGGCCAAGTACACTGGATTTGCAGCACGCTCACAATTGTTTGGGGGAACTCCTTTACACATGTATATTATTTGAGCCTGCAATATGCTTGGTGCACCAACATCTTCATTTTCCATGCTTCATATTGCTGAGATTGTTGGCTTCTCTTTGTTTGGTTGCATCTTGCTGTCCAGAGATTAAAGTGGAAGAGGCTTAATTGCACCTCTTCCAACAAATTAATAGGAATGGGGTAGCAGTACACATTTATTTGTGTAGCCACTGTCCAGGCGATAAGGTTAGGTTCTCTTCTTATTGAGAGTGTGCCTTGATTTGGTGGGTAATTACGCTTTAGCCAATTCATATAAGCAAAACCTCTTAGTGATATTATGTATACATTTGTTGACAACTTTATTAGGGTGAGAATAGCAGACAGTTTTAACCCCTTGGCGACACAGGACCGACTAGGTCCGTCCTGTGTGCCGAGGCGTTCGCTTCCTATGCTCAGTAAGTGTTTCTGGCAATCAGGAACACAAAAAAAAAATGCACGATCTTGGTCACTGTGTGACCAAGATGGCCCTGCCCTTCTAAGGGCAAGAGCACTGGAGGCAGGAAGTACCTGCTTCCTGTGCTCTCTGGCTGTCACACGATTGCCTCTTCACAGAGGCAATCAGTGACTGCCAGGCACACTGACAAGCAGTGGGGATGTTCTGATGAGCATCCCCACTGACTGGTCAGATCAATATTAACCCTATATTGATCTGACCAGTTATGATCTGCCTCCCTCTCCTCACTTTTTTTTTAGTGAGGGAGAGAGACAGATCAAATTTATAAAAGTAAGTAAAAGTAGAAAAAAACAATAAATACACAACACACGAATAATAAAACAATAAAAATGTTTTTATTAAAGCAAGTCCCTGCGTTTAACCCCTTCCCTGCCACTGATCTTGCGTAAGCATTGATTGTGCACATCAGCGCATTTATTTTTGCTGTTTGTGCATTTTTTAGGGGTTAATTTTTTTTGTACTGTAATTTATTACAGTACTACAAAGGCTCTTCTAAGAGTTATGAACCCCTTATTTGCCGTCGATCTCTGCTTACGCAATGATATTGACGCCAAAGCAATTTTTATGTGTCTGCATATTTTTTTTTATTTTTTTTTTTTTTACACATACCCGCTCAGGGATTACATGTAAAGTAAAAATAATTGAGATTTTTTTTTTCAGCTGTCTGAGCGCATAGCGATCAGTAACAGCGAATTAGTGGCAAAGGCGGTTTGTTGATTTCTCAATTAAGCTCACCATTCGCCCTGGTCAGATAAAAATTGGTCGGATCAATATTCACAAATATTGATCTGCCTCCCTCATCTCACTTACATTTTTGTGACGGAAAGAGGCAGATCAGTATTAGTGATACAAAATAACATTTTATAAAATTGGCAGGTTTTATGAAAGTCTTTCACTGTGTATTAACCCCTTCCCTGCCATTCATCACTGTATAAGCAGTAATCTTGCACAGCAACAGTATGTTTTGCTGTCTGCACTGTTTTATTGATTAATTACTTTGTACTGTAATGTCTTACAGTACTAGATAGGCTCTTCTATGAGCTATTAACCCCTTCTTTGCTCGAGATCACTGCTTACGCACTGATTCTGAGGCCGCGGACTCAGGGTTCGATTTTGACCCTGGTCAGCTTTCTGATACATCATCTAGTGATGTATCGGTGGCTGCTGAGCCCTTGCCACAAGGAGTGATGGGTGTCTACCGTTAAAAAAATATGGTTTGGTGGCGGTAAATTATATTGGCTGGCTTCAAAGATATATCCCATATAGGACACAGACGCAGGTGGACTACATGTCAAAATTCCAAGCTGAAATTTTGAGATGCGCATCTCACAAATGTTGCCTTCTAGCCAAAAGACAAATCAACAACCCTATGCATGGGTGCTATCCCTGTACTCGGGAGATGTTGCTAAACACATATTGGGTTGGTGTTTGGCAGTGACATATACCAGAATCTGTGAATTCATGCCTGAAGTACAATGCATGTGGAAAAAAAACTCCCAAAAAAGAACTACCACAAACTTTTACAAAGGCTGGTGGTAGAATTAGTACATATACAGTATTAAAATACCACCATTTGAAATACCTTAGGATGTCTATTTTCCAAAAATATATGGTTTGATGGGGTACCATTCATTGGACGGCTTCAAAAATGTTCCAAATGGAACATGGGCGCAGGCTGACTACATGTCAAAATTCCAGGTTGGAATTGCGCACCCCCTAAATGTGGCCTTTTAGCCCCAAATCAAACCAACAAACCTATGCATGGGGGTATCCCTGTACTCAGGAGATGTTGTTGAACACATATTGAGGTGTTGGTTGGCAGTGGCAAATACCAGAATCTGAAAATTCCTGCCTGAACTACAATGTGTGTGGGGAAAAAATGACATCCCAACCCTTTGACATAGGTTGGTGGTAGAATTAGCATGTGGAAAGTGTTAAAATACCACAATTTTAAATACCCTAGGATGTCTAGTTTTCCAAAATATATGGTTGGATGGGGTAAAATACTTTGACAGGCTTCAAAAGTGTCCCAAATGGAACATGGGCGCAGGCTGACTACATGTCAAAATTCCAAGTTGGAAATGCACCCCCCCCCTAAACGTGGCATTTTAGCCCCCAAACAGCCCAACAAACCTATGCATGGGTGGTATCCTTGTACTCAGGAGATGTTGCTGAACACATATTGGGGTGTTGTTTTGCACTGACACATAACAGGATCTGTGAATTCATGCTCGAAGTACAATGTATGTGGAAACAAAACATAAAAAAATTACTAACCTAAAATTTGACAAAGGCTGGTGGTTGAATTAGTGCATGGAAAGTGTTAAAATACTATCATTTGAAATACCCTAGGGTGTCTAGTTTGCAAAAATGTATGGTTTTGTGGGGTAAAATACACATTCTGGCTTCACAAATGTCCCAAATTGAACATGGGCGCTGGTTTTCTACATGTCAGAATTCCAAGTTGAAAAACCAAAAAGCGCACCTCTCAAATGTGGCCTTTTAACCCCCAAATAATCTAACTAACCTACACATGGGTGGTATCCCAGTACTCAGGAGATGTTGCTGAACACATATTGAGGTGTTGTTTGGCACTGACATATAACAGGATTTGTGAATTCATGCCCAAAGTAAAATGTATGTGAAAAAAATTACTATCCATAACATTGACATAGGCTGGTGGTATAATTAGTGCATGGAAAGTGTTAAAATACTACCATTTGAAATACCCTAGGGTGTCTAGCTTTAAAAAATATATGGCTTTGTGGGGTAGAATATACTTTCTGGCTTCAAAAATGTCCCAAATGGGACATGGGCACAAGGTTTCTGCATGTCAGAATTCCAAGTTGGAAAACCAAAATGCGCACCCCCTAAATGTGGCCTTTTAGCCCCAAAACAAACCAACAAACCTATGCATGGGTGGTATCCCTGTACTCAGGAGATGTTGCTGAACACATATTGAGGTGTTATTTGGAAATACCCCTTCACATTTTAAGGTAATGTTTACCTAAATTGCAATCTATGTGAAAAATTAAAAAAAATGATTTTTTGCTGCAAACTTTGGCAAAGATTGTTGGTAAAATGGCTACATGAAATGTGTCAAAATACCCCAAGTCCTCCAGCACCGGGGGACGGCGATGGCGTCGGACACGTAACACGTGTTGACGTAGTTTGTTGGGGCGTCTCCGGATGCGGTGTCTAAGGTCCGGGCGGTGAGGACGAGGAGACGGACGAGGGAAGATGAAACTGTGACTACGACTCTGCGCTCCACTCTCTCCCTTCCCAAGAAAACGGCTGAAGCGATTTCGGAAGTGGCTTTACTCGGAGCCTGCAATATATCAGGCTGCTAAGTCGAAGTGTGCAAACCGTTAAGCTGTTTTTACATCGGCTCCACTCTTCAACACCTAATTATTAGTGCAGAAGCGGACGCTGCCTCAAGACTGCTAAAGCTAAGTCTCTTTTTTTTTTTTACATCCAAAGAAAGCAAGGCTTACAATTGCACCATATAAGCAATTTTTTTTTTTTTTGGTTTCACCGCCTAAATTGTCTAACTCAAAATCTAACAGAACCTATTTTTAAGCCTGGTAAACACCCAGGCACTGTTTATCGAATTACTTGTGGGACATAGCCATCTTCACAAGTTAGTTTTGAATCTGCCATCTCAATAAGTAAACTGAGTAAAGCAACAGGAATCTATCATTTTTTTTCCTTCTTCCCAGCAGTCTGGGTTAAAGGGATATTGAGATTTCTGTGAAATCTCCCAGAATGAAATAAATGTCACCTGCTGCCTGATTGGGTTTCTAGTCCACCATAAAGACTTGTATATTTGCAACTTAGTACAGACTTTTTGGTACAGGGACAGCACCTCTTTTTTTATTTTTGGATGTAAGCCTAACCAGCTTGATACAATTAACATTAAATCCTGAGGGACTGCAGGAATTGAACAGAGGTAAATTCCATCTAATCCACTGAGCATAATCCTCCCAGGGGTTTACCTAAATAATTGTATAAATAAGCAATTAACCCAGATTCATAAAGAGCTTACAAAGAAATCAACCCTTACTTATACAAAAAATGGCTCCTAAGAAGGATAAACCACATGCCTCAAAGGACATTGATACATTCTATTCACCCAAAGAAACAAATTTAAGGGATTCCCCCCATACCGGACCCGGAGTCAAAACCCTGCTGGCCAAACCGAGCATTGCACAACCAGATCTCTCAAACTTAGTTACAGAAGCAAATCTAAATTCTGCACTTGAGTCCTTGTGGGAGAAAATAAAGGCTGAGTCCAAACAAAACCAACTAGATCTTAAGCAAGAAGTTTCTCAAATTTCAACAAACGTATTGGCCCTTGCAGAGGTCTCTAAAAAACTAAGCGAAGACATGCTAGCAACACAACAGCAGAATATCTCACTAAAGAACCAGCTAACTAAACTGGAATTAAAACTATCAGAATTGGAAGATCGGTCCCGCAGGAGAAATCTGAAAATAAGAGGAATTCCGGAAGAAATTATGAATGAAGCACTGGAGCAATATTGTATGGATCTCTTACTGACATACGTACAAGAAACTTCAGTTGGAAAACTGCCTTTTGAGAGGGTACATAGACTCCCTAAACCTAAGGACCCCAGGTATGCAGACATACCTAGAGACACCGTAATTTGTTTTCACAACGCACGCTTAAAAGATATGTTCACTAGAGAAATGAGACTAAAGTCAGTGGTGCCGAAATATAGAGATATGTAAGGCAAATCTTGATATAAGACCTCCAAAGAATAGAAGATGGTGTTAGTACACAAAACTTCAATTTAATACAAAAAGTGCTTAAAATATCTTACACTTCGGTTTTGGAGTAGCAGCAAAATCTTGGAGCATAGATAAAAATAGCAGGATCCGGAAAAAGCTCTAATGGGTAGTAGTAGATCGTGATCAACGCGTTTCGCCTCTAGGTAGTAGGCTTCATCAGGATCCAATAGTACCCATGAGAGACAGAGCAGTTTATATACTGTGCATATCAATTAAACAATAATTACATCACTATTAGGGCGACATAGCTAACAGCGTCGCGTCATACTATATGCGACCATATAAGCCGAAAAAAAAAAAAAAAAAAATTTAAAAAAAAAAAAAAAAAAATTCAAACCAGTTTTTCGGCTTTTTCGCTATTCTGTAGTTAGATTCGGCTTTTTCCGTCATCTGTTCGTCTTCTGAGTACTTCCGATGGTGTTCATTTTCGTATTGACTACCTCTCGGATATTCTTCGGCTTTTTGTTCGAATTAGCGACTTCGTATTAACTTCTTTGGTCTTTTGAATAGGAGCCAATACGATATTCGAATGGAGGAAAGTCGGTTTATACATAGGAAGCTCGGTTTTGAATAGTGTCTTTTGTCCGAACAAGCAACTATAGTCCACATAGTTCACTCAGTA